>OX465182.1:24757194-25357194 GCA_949987655.1 Polymixis flavicincta | reverse complement strand
TTTATTTTGGAAATATCTCTTTGGGGCCGTTGACCCTACCTTATCCTGCTAGACCCTTTAATATAGATCTGATGATGCGTTTCGGAGGCAGACCACGGAACTCTTCGAAAAAAGACAGCAAATTAACCGCGATTGCTGCTATCGCTTATATGTATATGTATTGTTTTGACCCCAAGGATGATGAAATTTCGAATTGGTGTGGGGTAGGTACCATAACTAAAAAGTGAAAAATAAAAACTTAAAAAAATAAACAACAGACTTCCAAAAAAACACTAGAAAGTGAAAAATAACTTTATTTTCGGAAGGCAGTGACCAGAAATTAATAAAATACGTATCAAAACTAACCGACTTCCGAAATTAAAGTTATTTTTCACTTTCTAGTGTTTTTTTGGAAGTCGGTTGTTCTTTTTTTTTAAGTTTTTTAGAGTTTGTTGGATGGCTTAGTCGCGTTATTAGAGTTCGAAGATTAAAAAGAGTGGTAATGTATTTAAAACGACTTGGAATATTATCAATAGTGAAACGGGAAGGTCAAGTAACACAAATTCTGACTTCAGCCGGCAGGCTAAGTCAGACTTTTCAGATATTCCCGTTTCAACTTCAAAATCTCTAACAAACCTATTGCTGAGTCTTTGCTTAAGAAAAATGTTAATGTTTGCGATTCGGATTTTCATTTTAAACATATTAGCTGTAGAGAAAAACTTTTTAATAACTTTTTAAAAACTGAGTTCGGAAGGCGGTGACATATAATTAAATACATATCCAAAGTCACCGACTTCCGAAATGAGTTATTGGGGTAGGACAAAGCTAGTTTATAATTTTTTACCTTTCGGTTTTTCGGCGGTAATTTTTTTTATTAAAAAGTTTTTATTTCATAATTTTTTGTGGCTATAATCTACTAATTACTACATGCTTAATTTTTGATTACTTTTTGTAGTACACAACTCAGTATTAAAATCTGTGAGTAAACAATCAATCATCCCCTGTTTTCTTACCCTTAGGTTTGGAATTTTTCTTCGAAATTTTTAAGGGACCAACTTCGGGGTATACCCTTACCATTTTTTTTTTTTTTTAATCAAAATTGGACTACTCTGGAAAAAGTTATGCGTGGTCATACATAAAAAAAATAAAAATATACGCGTCGAATTGTGTAACCTCCTCCGTTTTTTCGTCGGTTAGTAAAATTAAAATATTTCACACTTTAAATGTAGAAAAGACTGCAAATCTTTGGGGTAATTCTGTAGAAGTCGCCAAATTTAATATTGACATTGTAACACCTACTTTAGCTATTATATTTAGTAATTGTATGGACTGTGGGGAGTTTCCTGACCTTATGAAGAATTGTAAAATAATACCTTTGTTTAAATCAGGTAGCACATCAGACCCCTCTAATTATAGACCTATTTCAGCACTACCTACCTTTAGTAAAAATTTTGAGAAATTAATTTTAGACCAATTACAAAGATTTTTTAATAAACATAATTTATTACATAGCAAACAGTTCGGTTTCACAAGGGGTTGTTCAACTACCGATGCCGGTGTTGAACTCTTAGAGGATAATTTACAATGCATGGGATAATAAATACGATGGCTTGGGATTTTTTTGTGATTTATCTAAAGCATGGCGTTCTTCATGAAACATTAATCAGGAAACTCCGCCACTAAGGGATCCGAAACACCGCTCTAGATCTTCTTACTTCATACTTGATTTCCCGGATCTCCGCAGGGCACAATTCTTGGTTCTTTCTTGTTTCTTATTTATATTAATGACTTGCTTTACCTCATATAGGATAATCATGATATAGTGTTGTTTGCAGATGACGCTTCACTTTTGTTTAAACTTAAACGTCAGGAACTTGTTAACGACGATGTAAATAGCGCAATCTCAAAAGTAGTTCACTGGTTCAATGTAAATAATTTACTTCTTAATGAAAAAAAAAAACCAAATGCATTAGGTTTACGCTACCTCAGGTTAGGCAGGTGAAAACTAATGTGTTGATAAAGGACGAAGAATTGAATCCTGAAGATAGCACTGCATTCTTGGGCTTAACTTTGGATGCCAAGCTTCAGTGAGGCCCACATATAGCTAAATCGTCGAAAAAGCTAAGCTCTGCAGCATACGCTGTTAGAAAAATTCGTAATTTAACTGACATAGAGACATCCCGTTTAGTGTACTTTAGCTATTTCCATAGTGGTAATGTCGTTTGGTATTCTGTTGTGAGGAAATGCCACCGACATTCAGACTATCTTTGTCTTGCAGAAAAGAGCTGATCAATCAATTCATAAATTAAGTCCGAGACACTCTCACAGAAAGAAATTTAAGGTGTTAATGTAATGAGTGTGCCTTCATAGTATATTTTTGCCCATAAAATATTAAATTGGTAAAAAAAGTGATATCCATAGTATAAATACTAAGAAGAAACACAAATTTGTTGTACCATCAACAAAGCTCAAGAAAATACATAGGCGAGTCATTCAGATGTTAATGTATACACTTTTATAATAAACTTCCATGCCATGTTCAAGATCTAAGTCTCAATCAATTTAAATTATTCATTGAACGTAAGTTGTGCCTGAAAGCCTTTTATACCGTTAAAGATTATATTCAGGACAAAAAACCTTGGGATTGACCTGCTCCAACTTTTGCATACTGAATGTTCTTTTTGCTCTCTACTCTTTGACATTTAATGGTTATTATATACAAGGTGTAACGTAAATAACGCACCTCTTAAGGGGTCATTGTAATCATCATCATGAACAACTTTTACTATGGGACCAAACCTGAAATCACGAAAAAAAATCTGCTGTTCCCTACATTTATGTTCGCATAACTAGTCAAAATGTAGGGAACAACAGATTTTTTTTTTCGCGATTTCAGGTTTGGTCTCATAGTAAAAGTTGTTCATAATGATCAGTACAATGACCCCTTAAGAGGTAGTGCGTTATTTACGTTACAACTTGTATATATACTTTGACATTAATATTTACTTTGAGAAGTCTAATATTATTATTGTTTTAATTATTGTGATTGTGAGGACTATGTGGGTCACGTTTTTTTTGTTTAACCTCTCTCTCTGTTACCTACCGAGATGTCCTTTGTTTGGTATTGTTCATCGAATCATAGTGTTTCTTATGTTCTAAGTTGAGTTGCATGATTACTGAAAAATGAGGGCACTGACAGGACAGATCCACTCAATCTGTGTGGTTCTTTCCTCAAAAGACCATATTAGACACCAATCTACATGGTCCTCAAATAGTCTGATTATTCCCGGATTTTTTGTTTACACCGGGTGTTTGGCAGAACGTTGAACATACGAAAATGGTGGATAGGTTGGTGCTAATGGTCATCTGCTACTTACTCAGTCCTAATTTATTTGGCCCTGGCCCCTGGATATTTAAAAAAATTGTTTATGCTTTCTTCTAGTTTCACCACTTTCTTAACTTTAAAGTGTAATTTTTATTAAAAATGGGTAAAACAGGCAATTTTTTTTTAAATCTTTAATGTTGGCAGATTTTTATAAAATTTTTGCTTTACTCAGATGTTAGTTAGAAAAAAGTTATGAGTCTTCAAACTTTTGAAGATGTAAAAAATACTTAAATCTTAATTTCAACTTGCATTTTTTTTTATCCAGGGCGCCAAATAAATTAGGGTTGATTAAATAGCAGATGACCCTACCTATCCACCATTTTCGTATGTTCAACGTTCTGCCAAACACCCTGTATACACATTGACATTCATGAATTTTATTGAAACAATGACACGAATATTTACTTTGTAAAGTATTATATTGCTTTAATTATTGTGAATGTGACGACTGTGGGGATGTTTTTTTTTTGTTTGGTTTCTTTTTTTTCTTATTTTGTCATGGTCTGGCAGTTTGAGTAATTTATGCGGCCTACCCAAAAGGGTATTTTCCAATTTAACTACTTTAATTTGAAGATTGAGACGATATATTTAACAGAAAAATAAAAATAAATTTATTTATATCCATTTTCTCAATTAAAAACGATTAAAATAAAATTTCGTTGTTTTGAATTTATTGCCAAAACGCTCCTTACGATGACTTTTTATCACGTGACATCGTGACGCCAGCTTTGTGTAAACGGCACCGGTACAAATACTTAGTTTGGCCCAGTTTTAGAAGTATTTGTGCAAAGAGGCATCACACACCAGTAATATCACTTTCTATCCATTAAAAATCGTGTTTTCAATAAATTTGAAAACACCATAATGTCCTTTCTTTGGTATTGTTCGTCCAATACTTGAGCTCCTCAAGTTCAGAGTTGAGCTGCATGATTACTGATAAATGCGTGCACTGATTAGACAGGTCCACTAAATCAGTTTTTTTCTCAAAAGACCATTTCAGACACCAATCCACATGGTCTTTACATGATCTGACCAATATTATGTCTGGACTTTAAAAGAGACTGTGACGTCTGAGTTTGTTTCGGCCTCTCTTCTCAGAGTAGTCAGATAGGAAACACCGACCTCATCTAGTTTTAAAAATATGATTGACGTGTAAAAGTGTTTGTACAAACCAACTTACAGAAATAAAATAATTTAACATTATGTAATGATTAGCGAGTGTTTAACCATACAGCTTTGATGTTTAAACATTTCTTAACTTTAATCAATGTGTATATAAATAAACAGCATGATGTGTTTGGCTTGCATATTTTTTGTTTAGCCTATACCATTCCAGTCCTTCCAGTAATTCTTTTCCTGCGTCACCTCGAACCATACTGAATGAAGTAGTATTAATAGGTGAGACAAGTAATATTTACCTAGAATCATTAGCATCAGGTATTTCTATAACTTGTGGGCCAGTCTCCACAAATTCTATGTCAGACTCAACCATGTCATCTTTAGGGTCATTCAATTTCTGTGAATCTTGCTGCGATCCCTGAAAGCATATATACAAATGTTAGTTTATTTAAAACAAACTCTCTACTAGCTAATCCTTCTTCTCAAAAATAAATAAAATTAATGGGTTCAAGGGAATTTTGTAAAATTTTCTTACCATGAAGGAAGGAAGGCCTTGATTTTGATTTTGTTGCATCTGTAGATCAGACATCATAGGCATCAGACTCTAAAACAATCAAGAATTAATTTGATTGTTACTTTATAATTTAATATTGCGTTAAGTTTTATTCAATTTTGAATACATACAATTTTAGTCATATTAATTTAATTAAGGGTTGTATTGAAGGATTGCTAGTCTAGTCTAGTGAGAACTCTACACAATTATTGGCTTTGGAATCACAGGCTTTAATTTCCCCCTTTTAGTATTGTATTACCTTTAGGTCCAATCAACTCCTGGTTAAAAAGAGTTTAGCAAATAATACTTACAGGTATCTGCATTCCAGTCATCATCTGCATTTGAGCCTGCAAACTTTGCAGTTGTCTCATGATTTCAGGATTTGTTAATATACTGAAACAATAACATAAGATGTAATTTACATAAACATAATAATTATAGTCATTGTCATAGACAGCGACCATTTAACCCAATAGACGTCTAATGCTTGATATAACACACCAAAACAATTCTGTCAACTAGCCGAGGTGTGAGGAAGCGGGCTACTGCGTTCTGATTGGCTCTACCAAGGTCATTACGTCTCACTAGGGATGGGACAGATTTAAATAAAACACGAAGGCATCGATAGTTTTGTTAAAATTGTACATATTTTATTAATACCTATATTTAATTGGTTTTCTAACTTCCTATTTCTTAATCACTATCACTACATATTATAAAACAAAGTCCTTCGCCGCGTCTGTCTATCTATCTGTTCGCGATAAACTCAAAAACGACTGCGCCGATTTTAATGCTGATTTCACCAATGGATAGAGTGGTTCTCGAGGAAGGTTTTAGTATATCATTTGTCAAGTTTTTGTGTACGTTGGCTAAAATATAATTATATTTTTTGGAGGTGTCGGGAAAAAATAAGTCATCTGGGAGCTTTCAACGAAAACGCTGCCTAAACCATTTGAGATATCCCAGGCTGATTTCCGGCCACCGTAGGCGTGAGCTTGCAGACGGGGAGTAATGGGTAGCTCGCTGTCCGGTAAGGACCAAGCCCAAGTCGATGTCAGCACAAACCGATGGGGCCCGCAAGGGCCGATGCCTGCCAGCGGTGCGGGTTTGTTTGAAAGAGATACCGCAGCCCCTGGCATACAGGCTACTGAGGGAACACACGAACTAAAACCCACCCGGGGTTTTAGTTAGTAAAAGTCTGACACGCCCTCCTGCTCCACCCAGAGCGGTAGAAGTTATTTGATGATTTCCCACCCAAAAAATAAAAAAAAATACCATTTGAGATATAACAAAATGATGTATGGTGGAATTGCGTATCTTTTATATAGGTTTACAGGAAATTCCGCGATGGCATTTGTCTTTCTCATGTCATTCGCTGAATATTTTTATTCAGTATATAATGTGGAGAAGCCTAGGTTGGATGTGAATGCGGCGATAATGGAAGCAGCCAGTCAGAACGGAGCAGGACGGGTTCAGGGAGTTGAATGACGTGGTACGCGCCCTACAGCAACTTAAGCCAAAAAAAATCGTCAGGGCCTGATGGTATTCCGCCATACGTTTTTAGGGACTGTCGAATGGCATTAGCGAGACCGCTGTTGCACATCTATAATATTTGTATCAAATCAGCTGTATTTCCCGAGATGTGGAAGATTACCCGGGTTATACCGGTACCGAAGGGAGGTTCGAGAACTAAAGTTGAAGAATGTAATAGACCAGTTGCTGTATTGTCAACAGCGGCTAAAGTATTAGAATCTGCTATTTATAAGAAAGTTTATCAGCAAATTAGTTCGCAACTTACCGACGCACAGCATGGATTTCGGCCGACTAGAAATACTACGAGCAATTTACTTAGCTACATGGCGCAAGTGGTACCGATAGTGGACGGCGGGGGGCAAGTCGACGCTGCTTACTTTGACTTTAAAAAAGCGTTTGATTTAGTCGATAATGACGTATTGCTGAAAAAGTTAGCAGGGGTCGGTTTCACCCCGCATTTAATATGTTCTTTGCGGATTATTTGAGTAACAGGCAACAGTTTGTTGACTATGCAGGATACCAATCGAATGCATACTATACTAGATCTGGTGTAAGCCAGGGAAGCAATATACGGCCTCTTGGATTTCTCTTAATGATAAATGACCTACCAAGTGTTGTACAAGATGCTAAGTGCTTACTGTTTACCGACGACCTCAAACTTTCTCTCCCCATAACCAACATGGATGACTGTGAAAGACTGCAGAGAGATATAGACAGAATAGTAACTTGGAGCAAAAGTAATATCCTTCAGTTTAACACAGCTAAGTGTGTGATCATAAGTTTCACGCGCGCACGCACGCCCATTAGGCATACTTATACAGTGGACGGGGTATCGATGGCTAGGGTCACTAAAGTGAAGGACTTGGATGTCCGTTTCAACACTGAACTAACGTTTCGTGATCATATAGTTAAGGTATGCAAAAAAGCATATAGAAACCTAGGGTTTGTCTTGAGAATGGTTAAAGGCGGCTTCACAAATATGAAAGCTATAACGAAATTGCTTTAGTAAGAAGCCAATTAGAATGTAATGCAGTTATCTGGGCTCCGCATGAAACTAAATATAGTCTCATGTCGGAGCGCGTACAAAATTAATTTATATAAGTATATGAGGGAATACGGGGTGTATCCATTTTATCCGCTAATGTATCCAACTCTATTTATCTTAGGTATGGTCGGATATAATTAACTGAGGGTCAGGAGGCAACTCACTCTTGTTTCTTATATCTTTAAGATAATTAGAGGGAAGATACACAATGCGGATATATTTCGAAGGGTGGAACTAGTCGTGCCAGACGGGTACATGGGTCGTCGCGCAATCAGAACGCGCGCGAACTAACTTGCCGCGTGAGGCGACGCTGGCAAGCTTGCTCCGCACCCTCAACCTCATTGCTGATGACGACGACATATTCTGTTGCGCTTTGGGTGAATTTGAAAGGTTAGCTACCTATAAAATTTGTTATGGTACAAGCAGTGGAAAAATGTAATTATTATTAGTTTTAGTGCAATATCGCATTGGGTCTAGCCTGTTAGGATATTTGTATGTTTGGGTTGAATTAATAAATCTCTTATGGATAACACACTATATCCATTTTAATACTTAAAAAATGGGCAATTATAAAGCAGTAATTGGAAAGTTATTTACACAAATACGGTATTAATCCTTATCGTTTTAAATAAGTTAGAGATTTTAAGCATTTCGTGCACATTATTTTACTTTTAAACACCATATAATTTAAACGAATATCTTAGGAGTACCTTATCGCAAATAAATTACGGACGCGAGAATAAAATTCAAGCACCTCGCTTCGCTTGATGCAATTGCCGGTCCTTCCCCCGCACCGTCTTGCCTACTGTTTAGCTAATAAGCCGAACGATAACACGCGCGTGATCCTTTAATAAACTGACTCGGATGAATGGAGGTGCCGATCCTCAGCAAGGACGTATCGGACCGGATACTCACTGCTATTCAGAAGCAGATAATCGTTAAGGCCCGGTCCCCCAAGCTAGACATCCCAGGACCGACTTTTAAAGCCAAGCCGGTGTTTTCTGGGGGAGTCCTGAAACTGTGGTGCGGCAGCGACCACACCTTAGCCTGGCTAAGGGAAACAGTCACTGGCATCCCGCTAGTAATCAAAAGCCAGTCGGAGATAGAGAGAAGAACGCGGTGTAGTATCGTCATCCCAGACGAACAGGGGGTCTTCGAAGAGCCAACCGATATTGGGCGTGCTCTGAGTTATCAGAACCCCTGGATCGACGTCAAGAGGCCCACCTCTTACTACTACACGACTTACTCTACTACACCACGTAAACAAACAGGCCGCGGCATGGTTCGTCGTGGTGGGTGTCCAGGTAGACCACATTCCGGCCCTTATGAGAGCCGGTCGCCATCTCTCGATAGGAGTAGGGACGGTGTATATAAGGTTCCGGGGGCCTCACGGATGGGACCCCACTACGGAAACCATCTCCGAGGACACGACCCAGCGGCCAGAGACACCAGCGGGGGAGCCCAGTCTCCCACCAAACAACCCGGGAGCACTCGCTGCCACCTGTTCCTTGGATGAGGAGCTAGAGGACATGATCTTGTCCCCGGCTTCGTGCCAAGGAGAGGAAGGCTTCGACGAGGGCGACCTGCTTGCTGGACTCAGACTGGGGGAGGGGGATGAGGGGACGACCAGCAATGGCGAGCCTTTTGTCCGACTGTATAGACCTCCAAGCCAACCTCCACCACAGTCAGACCGCGAC
This sequence comes from Polymixis flavicincta, assembly GCA_949987655.1. Classification (NCBI taxonomy): domain Eukaryota; kingdom Metazoa; phylum Arthropoda; class Insecta; order Lepidoptera; family Noctuidae; genus Polymixis; species Polymixis flavicincta. The sequence continues at coordinate 25,347,883 of OX465182.1, read as the reverse complement.
GGCTCAGCTCCGGAAGTGGCTGAAGGTACAACACACGGCCATTGCTCTGATCCAGGAGCAGTGGATTAGGGCCGGCCGCATACAAGGACTATCCAATCCGCCTACATGCCTGAGGCGGAGGCGCCGCCCCCCCCCACGACCTTGCCCGTCTCGTGAGTCATTGCGAGAGTTGCGGGTTTGAGGTCGTCATCGGGGCCGACGCCAATGCTCATCACCAACTATGGGGCATGGACACCCAAAACGAAAGGGGCTTTAGTTGATTATTTATTCTCGACTAACCTATATCTACTAAACTCTGGCGCAGAACCTACTTTCGTAACCAGGCGTAGCCGCACGATCATTGATCTCACCCTGGCAACAGAGGGCGCGGCGGTAATCATCACTGGCTGGCAGGTCTCCAAGGAGGCCTCCTGCTCTGATCATAGGTGGATTCGCTTTGACATCCAGGTCTGCACTCCACCTGCAACACCACGTCGCAATCCGCGTAATACGGATCGCGGCACCTATACACGCAGCCTAGAAGCTAAGCTTGCGACACCTAGCGGTCCGACGTGATTTGCAGACACGACACAGATTGAGGAACAAGTAAGTCAAATCACTAAACTAATGTTAGTTACCACACTGCCTGCCCAGAGACCACCCCGCGTAGCACACCGGACAAACAACCTTGGTGGGGCGCTGTCCTGGAGTGCAAGCGCGGTAATGTAAGGAAGGCTTTAAATAGAGCCATTAACACTTGTGCGGATAAGGACTGAGATAGCTACTACGCAGCCAAATCCAGCTACAAAAAATGCATCAGATTCAGGAGTACCGCGGGTTGGCGTAAATTCTGTGGTAACATTGCCAACAGGGTAAGAAAGGTACTGTCGCAACAGAAGACTTCGGGGCCCACTACCCTCCGCAAACCTGATAACACACTTACATCGTCACCTGAAGAATCTAGACGCGTCCTAATTGAAACTCACTTCCCTGGATGCATCTTCGCGCAGGTAATCGACTGGCAGGATGTGATCCAAACACCATCTGAGAATGACTGGCGCTACACATGCCGCGTGATTACGCTGGAGAAACTCCAATGGGCCATCCGCAGCTTCCATCCTTTCAAGGCAGCTGGTCCCGATGGAGTGTTCCCCGCCTTATTACAATGGGGGGGGGGAGCCTCTGTCGCATTTAGACTAGTGCCTATAATGAGAGCGTGTCTGGCCTTTAGGTACGTTCCCAAAGGCTGGAGAGAAGTGAAAGTTATATTCATCCCAAAGCCAGGTAAATAAAGGTGACTACACTAACGCCAAATCCCACCGACCAATCAGCCTGACCTCTTTTCTACTGAAAACACTGGAAAGGCTCTGTGATAGGGAGCTGAGGGACGGCGCCCTCAAAACCATACCGCTCCAAGGTAACCAACACGCGTATAGCTCAGGTAAGTCAACCGAATCTGCTCTTCATCATCAAGTGGTCAGTCAGATAGAAGAAGCAATACACCAAAAAGGCACCTGCCTGGGCACCTTCATAGACATTGAAGGAGCCTTCGACAAAAGCAATTTCTCAAGCATCGGCAGCGACATGGGGCTGATCAGGTACTAACGGACTGGATTACAAACATGCTTAGCAAACGAGTAGTTCGCTTGGAGGACGATCAGCAGCTGGCCATGATAGCCAGAGGCTGCCCCCAAGGAGGGGTACTGTCCCCCCTCCTATGGAATCTGGTGATTAATGATCTTATCACCAAACTCAACGCCAACCATTATTTTACAATAGGTTATGCGGACGATCTCGCAATTCTTGTTTCGGGAAGGTGACGGGAACGATCTGTAACCTCACACAACAAGCACTACGTATCGTAGAGAGATGGTGTAGGGAATTTGAGTTATCAGTTAACCCCACCAAAACTGAACTAGTCATGTTCACTCATAAACCCCCTACCGAAACTGTTCAACACGGAACTTCAGTTGGCCAATGAAGTGAAGTATCTCGGGGTTACTTTGGACAGTAAGCTAAATTGGAGCAGTCATTTAGACACCAAGCTAAACAGGGTCTGCATCACCTTCTGGTAGTGCAGGAAAATGCTAGGTAAGAAGTGGGGCCTATCCCCCAAAATTATACTATGGCTGTACACTGCAGTAATCCGCCCCATGATCACCTACGGGGCCGTGGTCTGGTGGCCCCGCACCAAGCTAGTTACAGCCATCAACAAACTACAGCGCATGCAAAGACTAGCCTGCATGGCTACCACGGGCTGCATGAGGACCACTCCAACTGCAGCTATCGAAGCCATGCTGGGACTACCGCCGCTCCACCTGTTCATACAGCAGGAAGCAACGATGGCGGCGGCGCGTCTGAAGGCAGCACATCTCTGGAGTAAGAGAGACACTCAATACACCGCGCTACTTAAGGGACTACAACAGTGAATTTCCCATTACAAAGGCAATAAATGACCGGGTGCCCAAACAATTTGTCTTTGACAAAAAGTACAAATTCCAACTTCATGAGGATCGACGATGCGAGGGCTTGCACCCCGCAGAACTACGGATCAAACTCAAACTCAAACTCAAAGCATTTATTTCAATTAGACCTTTCACAGGCACTTTTGAATTGTCAAACAAAAATCGAAGTTGAAGCTAGGTGCCCATTCCAAAAACGTAGATCTCTCTGGAGAAGAACGGGCAAGAAACTCCAAGGACACTCTTTTAAATCGTGGGTATTACAAAATTTGTGTGTGTGGGAACATTATTCTTGGTGCTTCTATATGTGAGAACAATGTAAAAAAATGTAATAAAATAAATTAAAAAAAATAAGATTCAAAATAAGCCATGGCAGATAAGAGATGACCAGTCTCAACCGACGGCGCCCGTTCACGAACTTGACGCATGGATCAGCACCATCCAGCTCAACCATTTTCTAGGGAACCGAATGATCCAACACACACGCCACCATCAGTGAGACATTTAAGTGAGCATGACATACTCTCAACTACCACGTTTTTTCAAGTCGACGTACATTAAAACAACATATTATATGGATGCATGGTACTCACATTTACAAAAATTTGACAAAATGCTTCTAAATTATACAAAACTATAGTTTCAATCCCATTTGAGAAATTCATAAAATTTGACTTCCAAAAAGAAAGAAAAATATATAATAAGTACCTATCTATTGAAATTTTAATAAATAATACTTGGTTCAGTAAAATCAAAAACAAAATCGTAATGTCACAAAATTAATAAAAATAGGAACAGAAATGTTCGCAATGTCAGAAAAATAATAATAATAAGAACAGAAGTGTTCGTAATGTCAGAAAACATAAAAAAAAGGGGAAGCATCTTTTCCAAATATTAAAATGTTAATTAGTAAGCCCAGGTGGCTGTGGAGCAGGACCAGCATTAAGCCAGGCATTTTTATCTAAGATATAATCATCTAACTTATAATATGCTTGTCTACATAGTGTGCGTTTAATGCATGACTTAAATTTATTTTCACTTAGTTCAAGAATATCGACTGGTAGTTTATTATAACATTTTACACAGTACCCCATAAAAGAAGTATGTACTTTAGACAATCTGAAACGTGGTTGATCTAATTTGTTCCTATTTCTAGTGTTAAAATTATGCCTGTCACTTATCTTACTAAAAAGATGTAGATTTTTCCGAACATACATAATGTTCTCATAAATATATTGAGAAGGTACCGTCATGATGTTAATTGTTTTGAACAGATGCTATGAAAGTAACTAAAATAAACAAGTCGCGCGGTATCCACGTCTGTTAATTGGCGGATCTTCCAAACAGCGTAAGCGGCAGAACTTAGCCGCCCTGCAAGTGATGTTAAGTGAGGACCCCACTGTAGCTTTGAGTCAAGCGTGATTCCCAGGAAAACCGTTTGTTCGACGAATTCTATTATCTCCTTATTCAATACAACGTGACATTCACTACTTCTGACATTCGGCAACGTGAATCTTATGCATTTAGTTTTCTTTCCATTATCTTCACGGACGCGGACGCGGATCTTCACGGACGCATCAAAAACAGGTAGTGGCACAGGTGCTGGAGTCTTCTCGGAGGACCTCAACATACACATAGCCACACCATTGGGGGTCCATAACACAGTGTTCCAGGCCGAATGCATGGGCATCTCCCTTGCCGCGTCTGCTATCATGGCCAGGGAAGTTAAAGACCACTCAATCCGCATACTCTCAGACAGCATGGCTGTTCTGCAAGCGCTGAACAGTCACACGGTTAACTCTGGGCCGATATACGACGATATATGTGCCAACAGCGCCTAAACCAGGTAGGTAGCCTACTAACATTACCATTCAATGGATCAAAGGACACAGCGGTACGCTAGGTAACGATACAGCCGATAAACTTGCCAGAAGGGGGTCGAGTATGGCACCAGTGGGACCGGAACCCATCGCGCCTCTCCCCTTCGGGTATCTACGCACTCTGGTAAGGAAACGAACCAGGGACCAACATCACAAGATATGGCTGGATCTAGGTGAATGCAGGCAGGCTAAGGAAGCACTTCCTGCGATCGATGTCTGCCTCACAAAACAGGTTCTCCGTCTAACTAAATCACAGCTGCGTGCAGTTACAGCAGCTGTAACTGTCCATGGGTCAATTGGCAAACATCTCTTTGTCTTAGGAGTAACAGACAGTCCGCTGTGCAATGCCTGCATGGAGGACGACGAGACCGCAGTGCACGCAGGGCTAAATACTTCGGTAACCCAGGTACCCTACGTGAGATTGTCCTTACGTTAATTGCGTTGCGGATTGATTGTCCGATTGTCCCTACGTTGATTGCGTTGCTGGCCTTTCTCGAGGAGCTGGAGTGGATCGAATGACCGATTCACCCACCCGTACGCAAAATACGCGCTTTGACGTGGAGTTGCGGACATCAGCCCGTATTACCTATTATTAAGGGGTTAGATGAGCTAAACGCAGGTTTTATAATGCCTTAAGGACGCTATCACATTTTTCTACAAATATCAGTGCTTTTCAGGTACCATTTTAATGATTTAGGAGTCACAACTGCGAGGATATCATATGTCAAATTAAAGATAATATATTCATCTCCAGAAGAACGACATAAACAATATATAGCCAAATACTAAATTTTCACACAAATACGATTTCCCCATCACAACAATCGCAATTTTTTGAATAAAATGGGGTCTGAATAGGAACCATTATAGCTAAATCCACTGCAAATTTTAACTCAAAAATAGTTACGAATTGTTGCTTATATAGTCCTCTATACGTGAAGCTAAAAAACTTATTTCCAAATAAATAACTTTTTCTTTTATGTGAAAAATAAGAAATGCTCTCAAATTTCTCCATACATTTTCAACGCGCGCACACTCGCGGTTCGTCATTCCGCGCTCAGAGGCGCTCCTGGAAGCACGGCTGTGTCGCTTTCTCGCAGAAAAAACTTACGTATAAACGTGACTACTGTATTGTATACTCTGGTTTAACGAAGTTGATACTTTTTCGGACCGAAATAAAAGTAAGTGAGATTATTGGAATTTGTTTTAGAAATTTAAACTTAGTTATAATTTATTTGTAAAATGGATGTAGATTACGGATATGAATTGCATTAAATGTATTATTATCTATTCAAATGGCGGGAACAATTTTTTTTTTGAGACATTTGTTAGGGTAGTCGAATTTTGGGTTTTTGGGGATGGTGATTACGAATATGTCATCCATATTTTCAGCAGGTTGCGGTATGTCTAAACTTGTAAAAATCGAGGTCAAAGAGAAAATTCAAGATAGTGGCTTCGAAAATTTTCAAATATTTCTTCATGGGTGTCATTTTTATAGTTTTCGGAGTTGCTGAAGTCAATAGTGACGTCAAAATAAAAATTAAAGATGGCGGCTGCGAAATTCAAATAAATAATTTCGTTCCTAATGGGGGTTCCCCACTCCACATGTATTTTAAATTCAAGATAACGAGTGTTATCAAAAATTTACGTTGTTATCGAGTCTGGAGGTGTTGATTACAGTAGAGGTTGGCAGTGTTTACGAATATGCGATCCCTCTTATGCTAAATCGAGTTAATTGTAAATTCATAAATTCAGAATGCTAGATGTAGCGTTTCAAAGTCAAGTAGGCATGGTTTTAATTTTTGATACCATGTATAGTATTCGTTTATGTTGTGCATTGCTAAAATATTTATATTTATTATTAAAGATGCCACGAATTCGGAAATTTGGACAAAGGGCAAAAAATACTTCATAGGTAGCAGTAAACCAAAGTAATGAGACTTCGTAAGTATTTTCATTCAGAAATCACAAATCCACTCTGGAAGTTTTGTTCGTTCTTGTATTAGAAAATATGGTAGGTTTTTTTTTATTTAACAGCTGCAGCTTAGATGTCTCCGCAGGCGATGATGAGCAAAATGAAATTTCACTTGTAAGTCATATCAAATTATGTTGGTAATTTGTTTTATTTGATTTACCTTAATTACTTACTCATATTGTCTTTTTTTTTTGTTTTCAGAAGCAGGCATGCGCAATAAAATAATATAAGCCAAATGGCAGAAGAATAATCGTGATTGATTATTTTTTTGAGCAGCTAATCCATATAAGCAGCTACACTTCTTTGTTAAATTGCGGCGTGAATTATCTCATTATGACTAAAGAAAAAAGAGCAGGGCTGCATTCTACATTCGAACTTCTTTGCAATATGTGTGGTGAAAAGTTTAAGCTTGAAACAGTGCTCAAAGACGATGATAAAATGGACATCAATCAGGAAGTTGTAACAGGAATGATGTCAACTGGTGCTGGATATACCCAGCTTAATACTGTCCTTGCCCATGCTGACATCCCATCGATGTCTCTGCGGTTGTATGAACTTACACACAATCGAGTTTGCCAATGGTGGGAACAAACGGCGGACCATTGCATGACTGAGGCAGGGAAAGAAGAACTCGAGCATGCAAAACTTATCGGGAATGTGTCACCTCAAGGAGTGCAAATGATAGCTGTAATTGCGGATGCATGTTGGAGTAAGCGTTCATATGGCACAAATTACAATGCTTCTTCTGGCGCTGCGGCAATTGTTGGACAGCACAGCAAAAAAATGCTTTACTGTGGTGAAACTTTAGGCGCGTTGGGCATTTTTGAGATGGTAAAAACAATGGAACTCGCGACACTGTTACCGACACCTCTGTATATAAGTATGTACATATATTGTATATGTACGTACACAGATATACATGCATCTAGGCATTTTTTGAGATGGGGAAAAAACCATTGAACTCGCGACACTGTTACCGTTACCGACACCTCTGTACCTAGGAATTTGAAGTGAAAACTTATTTAGGCGCGTTGGGATTTTTTTGAGATAGGAAAAAACAATTAAACTCGCGACACTGTTCAAAAAATACACACGTAATTGTTCAAGATTTCATTTCTGTCGGCACTCCCGGAGTGCTACTGGTTTTTTTAGATTTATTTTCCACTGTAAAGTACATAGACTACTGTGTACATTTTGCAATTTGTAACCTACCCTTACACAATATGTTTTTTTTACTACTTTTGTTTTAATTTTTATTAATAATACTGAACTTCCCCCAGTCTTAGTGAATAAAATACTTATTATTAATATGAGGAAACGCTTATTTTTAAATATCACAACAAAAATATAAAATAAACTCCCAGGCTGGTATTTGATTATGGAAGTAATGCTTCAACAATTGTAATATTTATGAGTACTCACATCTTTTCACTAACAGCAGGCTGCGGGATAATCGTAGGTGTTCCCCGTAATTTTTTTGCTCAGGTCATTTTTGGGTACTAGGAACTAACGGTAACACAACCCGTAGTTACTTACGTAATGTACATACATTACGTAGGTACCCAGAAACAACCTCAACATTTCATGTAATGATTGTTATGACTGATGATCTTCAAAAACAATAAAAACATGTAAAATGTAATGTACGTAAGTACTATAAGTACTAATAACAGTTACCAAATTCGATTGGAAACTTACTACTAACTTTACTCAATTCATATTAGTAAAATTAAAAAGAATACGTTCAAGTACCAAGATTGTGTGAAGTTACGTATAAAATCGCGCGGACAATGGTTTCAATGTGTGTGTGAACGTAATGTTGTTGTGTTGCGGCTCAGATACCTAAACGCGAGTGTGTTCAAAATGTGATAGCGTCCTTAAAGATTATGATCCACTGCAGTAAACAAAATCAGAAAAATATATGAAAATCTTCAGGATATATGCTAGTTAGATAGTGTGTTGAAAACATAATACAACTAATTTCCTACGATAGAAAAAAATCACGAAGATACCTCTAAAAATTTCTTTTAACTATTAAAAACCATACTAATATACATGCAATCATTCTGATTTTTTGTCAGATTATTCTACAAGCAAAATACTAGCATGGCAGTGTTTTAATTTTTTAGTCCGATCAATAGATTTTTTTGTAAATCGCATTTTCTTATTTTCGAACATAATACGTATACATGTGTGCGTAAACGCCCGTGTATCGACAGTGCCGGCCGATGCCTGATGCTAGAGGGACGTGTCGCGCTTTTCGCCGCATTATTTCCGCTGAGGTTGTTTACTGTTTTCGTAGGCTATTTTGTAAATTATTTGATTCATATATTCTTTCCTTAAAAATTCTTCTTTCTTGTAACTATAAAATACTTTTAGTTCAATAGCGTAAAAAACCTTGTACTTAGTTTTTTATCATTACCATTTGGAAATAAAGTTACGAGAAGTAAAAAACGTTCATATAAATCAAATGCCGAACATATGAACCATATTAAAAGGTGAGAGCATATTATTATTACATTTTTTTTTTTTAATCAAGATATTTTATTTAAGAATTTGGAAATGTCGTAACCTTTACGAACTGACTGCACAGCCAGTTCGCATACCCTCCGTTTTTTCAACGTTGCGCTTAACTGTTACAGTAGCGTATTAGGTATAAGTCTAGACTTGCAATGAAGAGTGCTCGGGTTTGAATCCCAGGACATATCGATATAATTCTTTCTTCTTCTTTTTTATTTAAAGTACTACTATATTTAGATATATTTATTAAATACTTTTATAGATAACTAGAAAAAACATTGAAGATTTAATTGTTTTTGTATAGGAGCAAGAAAGTTGAAAATATCAACACAGAAGTTATTTCCAATGTGTAAGACTATAATTTTATTGATTTTGTTTATAAAAAATAATAATTTAAAAAACCAAGTCTCCCCGACTTGACAATGACTTGATCAAAATATTACCTTCAAATTAAAAGGCCCATAAATATTATTTTTTAACTTCTTAGAGCTTTTGTTTAGGTCGGTGGTTTTTTAAATTATTATTTTTCATAAACAAAATCAATAAAATTATAGTCTAATGAAAATGCTAGAGCCTCTGTGAAGTTTGATACTAATTTAGCCTCATTCCCCACAGCGCCCAACAATCAGGCAGCGAATAACGCGCCACTAAACCCAACTCTGGCTGCGACCAATGCGCCCTCAAACCCGACTCCGGCCGCAACCCAAGCGCCACAACCCACGACCCGGTGTATGCCACCCACTCTGGCAACAGAGTATTGTGCGGAATAGCATCACCAACCCAGACAACGACCAAGACCGACACAGACGAAGAGGGACGGGGAAGGAAGACGAGCCTGGCAGCTCAAACACTTTCCCGGTTGATGAAGTACGCCTGCTGAACAAGCGCGGAAAAATCCCTGCCCGGGAAAGAAGAGTTGGCGACCGAAAGCGTCATACCCGCGGAGGCGTTAGCCAACGCGAAGCGCAATCGGCCGCCGAAAAGGCAGAGGCAGCGGCAGTACGCGACCAGCCGTTAGTCCGCGGGGGGGCGCGGTGCCGCGCGCGTTCTGGTCCGTCAGAACACTTGGTACGACATCGCGAGGTTGTCACTGTACAGGGCGACTACCGTCAGTGGCGACAACTACGGGACATACTTGACCCTAGGTGTGCCACCGGAGGAAGCCGAAAGGGTCCTAGCCCGGGAGCGACGGATATCGTACCTCTTGGGGTCGATATACGTGCGCTTCTGACCCACGACCCTACCCTGTGACACTAAGACTGACTGCACAGATGAAAAGACCGCACCGACAATGACAAAGACGAATGACACCGACATCGTCCAGCTCGAGGAGGTCATGGCAGCGATGGACGACGATGACGACGCCATACCACCCTCACCCTCGCCTGGCTGGAACGAGCAATTGCTTGCCTCGTCGCCGGGCGACGCACACGAAGACCAGCTCATAGTGGAGGCGGCGGAGAGACTATCCGATGGATCCATCTCCGACTAACTCCACCTCACCGCCGTCACCGCCCATAAATATCATCCAAACTAACCTCCAACACAGCCAGACTGCCACGGCTAGCTTACGCAGGGCCTTGGAGGTTAAGCCCCGAACCATCGCACTGATCCAAGAGCCGTGGATCAGGAACAACAGAATCTGCGGCCTCGGCAACATGGGAGGTAAGCTAATCCTCGACACGCATGGTGCAGAAAAACCACGTACCTGTAACTACATTACCAAAGAAATCCCGACCTCGCCACTCACTCAATTCTGTTCCAGAGACCTAACAGCTGTTAGGCTCCAGACCGCATGTGACGTTCCAGATGTTGTACTGGCCTCGGTGTACATGCCAGGCGAGGAGGCTAATTGCCCGCCAAAAGAGATGGCCGATCTGGTACAACACTGTGAGCGCGCCAAGCTGGAACTGATCATCTGCACCGACTCCAACGCCCACCACCCGCTCTGGGGCAGTGACTCAGCCAACTCCAGAGGAGAACTACTATCCACCTATTTCTTCTCTACTAACCTTAACATTGTTAACCGAGGTTCTGAACCCACTTGGGTCACAGTCCGAGGACAGACAATCATCGACCTAACTCTCGCTACAGAAACCGCGACAAACCTCATCGCTAATTGGCACGTATCGGAAGAGCCTTCCAGCTCAGATCATAGAAGAATCCGATTTACACTAGCTACCCACATAAAGGAACTAGATCCGAAACGTAACCCACGTCGCAATAAGGTGCCCGAGTACAAACGGCTTCTGGCGGCCCTACTAGAGAGACACCTATCACAAGTAACTGTAAAGGACACTGCACAACTGGAATACACCGTGACAAAACTATCAGAGTACCTAATTTAAGCATACCACGCATGCTGCAAACTGAGGGCGCTGGCAAACAACAGCGTGAGAAACCCATGGTGGAACGCTGAACTAGGTAAACTCAGAGATACACTCAGGCAACAATTCAATAGAGCCAAAAACACTAGGCTCCTGGACGACTGGGAGCAATACAAAGAAACCCAATACTTATACAAAAAGCAGATTAGAACTGCCAGAAGAGCGGCATGGCGGAAATTCTGCGAATCCATCGAAACCAACAATGAAGCCGCAAGGGTACGAAAAATCCTATCGACTGATCAGGATCGAAGCCTCGGCGCGCTTAAGAAACCCGATAACTCTTACACACTAACCGACCATGAAACCAGTAAAGTCCTTCTCGAGACTCACTTCCCAGGCACAGAGAACAGAACATGGGAGGCTGAGCCAGAACGGACACCTACAGACCAAGACTGAGGGCCTACTCTCTAAGCAAGAAATCCGTAATCACGGTCGAAGTTACGGGCGTTTCCTACTCCGTATCACTTACGGTCCTATGATTAGTTTGGGGCCCAAACTATGAATGAATTACTACACGATTTGACAGTTGTCCCTACTCCCTATATGATTTTACCCATCCAAAAAAGTTTTTTAATCAGCTATAGGAGTCACTTCGAAGTTTCAAACTATTTTCGGACGAGCCCGTGTTATCGTTGATGTGCCCACAGCATAGTAACAGAAGACAGGGTAAAGTGGGCTATAAACCTTTCAGCCCTACAAGTCCCCAGGTCTAGACGGAATTTTCCCAGCCCTACTGCAGTGGGGGGTTGACCACTTAACACCATGCTTGGTGAAGATCTACCGTACCTGCATAGCACTCAGTTACATACCCCTGGCGTGGCGCGAAGTGAAAGTCATTTTCATACCCAAACCGGGCAAAACAGCCTATACAGAACCCAAGGCCTACAGGCCCATAAGCCTCACATCTTTCTTACTGAAAACCCTTGAGAGACTCTGTGATAGGCATATCCGAGACGGACCTCTCCGAGTAAAACCACTCCATAAACAACAGCACGCCTATTCCACTGGCAGATCAACAGAATCCGCGCTCCATAGCGTAGTATCCAAAATTGAATGCGCAGTGGACCATAAATGCTCAGCACTGGCAGCTTTTATTGACATCGAGGGCGCCTTTGACAAGACTATGTTCAATAGCATTAGCATGGCCCTCGACAGACACAACATAGACACGACCCTGAGTGGGTGGATCACCAATATGCTCAAATTGAGAGCGGTGCAAGTCACCGTAAACGACAGATGGCGAAGGGCTGTCCACAAGGGGGCGTCCTGTCGCCGCTTCTTTGGAACCTGGTCGTAGACAGCCTCATCAAAACACTGAATAGCAAAGGTTACTTCACCGTAAGCTATGCCGATGATCTAACCATAATAATAAACGGCACCCATGAAAATACCCTATGTAACCTTATGCGCCAAGCTTTTAAAATAGTCGAGGACTGGTGCAACAAACACCAACTATCAGTAAATCCTACAAAAACCGAACTGATCCTCTTTACAAAAAAAACTTTTTAATAAAAAAATTAAACCGCCGAAAACCGAAAAGTAAAAAATAATAAACTAGCTTTGTCCAACCCCAATAACTAAGTTCGGAAGGCGGTGACATATAATTAAATACATATCCAAAGTCACCGACTTCCGAACTTAGTTATTGGGGTTGGACAAAGCTAGTTTATTATTTTTTACTTTTCGGTTTTTCGGCGGTTTAATTTTTTTTATTAAAAAGTTTTTATTTTATAATTTTTTGTGGCTTATAATCTACTAATTACTACATGCTTAATTTTAGATTTAATACACAACTCAGTATTAAAATCTGTGAGTAAACAATCAATCATCCCCTGTTTTCTTACCCTTAGGGTTGGAATTTTTCTTCGAAATTTATATGGGACCAACTTCGAGGTATACCCTTTCCAATAAAAAAAGAATTATCAAAATCGGACTACTCTGGAAAAAGTTATGCGTGGTCATACATAAAAATAATAAAAAATACGCGTCGAATTGAGTAACCTCCTCCGTTTTTTCGTCGGTTCAAAAAGAGGAAACTCGCGGAACTGGAACTTCCGCGTCTGTTTGGCTCTACCCTAAGCCTAGCAACTGAAACCAAATACCTGGGCATCTTTTTGGACAAACAGCTGAATTGGGCAAAACACACCAACTACATTACCACAAAAGCCAGCATATCCCTGTGGCAGTGCAAGCGAATGCTTGGCAGGAACTGGGGCATAAGCCCCAGAGTCACCCACTGGCTGTACACCACGGTTATTCGACCAATTATTACATACGGCTCAATAGTCTGGTGGCCCAGAACGGACTTAGGCACAGCACAAAAGGACCTTGAAAAACTGCAGCGGTCCGCCTGTGTGGCAATCACCAGCTGCATGAGGACTACGCCCACCGCTGCCCTACAGGCAATGTTGGGGCTGCCTCCTCTACACCTCATCGTGCGGGAGGAAGCAGCACTGGCTGCCTTGAGGCTCGACATAGCAGGAAACCTAAGCAAAGACTCCAGAGTCAAGCACACACGCATTAAGGAAAATGCGATCAAACGACAACCGATGATGGCATCACCCTGTGACAAAACCCCGAAATTGCACTACTTTCAGAGACACTATAACGTAGTACTCACAGGAGAACAGAACGACTACTCAGGCCCGGATGAGCTTAGAGTCTACACTGACGGATCAAAGACCGACTCTGGAACCGGAGTCGGAGTTTTCTCACAAGACCTGAACATAAACATATCCAGCCCGCTGGGAATGTTCAACACCGTATACCAAGCGGAATGTGTGGGCATCATACAAGCGGCGTATGCCATAGAAGCCAGGAGGGTCACGGATGCACACATACGTATACTCTCCGATAGTGCTTCAGTTCTTCAATCCCTACGGAAAAAATATATCACATTGAGCTTAGCACTAGAATGTCACAATGCACTAGAAAGAATAACGGTTGCCAACCGCAACACTGTGACACTGCAATGGATAAAAGGACACAGTGGGTCACTGGGCAACGACGCCGCAGACGAACTGGCCAGAAGGGCATCCAGCGTGTCAGTCTATGGTCCCGAGCCCATTGTGCCCATACCCTTCAACCAACTACGCAGGTGGCTCCAGGAATACACCCACAAACAAGCCGAGAGCTGGTGGACCCTGACACCAGGCTGCAGGCAGTCTAGGGAAGCAATGCCAGGCTGACCAGACGTCGGTTACGCCTGGACAGAATAGATCTGCGTCTGGTGACTGGAACCATCACAGGACACTGCTCGCTGAACAAACACTTCCACACAATAGGCATAACGGACAGCCCCTTGTGCAGGGCCTGCATGGAGGCTGAGGAAACCGTTGCGCATGTGCTTTTCGTATGCACAGGCGTAGCACAGATTAGAACAGAAACCCTCGGGGCACCCAAATGTTACAGGGATATTCTGAACAAACCAGGAGTCATAGCCAACTTCTGGAGGGAGGTGAGCTGGCTGGAATAATACCAAAAGGCCGCCATGGCTCACGCACAATGGTCCACTTGAAGGACTAAGTGCGGAAAACAAACCCCATAACATAGAACATAGAGCCTCATTCCTCGTCCTGATCACCATTTATCTATAATCTAGTCATTGAGACCTTTTCAATGAGCCCAAACACGATACTTCTGCTGTTTATTGGTGAGTAACTTGCAGATGTTGCTCCAGGATCAGTTCAAGGTTACTTTGTTCGTCTAATCTTTGAAGTAATAGAATACCAAATTTCGAGTGGATCAGACCCGTGGAAGATGCTCAAATCCCTTCATCAACCAGAAAAGAGCAGATAATCTTCAAACGGCAGAACCAATTTTGATGAAACATGTCTAAGAACACTCCCGTCTAATATACTTTTAAAACAAAAAAAAAAACAATCAAAATCGGTTCATCCGTTCGGGAGCTACGTTGCCTCAGACAGACAGACAGACAGACAGCCAGCACTGATATAGAATGTAAACCTAATGTCAGAGCGTATACCAATACTGACCTTCCCAAAGCATCAGCCGGGTTGTGCTGCGCGGCGCTGGGCTCGGGCGGCGCGTCGTCTTCGCTTTCGTACTCGAAGTCGTTGAGTAGCTTCCTGTTGAACTTCGCCGGCTGGCTTGATGGTTGCTCCTGGAACTGATGAATGTACTTTTAATGAAAGTAATATCTACACATAATATGTGTTTTATACCGGAAAAATTGTCTGTCACCATTTCAATATATTATATTGAAATGGTGACAGACAATTTTTCCGGTTTGACATTATTTATTCTCATAAGAATACATTATTCACTTACATGAGAATATTAATACTAACATAAAATAATTTGTTGGGCGTATTGCAAAAAGTAAACAAGTAATTCAATATTTTGGGGTAGTCGACAAAAAAAAAGTGATGCAATGTTGGTTCAAAACATAAAGCAAAAGACAAGTTTCCATATAACATAGATAAGCGTGGCTAGAAGCACAAAATACAGAGAATACAGAAGGCAATCTACATACAAATAGAAATAATTTTTCCTTAACTGATGGCTAACTTCTCGGATATAATTTTATTCGCTGATGACACTTCTCTTATTTTTAGAATAGATAGAAAAGATGATGATACGGATGTCTTACATGTCAATGAAAGTCTAGCTGTTTTTTCGAAACGGTTTGCCGCTAATAATCTTTTACTCAATGCGAACAAACCACAGCTAGGTTAGTTTACTTTGCTTATTTTCACAGCATTATGTCTTACGGCCTGGCCACGGGGATCGGCGGTGCGTACGGCGGTGCGGCAGGCGGGGCGACAATTCGCGCGGCATCGTTTGCAGGCCACGGGGAGTCACGTTCGCTGCCGCGACCAGTAAGGAAGTCCGAGAGCGAAATGTTTTTAACAAAGTTTTCTCGATATTGCTTAGAAAGTAATAGTTTTTTGGTTCAAGATATAATATTTGGAAGAGATTGTGAAGTATTTAAGTTGAATAGGAATCGAGGTATAGATGGAGAATTCCACAAGAAGTACGAGAAAATCTAGAAATTTTATTTTAATTTTGTTCCCACAATCACTTCACTATACGTTTATATTTTGCTGTGGGTGGCCAGACTTCCAAATAGGTGGCCTTGCTAGTATTTCAGCAATAAAAGTCTCTGTGTTCATTATTCGCGGCGAAAACAACTAAACTCGTTTGATCGCTGCCCTAGTCGCCGCGACTGCCGCTTGGCGCCGTGGCTCGCGCCGTACTGATTCATGTATTTGTTACACTCGCCGGGCGCGCCGCCGGCCGCCCGTGCCATTCGCTTGGTACATTCCGCCGGTCGCCCCGCCGGTCGCCGCCCCGCGTGGCTTCATTAGTACATTTCTATGCGTTTGTTTCAGTCGCTAGACGCCTCGGCGGTCGCACCGCGCGTTTTTTCGCTATGGCGTATGTCCCGTGGCCAGGCCGTTATGGCGTTCTGCTGTGGGAATCGGCAGCTGACATATATTCAATTTTTATTTTACAAAAGAGGGCAAACCGCGCTATCTATAAAATGGGGCTTCGCGAGTTTCTTAGAAACAAATTCAGCGAAATTGATATACTAACTCTGCCTTCTCTTTATATCCTAGAAAATATCTTGTATGTTCGCAAAAACTTAGGCCTTTTCAAAAAACGATGCGATTAAAGACGAAATTGTGATTCCAAAATGTAGACTGACTAAAACTAGCAAGTCATTTCTAATAAACAGTTGCTTCTTTAACAAGTTGCCAAAGTCAGTTACAGAACTTAGCGATGGAAAGTTTAAAACGCACATCAAACGTGTCCTTATCAAAAAAGCATATTATGAGATAGAAGACTACGTTGAAGACAGGGAAGTTTGGCATTAATTCCTTCTGCACATGTGGCTTCCCTGGTACCTCATTGACAGCATAACTATGTGAAAGTCTATTAACTGCTCTCAATGTTCTTTTTTATTCTTTTTATTTTTACAATGCTGAAATATTCTCGTCATTATTTAACATTATGCATCAATTTAAATATCGACAATTTTTTAGTGATTGTCATGTAAATCATGTCACGATGTTTAATTAGGTTCATTTTATTTATGTAGATTATTTTACATATTGTGAATGAGAGAACGTTGTAGGCCTTACAGACTGTAGATTTGTAGACGATTTTCAATTCATTATTCGTCTAAGTACCTGGGTACTTATTGACAGGCCTGCACTGTCCTCCCATACATTTTATCTCTGTAATTTCAAAACATTGTTAAAGCCAATCATTGTTAAAAGAGTAACCGTGGAGTTTCTTGCCGGCTCTTCTCCATAGGAAAGAACAATTTGGAACCGTGCACCTTGCTTCTGACGTTTCATAAGTGCCCATGCAGGTTTATATGAAATAAAAATATTTTGATTTTGATTGATATCACTTACTTCCTCAGTATGGTTTCAAATTAGGGATGAAACGCTACCATTGAGGTATCAATACTTTTACTCGATATTTTATCGGTCGTCCAGTATCAATACTTACTCGTATCGAATCGTATTTGGAAAATTTAGAGTAAGACCGTAACAAGTTTTGGTATTCTTTATTGCTATTACAAAATTATAAAAGTTGATGAAAAAAGTCTGTTGTCGTAGTGCTTCCAAAAAATATATATTTTTCCAAATGTTTGCCTGTCAGGAGATTTCTGGAAGCAGTGATTGTTGCGCCAGCTTTGGAAAACAGCTTTTGCAAGGTACAGAGGTGCCTACTACGTTCAAATATATGCGTGCTTGTTTATTTAACGCTGGGAATACGGGCTTCAAATCCTCCCGTTCCTCTAATGGGTTGGCTTTTAAAGCGCAGACTGGATTAGCCAAATAAGTTGACACTTCATCGGCTTTTGAGGAAGCACGCCTCCACTTTTGGCCAACTGCGAGTTGTTTGTGATGTGACCAAAAATCAAAATCTTTGTTGGTGGTTTTATCTTCAGACCCTACACAAAACTAAGACTAGGATGCGTTCAAAAACTTCAATTTAAGATATGCAATTTTTTATCAATGTTAAAATGAAATAGTACCATTGGCATACTGGTATGAGTACTTATGACCAATACCTACTCGATACTTAATTTCGAAGTATCGATACTATAGTACTTGGTATTGGAGAAAAGTTTCGAGTATGTACTTGTATTTACTCGTATCGTTTCATCCCTGTATCAAATGGTTTTTAATTAGTAAAACAAAGTTCTCTATGAAAATCCAAAATAGAGGCCAACAAAATGGTAGATGTTTTTTTTTTTCACTACCTAAACTTTTTTTCAGTAAGTATCAAATGAAAAGGCTTGAGTAATAAATAGAATACTGTAATATGCTATGACAAATTTAAATTGTAACAAAATTAAAAACTTGATAATAAAAATACATAAATTAAAACAATAAATAAATGGACACTCGATAGCCCCGAAAGTTGTCTCCCGAACTACTAACACGGTAGCGTACGCAGTTCGGCAGCGCCCTTCCCCCGTCTCGCCCCTCACCGCCCGCACGACTGCCCTGTCTAGACGTCTTCGTTGCACGACTGTATATACAGGGTAAGTTTTTATCCAGTGCGCAAATTGTAACCATGAATTCAGCATTTTATAAAAAAAGAAATTTTTCGCCGGTTAACCAAAACAAAATCATCTTTTTCATAGAAAAGTGTAATATACGTGGTCAAAATGTATGGAACAGCAGTTTTTTTTTTTTTTTTATATCTGGCAAAAAAATTGTGCTCTAGGGGGTTTAGAATGATATGCTGAATTTATGGTTACAATTTGCACACTGGATAAAAACTTTTCCTGTATAGACTGTGCTTTTAGTCTCTAGATATTAATAAGTTAAGCGAAAACCTATCGAGAATGACAATGGTGACTATTTTGATAGTTTTTGTCTGCATGTAAGTTATGTCTTTTGAGGATAAAACTCTTGCTATGCTAAAAACCCGACATTTTATTTCTTTGTATAGTAATTTATCGTGTCGGCACATTCGATTCATCAGTATATAATGAAGAACAAAGCTGACCGGAAGCAATTTTACTCAAACTCAAAACATTTATTTGAAATAAACCAATTACAGGCACTTTTGAATTGACAAGGTCGGTGAGTTAGAAAGATAAAGCTAGTTGCCCATTCAAAATCAAAATCAATCAAAATCAAAAGTCATTTATTCAAACTAGGCTGAGAGTCAGCACTTTTCGAACGTCAAAAAATAAATAAAACATAAGACAGTCCCCCCAAAACGCCCACCCTTCGACACTTCCTAGTGCTTTAGCTGGGAAGAAGAAGTGGCGCAACAAACTCCCCAGCAGCACAGCTGTCTGTTCAGTTAGAAGAACTTGATACTGTACAATACAAAAGTAAAAAATAAAATGATTTAAAGAGTCTAATAAAATAAACAATTAAGTATATGAATGTAATTCATACAACCTGTCAGTAGGTAAGCTAATTCTGGTGAAAGAACACAAACATTGTCTTGAGTTAATCACAGCGACCAACTATTCTTATCGTTTAAGTAGTCGTTAATAGAATAGTATGCCTTAGAACAAAGGTTGGATTTTACTTTGGCTTTAAACGCACTAAAATGTAAATCTAACAAAGAAGAGGGAAGCTTGTTATAAAAGGTTATACCAAGCCCAACAAATGAGTTATGAACCTTATGAAGCCGGTGAAAGGGAGCACGTAGTTTATCCTTATTTCTAGTATTTATATTATGAATATCACTGTTTTTAGTGTATAAGTGTATATTTTGCCTAATATATAAGATGTTAGCGAATATGAATTGCGATGCCACCGTGAGAATACCGATATCTTTAAAAAAATCTCTTAGGGACACTCTAGCACCCAGTTGGTAAATTGCTCGAACAGCTCGCTTTTGAAGAACAAAAATATTTTGAATATCAGCGGCTTTGCCCCACAACAGAATGCCGTAGGACATAACGCTATGAAAATAACTGAAATAAACTAACCGAGCTGTTTCAACGTCAGTGTACTGTCTTACTTTTCTAACGGCATAGGCGGCCGAACTGAGCCTTCCCGCTAGGCTTGATATGTGTGAGCCCCACTGAAGTTTAGCATCTACTGTTATGCCCAAAAAAACTGTCGAGTCTACGGTTTCAAGCACCTCTTTATCTAACACGATGTTTGGACCAAGATTTCTAACATTCGGTAAGGCGAATTTTACACACTTTGTCTTCTTGGCATTAAGTACTAGGTTATTTGCCGTAAACCAATCCGTAAGCATTGAGAGTGCACTGTTTACGTCGTCAAAATCTTGTCTATTCCTGTCTACTTTAAAAATAAGAGAAGTGTCATCTGCAAACAGAACAACATCACAAATACCCTTTAAATAGAATGGTAAGTCATTGATATATACTAAAAACAAGAATGGGCCGAGTATTGAGCCTTGAGGCACACCTAACTGAACAGGTAGCCCGGAAGATTTTACACCATTACTTTCTACACATTGGAACCTACTATGTAAATAAGAATTTATTACGTTTAAAGCTTCGTTATCGACACCATAATAACGCAGTTTACGCAAAAGCGTTTCATGGTGCACGCAATCAAAGGCTTTGGAGAGATCACAGAAAACTCCAATAGCATTTTGCGAGTTCTCCCATGCGTTAAATATGTGTTTCAACAAAGCAACACCCGCATCTGTAGTCGAACGACCCTTTGTAAAGCCATATTGTTCCTCATGAAGGAGGCTATTTAAATTAAAATGTCTTAGCAACTGCTTGAGTATTAATTTTTCAAATATTTTACTAAATGCCGGTAATATAGAAATAGGCCTAAAATTGCCCACGTTATTTTTATTACCCGATTTAAATAATGGTATGACTTTACTAATCTTCATGAGGTCAGGAAAAGTTCCCGATTCAACACATTTATTAAAAGTAACAGCAAGATAGGGGGCTACGATGTCGATTATATTACTTAAAAGTTTAATAGAGATGCCCCAGTAATCCCCAGTGTTTTTTGATTTAAGTGTATTAAAAATATTTACTACATCACGAGGCGTTACATGTTCGAAACTTAATAAGCTACTACATTTGGGCACACTACTATGCAAAAGGTTTTCAGCTTTAGACGGGGACGAATTTAAGGTGTGAGTCGTAGTTAAAGGTATGTTGGCAAAAAACTCATTAAAAGCCTCAGCTATGTCAGCAGCTTCATTAAGTAATGTGTTGTTGACCATAATCTCTAGTTGTTTTTCCTGTTTAACCGATTTACCCGTTTCATTGTTAATAATTTTCCATGTGGTTTTTATTTTATTATTAGATTTTTTTATAGTATCGCTTAAAAATTTAGATTTAGCAAAAGCACAGATCATTCCAACCTGAACCAAATTTCCACCTGTGCCACTTAAGGGTACACTAGTCGCGGGCTCGAACTCACTGATGGCCCTTGCTAAAAATCACGCTGTCTCACCAGGCTTCGTGTCTGATAGAGGTAGTACCCGTGATAAGCAGTTAGACGCTAGTCTACACGCCCAACATTATTGAGTGAGCTGCAGGATCAGCTATAGTAAAACAGGCGCGTAAAAAATTAAGAAAAGTCCTTCGGAAGACCGGGTTTTCTGACAAAACCACTGCATAAATCAATGACCAATTAAGTTTATTGAACTTTTCGATAATCAATTATCGAAAAGTTCAATAAGCTTTGTCGGTACCGACTTGGTTTTCGAGATTTTACACTGCTTTTATTACTTAAACACGCCCAAAGTTAGGTTAAATTAGCAAGAAAAACTAATCTTTCTTGGCTCATAACTTTTTAATGGCTTTTATTTTAGTATTCTATTTCCGTACAGACAATATTGATACTGAGACAAAACCATACCATGTTTAATTTTTGATGTACATAGTCAAACAGTGGAGTAAAACCCTCCCGAAGTTTGTATGGAAAAAATGTGGACAAGTGTCACCTTAATGCCGACCCAAACAAGTGTGTAGCATGTCTTATGTTGACTTGGCATTCACATTCATATTCACTTGCATTTCAGAATGTTTTGCCTTATGGAACATATATTTCAGTTGAGAGATGCTTGACAATGTACTTATTATATGTATTATGATTATTAAGTTTAAAAGCAACGGTAAACAGTGCAATTAAGCATTAAGTCACAACCTCTAGCTCCCGTTTAGGATTAGAGGTTTGGTAGCAAAATGATAGAAATTCACATTTGCCTGTATTCTTAACTTATTTAATTTTTTTGTTACATTGTCCTTCTTGCCAATGAGTGATACTTATATTCAAGATAAGAGGTTACAGACTGGTGTATTTTTCTTTGTTTATATTGATTTCCAGATTAACATATTATGATAATATGATGATAAACATCTCCAGAATAGGCATAAACTTCTGTTGAGGCATTGTTTTTTTTTGTAATACATATTTTATTACTCAAATAGTTTGGTAAGTGTTTTAATTACAAATTGTTGAATCTTTTTATGACATCATGAGTTCATAGAAGTCAACAAATGCTGATAAGAAAGATTTATCAAGTTATTTCTATGTAATGTTGTGAAGAAAACTTTACAACATTAGTGAGAAGTAAGAATAAACCAAGATATTCACTATTTAGTGTTATGCTGTTTGCCAATCAATACTTGTCTCAAGATATTTTTACTTTGAACTAGACTTACAATTTCAAACTTACCAAATGGAAGTTTGAAAAGATGGTCTTGTTAGATACCTATTCTTTTGCATGCAACTGTAACTTTTGTTATACTATTGTATTGCATTTAATCTGAGCAGATATGACAATAACTCAAAATTATTTATTTTACACATCTCTGTTTGGGTGGATGCTTTAAGACTTGGATATATTATTTACCTGATCACCCATAGGTGTAGAAGACTGTGGGGTGTGCAGAGGAGGTGGTATGGGTGATAACTTGCTGTCCGACGCATTGTGACTGATGTTCAGATTGCTCCCTGAAACGTTACATATTTAATCATTAGGATACAAAAAATCATTTTTCTCAGAAACGGTGAGTTACCTTTTCATGGGAGTGGTACCAGGGAGGAGGGTAGGCACCCCCCATCCCCCTGCACCACTCCCACTGCTCCCCTCCTGCCAAACGATAATAAATTTTAACCCGATGATAGATAAAACAATGATAGTACCATTGGCAGTATTATTTTGCTGCTGCTGTATCTCTTGGTGTAGTGGATGGTTGGGGTCTGCCATGTCCAGCAATGGCTGGATGACTTGCGAGGTGAACACATTGTTCTTCTGCCACAAGTTAAGTACTCTGATGATGTTGCGCTGAAAGTTTCAATATTTTTTTTTAAATTACCTATTGGAATATGGCACAAATGGACTGGAATAGTAAAGGTGTGGGTTGGAGTGTAGCCTTAGGGGCACTATGGAGTGAGGACTTTAAAATTTTATTGCAGTTTCGGGTTGACCTTCGCCATAGAAACTATTTCAGTTCTGGGAAGCATGGCCCTCCGACCTACCGTTTCCGAGTTAGGAGCTCTGGTATAGGGGCGCTACGGCGCGGGGACTAAAAATTTAGCCAAAAAAGTGTTGTTTTTGCAAATCGTTGCAAAATTTTTTCGATTCTATCGTATAAAACACCTAAATATAAGGCTAAAAGTGTCTTGGTGTTTTTTGTCTCCGACTAACCGTTTGTCGTAAAAACGATGTGGAAGAGATCCATATGTTAGGTTAGGTTAGAACTGTGACCAACAACGCGCGAGCCGAGCGAGCGAAGCGAGCGGTGCCGCGGCAGCGGCCGGCGAGCGCTACCTCGAAATTGGTCGAGAAATTTTTCTAAGTAATTTTTTCATAGTGCCCCCAAGACGACACTCTGACCGTATCGTCTTATTGGTATTTAATTAGACTTGTTATAATATAAAAACACAAAGAATACCTACTATATGATTTTGCACTTGATTAATGAAAGGTATGTTATAAAATTAATTTTACGTATGTTTTATCTAGCACTAAACACAAATATAATGGTACAACTAAAAACATCACCCAAAACTTGACCAAACTTCACTTTATGAACAGCTTCTGTACCATAGCCACTTCCAACAACAATTTGTTCAATACATAGATAAGAGAGGGACACAATATAACCTAAAACATTAATTTTATGTAACTAACCTTATCTTCAGGGGGACATCTGAAGAGGTTTGCAAATGTTTGTTGCATGTTTTTTGCAAATCTTGGCGCGAACACATCTTTTTCTTGTCCGAATTGATGCCGCGACTGTCTCACTATTGAATCTATCACGTAAAGACCAGGTACTTTATACTCTGGCTTGCATTTTTGGATGAACTTTTCAACACTGTGCACTACATGTTTATAAAACTTTATGGCCTTTATGGCACCTCTGGTTATTGCACTCATCTTCGCCTTTGATATAGGCGGCTTATTGTCGTACAACGCGGATAACTGAAAGAAATTTTTGGTTAATATGATGCCACGGAACAATTTGATGGGTGAAAACTTAGGAACAAGAATACCTCCGCGTTGAACGATTTCACTTCAGGCATTTCCATTTTGGTTTTTTCGTCTCCTTCACTAATATATTTATTAAATTATATCGCCATTACAACTTAATTGCGAAAATAAAATCATTTTCGAAAGAGAATCAACATGCTCAAAATTACAAAATGGCGTGTACAGAAGATGCTGTCTATGGAAGAATGCATATCTCTATGTAGTCTGTGGAAGTAGGGATGAGACGTAAATACCATAAGAGGTTGCTTCGAAACACGGCGGCGCCCTGGTACGGACAAGAAATACTTACAAGTGTGGAAGTATTTGTTCTATGTTAACGAAAGCAGGCAGAGCTTGAAAATACTTTCATAGGAAATTGATCAAAGTATTTTTATTTTTTTGGCAATTGAGTCGATGTCGACTATTCTGCCAGTGTCGCGTTTAGACGGCAGTGCAGCAGCGCGGCGGGCCGTCGACTTTTCACTTTGTGATAGGTCTACAGGTTCTGTTAGTCGCTATAAAAACGAGGACAAGGGTTAGTAAAAACATAAATATTCTAACTTAGGGTACAGCACAAAGACATTCTTATAATAGGTACATATTACGAGGATCATTCAATAAATACTTAGCCTACAAAAAGTAAACGAAAATTTTGGAACACTTAGCCCAGCGATGCTCCAACTTTTTTAACCCGTCCGAAAAATAGTTTTTGTCAAACTCTGCAAAATAGGCCTCCGTGGCGGCGATGACCTCCTCATTCGATCCATATCTATTCCCGGCGAGTGATTTTTTCAGATTAGGAAACAGAAAGAAGTCACAAGGGGCCAAATCTGGAGAATACGTTGGATGGGGCAGCAATTCGTAGCGTAATTCGACCAATTTGGCCATGGCAACGGCAGACGTGTGAACCGGTGCGTTGTCGTGGTGAAACAGCACTTTTTTCTTCGCCAGATGGGGTCGTTTTTTCTTTAATTCGGCGTCGAATCGGCCCAATAAATCGGCATAGTAAAGCCCTGTAATTGTTTTACCCTTCTCGAGGTAATCGATGTAGATCACACCTTGTGAATCCCAGAAAACGGTGGCCATAACTTTTCCGGCCGATTTTACAGTTTTCGCCTTCTTTGGAGCAATTTCCCCGGTCTGGATCCATTGTTTTGATTGGTCCTTGGTCTCTGGTGTGTACCAGTGGATCCAGGTTTCATCGACGGTCACAAAACGACGCAAAAACTCCGCTGGATTCCGCTTAAACAGCGCCAAACACGTCTCCGATGTGGTCTCACGGTTGCGCTTGTTTTCTGGTGTGAGTAAACGCGGCATCCATCGTGCCGACAGCTTTCTCATGCCGAGTTCCTCGTGAAAAATATGATGCACTGTTCCTTCTGAAATGCCTACAGTCTCAGCTAGCTCCCGAACCTTCAATCGGCGATCTGCCAATACGAGATCATGGATTTTTTTTATGTTTTCCTCCGTAGCAGCTGTTTTCGGTGCACCTGGACGTGGTTCGTCAAAAACCGACGTACGGCCACGTGCAAACTCGTTGAACCAATTCTTGACGGTGGCCATCGATGGAGAAGAGTCACCGTACACAGCATCCAAGCGCTCTTTGATTTCGATGCGCGTTTTCCCTTCCAAAAATAGGAATCGAATCACCGAACGATATTGCTCTTTTTCCATTTTTGTAAAACCGATCGACACGTTCGCTTCCATAAGTTGTCAAATTAAAACAAATGAAGGGATTGGAATGAAAATTTGAAAAAAGAATTAAAAAAGAATGTGCTACACTGTGGTAAAACTCTTTTGAAACTACAGCGCCCTCTGGCGATGAGGCTAGGTACTTATTGAATGCACCTCGTATTTATATTTAATTATTTACATAATGTAGCACGGGTTTTCTATGAACGTAGTAAGTACGATGTTGTTGCTACGTAGTGCCATATCGCGCGCGCCCCCACCTCTCTTCCCCGCCGCTGACGCAGGCAGCGGGAGGAGAGAGCCCGATCCCGAGGATAACGGACGTAACAGAGCGATCCTCCGCGACTCTCAGTCGCGATGCCTTTTATTGTAAAATTGTAATCACAAATGTTTCTGTGTTTTCCTGTGTTCAGCCATACATTTATTTTTAAATCAATAAACGATTATATTTAAAGAAGTAACTTTAAACTGGCGCCCAAACTAGTGGCTGGAACCGTTATCAAATGTGATCCAGTGCCTACGTGACCAAACGTGTACCTACCTACTCACCTTGTTAGGAATAAGCACGGACGTTCGACCTTACCGTTGTTATCACCAGCGTGAAGATGCCGACAACGAGGAGAGGAGAAGCGCTCCGTCAACAACGAGGAGAGGATGACGATAATGTCACGCTCACTGAAGAGGAGGAGAGCATCGTAGAGCGCGGCCACGCGGACGATATCGCCAGCGCCGCCGGCTCGAGGTCGACACAGCAACCAGCTCCCCAGTTCCCCTCAGACTTTCTATCCACGCTGATAGAGACGATAACGCGTGCGCAAGTGGAAGCAAATAAAAGCCTCATCAACTCGCTGATGACATCCAACGGCGAATTCAGGGCATCCACCCCAGTGGGGGCTTCTCCAATCACCAACGCTAGCACCGGAAGTGCCGCTGCTGCAACCGCATCACGTGCTGACGCCAATTTCACAAGATGCACGGCGAGATTCGACGGGTCCTACCAGGACGCTGAGGTCCTGGAAGCATTCCTAGACGCTGTCGAAGTCTATAAGGAGTGCGCTGCCGTAAGTGACGAGCATGCCCTCCGAGGATTGCCGATGCTGTTCGAAGGTGAAGCGGCAGTATGGCGGCGCGGTGTGAAGGCGTCGACGGCTACGTGGTCAGACGCGATCGCGCGTGTGCGCGCGGCCTTTGGCGTAGTGCAGCCTGCGTATCAAGTCTTACGGCAGATCTTCGCTACGGAACAACGAGAGGAAGAACGTGCGGAAGTGTTCTTGTGTAAAGTGCGCGCATTGATAACCAAATTACCATACAAGCTCGACGAAATAGTGCAGGTAGACTTTTGCTACGGATTACTGCAGCGACGCGTAATAAAACGAGTGCCCCGTGAATCTGTTCGTAATTTAGATGATTTGTTATATAAGGCGAGGATCGCGGAGGATACGAGTACATACAAAGCGCTCAAGGTACCGGCGCTACACATAGTATTGCGAGCCCTCTATTGCACCGACTTTTAGTAGATTCAGGAGTTCGGTTTAGCGAAACTAAACGTTTTGTACGCCTGGCTGATGGTACGCAAGGGTGGAGAGACCTGTTGTCAGCCGAGGTAGATATTTTAATTGGAGGTCGTAGGGTAATGTGCCAGTTGTTAGTATTACCGGGTAGTGATATTAGGACGCTTTTAGGTGTAGATTTCTTGGCGCGAGCCGGCATGGTAATAGACGTCGCCCGACGCACTTGGTCATTCTCGGACAGTCCGGGATATTGTTACGATTTTGTTTACACTTATACGCTCGACCCTATTGATGCGGACCTGTTGTGCGCCGCATCTACTGAGTTATCGTTGCGCTCAGACGAAGGTTCGAAGTTAACCCCCGAGCAGCGGCGTACACTTAACGCATTTATAGAACACCGCGCGCCGCAGTTCACGCGCGACGGACCGGCGACGGAGTTCGCCACGCATCGAGTAAAGGTGAGTACACAACAAGAACCTATTGCTTGTCCACCGTACAGGATGTCTCAAAATAAGAGAGAGGCCTTGCAGAAGGAGCTTGATAAGCTGCTGCGAGATGACGTCATCGAAGAGTGCGAGTCACCTTGGGCCTCCAATGTCGTGCTTATGGGTAAGAAGGACGGTAGTTTAAGGCTCTGCATAGATTACCGGAAGCTTAATGCGGTGACCGAGCCAGACCGGTATCCCCTCCCACGTATTGAGGACATACTGCACGCGGCCAAGACCAGTGAGTACATGACTACCCTTGACCTGCGATCAGGTTACCATCAGGTGAGTGTCTGCCCAGAGGACCAAGACAAGACTGCGTTCACAACGCCACTCGGTACCTTTAGATTTAAGCGGATGCCGATGGGACTGCGGAATTCGGGAGCCACTTTTCAGAGGATGATGGACCGGTTCCGGTCCAACCTGAAGGAAGTGGAACTCCTCGCATATTATCTTGATGATCTCATATTGTTGTCACCGGGTCCTTTCGAGAAACACCTGGCTGATCTGGAGGCGGTCTTACGTCTGGCCATGTTTAAATTAAGAATCAATAGGGACAAGAGTTTTTTTGCGCGGGAGTCTGTTAAATTCCTAGGTCACGTTATCGTGCCAGGCGGAATCCAGGTGGATCCAGACAAGACAGCAGCCATTGACAATATGGCCGCCCCTGAGAACGTAAAACACATAAAGTGCTTTTTACAGACGTCGAGTTGGTACCGACGCTTTATTAATAACCATGCGGAAGTCGCGAGACCCCTTAGTTACCTCCTGAAGAAGTCGAGTGCTTGGCGATGGGACGCCGAGCAACAGGAGGCGTTTAAACGCATTAAGTTTCTCCTCGTGTCCGCTCCTATACTTTGTCAGGCGGATGAGTCGAAGCCATTCGTTCTTTGCACTGACAGCAGCGCTTATTGCCTTGGGGCAGTTCTTATGCAGGGGGAGGGACATGACGAGAGGCCGATTGAGTACGCAAGTCGACTTCTCACTAGCGCCGAGAGGAACTACTCCACGACCGAGCGGGAAGCTCTCGCCGTCGTATGGGCACTCGGTAAGTTCCGTGGTTATGTTGAAACCGCGAAGGTCACAGTTAGGACTGACCACCAGCCCTTGCGGTGGATGATGAGTCAAAGGTCACCTAGTGGCCGACTGGCCAGGTGGGCTCTCACATTGCAAGAGTTCGATCTTAGCATTGAATATACACCCGGTCGCACGAACGTGGTTGCAGATACGCTGTCGCGACCGGTTTGTTCAGAAGACCAGAATGAGTGTGATCTATGCATGACGATCGTTGATATGCCGAAGAGGAACAGTGGTGATATCCGCAGCAATCAGGTATTGGACCCAGAGGTTCGGAAAATTATCGAGGATATGGAGTCCGACGAACCCTCAAGGGGGAGACCATGGTCTGACCGCGGGTACACCATCTCCGACGGTATCTTATACAGATACAGCCTAGAGTCAGACGACGGAGAGGACTGTAGCTTAGTTGTGCCCGAGCACGAACGCAGGCAGGTCATGGCTGACCTCCACGATGCGCCGACGCCCGGCCATTTTGGCGTGGAGCGCACATTAAGCCGCGTCCGTGCAAGGTATTATTGGCCTGGCATGCGCACGTTCATCGCGAACTATATAAAGGAGTGCGTGCCATGCCAGAGGTACAAAGCCGATAACCGCAAACCAGCAGGACTGCTGCAAACACCGCTGTGTCACGACGATTCGAGGTAGTCTCCGTGGACCTGTTGGTCCACTCGTCGAGACACCTAGGAAGAACAGGTGGGTACTGATTGTGGAAGATGTCTGCTCACGCTGGGTGGAATTGTTTCCATTAGAGAATGCCACAAGTGTCGAATGTGCTCAGACTCTCAAGAATGAGGTGTTCCTCAGGTATGGAGTACCGCGCCGCCTCATCAGTGACAACGGCGTGCAATTCGTGAGCGAGGTTATGCAGCAGGTCTGCCATGTCCTGGGAATTGGCCAATCACTCACGCCATTTTATCATCCCGAGGCCAATCCTATTAAAAGGAAGAACCGGGACCTCAAACCGCAATTAGCTGTACTTGTAGGACACGACCATGCCACATAGGACCTGCATCTTGCAGCAATCAGGTTTGCTATGAACTCCGCGATTACCAGCAGTACAGGGTTTTCGCCGGCGTATCTTACCTTCGGGAGAGAGTTACGAGCTCCTTCTGATTCCGCGATAGACATGAGGGCTATCGTAGAACACGATAACTTCGTGCCCAGCATTACGCCTTACTTGAAGAAGATGGCTGCAACCCTGGACGAGGCCAGGGACACTCACGAGAAGGGGCAGGCCATTCAGAAGGAGAATGCCGACCAAAAGAGGAGGCCGTCACCGGAGTATAAGGTAGGTGACCTAGTTTTACTAAAAACGCAAGGACCTAATGACGCAGGCCGCGGACAGACCGCGAAGTTTATCCCACGTCGTGACGGTCCATACAAAATCGGCAAAGTTATCAGCCCGACCACTTATGGTCTGGAGAACGTACAGACTGGTAGGAACGTAGGGAAATATCACGTTTCGCACCTCACGCCTTTCGCCGGTCAGGTAGAACCACCCATGCGAGAAAAACGTAAGCGTGGTAGGCCGCGTAGGTATTTAGACTAGCCCAACTGCGGGGACACTTAGTTAGGCTAGAGGGGGAGGATGTAGCACGGGTTTTCTATGAACATAGTAAGTACGATGTTGTTGCTACGTAGTGCCATATCGCGCGCGCCCCCACCTCTCTTCCCCGCCGCTGACGCAGGCAGCGGGTGGAGAGAGAGCCCGATCCCGAGGATAACGGACGTAACAGAGCGATCCTCCGCGACTCTCAGTCGCGATGCCTTTTATTGTAAAATTTTAATCACAAATGTTTCTGTGTTTTCCTGTGTTCAGCCATACATTTATTTGTAAATCAATAAACGATTATATTTAAAGAAGTGACTTAAAAATAATTATTAACGCCCCACTTACAATTTTATGTCATTTTCTTTTTAAAAAGTTGTTAAAATATTAATAATTTTGGGAGAGAACTGGCATAAGAGGGAATGGAAGTTAGTTGGGAGAGGAATGTTACATTTTCAAATTTTACTATTGAGGTCGAAGGATTTGGTGTCCAAGGAGCAGGAGGAAAATATATGGTCCAAAGTACCGTCCGCAAAACCGCATTCACAAAGGGAACTGTCCCTAACATAGATCTTATTCGGAAACACTGGGCTAAAACAGTGTCCAAGTCTCAGTCTGCAAAGCGTAGAAACAGTTCTTTTGGCTAATTTTGGATATTTAAAAAAACCAAGGTTTCCTCTGGATGTCGGGCTGTATAGTTGCATAGTAGACACCCTTGGTTTTTGATGTCTCATTCCACTTTATTGTCCACGAGACGAACAATTTGGGTTTGGCACCATTTCGCAAATCGTAGTTATGAGCTACGTAGTGCTTTCGATCATCCGGGTTTGATGTGGTATACTTTGCTAACGAATCAGCGCACTCATTGCCAACAATACCCGAGTGACAAGGAATCCAGGCTATCTCGATGTCCAAGTCGCTTTGGGAAAAGTCAAATAACAGGCTCTTCATTTCTACAATGATTTTACTGTGTATTTTACTATGAAGTTGATTTTGTTTTAGGGCCTGAATACTACTACAAGAATCTGAAAAAAGCTGATTTAGCTATTTTATGTGATTTAATATAATGTATGGCTTCTAAAATGCCAATGCACTCTCCTATAAAAACTGATGCTCCTGGTGGACATTGAAAAAGTAGAGCAATTTTGGAAATATACTGCTACTCCTGTACAGAGGCCAGCACATCAAGCTACCCCAATCTGTCAAATTTCTTTCATGGTTTTTCAACTTTATCACAAAGGAATAAGGTTCATGTT
Source organism: Polymixis flavicincta (assembly GCA_949987655.1). Classification (NCBI taxonomy): domain Eukaryota; kingdom Metazoa; phylum Arthropoda; class Insecta; order Lepidoptera; family Noctuidae; genus Polymixis; species Polymixis flavicincta. The sequence goes on along the minus strand of OX465182.1, from coordinate 25,315,673 downwards.
CAATTGGGAAAATTTGACAGTTTGGGATAGCTTGACCTGCGGGCGTCTGTACATTCTGTTTGTGATAGTTTTGATGCATCAGTGAAGAAAAAGTTCCAACCTTCCCAGTATCGTTTGACGGCTGACTCGAAATCTCGTCTTGCGTTTTGGGAATTCTTTGAAATACCTAGTCCAAAACGGATTTTGGTTCGAAGTGGATCGTTTCATATGCAGCGGAAACAACGGGGAGGATTGGATATTGACAAACAGGCGCTGAGAGGTGTTTACACTCTCTGTACCTATTTATCAATAGGGGAACTTTATTGTTCCAATAAGGAGAGTTATTGAAGGAGAGGTCAATTTTTTCGAAAATTGGGATTAAAGGAAAGGATGAAAGAGAGAATATTTTAGACAGGAAGCGATCTGCCAAATACTGTCTTCTTAGGTACAGAAGCCAGCACATCAAGCTACCCCAATCTGTCAAATTACTTTATTACAAAGGAATAAGGTTTATGTACAATTGGGAAAATTTGACTGTTTGGGATAGCTTGACCTGCTGGCGACTATATAAGGACGGTTCTGCACATTCGACTTGAAGCGCATTTATGGCGGAAGGATCTCATACCTCCAATAATTATTCTCAGGCATTTGACCTGGACACTGTCTAATTTCTTGAGTGCTTCTTTGTTGCAAGGCTCAATAAGGAAGCTACAATAATCCAAAGCGCTCCTATTCAACGCATTGTAGACCAGTTTGAGGGTGTAGGGGTGAGCTCCCCACCACACCCCGGCCAAAGCCTTAAGGACTGATACAGAGCGTTCACATTTTTTGACCGTGTTATTAATATGGTCAATCCCAGATAATCTCGAGTCTAACGTTACTCCTAGGAACCTAGCCTTATCCTTGACTGGAATGACTTGTCCATCAATACTAATATCTACTTGTGGAACAGAACGCTTGCGGGTAAAAATGACCGCTGTACTCTTTGGAGCACTTAAAGATAACCCGTGATCAAGAAGCCATTGGTTTAGTGAAGACAGAGAGACATTCATTGATAAAGCGGCATCCTGAATGGAATTGCCAGTGACCAGTAATGCAATATCATCAGCATACTGAAGGATTGTGCAGCCATAATTTAGGGATGAGGACAAATTCGCTGTATATATGTTGCATAATGGGGGACTCAGTACAGATCCTTGAGGTAACCCTCTCCATACTGTTCTTTGTTCAGAGTCGGCCCCAGGGATTCTTAATTGGATAACGCAATTGGCAAAGATGCTACCAATGATACAACAAATCGTAGCCGGGATTCTCAGCTCTTGCAGCTTTTGCCTGAGAACAGGGAGGAGGACCGAATCATAAGCAGCTGATATATCCAGGAAAACGGCCACCACAGACTCATTTTTGCTGATTGCCAGCCGGACCACTGACGTGAGGATACCTGCACTATCAGCTGTGCCCAGACCTTTCCTGAAGCCAAACTGAGTCGTTGGAAGCACCCTCCTATTCTCCACCAACCATTCTAGATGATTCTTGATAAGATGTTCTATAAGTTTAATTAGTATGGACGATAAAGCGATGGGTCTATATGAGCAATGATCATTAGGATCTTTGCCAGGTTTTAGTATCGGAATTACAACTTGAACCTTCCATTCTTCTGAGGGAATATATCCGGAAGTAAAGCAAAAATTAGCCAAGTCCAAGTAGTATTGGTGGGTTTTTGGTCCAGCTTTGACGATAAAGGAGTAAGGGAATCCATCCACCCCTGGAGTGAATTCTTTAATACGGATAAGTACAGTTTTTAATTCTTCCAAGCTGAATGGTCCGTTCATTGGATCGCTAGTGTTGTCTACATCATCGATGCCAACATAGCTGTCCTCCACACCCGGAACATACGCTGGAACGATTTTGGAGAAAAACCTTACCCCAGTTCTTCTGAGATATTGTTCGAAAAGGCAGGTGCTAAGCTACTCCTAGAAAGCTTTACTTTCCACCATACCACCGAAACCGGAGTGGATGGACTCAGCGAATAGCAATACCTTGACCAACCTTCTCGTTTTTTCTTTTTTAGTACTTTCCTGGACTTAGCTAATATTCGCTTGAAAGCGATGAGGTTGTTCAGATTGATATCACAGTTAACAGTCTCTTCCGCGGAATTCCTGGCCCTGACCATGTCAGTACATTCCCTATCCCACCATGGCGGAGAAGGGATGTAGTCGGATTGGGGTTTTTTGGAAGGGAAGCAGTCTTCTGCTGTAGCAGAGACAGTGGAGGAGAAGGACAAAAAACAATCCTGGGCATTATCCCCGTCGACTTTCGGAAGGGAAGATACTCTCAAGTCTAAGATTTTGGAATAGATCCCAATCTCCTGAGTCAAGTCGGTATTTTAAAAGAGGAGGGGAGACTTTTTTGGGAACATTTTTAGAAGGGAATTCGATCATGATGGGGTAGTGGACAGTAACAAATAAAACTAACCTTACACAAAGAACACAAACACAAGGAATAGTCTCGATCAAGTTTCACACAGAGATTCACTAGAAATCGAAAGAATTCGTAATACTGACAAAAGCGGGTGCGCCAAAAGTTCACCTAAATTTTCAACTCCGATAATTGGAAATCCGAAAATGTTCTTCCTAACATTTTTCATCCTAACAATCACAATTCCTAACTACTCTGTCTCTAATGTTCATAATTCCGAAGCATTCAACTTCATAATGTCAGTAGCAATAAACATCTATTATACTTTTATTTGTTTCCCTATATTTTCTCAACATAACCATCTTTTATACTATTATTCATAGTGCCCCCAAGAAACGAATCGTTGCAAAATCGACTCCACGTAGTCTTGTTTGCCCTACCCCTAGAGTGTTATTTAAAATCGCGGTGGCGCGGAGGGGCGAGGCGGCCCGCGAGCTGAGGAGCAGGTGGTTTTAACGCCAGCCGCCGAGGCTGAGGCTGGCCGGCTATGCCGGCTATGCCGGCCAGCAAGCCGAAGCTACGGTGGTGAGCGTTAAACACATCTGCGACGAGCAGCTCGCGTGGGATCGCCGGAGCCCCACAGCGCCGGAGCCGTGACAGAAACCATGCCTGCTGCATCTTGCATGCTGCATGCTTGCTTGCATGCTGCATGCCCGCTGCATGCATGGTCATGGTAAATGTTTCTTTCTGAGTATGAGTGAAAATATTATGGTAATTATGTTTAGGGATAAAAGCGTTATGATAAAAAACAGTAGGAGTTTAAATATATTTACATTAATGATATTATTAATTACAATTTTCGGAAACATGAGTGTTATGAACATCGCCGGTATCACTACAAATAGTATGAATGAAAACTTTAGGATGAAAAATTTTAGGAAGAGTGATCATTCGGATTACAAATCGTTAGGAAGAACAATTTCGGGTAAAGAACTTTAGTTGAGCCAATATGGACCCGACAAAAGCACGTGTTTAGCCTTCACCACTACCAACGAAAGTTCGATCCATGTCTTTATATGAATAAGGAGCACAATCGTATTTGCAAACAAAAACTTTGAACTTCCAAGTATTTTTTTCGTTGATACGATTATGTTCCTTATAAACAAGGAAACACGAATCAATTGTCTATGCAAGTATTTTAGTATTTTGGCGGCACCGCCAACGCTCTCGCTGCCTCAGTCCGCGCCTTTAGCGTCCGAGTTCAAGATACTTGCATAGGATATTGATTCGTGTTCCCTTGTGAATAAGGAGCATAATCGTATCAACGAAAAAAATACTTGGAAGTACATCCAAAGTATTTTTTATTTGCGTATACGATTCTGCTTCTTATACGTATGTAACAATGGACCGATTTCCTATGCAAGTATTTTCAACCGTGGGCGCCGAAGGCGAAGCAAGTTCGAACCTCTGTTGTCGGTGGCCGTGCTCGAAATATTCTACAGTTGTCCGATTGCAAATCTTTTTATTTAAGTTTATAATTTATTTTGACTAGTTCGCACCATTCATCCTTATGTCTATTGTGAACGGCTGTTTTCACTTTTCTGCAAGGAACATATTAACGGAGAGGAGATCCCGACAATGGACTCGAATAGTAGAACAACTGTTGTTGCACCAAAAAAAAAAATAGTATCCGAACTGAACCAAACGCCCGCGCCACCAAATACCTTCAAGTATTTTAATAACTAGTTTTCGACCCTAGTATTTTTACATACTCTATTTTTACATACCTGGAAGCCCTGGTATTGAATTTCGCAAGTATGTCTAATCCATAGGTGGAAGAGTGGCATGAGTTGTTGACCATGAGTTGAAGCTTGCGTTCAGAAATAAATCAGTAATCTATATAATTCTTCGTCAAAAGTCATAGTACAGTAGTACAGCGAAACTAGTGATGCGTCCCTCACTCATGAGGCCCCTCATTTGAGGTACTCGTGATCGTAAATTGAAAGAGTTACTCGAATTTCAATCCTGAACCACCTCATTCCTCATCACCCCTCATTTAAAAATTGACATTGACATTATTGACAATAGGAAATCGAGGCAAGCGAGTTCGTGACTCACGAATGAGGATTGAGTAATTGAGTGCGCTCAGTGAGCGAATGAACCGACTCAAAAATTGTATGGAGAATTGAGAATGAGTGAGGTGAGGTGTGATCTTGAAGTTTGGACAACACCGTGGCACAGTAAACATTATTTAAAATTATTTCAGCTACGATTAATTAATATGAACTCTAAAAGCATTAGCATTAGATTGGTAATAAAGGGTCATTGATTCGTTTATTTTGGCGGTCTAAAATTTATAAGCGAAAGAAAATGATGTGTGTGAGAGAGTGAGGACGTGAATAATCGGATTATCGGAGAGTCGTGACTCGTGAGTCGTCGTTGCACCCGCCCGTCTCGATCACTTGGAGCTTCGTTTGAGTTCGGCTCGGGCTCGCGAGTCGTGAGGCGAATACGCCGTCGTACGATTCCTCACCTCAAATGAGGGGTCCCTCGTGAGGACCTCACGAAGCAAATTGAGGGGCTCCCTCATCCTCACATAAAATTGATGAGTTACCCATCACTAACGAAACGTTTTGAATGAAAATTGTGTGGAATTTTCATTAAAAAAGAAAAAATAAAGATTTTTGAAAATAATAATTATCTTAAGGACAGAACACCACATTGTGAGGCCAGAGGAGAGGACCAGACCGAAACAATATTATTTAAAGCCTTCCTTAATGCAGATGTCGCTGCTATCTAAAATCCTAGATATTTTGATAACTAGTTATGTATTAGTTCAGTATCAATATTTATTTTTTAAACCTTTTTTAACTGATGGCTAACTTCTCGAATATAATTTTATTCGCTGATGACACTTCTCTTATTTTTAGAATAGATAGAAAAGATACGGATGTTTGCTGCTAATAATCTTTTACTCAATGTAAACAAAACTAAATGTCTTAAGTTCTCTTTGCCAAATGTGCCCCAAGTTGGTCTAAACTTAAAACATGATGGCAAGAAATTAGATCCTTTTTCGGAAACTGTATTTTTGCGAATTACTTTAGATTCAAAATTGCAATGGGGTGCTCACATTAGAGCTGTTTCAAGTAGATTAAGCTCAGCTGCTTACGCAGTAAGAAAAACAAGGCGGTTGACTCATGTTGCCACAGCTAGGTTAGTTTATTTTGCTTATTTTCACAGTATTATGTCTTATGGCGTTCTGCTGTGGGGATCGGCAGCTGACGTAGATTCAATTTTCATTTTACAAAAGAGGGCAATCCACGCAATCTATAAAATGGGGCCTCGCGAATCAAAACAAAACAGCCCAACTGTCATTTCTGACAGCGCTCACGGTGATCTTAGTAAATTGCATGGTCAGCGTTATCGCAAGATACCGAATGTCATGACGTCATCTATGACGTTTCGCGAGAAATCGTTATCGCGCTCACGCCATCGCCATTTCGGAACGGGTGTGAGCGCGTTCAAATCGATATTATCGTATCTCGGAACGTACGGAAATATCACCGTGAGCGCTGTCAGAAATGACAGTTGGGCTGTTTTGTTTTGATTCACATCATATCTTTAACTAGATTCTCGCCACAGTGTTCTTGGTTAGCACGTGTGTTTTGAATTTGTTGTTGTTTTTATAGTGATTGTTGATATTTCTGTGACTTGTTAGTTTCTAAGTGTGTTGTCCTTGTGTTTGTAAACAGGTTTGTATTGTGATTGTCGTATTTGAAAACCGTTTTACCCAAGATGGACAAAAATAAACCTCCCGATCCTGATCCTCCTGACATTTCAGGTCCTACGTTACCTCTGTCCCCGAACCCACTCTCGCAATTTGCGGATGTTGTTTGTAGTGTTACAGGTATGGATTTATCACCATCCCAATTCAACCAACCTTCCCGTAAACGCCCCGGTAACGAAGACATCTTGACACCTTCCCCGCCAAGTAAACAAAAGAAAAGCCAAGTTGGTCGTGACAAATACTCGGCAATGGATAAGGGTCCTTACATCGTTCACGTCTCCCGTATAGAGTCCGAACCTAACTCAGGCACCACCTTACATCCAGTTAATTTTGGAAAGTTTTTAATTAACAACAACATTGCGAACATAGTTCGTGGTGGTGTTAACAGGGTCGGTAGAAACCGAGTATCTGTGGAGTTTGCTTCCCCTCAGGATGCCAACTCATTCTTGGCTAACACTCTGTTATCCAAATACAGCTATATTGCCTCTATCCCTTCATTTAACATCACAAGGTTAGGAGTAGTCACGGGTGTTCCCTCTGATATCTCAGAAGAAGAGGCTATAACTTATTTGTCTGTGCCCTCAGGTTGTGGGCAAATCATTAAAGTGCGTCGACTTAATAGGAAAGTTCAGAGAGACGGGATTAATGAGTGGAAACCAACTGAAACTTGTGTGATCACATTTGATGGACAAGTTTTACCTAAAAGAATCTTCTGCTGTTACACATCCCTTCCTGTAGAACAGTACATATTTCCCACCATACAATGTCGAAAGTGTTGCCGATTTGGACATGTGGCTACTGTATGTAGATCTAAACCACGCTGCAGCAAATGTGGCCACGATCACCCAGGTGATGGTTGCAACATTTCTGAGGGCGAGGCCTTCTGTATTCTATGTTCGGGTAATCACTTTGCTAACAGCAGGTCATGCCCTGAGCATGGTAGACAGAAAGCCATCAAGACAGTAATGGCAGAGAAATCCGTTCCTTATATTGAGGCTAGCAAATTAGTTCCAACAGCTTCTCGCAACTATGCCAACATAGCAAAAACTCCAACTTCTCAGTCTTACCGCAAGACAGTTTTCCTAAAGCCTAAATCCCATGCTCCTCTTTCCCCGTCTTATGACATAGCTGCTCACCAGCAGATAATTAGTTCCCCCCAACTTTCACAGTCTAATGGCTGCGCTCTAAATAACAATGTCTCTTCCATCAATAGCACTTCTTCTATTATTGAACTATTAATAAAACTATTACCTATCATAATTTCTTCTTCTACTTCTAATTCTCTATCACCGTCCAACGTTGCCGATCAACTTATAACTCTTCTCTCAGAAATTAGAAATGGCGGTTCGCCAAGTATTTCTTCAGTGGAATGTGAGGAGCGTGTGGCATAAAAAGCACGACCTCATATTTCTTTTAAATAAATACAAGCCGTTGGCTTGTTCTATAGCTGAGACTTGGCTTACTCCAAGTCTTAGCTTCCGTATGCCACATTTTAACATCCTAAGATGCGACAGATCAGATGGCTATGGAGGGTCGGCCCTCTTGGTCAACAATCGGGTTCCTCTTTTGCCCTATACTTTGCCTTCACTTACAGGTGATATGAGTATTGCCGCAGGCAAGGCCGAGGGTATCACAGTATTTTCCATTTATATCGCTCATCCTCACCATGATTCTTTAATAATTTTAAGAGATATATTTTCTAATGTTCATGGTCCGATACTGGTCATGGGCGATTTTAACTGCCACCATTACAGATGGGGGTCTGAACGCTGTGATACCTTTGGCGTAGTTTTGGTTGATTTATTGGACGATCTGGATCTCTGCATTTTAAATAATGGTTGCCCAACACGCAGATCTCTTCCCGGTCAACAAAAGAGCTGTGTTGACCTAACATTTTGTTCAGTTGAACTAGCAGCTTCGACCCATTGGGAATGTACAACCTTGTCGCATGGTAGTGACCACTACCCCATTGTCATATCTTTGCTTAATAAGACGTATTTAGAGAAAACTTCTCCTCCACTTTTGAAGTATAACCTGTCCAAACCAGATTGGGCAAAATTTACTTCATTATTGGAGGATAAAATTGATGTTCTTCCAAATTTAAATTCAAGTTCATTAAATCCTTCTGGTCACTGCCATGCCAAGAGATGTTATGAGGAATATGTTTCAGCCATCACCTCCAGTGCAGACTCCTGCTTCCCATTGAAAAATAGTGCCCAAGATAAAATACCTTCACCACCGTGGTGGGATCCAGAATGCACTTCGGCAATCAGGGATAGGAATGAGGCGGAGGTGTGTTATAATGTGGATATGAGCACCGAAAATCTATTGGCATATTTACAGATTAACGCTAGGTCTAAGCGTTTTCTTCGTAAGAAGAAACGTACAGGTTGGATTAAGTTTTGCACTTCCTTATCTCCCTCGACTCCAGTTTCAGCTGTCTGGAAAAATATCAATAGATTTAGACGTGGGTGTTCTCCATCAATCTCTTCACCAATAACTAGGGAAACTGCTGAACTTTTTTTTGACAAGATAGCACCATCATATGTTCCATTCTCATCTGAATGTGAAAATGCACCTCTACGTAATGTGACAGAGGATCCTTTCGATGCACTTTTCACATTGGAGGAATTAAATGTGGTACTGAAACACGTCCGGGACTCAGCTCCTGGTATTGATGGTGTGCCATACTCTTTCTTAACCCATTCTGGCGAAAAGGCTAAGATCTTCTTTTTAAATATTTTAAATTACTGCTATAGTCATGGTTGGGTTCCAGATCAGTGGAAGTTGCAAATTATTATTCCTCTATTGAAACCAGGCAAACATGCTGATGATCCGAATGGCCTTAGGCCAATCGCGCTTTCTTCAGTCCTAGCTAAATTACTGGAACACCTCATTAAAAACCGCCTCGAGTGGTTAGTCGAATCGAGAGACTTACTGCCGAATCATCAATTCGGTTTCAGGAAAGGGCTTAGTACAATGGACAGTATTGGTATATTAGTTACGGATGTCCGCTTAGCCTTTTCTCGAAATGAATCCGTTGTTGCCACTTTCCTCGACATCTCCTCTGCATATGACAATGTTCTTCTTCCCGTACTCAGGCAAAAACTGCAACAGCTGAGTCTCCCGGCTAAGATGATACAGTGCATATGTGAGCTCCTGTTGTCACGATCATTGGTTCTCAGAGTCCAGGGTGAGGAGTTCGATAGAAGACAGACATGGAAGGGACTCCCTCAAGGCTATGTTCTCAGTCCCATACTCTACAATCTTTATACGGCTGATAATGGATCCTGCTTAAATAATAATTGTCAGATGTTACAATACGCCGATGACGTTGTTCTGTATGTGACAGATTCTTGCATAGACGACGCTGCGTCATCGTTGTGCCTCTCTCTGGAGTCTTTGAATCAATGGCTTTTAAGCCATGGGCTGTCGTTATCTGCACCGAAAAGTTCGACAGTGATTTTCTCTCGCAAAAGACTCGTTCCTCATATTTCAGTTAGTATTTCAGGCCATAATATCCCTATAGTTAGTAAAGTAAAATTTTTGGGCGTTATTTTAGATACAAAACTTACCGGCAAACATCACATAAATTTCCTTATCCAAAAATGTGAAAGAATCATCTCAATTTTAAAAGTTCTTGCGGGTGTTTGGTGGGGTGCCCACCCTTACACCATGAAATTAGTCTATAATGCTTTAGTTCGCAGTGTTTTGGACTATGGAACATATCTTCTAATTCCTTGCAACAAAGGTGCTTTGACTGGGCTGGATCGAGTTCAGTCCAAATGCCTTCGGATCATCTCAGGTTGCATGAAGTCCTCTCCCGTTAACGCGTTGCAAGTCGAATGTGCTGAACCTCCGCTGGCCCTTAGACGGCAATATCTGGCCTCCCGTTTTGTGTCTAGATTAATAGGTAGATCCTCCCACCCGCTTATAGGAAGATTGAACAAATTAGATTCCATATGCAGAAGCTCAAATTACTGGAAAAATAAAGAAATCCCCTTAATCCTAAAATCCTTTCGACTATTTCTAAATTTAGTATGCCCTATTGTCCAGTATCCTAGATTACCCCTTTTTAATTTCCCATATGAAGTTTTAAATTTTATCCCAAAAATTTTATTTGATATTGGTATATCCAAAAAATCTCCATCAGCGAATTTGGCTTTCAACGCGGTGGTGGGCGAGCGATGGAATGGTTTTCAATTATTTTTTACGGATGCCTCAAAACTAACCGATCTTAATTACACTGGCGCTGCGGTCTATTACCAAAGCTCCAAAATAATCCTACAATTTAAATGCCCCAAGGAGTCTTCTGTATTCACTGGTGAATGTGTAGCTATACTGGAAGCTTGTCTTTTTATTGAGTCACACCCTAATATTCAGAAAGCCGTTATTTTTACAGACTCCCTTAGCAGCTTGCAAGCCTTAGCCCAGAATCCGTTTAAGAGTAAATTACACAGCTCCCTTATTTTAAAAATTAAAAACTCTTTAAAGTCCAGCGCTAGTAATCAAAAGGATGTTCAGCTGGTTTGGATACCTAGTCATTGTGGCATTAAGGGTAACGAATGTGTTGACGCTTTGGCTAAAGATGCCTGTTCATCTTTATCGTCAGATCTCACATACAACACTCATCAGGGTTACGATCTTTTGTCCATTCCAAAAAGGAATCTGCAGTGTTCCTGGCAGGAGCAATGGAATGCTTCTAGCAAGAAGAAAGGCAGTTTTTTCTATGCCGTACAACCGACCGTTAAACCAAAACCATGGTTCTCCGGTTATAAAAAAGTATCCAAAACTGTCATATCTGTTATATGTAGAATTCGCTTAGGTTTTTGTTGCACTCCTGTGTTTTTACACAAAATCCGTGTCCGCGATTCCTCGCTCTGCGAATGCGGATTGGCGGAAGGCACCCTTGACCACATATTTTTCGAATGTTCCAATAACGTCCCACCTCTAGATTTGTATAACCGTCTCACCAAATTTAAGATCCCTCTTCCGATAAATTTCCCCTCTCTTTTAACTCATTCCTCTCCTGAACTGCTTGTGGCGCTGATGATTTTCATCCGTCACAATAATATAAAATTATGATTTACTCCCTGAATCTGTGTTTATGTGGTATACTATGTATTTTTAATGTTCTAACAATTATATTTTAGTATGTATTTATTTTTTGTTTGTTTCAGTCCAGTACTAACCACACAAGATCAACATTAAGCCCAACTGTATCATCGAAGATTATTATCCATAGTTTTTTTTTTTTTTTTTTTTTTTGTGCACACATGCTTTTCCAATTCACTTTAGACATTGGCAGAATAGTCGACATCGGCTTTGCTTGCCATAATAAAAAAATAGAATAGAATAGAATATCTTTAACTAACTTTGATTTATTTGAAATAGTGCTTCTATCTAAGAAGAAGAAATGTGTGGTGTATACAAGTCTAATATCGTGAAAATATGTTTTAACGTCGAGTGAGCACTTTTATCGCGATCACGATCGTTCCGTATTGATGACAAAAATGACGGTTCTCACCTGTCGGAATCGTGATATCTACCTCGGAACGCAAATATCGATGTGAGCGCTCACAGCGCTATTTTTCTAATACGGAATGCGCCCTAAATTGTTTTCAAAATGTCATCCACATCTTTCGCCTTTGGCAGTATCACTATCTATTCTTTTCATGCTTTTGCTGTTAGTATGATTTTAATCATATGAACCACATAATTATTGCCTATTATTCATTGATAACTGATTATAAAATATCGATTAGGAACTAGTCACATCACAACTGAAATAGTATCCGTAGTCAAATCTTCTTTTGCTCTCATTAATCTTAAAAATAAAGTGAGCCGTGTTTTTAGAATAATTTGAATAGAAATGGCTGATGAGTATGCGGCTGTTAAACGTGGCAAACTGATTTTCAAAGGAGAAAAGTCCAAGTAAGTATTTGCTTTGTAAAAATAACATAGGTATAACCTATCTTAAAAATAATGTTTACATTATTAGCTTACGCTGACAGGAAATTAAGACATTAAACTACCGTTGATACAGCTTGGTTAGTCTAATCTAGTTATTTTCATAGCACTATACAGAATAATACCACTGATATACATAATATTTTTGTTCTTCAAAAACAAGCTGCCCAAGCAATTTACTAGGTAGGTGCTAGTTTCTCTGATTTTTAAGGATATTGAATATTGGTATTCTTATGTGGCATCACAATTCATTTTCAATCCCTACTAATATTATAAATGCAAAAGTAACTTATGTCTGTTACGCTTCCACCCCTAAATTGCTGAACTGATCATCATGGAAAATTTGGCAGAGATACAGCCTGGGATATGGAGAAGGACATAGGCTACTTATTTATGTGATAACAGACTCCCACACGGGCGGAGCCGCAGTCAAAAGCTGGTATTTTATATATTAGACAAAATATTCCCTTATACATTAAAAACAATGATACCCATGCACAATGGTCCACTTGAACGACTAAGTGCGGAAACCAAACCCTAACATAGAACAGTGATATTCATAATATTAACCCTAGAAATAAGGACAAACATCATGCTCCGTTTGACTAGCAACTTTAAGCACCGACCCCACTGCGTGCGGTCTCGCCTTCACTGTAACCTATGTGGTGGCTTAGAATCCTACACACACAAAAGTAGAACACGATGGTCAAAATGAATGTACGTTAGGTAATAGGTAAAACGGGCTGTTGTCCACAACTCCAAGTCAAAGCGCGTATTTTGCGTACGGGTGGGAGTATCGGTCATTCGATCCACCCCAGCTCCTCGAAAAAGGCCAGCCTTGGTGTTGCTGACAATCTCACGTGGGGTACCTGGGTTACCGAAGTATTTTGCCCTGTAATTAGCGACCGCCGGGCAGTTTAACAGCACATGAGCCGCTGTCTCGTCGTCCTCCATGCAGGCCCTGCACAGCGGACTGTCTGTTACTCCTATGACAAAGAGATGTTTATTAAATGACCCATGGCCAGTTATGGCTGCTGTAACTGTATGCAGCTGTGGTTTTGTTGAACGGAGAACCTGTTTCGTGAGGCGGACATCGAATGCAGGAAGTGCTTCCTTAGCCTGCCTGCACTCATTTAGGTCCATCCATATTTTGTGATGATGATCCCTGGTTCGTTTCCTTACCAGAGTGCGTAGATACCCGAAGGGAAGTGGCGCAATGGGTTCTGGTCCCACTGGTGTCATGCTCGACCCCCTCCTGGCAAGTTCATCGGCTGCATCGTTGCCTAGCGAACCGCTGTGTCCTTTGATCCACTGAATGGTAATATTGTTGAGGCTACCTACCTCGTTGAGGTGCTGGTGGCACTCGTATATCAGCCCAGAGTCAACCGTGTGACTGTTCAGCGCTTGTAGAATAGCCATGCTGTCTGAGAGTATGCGAATCGAGTGATCATTAACTTCTCTGGCCATGATAGCAGACGCGGCAAGGGAGATGCCCATGCATTCGGCCTGGAACACTGTGTTATGGACCCCCAATGGTGTGGCTATGTGGATGTTGAGGTCCTCCGAGAAGACTCCAGCCCCTGTGCCACTACCTGTTTTTGATCCGTCCGTGAAGATACGCAGCTCTGCGGGGCGCAAGCCTTCGCATCGTCGATCCTCATGCAGTTGGATTCTGTATTTTTTATCGAAGATAAATTGTTTGGGCACCCGGTCATTTATTGCCTTCGTAATGGGGAACTCACTGTTGAGTTCCTTAAGCAGTTCGGTGTGTTGTGTGTCTGTCTTACTCCAGAGATTTGTAGCCCTTAGACGCACCGCCGCCATCGTTGCTTCCTGCTGAATGAACAGGTGGAGCGGCGGCAGCCCCAGCATGGCCTCGATCGCTGCAGTCGGAGTAGTCCTCATGCAGCCCGTGATCGCCATGCAGGCTAGTCTTTACATGCGCTGTAGTTTGTTGGTAGCTGTAACTAGCTTGGTGCGGGGCCATCAGACCACGGCCCCGTAGGTGATCATGGGGCGGATTACTGCAGTGTACAGCCATAGTATAATTTTGGGGGATAGGCCCCACTTCTTACCAATCATTTTCCTGCACTGCCAGAATGTGATGCAGACCCTGTTTAGCTTGGTGTCCAAATGACTGCTCCAGTTTAGCTTACTGTCCAAAGTAACCCCGAGATACTTAACTTCATTGGCCAACTGAAGTTCCGTGTTGAACAGTTTCGGTAGGCAGAAAGGGCCTAATGCTCGTTTATGGCTGAACATGACTAGTTCAGTTTTGGTGGGGTGAACTGATAGCTCAAATTCCCTACACCATCTCACTACGATACGTAGTGCTTGTTGTGTGAGGTTACAGATCGTTCCCGTCACCTTCCCCGAAACAAGAATTGCGAGATCGTCTGCATAACCTGTTCTAAAATAATGGTTGGCGTTGAGTTTGGTGATAAGATCATTAATCACCAGATTCCATAGGAGGGGGGACAGTACCCCTCCTTGGGGGCAGCCTCTGGCTATCATGGCCAGCTGCTGCTCATCCTCCAAGCGAACCACTCGTTTGCTAAGCATGTTTGTAATGAATGTACGCTGTCAGGGTTCCATTTTTGACAAAAACAAGCTTAAGCATGATGTCCGGCGATATCGAAAATTTTATAGAGTTATGGACAGATAAACCTTTCCTTTGTGATTTGTGCGACGAGGACTGTAAAAATCGTCAATAAAAGGCAAATGCTTGGACGGAAATAGCCCAAGAAATGGGTAGAGAAAGTATTAAGTAAACAAGTTTTATTTAAAAGTTTTTTTTTTTTTTGTTAACTGTTGCTTTTCACTATTATTTACGTATTGGGTCAACTCAGGCGGATCACAAACACGACAACGCAGCGACAAAAAGTAGTCTCGTTCTACTCAATGCTTATTTCCATACAAATTTTTACCCAAACACGTTTTCGACCACTTTTTGTCGGTGCGTTGTCTTGTCGTTGTCGCGTGGTTGTCGTCCGTGGGAGTTTACCCTGTCTACATATATTAATAAAATGTTCGCTACACAAGCATGTTCCGTGTCATGTGTGTCTCATCATCAATGTCTCATTCAAAGAATTAAAGTAGGTACGATATAAACTCCTCACGCACTGCAAATAAGTTTGTTCTGTCGCGGTTTAAGCCTAACGAGCCTAAAGCACGAACGTTCTGACATGCATTCATTATTTCGTCGTTATCACGTACGACATTAACTTGCTTATTGATATTCAACGGGGGGTTTTCCCAAATTGCCTCTTTCAGAATCAAGATTAAATTATCAAATTCTTGTATACATATGTCATAGATAGATCCTTGTTTGAGGGAAATTAAAGGTTCAAAACACGATTAATTGCAATTTGCTCGATAAAAAAATATCCGAAACAGGGTCGATTTCAAAACCATTTTCCGTCTCATTTCCTAATAAGAGCACAAAATTATGTGAAAATTGCATTTACGATGAGGGAATCGTATTTAGGAGGGAATTTAAAGGTTGAATTTTTTAGTTTAGTAGGTTTCTTTTGAATAAACTCAAAATATCTAAATCCGGCTAAATCGGCACACGCTCAGAGTCTGTCAGAGTCCTGCGGGACGTCATCGAGGGTGGACCTGTGTCAAAATTTTCAAAAACTCGCTCATTCTGCGCCTGTACAAAAGAATCTAATAAAATAACAACAAATTATTATTTGAAATTGCGACAGCTCAGAAAAAAAAAAAACATATTTATGCCATAGCAGCAATCGCGGTTCATTTGCTGTCATTTTTTGAAGAGTTCCGTTGTCTGTCTCCGAAACGCATCATCAGATCTATATGAAATTTAAATGGGACCATTTCGGAATAAAACCCTTTCTAAAAATAATAATTTTGCAAATCGGTCTAAATATGACGGAGTGAAGGGTTTTTACAGATTTTATAAATAAATCCGTTCTTATTTCTATGAAATGGCAACACAGTTCAACTGTCAATTTTGTAGGGGAAAGGGTAGCCTATAAGCGAGGGCACTTGGCCGAGAGAGCTCAATTTTGGTGTGAACTATCTGTAGTGACAATATCTGTGAAGAAGGGAAGAGAAAATAAAAGTATCAGTATTGTATCTAGTCAGTTTTATTATACTTCAGAAGTGGGATCCGAAAGGCAATTTGAATTTCTTATTAACGTATATGTTAACATGTGTTAGCCTTAAGCTCGCTGTCCTATTTGGTCGGGGCACTCCTCGTTAATAAGACAATGAAGACTGGGTTTCTAACATGTTCTGTAACCTTCTGGTGTGATTTTATTTGGTCAGGGTACTCCCTGATAATACGATTGCAACATAAGGTTATGATTTTTGTGTAGTATTACTTATTTACTTGAATAATACAAATTAACATGTGACCTGATGCCGTTTGTCATATTTGGTCGGGGTACTCCCCGATAATATGGCAAAGCATATTGGGTTTCCAACATGTATGATAGCCTTGTGATGTGATTTTATTTGGTCAGGGTACCCCCTGATAATACGATTGTAAAATAAGGTTATGATTGGTGTAAATCTTTTGTATTTGGACTAGAAATGAAGGTATGTTGGCTACTGCTTGGTCAGGGTACTCCTACATAGTGGTAGCATACATCGAAGCAACCTTAGGTCGCGGTTTTATTCGATAGGGGCACGCCCTAGTAATACGGCTGCGAGATGAGGTTGTTAGTTACTGTGATATTTTTTTAAATGTTTGGATTAAAGCAGACTTAGTTACCAGTTGGTTGGGGCACTCCCCGGTATTGATGACTTGCCTCTGCCAACACCTTCAGTTGTAGTTTTATATGGTTGGGGTAACCCTATGTTCGGTTTTTGACCAACCTTTTTGAGAAAATATTTGCTGACGGCTTGTGAACCTTAGAATGTTGAAAGTAGTAAGTATTTGTGGGTGGAAATTGTTCGTTCCTACTATCTTCAAGAAGGCAATTGAACACCACCTACCTTGTCTTAACTCCCGGGTCAGCAGGAGAGCTTCAGCGTGCACGGCACTTCACAGTAAGGCTGTTTAAATGTACTCTGGGTTCAAAGGTCTTGAAGATCGCACACCACACGGTAATGAGTCCACAAACACTACTGATGCTAAAAAGTTTAGCTTGAAATACGATCACAATAAGAAGGGAAGAAACGTTCATCCAGCTCAAGGCCTCAAATCGTAATGTCCGTCACGGATATATGTCGCCGCAACGTAGGTCGTGAGCAAGGTCAGTGATGATTTACCAACCACCCTGAATTCGACAATAAGAATCGAACACCCTAATAATAAAAAATAACTATTTAGTGAAGGTTACTTAACAACCGTTACAAAGTATTGCTGTGGACCTGTTTTACGTGATGCAATTTGTTTTATCGAACATTTATGTCCTTAAATGTGATCAATTCCAGTTTCACAATGGAAAAAGATAACGGCGTCACCCGGTCGTTGGATGCTTCTTCTTGTGGTCGCAGAGAGAGCCGACGGCGCCTACTAACTCCAGTAAGGTGCTCGTCGCATCATCGACGTGATATTTCCGGCGGACGTTGCGGTGACAGTCGAAGTCGCAGCAAGTCAAGAAGGCAAAGTCTTCGCGAGAAGGAGCAGAAGTTTGAGCAAGAACGAGAGCGCCTACGTGTATTCGAACAGGAACTACGCCGGGAACGTGAGAAGATAACGGAGGCGCATGGGAATCGATCCGGTAGAAGCTGCAAGAGTACGTACCATCGTCACTCGAAGAGCCGGCAGCACAGCTGCAGCGCGAGCCGGTCGCGTCAACCAGAACATCGAGCAACGAGAGCCAAGCGGAGACAAGGTTCACGAGAGCAGAGCAACGATAGTCTATGCAGTGAGGGCGTACCACAAGATGAAAGGTCACGTACTCCTTCTTTTACCGTTAAAGATGTCATGGATTTGGTGCATTCTATTAAACATGGTTTTACATCTCAGCCGTCTACAAGTGCATCAATTTCGAAGAATATTGATCACAAAAATATTCTCCCTAGTTTTGACCCTTCTGCGAAAAACCAGCGTATTGACATTTGGCTGCGTAAAGTTAATGAATGTGCTACTGTATACGGCTGGGATGATATAACAACAACACATTTTGCAATGCAAAAACTTCAGGGTTTGGCTAAAGTTTGTTATCCCTCATACCTCATACCAAACTTTAGCCAAACCCTGAACTTTTTTATTCATTATCTTAACACAATTTTGCATACTTGGAAAGAAAGGCAAGATAAATTAATGAGTGCTTTTCCTTGCGAGCAAAAATATGGCCAAATCCTCGAAGAAGTCATTAAAGAAAAAGCAAAATATCACAATGTATACAAAAAATATGGGACTCCTACAGATAAAATCACGTTTGAATGCCTTCGCATGCGCTGCAGTGAATTGATAAAAGAGTGTTATGCTAATTTCAAAAAGAATATAGCTGAACATCTGCGCATCAATCCTAAATACGTCTGGAGGTACCTAAAAAATAAACGGATCGGTACCAGCTATATTCCAAACAAAATGACTTGGAATAACACTAGGTTTGCTAGGGGTGGCCAGGAGATTTGTGTCTTGTTTTCTGAAAATTTTCAGTCTATATACAGAGCGAGTAGTAACATACCTACTGGAACGCCAGTTGAAACCGTTACCAGTAACAATACCACTTTCAGTCTGTGCAAATTTGAAGTAAAAGAAGTTCTGGTTTACTTGTCTTCCCTAGATTGTGATAAAGGACCCGGGCCTGATTCAATACCCCCTCTTTTCCTTAGAAAATGTGCAGAGAACCTGGCTGATCCCTTGACTACACTTTTCAACTACTCTTTAGCACAGGGTGTATTCCCTGATCAGTGGAAAATAGCACACATCACGCCAATCTTTAAATCGGGTAGTGTAGATGATGTTGCAAATTATAGACCAGTGTCTATTCTATCTGCATGTGGCAAAATTATCGAATCTCTTGTTCAGAAAAAAATGTTTTCCCACTTCAAAAATATACTGGATGACAACCAGCACGGCTTTCGCCCCAAAAAATCCACGCTGTCTAACCTAGTCGAGTACGTTACATATATATCATCCGCATTAGATGATGGTAAAGAAGTTCATGCAATATATACCGACTTCAAAAAGGTCTTCGATTTGGTAGATCACGATTTACTAATTGCTAAATTGGGAAGTATGGGTATTCATGGGTCATTGCTGCGTTGGTGCGAATCATACTTAAAAACTCGCTCACAACTGGTGTATCTCAAGGGTTTTAAATCCAATCAGTATGACATACCATCAGGCGTACCACAGGGGTCACACTTGGGGCCTCTATTTTTCTTAGTTTTTGTAAACGATTTCGGCTGCAAAATTGATTCGGAATACAAGCGTTTCGCTGATGATTTAAAAATATATCGAACCATAACTGACGAATACGATATTCTTCAGCTTCAGCTAGATCTTAATAAAGTTCACAGTTGGTGTTTACAAAAATAAAATGACGTTAAATGAAAACAAATGTTACTTCGTTAAATTTAGCAGAAAAAGGAAAACATGTCAACACTATTACTTGATCAATAACAACCCGCTCCAAGAACTTGATACTATACGGGACCTTGGTGTATTAGTAGATAGCAATTTGAGTTTTAGGAGTCATTACGACCAAATGATTACGCGGGCAGCTAAATTATCAGGTTTCATTGTCAGGGAAATGAAAAATTTTAAAGAACCACTTCTGACTATTTCCATTTACAATAGCGTTATTCGAAGTATTCTGGAATATTGTAGTACGGTATGGAACCCTTTCTATCAGGTGCACTCTGATCGGATAGAGCGCGTTCAAAAAAGGTTTTTGTATCACTTATGTTACTCAGATAACAAATGTCGTAGTCTGAACTCGTATAGCTCTAGGCTGTCATTATAAAATGAATTCGCTAAGTGCACGTAGAAAAACTTTAGACTTCTTGTTTTTGTACAAATTGATAAATGGTGTAATAGATTCTCCTGAGCTTTTAGAAAAAGTAAAATTCAGTATCCCACGTAGCAGCAGCCGCTTAATTAACCGAAGGACTTTCGCCCTACCTCATAGCCGAACTAATATAGGTAATTTTTCACCCATTTACCGCATGCTTTCTCTTGCCAACTCCATTCGTGGAGAAATTGATGTCTTTGCTGGTTCTGTAGCCTCAGTTAGAACTAAACTTAGAGTCTTATTTGTATGATTATTTTCTTTTATATCTTTTTAAATTTAACTTATCTTTACGAAACTTTTTCATTTTCTATGGATAAGTTCACATTTTTTTTTTTAGTTTGTGTATGTTAAATTTTTATTTGTAAGTGTTTTATATAAAATATGCATGCTAGATTCACATCTAGTAGATGTCAATCAAAAGTATTTATGGTAACTCTTAAAATGTAATTGGAATTGTGATTGTACATCAGTTTTGTGAATTACAATTAAAAAAAAAAAAAAAAAGATATGCTTAAGAGAAAAAGTAAGTTTGGCGAACGTTATTAACTCAGTGTGAAATTACGGGTAAGCGCGCAGTAGATTGTATAATTCACGGTATATCTGATAGGACTATGAAATAGAGTGCATTGGCGCTTTGTTGTTCTCAACCTGAACAGCTTCTCCAATTTCTAATGAGCAACGAGGAAAGTCAAACTTCAGACCGTAGTTTCGGGAAAAATAACCATTCAAATTCTAAAACAAATCAAAATAAATCTAATTAGTCCCAGGGTCCTGTGTTCTACTTTAATTGTAAGGAGCGAGGTCATCCTTATTTACATTGTCCAAAGCCACTTATCAAATGCAAAAATGCCACAAAATCGGTCACAAGGTCGAAAATTGTTTACAAGAACCTAAATCCGAAAATATAATAGGTAAAACTGGAGCACCATCCAAAACAATGTGCATTTCAAGCTCCAGTCCTAATTCAAAATTCATAAAGATGGTCACAGTAGAGGGTAAGTCTGTAGAAGCGTTTATTGATTTCGGTAGCGAAGTGACGTTGGTTAGGAAGTGAATAATTTTGAGCCTTAATCTTGTACATGATCAGGTCCCGTCGGTTTTAAAAGGATTCGGGAATGAGGCGGTCCGATCGTTGGGTAAGATATTGCTTGACATAGTGGTAGATGGAGTTGATGCGAGGGTAGCTTGTAGAGTTGTTGAAGATTATCTAGTAGATAAACCAATATTAATAGGCCAGTCATACACGGAGCAACCACGTATCCTTGTGTTCAAAAATTCTCACACTTTGCAATTTCGTAAGTTGCACACTGAAAGTCCAATGGTTTATCCTGATGCTAATAACATTACAACTCGCTGAAGTTAGGATTGCTGCCGATGTCGAGCTTCATACACGCGTAGGTTCCGAATTTAGTGGCTGTTTAATGCTGAGCAACAACATTGTAGGTGGTCCTAACCAAGAGGTTGTTGTTTATGGTGGCGTTTACCAGGTCCAGCGTGGGTATTTAGACATTCTTGTTTATCCATTTTCCATACCCAGTAGACTACGAAAGGATTTTGTTGCTTGTAGGGGAGAAAAGTAGAGTTTGTTCAAAGAATAGTAATACAGTCTCCAGGAATTGCAGAGTCTCTAAATATTCAAGATAACTGTGAACATGACATTCAGGAAAATAACGTACGTATAGGTGATTCGGTATCAAAGGACGATAGACAAAGGCTTATGACCATACTTAAACAATATAAACATTGCTTCGCTTCAAATTTGAAAAATTTGGGTTGTACTGATGTTACGCAGATGACAATTGCGTTGAATAGTCAACGTCCTATTGTCTATCGCCCTTACAGGTTGTCGCATCACGAACGTGAGAAAGTACAGTCTATGTTAGGTGAAATGTTGGAAGCCGGGATTGTTCGAGAATCGGTATCGGAGTATGCAAGTTCTGTTATATTAGTTCGAAAAAAAGATGGCAGTTTTCGAATGTGTATTGATTATAGAATGTTGAACTCTGTAACAATAAAACTCAAAACTCAAACTCAAACTCAAAGCATTTATTTCAATTAAACCTTTCACAGGCACTTTTGAATTGTCAAACAAAAATCGAAGTTGAAGCTAGGTGCCCATTCCAAAAACGTAGATCTCTATGGAGAAGAACGGGCAAGAAACTCCAAGGACACTCTTTTAAATCGTGGGTATTACAAAATTTTGGGAACATTTCTTGGTGCTTCTATATGTGAGAACAATGTAAAAAATAAATAAAAAAAAATAAGATTCAAAATAAGCCATGGCAGATAAGAGATGACCAGTCTCAACAGACGGCGCCCGTTCACGAACTTGACGCATGGATCAGCACCATCCAGCTCAACCATTTTCTAGGGAACCGAATGATCCAACACACACGCCACCATCAGTGAGACATTTAAGTGAGCATGACAAATAAAGGAAAGATACCCGATGCCAATTATAGACGATGAGATAGCAAGATTGTCTGGGCAGGCATGTTTCATAACGCTTGATTTGGCATCTGGGTATTATCAGGTGCCAATTTCGGAGTCATGCAAACATTTGACTGCGTTTGTCACTCCAGATGGATTATACGAATTCAACCGTATGCCATTTGGTTTGGCAAACGCACCAGCTATCTTTCAGAGGATGATTAATAAGGTCTTAGGATCAGCCACAGCGTAAATGGATGAAGTGCATATCTTTGGTAAAAATGCTGTTGAATGTCTTGATAGGCTCGAACAAATTCTGAAGCTGTTAGAAAATGCGAATCTTACGTTGAATTTGTCAAAATGTAATTTTCTTCACAATAATATTGATTATCTTGGTTATGAGATTAGTTCGTCAGGAATTCGGCCAGGTGAAAAGAAAATTCAGTCGGTTATGAATTTTCCACGGCCAGTTAATATTCATGGTGTTAGGCAATTCCTTGGGCTTGCTAGTTATTTCCGAAAATTTATCAAAAATTTCGCTCAATTAGCTTCGCCAAACTTGTTGAGTCGTTTTTTTTATTTTATTGGGTTTCATAAATGAACAAATTAAAATTATTAATTAATTATTATTAATTTATTAAATTATTATTAATTATTTATTACTAGTTATTAATTAATTATTGAATGATCATATTCAATAATTGTATAAGATAAATTAATTTATGTTTAAGGTTAAATGATAACGTTCGAACTAAATAATTATCAACTTAATCTTTAT
Organism: Polymixis flavicincta; assembly: GCA_949987655.1. NCBI lineage: Eukaryota > Metazoa > Arthropoda > Insecta > Lepidoptera > Noctuidae > Polymixis > Polymixis flavicincta. Next base: position 25,292,368 of record OX465182.1, on the reverse strand, counting down.
GTTTTAATGATTGTTTTGGTCTATTTGTGTTTGATCTTTCGAATTTATAAGTATTAAAGTACTATATGGATGTAGTCTTATTGCTGTATCAGAATATTTTACTGCTGTAAATGTTTACGACAAACAATGCGATCTCAAAATCAATTGGATGGATGTAATTTTTTTTTCTCTGTATTTTTATTTCGTCACCGTGAGTCCTCTCAGCCAAGTATTTTAGATACTATTTGAGGCGTGTATGAGGGCATACACGTCGTCAGGACGGTCGAGTGTAGGGTTTTTACAGATTTTATAAATCCGTTCTTATTTCTATGAAATGGCAACACAGTTCAACTGTCAGTTTTGTAAGGGAAAGGGTAGCCTATAAGCGAGGGCACTTGGCCGAGAGAGCTCAATTTTGGTGTGAACTATCTGTAGTGACAATATCTGTGAAGAAGGGAAGAGAAAATAAAAGTATCAGTATTGTATCTAGAGAGTTTTATTATAGGAGTTATGCACTAATCTGCACCTAACTCCTAAGTTAAAGAGTTGTACCTTCCATCATCAGCTCACCGTCATGAGATGATGATGATCATACGCAAATGTCTCAATTAGCATTAGAAAACATAGGAAAAACATTGTTAATAACTATAAGATTTGAGGGTTGCCCTCGATTTCTCTGGGATTCCATCATCAGATCCTGACTTGGTGCCAATGGGACCACCTCAGGAGTATACTCTTTCAAATAAAAAAATAATTTTGAGAATCGGTCCTCAAATGGGGGAGAAATCGAGGAACATACATAAAAATACGTTCGGTGGAACATATAACCTCCTCCTTTTTTGGGAGTCGGTTAAAAATGGTGACTTCTGAATAATTGTATCGTAACTGTCCTTTCCGTAACTACCCACATCGGTTATTGTGAATTTATAATATGGGTCGACAACAGAAAGAATGAAAAATAGTTTAATTTGTCATAGAAAAACGTGCATATACCTACAAAATGACATAACTTAAAAAAAACATGATAAAAGTCAAAGTCAAAGCAGTTATTTCAAGTAGGCACATAAGGCACTTTTGAACGTCAACATTTACATTAAAATTGAATAATTGATTCTAGTGGCCCATTCCAAAATGTAGTTTCATATGAAGAAGAATGGGCAAGAAAGTCCACCGTCTCTTTTAAAATGTTTTAAGTACCTACAATATTTAACCCTTTAGGCCTTGAAAAGCGACCTTCGCCGTTTTAATACGGACCGCATAAAGGACGCGATAGAGCGGAACAAGGGCTCCAAGGTCTTTTCAAGAGATCTGTCTATTGGGCAGAGTCAGCTTGCGAAACTGAAGACCAATGATGGCAGGATCGTTTCCTCCAAGCCGGAGCTGTTGAGAGAGATCGAGAGTTTCTATGGACAGTTATACACGTCAACAAGCAACCCCGTTACGGATCTGGCAAACGACCCAAGAGCCAGATTGACCCGACACTATACCGAAGATATCCCGGACGTTAGCTTGTACGAGATTAGGATGGCTCTGAAGCAGCTAAAAAACAACAAGGCGACGGGTGATGACGGAGTCACGGCCGAACTCCTGAGGACCGGCGGAAAACCCGTTCTTAAGGCCCTCCAGAAGCTGTATGATTCCGTCATACTCGAGGGCAAAACGCCACAGGCATGGAACAGAGGTGTGGTGGTACTTTTCTTTAAGAAGGGTGATAATACTCTTCTTAAGAATTATAGGCCCATCTCACTTCTGAGCCATGTCTACAAGCTGTTTTCGAGAGTCATCACGAACCGTCTCGCGCGCAGGTTTGACGACTTCCAGCCTCCCGAACAAGCCGGATTCCGTAAAGGCTTTAGCACCGTAGACCACATACATACGCTGCGGCAGGTTATACAGAAGACCGAAGAGTATAACCTGCCTCTCTGCTTAGCGTTTGTGGACTACGAAAAAGCCTTCGATTCGATCGAGACATGGGCTGTACTGCAGTCTCTTCAACGGTGCCAGATCGACTATCGGTACATCGAGGTGCTGAAGTGTCTGTATGAAAACGCCACTATGTCAGTCCGACTCCAGGACCGGACTTCGAAACCTATCCTTCTGCAGCGAGGTGTGAGACAGGGAGATGTTATCTCTCCGAAACTGTTCACCGCTGCACTGGAGGATGTCTTCAAGGTTCTGGACTGGAAAGGGGCTGGCATCAACATCAATGGCGAGTACATCACTCACCTTCGGTTTGCCGATGACATAGTCGTCATGGCTGAGACCATGGAGGACCTCAGTGCAATGCTCGATGAACTCAGTAGAGCTTCCGAAAGAGTGGGTCTTAAAATGAACATGGAGAAGACAAAGGTCATGTCGAATGCCCATGTAACACCCACTCCCATGACGATCGGAGGCGCTACACTCGAAGTTGTGACCGAGTACGTTTACCTAGGACAGACTGTCCAGTTAGGTAAGTCCAACTTCGAGAAAGAGGTGAATCGTCGAATCCGACTCGGCTGGGCAGCGTTCGGGAGGCTTCGCAATATCTTCTCGTCCCAAATACCACAGTGTCTCAAGACGAAAGTCTTTGACCAGTGTGTGTTGACAGTGATGACCTATGGTACAGAGACGTGGTCGCTCACAATGGGCCTTATCAGAAGGCTTAAAGTCACCCAAAGGGCAATGGAGAGGGCTATGCTCGGAGTTTCCCTACGCGATCGAATCAGAAATGAAGAGATCCGCAGGAGAACCAAGGTAACCGACATAGCCCGAAGAATTGCCAAACTTAAGTAGCAGTGGGCAGGGCACATTGCTCGCAGAACAGATGGCCGATGGGGCCGAAAGGTTCTGGAGTGGCGACCGCGTACCGGAAGACGTAGAGTAGGAAGGCCTCCCACAAGGTGGACCGATGACCTTGCGAAGACCGCGGGTATCCGCTGGATGTGGGAAGCACAAGACCGGTCGAAGTGGAGGAGCCTGGGGGAGGCCTATGTCCAGCAGTGGACGTCTTTCGGCTGATGTGATGATGATATTTAACATAGTACAGACGCCAGCACATCAAGCTACCCCAAACTGTAAAATTTTCCCAATTGAACATGAACCTTATATTTATTTATGTGATAAAGATGAAAATCTATCAAAGACATTTGACAGCTTGGGGTAGCTTGATGTGCTGGCCTCTGTAGATTAATTATATTCGGAACTGGGTTTTACGAATGGTTAAGAAGTGGTCTCATCGGTTTGGGGTGGCGGTTAACCCTGCCAAGTGTGGGCCTATCATTCTAGGGACCCCTATAGTATGAGGAAGTTGAATAGCTTAACTGTGCCACCTATAATGTTCGCCAACTCAATCATTCCGTTTAGCTCCGATGTTCAGGATCTTGGCCTACATGTTGACACTTGTCTTGACTGGCGGGTCACGACTGTTAGTCAAAAAGTCAACGGGACGTTGCGGTCGCTCTATCGGTTAAAAAACCTTCTCCCATCACACATAAAGGCAATGCTTGTATACAATCCCTAATCTTTCCCATAATTGACTATGGCGATGTGTGTTACTATGACCTGAATGCAGATCTCAATAAACTTGACCGCCTTCTAAATAACTGCATTCGATTCGTTTTCAATCTTCGTATGATCATGTGTCCGCGCACCGGTGAGTTTTAAAATGGCTACCCATCCGTCAGCGCAGAGAGTTAAGAGCTCTGTCAATGTTGTTTTTTTATACTCGATCACTTCTCCTTATTACCTGACTTCCTAGTTTCAATACTTGTGCTTTGCGCATACTAAAAACCTTCGTTCCACCAATAACCGCCTTTTACGATGTCCTTCTCACCGCTCTGGTTTCATCCAATTTTCTTTTTTTGTCCAGGCGGTATTTCTCTGGAATGCGCTCCCTCTGAATATCAGGATGGCAACCAGTCGGTTTTCGTTTAAAGTAAAGGCACGTGAGCATATTCGTAAGAAGTTGGCAGAATCATCCCAGCGCTGATGTTGTAAATGCCGTTTTGTCTTGTTTTATTCCATATTTATGAAATATGTATTTGAAATAATTTTCTTTCAACCAATATTCAAACATTTGAGCTATGTTGCTTTACTCCATAAAATAAAGCACAGAGCGCATATTGAGTTAAGTGACATTTATTTTAGAAAATAATACACGTATATTCGTAATAACTTAGAAAGATGCAGTATGTATTTATGGAAATACTGTAATAAGTTTACTAAAATCCAACCAAACGATTTTTTTTTTCTGTAGAACAACTTTAAACCTCTCTCCTGTAACTTTCTCAAAATGTCGCTCAGATCAAATAGCCGGGGAACCGTCGATTTGAAGATATAAATATCCAAGCCTCCCAAAACCCAGTTCATTTTTACTATAACACGAGAGGACTTTAATTAAGTCGCAACTCTAAAAAAATGAGCTGTCACCGTCTAGCATAGTGTAGGTAGACGAGTCGATACTTTAATCGATTATTATTTACAAGAAAGCGGGACTTTCGTGGGTAGTGGTGAAGGCATAATACTTGCTTTTGTTTGTGTTAAGAATTTTTTCGATTTAAGTGAATTTTACAAGTGTGAGCTTCAATCGTAACTATTCTTTGTATATGTGTTTTAGCCTAAGGTTTGTTGACGTGACAACGTCTTATAAATTGGTTTGCCGGGTGAATTGTTGTCGTTTTGGTCATACTCGTACAGTATGTCGCTCGCAGCCCCGCTGTTTTAAATGTGGACAGGATCACCCAAGTGACGGATGCCAAGTTTCCACTGAATGTGCAGTTTGTGTATCTTGTTCCGGAAATCATTACGCCAATGATAAGGCTTGTCCTGAATTAGGCCGGCAGAAGGGCATTAAAGCTCTTATGTCTGAGAAATCAGTTTCATATGCGGAAGCAAGTCAGGTTTTCCCTTCAGTCTCACGATCATATGCGGAAGTGTCAAGAGTTTTAAATGTTCCCAAACCAAAAACCAGTTCGCCTCAATACAGCAGTACAGCCCCCCAACAATCATACCGTAAAACGGTCTACCTTAAACCTAAATCTCATGCCCCTCTTTCACCTAGCTATGATAGGCAGGCTCATCAAGCCCTTACCCAGGACTACTCCTTCTCTCCATCCCAAAACGGTTATGCCTTCCCAAGGGAAGAGGCTAGTACTCCTGATAAGCCCGAACATTATATTAAATACTATAGCCAACATGCTAATAAGGGTACTATCGAACCCTGCACTATCTCTACCTGACCACGTTGCCAATAAACTGACCACAATCGTCCATTATATAAATAATTTTCCATCCCCTAACATTCCTGCAATGGAACGTGAGGAGCATTTCTCCCAGGAAACCTGAACTAATCTTTTTAATTAATAAATATAAACCATCGGTCTGCGGCATTGCTGAGACATGGCTTCGTTCTGAAAGCAATTTCAGGATCCCGTGTTTCAGTGGTGTTCGCTACGATAGACCAGATGGATATGGAGGATGTGCTTTGTTCATCAATAACAAAGTACCATTCTCCCAGATCCCTCTACCCTTTGTTGGCGACAACATAAATGTTGTTGCTGTTAAGGTTGAGGGCATAAATGTTTTTTCCTTTTATATTGCACACCCACGTCTGGATAATCTTATTTTAATTAAAAATTTACTAAGTAATATAAACGGCCCATTAGGTACTACCGGTGGGGATCGGATTCTTGTGATAGTATTGGTGTAGGTTTGGTGGATATTTTGGACGATCTTGACCTATGTATTATTAATGATGGTAGTGCCACACGTAGGTCTGGATTAGGGCAAAGTAATAGTTGCGTCGATCTGACATTTTGCTCATCTGGCATAGCCAGCCTTTTTATTTGGAATCGTTTGAATATGACCTATGGTAGCGATGGCTATCCCATCACAGTTGAAGTTCCCTCTAAATCCCTTCACGAAAAAACCTCCCCTCCCTTACTAAAGTACCAGCTTAACTCTGTAGACTGGGATCTTTATTCAAAAATTTTAGACCTACGTATCTCCTCCCTCCCAACCATCTATGCTGAGAATGCTCAAGAATGTTTTGAAACTTTTTCTAACACCATATCCGCTACAGCTGATGACTGTTTCCCTGCAAAAAAATCACCTACAGGCAAAATCCCATCTCCGCCTTGGTGGGATAGAGAATGCATTACCATGATCAGGGCCAGGAATGAGGCAGAAGAGACTTTTAACCATGAAATGAACCTGGAAAATCTCGCTTTCAGTAAAATATTGGCTAAGTCCTGGAAATTAAACAGAAAAAAGAAAAGAGCATGCTGGGTATCATTTTGTAGTTCCTTGAGTCCATCCACTCCAGCGTCGGTGGTGTGGCAGAGAGCGAAAAGTTTTAGAAACAGTTTAATACCAACCACCACGAAAGTCATATCGGAAGATTTGGGGTATCAGTTTTTTACTAAAGTCGCCCCAGTCTATGTCCCTGATATAGACGAAATAAATTTTGTAGGCTCAGTAACTTCAAATGATCCTCTTGATAAGCCATTTTCCCTTAACGAACTTAAAACGGTGCTTGCCTCTGTTAAGGACTCTGCACCTGCTGCTGATGGATTCCCGTACTCTTTCATTGCAAAAGCAGGTGTAAAATGCCACCAATATTACCTGGACTTGGTTAATTTTTGTTTTATCTCTGGTTTTATTCCTTCAGCTTGGAAGGTTCAAGTGGTTATTCCTCTGTTGAAACCGGGCAAAGACCCTAGTGATCATTGCTCTTATCGACCAATTGCTTTATCGTCTATCCTTATTAAAGTTCTTGAACATCTTATTAAAAACCGGCTAGAATGGTTAGTTGAGAATGGAAGGCTGCTCCCAACGACTCAATTCGGCTTTAGGAAAGGTCTGGGTACAACTGATAGTGTGGGTATCCTCACATCAGAGATCCGACTGGCCCTTAGTAGAGATGAGTCTGTGGTAGCCGTTTTTCTAGACATTTCAGCTGCCTATGATTCTGTCCTCCTCCCAGTTCTCAGGCAAAAGCTGCATGAGCTGAGAATACCGGCTAGGATTATTCTGATCATCAGCACTATTCTTTCAAGCCGCACTCTTCAGCTGCGGATTCCAGGGGAAAACCCTGAGCAGAGGGTGACTTGGCGAGGCTTACCTCAAGGATCCGTAATTAGTCCCATACTGTATAATATTTGCACTTCAGACCTCCCTTCATGCTTAATTTATAATTGTAAAATCCTTCAATATGCGGACGATATTGCACTATTGGTCTCTGGCAGTTCCATAGAGGATGCCGCTCTATCTTTGAATGACTCTTTATCTTCATTAAACCAGTGGCTAGTCGATCACGGGTCGTCTTTGAGCGCTCCTAAGAGCACAGCCGTTATTTTTACTCGCAGAAGTCTCATCCCCCAGGTAAATATAAACATAGATGGTCAAGCTATACCGATCAAGGAAAAGGCCAGGTTTCTAGGAGTTACCCTAGACTCCAAAATGTCGGGTGTGGATCACATTAACAATGTAGTGAAAAGATGTGAGCGCTCAGTATCAGTCCTAAAGGTCCTATCTGGAGTCTGGTGGGGAGCTCACCCATTCACTCTAAAATTAGTATACAATGCTCTGGTCAGAAGTGTGATGGACTATTGCTGTTTCTTACTTGAGCCCTGTAATAAGGAGGCACTACGTAAGCTAGACGCCATTCAAGCAAAATGCCTTAGGATTGTCGTAGGAGCAATGAAATCCTCCCCTACAAATTCCCTCCAGGTAGAATGTGTAGAGCCTCCCCTTAGTCTTCGAAGACAATACTTAGCAGATCGCTTCCTGTCAAAAGTTTTCGCCCTCTCGTCCCATCCCTTAATTCCCATCTTGGAACAAATCCACCTATCTTTAGAAATATCTCCTTATTGGAAACATAAGCAAGTTCCCCCGCTGATGAATAGGTACAGAGAGCTTAAAAACCTCTCCTCACCTGTTTGTCAATATCCCACCCTACCTGTATTTTCTTCCGCATACGAGGTGGTCCACTTTAAACCAATAGTCGTTTTGGAGCTTGGTATCTAACCCCAACATGATGCACAGGAATTGCAACATACTTCCAGAATTCCAGAATAGCCCTTCTCTTTCAGTGCCCTCCAGAGGTTTCGGTATTTACAGGGGAATGTATTGGCATTTTAGAAGCAATTCATTTCATTAAATCCCATAATATTCAAAAGAAATAGCTTGGGTTCCCAGTCATTCGGGTATAAGTGGCAAGGAATGTGCCGACCGATTGGCTAAATTTGCTACATCCAACGTTGTTGACCATAAACATTTTGTCGTCCATAGCTGTGACTTACGGGCTGATACAAAATTGAAAATGTATAACTCGTGGTCCACAGCGTGGCAGGTAAGCTCAAAGCTCAAACGGGCGTACTACGCCAGTATCCAACCTGACATCCAGCGGAAATCTTGGTTTTTTTAATGCACTAAATTATCGAAAAGAACTGTTTCATCCTTGTGTAGACTGAGACTCGGTCACTGCTGCAGTCCAGTATTCTTGAACAAGATCCGTGTTCGTGACAGTTCCTTGTGCGAATGCGGTCTTGATGATGGTACACTGGACCATATCTTTTTTTCATGTCCTTTAAACTCCAAATCTTTTGATCTGTACCTTATGCTTCCCAAAATTACAATAACGCTTCCTACTAATACGGTATTTTCCAATTTATTAAAAACGATTCTAATTTGAAGATTGGGACGAAATATGTAACAGAAAAATAAAAGTAAATTGATTAATATCCATTTTCTTCAATTAAAAACTATTTAAACCAAATTTATTTTTCGTTGTTTTGAATTTACCGCCAAAACGCTCCTTACGATGATTTTTTATCACGTGACGTCAACTTTGTGTAAACTAAAGTAGTTAGTAAGTAAACAAGTGAGTGTCGTGTTTATAATTAACACGATTTTTTATGGATAGAAAGTGAAATCACTGGTGTGCGGTGCCTCTGTGCACAAATACTTCTAAAACTGCGCCAAACTAAGTATTTGTACTGGTACTGTTTACACAAAGCTGACGTCACGATGTCACGTGATAAAAAGTCATCGTAAAGAGCGTTTGGCGGTATATTCAAAACAACGAAAAATAAATTTGATTTTAATCGTTTTTAATGGAGAAAATGGATATAAATAAATTTATTTTTATTTTTCTGTTAAATATATCCTCCCAATCTGCAAATTAAAATAGATTTGATCAAATTGGAAAATACCCTATTTCCATTCCCTCTTGACTAACTTTTCCCCTAAACTTGTACAAGTCCTTTCAAATTTTTTAAATGACAATGACATAAAAACGTAGTATGGTGTGTAATACTAATTACCTACCTATAAGTTTGTAAATATCTGTGTCGCTATATTATAGTAGTGTAAATTATTAATATATTATAGTCAACTAACAAAACTTGTCTTGTCCTTTCGGCTAAATTCTAACTAACAACTACCACAAAGTGCCAAGTTCGACGGCTCATCTTGCTGTGTTGCCGTCCCTACATGACGCTGGCAGAATAGTCGACATCGGCTTAATAGCCAAAAAGGAAAAAAAAAAAAGAAATCGATTCGTTATTCTAATTATAAATAACTTTTAATAGCGTGCGAGTGTTGCCTTGTAGATCAAAGGACTACCTGTTTATACACGCTGAAATTTTAATGGTTGTTTTCCCGCGGCAGAACAACTTGCCATAAGGAGTCCCTTCGAACCATAGAGTAAAAGTAAAAAAAAAAAATGTCTTTTGTTTTAAAATAATTAAAAAAATATTCATCAACTCGAAAGCGTGAGAATCAATAGTAACACTGGAGGTAACTTGTAGGTATTACTCGAAACGTACGCGCCGCCCGCCGCACCGCCGCGCCGACAAAGGAACAATGATGCATAAATGTTCAAAGCAAAATAAACTCTCGCATGTGGTACTAAGTCACAAATTAGTTTTCACGCAACAACACATAACACAGCCGCGGCGCCTACAAAGAAAAGACCGATTTATAAATGTTCAAAGCAAAATAAACTCTCGTACGTGGTACTAAGTCATAAATTAGTTTTCACGCAACAACACAAAACACAGCCGCGGCGCCGACAAAGAAAAGACCGATTTATAAATGTTCAAAGCAAAATAAGCTCTCGCGTGTAATGAGACGGCATAAACTACAAACTAACAACAATTACAAACCAAGCAGAGCGCCGGCTTCCCATTGAGCGGGACTCGCGCGGCGCCGGCGCCGGCAGGCGGCGCACTTAGTATTCCCGCGAATGTCGTACGTGAAACACGCGTTATCGGTGCAATGGATTGCCATTACAATTATTGCAATTTGAAGTACCTACGTAGCTATGGTGCAACTGTACGCTAGGGCTGATTTTGACACCCTTGATGCCCGTTGACTTTACGCGGAGCTGCCACACTTGGAGTCGCTTCGTCTTCGCCATCGGCCCGGACGATCGTAGCAGCGACACAGCGGCTACTCGACGATAATGGGCAGTTCCAGACATCAGCAGATGCACAGGGCAGAGGTCGATCGACCGATATTTCGCCAGAGCTCGACGAATAGATCATCCGAGTACTTCGAACGGGATCCTCGGCGAAGTACACGTAAGGCTGCGGCTAGGTTTGGCGTAAGCCAATACTACGTCCGGAAACTACTCAACTCTGAAGGTTATCCTCATGATTATCGCAGAGTTCATACCCTCCATGAAAACGACGCGCAGAACAGAATTACTTTTTGTCAGTGGTTAATCGACAGTCAAAATGCAAACATTTTGTGGACAGATGAAGGAACTTTTACGCGAGTTACTCTCGAATATTTTTGGGCGTTAAAAAACCCACATGTTATTCGCGAGTGTGCGCATCAAGAGCGTTTTAGTGATAATGTGTGGGTCGGCATAATTAATGGCCACCTCATTTCAATATCGTAAGAAGTGACAGAGACACCTTATTAAAATTGAAAGGCAATCAATTAAAACGTGCTCCATTGTGTATTCAACGTAGTGGCTTGCAGTTGCACTGCTTGCACTACGAACAATTACTCCGTTACCGTGAAGTGTAAGTACCTACTCGTACTTTTGTAAATTGTGAACATTGAAAAGTAGTCAAATTAATTAAAATTATTGTAAATAAGTTGATTCAAATTTTGGAAGACGCCTCAAACTTTTTTAGGTATCTAATTCCGAAAATTATGATAAACTTGTTTTTATTAATTAATTTTTATGTTAATTTCTTGTTCAGTAAATTGCAGCTAAAAAGTATTTATGACGGTCCTAAGCTCGTAAAAGTATGAAGGGAAAATTTGAATAGCTTGTTGGGTACAGCTTATTATCAAGAATACGATCAGCTGATTGAAACGCACGCGGGTCAACGGCCGCGCGGCCGCTCGGCGGCGGCGCCCGGCTTGCGCAGAGCGTAGGTATCGGAACTATTGGTTCGTGGTCGCTTTCGAGTTTTGTTTTTCACAATGGTTAATCTGCCATTTTTTGTTTCTAATATTTTATTTGTTTATAAAACTATTGTATTACCAAGACAAAACCATTTCGCTGCGGGAAAACAACCGTTTAAATTTCACCGTGTATATCAATCGAACTTCACTTAAGAAGTTCGTTTGATCATATGTAATTTAATGTTTTTTTGTGGTTCATAATGTGTTGTTTTTTATTGTGATATTACGATTAAAATAATTATTTATTTATAACTATCTAACTAATAAAAATAAAACCCTAACTTAACTATATAAAACTATTCACAAACGAATGTTACATAATAATGTATAGAATCAAGTCCTTCTAACTGAACGAACAGCTGTGCTGCTGGGAAGTTTGTAGCACCACTTCTTCGCAGCTAAAGCACTAGGAAGTGGTGAAGGGCGGGCGTTTTTGGGGGCTATCGTGTGTACCCTATTCTGATGTTAAAAATTGCTGACTTTCAGCCTAGTTTGCGCACTTACTGTGCGGCAGCTCTTTGTGTTCAATGCCACCGTCAGAAAGCATAGACAGGTTCCTCTATTAGATCCAACCACTCGTAAAGCCAAATCTGCATGCCCATCTGTTTCTCACAAAACAGCTCTAGCTAGCCATCAGGTCATTATGGGTTTTATCAATATTAACACACATAAATAAAGGTTTCTTTGGTACACGTAGTTACAGGTGAACACTGACTCCTAGGTCACGGGGTTCCCCTGGCTTAGGAGGCAGGGTTTTTACTTTGTGCAGCCTTTTCCCAAAAACCATGGTAAAACTTATGTGAAACGTATTGTATTGTAAACAAAGGTATTTTTGTGTCAACAAACTTATTTTATTTTTTAAATGACTTGTTTCTGATTGTTGTTTTCTGACTCAATCATTTTATATTTCCAGGGCAAAGAAACGTAAGCACAAGAAAAAAGAGAACTCTGAAGACTCTAACGTAGATGAGGATTCTCTCAAACATGGCGGTTGGTGGAAGGTTGAAAAGATTGAAGACATAACTGGCTCTGTATCCATAGAGTTTGGTAAAAATGCTTACGTATCAGCTTTAGACAATGGCTTGTTTACTCTCGGTGCTCCTCATGGAGATGGAGAGGGTCCTTCTCCCGAAGAGATCTTTACGGCATTTCCAGCCGGAGAGAGCAAGTTTGCTTTAAAGTCAGGATACGGAAAGTATTTGGGTGTTTTGAAGGAGACGGTTGTTGGAAGATCTGATGCTGTGGGGGCTATGGAACAGTGGGAGCCCGTGTGGCAGGAAGGTACTATGAGTTGGGTTTGAATGTTTAATGTCTCATGGAAAAGGGGATATTATATTGTACAGTTCATTGCACCTTACAAATGAATTTGTAACACTTATCTATAAAAAACGCATTTATTGCTACAAAATAAAGGTGCTGTCAATATTAGATTAATAATTTATTAGCTTGGCAGTTGATAATACCGAACTATGGTTTCATCATAATAATAATAGCCACTGGGTAAAATGGTATGGCAATTTTTTTTTTTTTTTTGGGTGGGATATCATCAAATAACTTCTCCCGTTCTGGGTGGAGCAGGAGGGCGTGTTAGGCTTTTACTGACTAAAATCCACCCGTGTTCCCTCAGTAGCCCGTATGCCAGGGACTACGGTATCTCTGTCGAACAAACCTGCACCCCAGGCAGGCATCGGCCCTTGCGGGCCCCATCACTTTGTGCTGACAACTTTTTGAGGCGCGCGTGGAACACAATGCGCCGTCAACTTGGGCTTGGTCCTTACCGGACAGCGAGCTACCCATTACTCGCCGTTCGCAAGTTCATTCCTATGGGGTGGCCGGAAATCGGCCTGGGATTCCCGACGCCCAGGGCGTCTCCGTCTCCTGCGGCGGCTAGGGTCATGAGGGCGCATAGACTGCCTCTCCCTCACGTGCGCCGCCTCCCTCTTCGCGAGCATTACTGCTTCGCTGAAGGAGGTGACGGCTACCCAAAATGGTATGGCTAAGATACGATCTTTATCATTTTTATTCCCAACAAAAAAATTGATGGTCTTGATTTTGTTTAGGCCTATGCATGTCACATAAACACAACTGGCGAAATGTGGGTGTACTATAAGTACTCCTCTGTCCAACCCTTTGTGGACACAAGTTGTGATTATATGAAGATATGATTGTGTGTAGGGAGGCTGATCTTTTGGATCTAGCCTCGTAAATCGATTCACGATATTAATCGTTTTGTATTGAATCGATCTCCTGAGATCGAGTAAGATCGTATCGTAATTTTATGAAAATAATGAAAAGCACAGTATGCATTCCAAATTATTTATTTTAATCTATATACATATCTATACAAAGTGTCCTACGGTGCCTTTGTGAGGACTTCTGAAATGATTTCATAAATTGCCTGCATTTTCTTTTGTTTTAACAATATTACACAATTTACATTGACCTCCCGTGTCACATTTAATAAAAAATGTTTGATTTTGTTGGCGGGGCTATATTAAAAAGTATTTTGAAATAATAGGTCACGCACACAATAGATAGAACTCTTTCTATTGCAAGTACCTACTGTACCTAATATAAAGTATGAAAGAAAACAAAATCCGAGAATGCTTACATAGCTGAAATAAAAGTCAAATAAACAAAATACTATCACGGAATCACACCTTCATATTTCATACAATACCGCTTTTGAAGTTTTGACTAATGTAATTCGAAACAATAGAAAATAATCTCATTCAATGTTTACGTGGGTACTTAATCTTACTTTGTTGTAGTTCGTACGGTATGTTTTTGTTGACGTTTAGGTTTTCATTGATACGATCTTAAAGCGCATACGATTCGATCCGGGCGAAGATCGCATCCTGATGAATCGATTAAAAAAATCGGTAGATCGTATGGCCATGAATCGATCTTCTGGAAGATCGATTCAGATCGGGCATCCCTAATTGTTTGTAACTTGTTCCGTAGTCAGGCTCTGCCTATCAGATAAAATTACAAGTTATGAAATAAATGAACTATTCTCTATCTACTGTCAATCAGTGTATGAGCCATTGACACTTGATGTACATAAATGGCAACCGCCTTCTAGCTTTAATGATAATGGTGATATTATCAACAGTATTTATATCGAGCCTTCTAAAGTTTAGGAGCTAAAGTCGTTACACCCTTCAAAAGGACCTGAACCTGATAATATTTCTCCCTCGTTTTTCATACGTGTTGCCAATCAGTTATGTGAACCCCTATATTTGCTATTCAATAAATGTATCAGCAAAGGCGTTTTTCCAGATGTATGGAAAACAGCTTACTTAACCCCCGTCTTTAAAAAGGGTTCAAAGGATGATGTAGAGAACTACCGTCCGATCTCGATTCTGTCTTTTGAGAGACTGGTTTATAATGAAATTTATCCCATTTTATAAAACACTATAATTAAATAACAGCACGGATTCGTCCAACAAAGATCTACTTATACAAATCTGCTTATGTTTGTAAACGATATTTTTGAAAATATGGATAATCGTTTACAAATTGATGCTGTATATACAGACTTCTAAAAGGCTTTCGACAGGGTGATCACGAATTACTTTTACGCAAAATTGCCTTCAATGGTATTCGCGGAAATCTATTGGGATAGTTCACCTCTTACATAACAAACCGTACTCAAAAGGTTATTATTAATGGATTTCAATCGGAGCAGATTTCCGTCACATTCAGGGTTCCTCAGGGCTCAATTTTGGGCCCTTTATTATTTACATTGTTTATAAATGATACTAGCGCTTGTTTTAAGCATTCGAACTTTTTACTATACGCGGATGACTTAAAAGTCTACAAAACAATAAAAAGTATTGGTGACTGTTTGATGCTTCAAAGAGACTTAGATAGACTGTCTAGCTACTGCACCTTGAATAAACTTTCATTGAGCTTACCACAATGTAATTCGATTACATTCACTAAAAACAAAAAGCAGCATACTTATAGCTATCACTTGCTAAATACATGTGGAGTCTGGATTGAGGGCCCAAGTTATTTAATCATTACAGTTTTAATTCACGTTTAAGAAATGTATGGCCCTTTGCTTTTTTTTTGCTAATTTTTAACAAATTTCCCTATGAGTCTTATTTAGTTTTGCAAGGGTTTAAAAAATGGGCCCTCAATCCAGATGCTCATGCTAAAATACACAATTGAAAAAAGTATACTCTATGCGTGACCTCGGTGTGGTACTAGACTCTACACTTCACTTTAATATCCATGTAGACAACATCAACAAAGCCCTTAAAATGTACGGTTTTGTTATGCGCAACAGCAAGGATTTCAAACCGTCCGTCTACATATAGATACTTATATATATCGCTTGTTAGGCCTTTTCTGGAGTTTGCAACTATCGTATGGAACAAAATATATTTACTCGATTACAGATGATACCTATCACTCACAGCCATGGTTCGCATGACGTTTTGCTTAAAAATTACAAATTGTTAACCCTAGAATCCAGAAGACTGCTTCTCGGAACAATGTTTCTTCATGGTATTGTCCATAACAAATATGATTGTTCAGACTTAATAAATAAACTTTGTTACAATGTTCCGAGGACTGTAGTGCGTAGACAAGCGCGTCCATACCGCTTACTTTCTATTAATGTCAGGCAAGTCTGTAATTCCAATGCTGGCTTTCGCGCTCAACTGCGACAACTTGTGGATTCTTACAATGCTAAATTTGAAAACATCGATATTTTTAATCTTACAGCACATCAATTTAGGAAATCTGCGGTTGATTCTATCTTAGCTTCATGAGTTATTAATAAGTGCTGTTTTCTTCTTTTCTTTCTCTTTTTCTATCCCATAAATTTTGTTATTCAATCATTTATTATTTCACTCCTTACATTCATGTATTCTGTTTGTTTTTATCTCACGTACCATTAATAATAATAAAATAGTAATAAGTGGATAATGTTGCTAGTAGTATAATAAGTGTTTTTTATAGTAAGATAATTTTTATAACATTTGATTGTACTCTTGTTTCTTATCCCAAAATAAAATAAAGTCAGATATGAGATTAGGGAGCCACAACTCATCTAAAGGTGGTGTAAAGGCCCTAGCCAACAACTACTTTCGTTGCCAGTAAATATATCATCACAAAATCCACAGGTAAAACAGCAATTCTGAGTTCCCTCAACAAGTTTATGTCAGTGGACCCTGAAGATGATGCGGTGGTAGCCCGGAGCACTGCTGCCGGAACTGACGAGTTTTGTAACATTAGGAGCAATAAGACTAAGGAGGTCAACAAGTCTGTATTGCCCGATGAGGAGCAGGCGGATTTGTCACAGGTTGAAGTTAACTATGTGTGAGTTTAATTATTAGAAACAAATTGGAGATACGATTAAAATCTAAAGCCTTCCTAGTTCGAGTATCATAACTTTTATAGTGTCTTAGTGTGGCTGCTTCTGATAGACTAGAAAATGTTTTTTGATGTAAAACATCTTTTGGCGCACCTTGGTAGTAATATCGCGTGACACTTTCTGGCCGCGCCACAGTCGCATTTTGAATCGGGTTTGATAAGAATAAATGTACATAATATGTTCATTATTGTACATAGTAATAAAAAAAATGTAAGTACTATAAAGATTCGCGAGATATTTAATAAAATCTGTGGCGCGGCCAGAAAGCATGCTTCCTAGCCGCGCCACCGCGTACACTGGAATAAATAGGCTATTTACGAGTATGTACAAACTCAATGGTAAACAATTGTACGGCTATTGTTTGTTCTACTGATGATGAGAAATATCTACTGCAAAAGTCATAACCTACATGATTTTAATATCGAAACTAAAATACCAACTACTTCGACTATGGCAGAACCACGGAGTTAATACAAAGAGGAGCTGTTGTAATCAGATTTTCCTAAGAAACAATGCGTGACAATTTGCGGGGTGAGGGGGGTGTTAGATCCCGCCCTTTAACTCGGTGATCCCGCCCACTTCTTTATTCCATCTACCGGTCAATAGCAAAACTACTCGCTCGTTCTGTTTATTTTACTTTGAAGTTACGTAACTATCTCACACTAGATGTCACTAAGTGCAGGATGCAACAGGGTCGTACTCAGAATAGGGTATTAGACACATTTTTGAAAAGTGTCTTTTATTTAGATTCTAAAATGGTAATAAACCACCAAAAAAAAAACACAACGTTTTTATTGAATCGATTAGTGCGATAAAAATGCATTTTCATTTTCATTTTTCGCGCGTGATTTGACGAAAACGCTGAACGCAGTGGACGCCATATTGATCTGAGGGTATGACTTCAGCTTGCTGTGTAAACAAATGCGCTGATATTTTGTATGATAATTGTTTATAAATTTTAAAAAATGAGTTATTATTCTACTTATCGTTGGTTTGCTGTTCCTGAATGTAAGATAATATTTCAATAAAAAATACTTTGGTTACGAAAATAGTAAAAGTACAAAGTTGTTCAGTTGATTAGTTTAAACAGCGTTATTAAGTAATAACACGGCGGGTACTATTTTCACCCCCGACACATCCATAGGATGCAGACCCTCCAAAACCGTTTCCTCCGCCAAGCCACAGGCTCCCCTTGGTACGTTCGGAACGAGATCCTCCATCTCGATCTGAAAATGCCCACTATTGCTCAATTTATGAAACGCAACTCGAAGCGTTTCTTCGATAAAGCCGAGATACATCGCAATCCCTTGATTGTGAAGGCCGCTAGTTATGTCCCCAGTAGAATCAGTAGTATTCGCAGGCCGACACATGTCCTCTCCGACCCAGATGACCCCATCACTGTTCTCCAAGAAAAGAATAGGGCCACCAGTACAGTACACAAACACAAACGACGACCGTCCTACCGACCTCGCCGCCGAGGTCCTCGCGCCCCGCGAAGACTCCCGAGTAGCGATCAGACCCCCGACCGTCCCTTGCTCGTTGATGCGCCAGCCCGCGCCGCAGCTGAGCCAGTAGCTTTAAATTCCCCGTCTAATAATCATGAAAACAACTTGATCCAGCCTGTCCCTGATAGTACTAGCTGCCCCCCCCCCCCCCCCCCCCCCGCCAGCGACTCCCTGAGCCGAGGTTCGTACCCCACAGGGGGTGCCCTCAGTGCGCAGTCGTTTTAGGTTTAAGTAGGTTTACGCCCTGGCTGGAGGCTTTTAGATTCCTAAAAGACCTTCACAGGAAAGTCCGGTTGAGCAGTCACGGCCTCTCAAGGTCAACTGCGAGATGCCAATTCCAAAAAAAAAAAAGGGTACTATTTTATGGTGTTCAAAAACAGATCAATAAACAATACTTTGGTTACGAAAATAGTAAAAGTACAAACTTGTTCAGTTGATTAGTTTAAACAGCGTTATTAAGTAATAACACGGCGGGTACTATTTTATGGTGTTCAAGAACAGATTAAAAAAACTGAAATCTTTGAATTGAATTTAAAAATTAATTTCGTTATTTCAGGAATTAAAACCGAGTGGCAACCGCGTACGGGAAGCCGTAGAGTTGGGAAGGCCTCCCACAAGGTGGACCGACGACCTTGTGAAGGCCGTGGGTATCCGCTGGATGTGGGAAGCACAAGATCGGTCGAAGTGGAGGAGCCTGGGGGAGGCCTAAGTCCAGCAGTGGACGTATTTCGGCTGAATTTATGATGATGATGAACTAAAACGAACATTTTCGGACTGTTTTTTGCCTAAGCTATCTAATAATATATTTATAGATTATTTCACATACAGGAAAAGTTTTTATCCAGTGCGCAAACTGTAACCATGAATTCAACATATCATTCTAGACCCCTACCCCAGAAATTTTTCGCCGGTTATACAAAAAAAAAAAAAATTAGCTGTTCTATACATTTTGACCGCGTAGGTATTGCATTTTTCTATGAAACAGCAGATTTTTTTTTTTATAACTAGCGAAAAATTGCTGCTGTAGGAGTCTATAATGATATGCTGAATTCATGGTTACAGTTTGCGCACTGGATAAATTTTACCATGTATAGAGTAAAATACCCTATTGTCGTACCGGGAGTACTCCGGCATTTTTATAAATTTTACGAACCATTCATATTTGTATTGAAACAGTGATATAAATTTTTGTAATCCATTGCTGTCTTAGATTATCTTCGGAAAGAAATCTGAACATACATCATTTAAAAAACTAAATAAATTAGGTAGGCTTTAAGATCTTTTAATTAAGTAAATAACAACTACCATACTTAGTTGTCTCACGGAGGGAAAGTACTTTAAATACATTTTTGTAGATAGAATATTTAATTTATAGGAGATTGTTTTTTTATGAGTAATTCCATATATGAGACAGCCGCGGGACATTTGTTACACTAATTAGATTCTAATTACGGCCCTGTCTTTTTGTTATGTTTCCGTTTGTTGTTCATAGTTGACAACATAAATGGCGGCCTGTTTACAAAATGGTATAAGAACTACAAAAATATAATTTGGCGACTAAAGGGTATATATGAATGAATGTTGAACAAATCTCAATACATATTATTATTAAAATATGTTAACACTAAGCTCTACGTACCTAAATATTTTTATTTCCCATGACACAAAGTGTCGCCATCTAGTGTCGGGTAGAATTATATATTAAAAAGACTGACGCTTAGAGATTTTTCTAGAACTATTTTGATAAATTACTCATAAAATTACTTAGAAATGAAATGTGATGCCATCCGTAGCATCAGAACGTCTATCTAAGTAGTTTTTACAAGATAAAACACAACATTTCATTATTATTTTTCTTCTAGCGCGAATATACTATAAAATGGGAATGGTGTTCAAAGTTGTGCACAGAACTTGACAGGACAAACGCCAACAATACACTGACTAAGGCCACGCCCACGTGATGACGTCAGGACCTGGTTGAGAATCACAGTGCACAGTTGCTTAGGCCGGCTCCTCTTTGTATTAACTCCGTGGGCAGAACTGTCAGACGTTTGTGCTATGAATTTTATTCGCAGGTTTTATTTACTAAGTACAGAGGCCAGCACATCAAGCTACCCCCAATCTGTCAAATTTCTTTGATAGTTTTTCAACTTTATTGCAAAGGAATAAAGTTTATGTTCAATTGGGAAAATTTGACAGTTTGGGATAGCTTGACCTGCTGGCGACTGTACATACTCGATACAGCGTTAGTTTTCATTGAATGGAAATTATTATCGTTATTCTTAAACATTATATATTGTCAAATTAAAAATAATGTGTTGTAAAAAACATTCATTTAAAATTAATGTGCAAAAAATTTCCATCTTTCATACATAAATTAATTCCACATTTCGAAAATATTATCGATTCCGAACCTTCCTTGACAATTCGGCTGATCATTGAAAACCTACGGGGCTAGTACTTATATTCAATAAAAGACTTGAATAAATAGTTACAAAATTTTAGTTTACAAAAGTTTATCCAAAAGGGCAATCATAATCATTCAATATTTATGACATAATATACATAGTCAAATGAGAGTGAACTAGAATTGAATCTGTTTTTAATTTTAACACCTTTCTAGACATATCGTCGTAACATTCTCGACATTTCTTTTTTTTAACTGTACGTCGACAATGTACAGTCGCCAGCAGGTCAAGTTATCCCAAACTGTCAATTTTTTCCAATTTAACATAAACCTTATTCCTTTGGAATAAAGTTGAAAACCTATCAAAGAAATTTGACAGATTGGGGTAGCTTGATGTGCTGACCTCTGTACAGACGCCAGCACATCAAGCTACTCCAATCTGTCAAGTTTCTTGAATAGATTATAATCTTTATTCCATAAGCTTAAGGTCCATGTCCAATTGGGAAAATTTGACAGTTTGGGGTAGCTTTCATTACTGCAGCAGCAGTCCTATACTGCAAGAAAATTGGCGTGACAAAGTGGAAAATAAAAAACCACTGCCGATAAGGGATGCTGTGCAGCCAAAAAAACGTTACGATCAAAAAGATTTTATACCCAACGGCAATATTTCAAGCTCTGGAATAAAAGGTGTCATATTAAGAAATACAAGTACTTGTGCATTAGACGCCCTGACATAAGGAATCGTAGTAGCTTGTACCGAAATTTCGAAAATATCACTGTTCATCAACTCACATCTGTCCAAATTCTCACTAATAGTTGGTGCTTTGGGACACAAAGATTATACTTTTTCACGACATTAATTTGTAAAGAAAGAACAGAGTTTCTGGGACCCTTTTTCAAGAGCACATTACAAGGCAACGTTGAATCAATAGATTGCAGTGTTGCAATGTCACTTATATTTTAGAGAAAGTATTATTTGATATTAAATTCAGCGGCAAATTCACAAAATCTTGTTCTGAATGCAACCATGTTCTGATTAGAAACTGTCCCTTAATTCCTTTAAATTTACTTATACTGACTTACCGCGGTTTGGACGGTTCAGGTCATGCCGCTTCAACTAGGAGTTTATGATTGAAGATTCTGAGCATGAATGTAAAACTGATCAATGCAAAGGAAAACAGAGTACAAAATTTCAAATTATTTAAATTAGCTAAGGATTTTTCATTAAACGATATTCCAGAGGAAATTATGTTATAAGATAACATTTTTGCATTGAGTGCAGTAATCGAATTCTTGCCTCCTCTATCAAGTGATGGCCCTGGAGTGGGACAATATAGAGTACAGACGCCAGCACATCAAGCAACCCCAAACTGTCAAATTTTCCCAATTGGACATGGACCTTAAGCTTATGGAATAAAGATTAAAAACTGTTTAAAGAAATTTGCCAGATTGGAGTAGCTTGATGTGCTGGCGTCTATACATTGTCGACGTACTGTTAAAAAAAAGAAATGTTGAGAATGTTACGACGATATGTCTAAAAAGGTGTTAAAATAAAAAACAGATTCAATTCTAGTTCACTCTCATTTGACTATGTATATTAAGTCTATTGAATGATTATAATTGCCCTTTTGGATAAACATTTTGTAACTGTCTATTCAAGTCTTTTATTGAAATAAATAAATTTATTATTATTTTGTGTTTAAAATTTATTTTCTCAGGTTCCTAGAACCTGGTATTTTTTAAAATCTCACGGGTGTAAACTAAGGTGAGATTTTAAGTTTAAATACATTAGTTGTTTTGTACTGCACTGAAATTATTGTCTAAATCTAATTGTAGGAATTTCCGAACTATGCGACATGTGTTTAATATAGCTGCTTTCTGCAGTGTGAGATAAGTATATTTTGAAAGATTAATTACATTTAAACTGATAAATAGTTGTTTCGGGATGATACCTGTCGTTGATACCACTATTGGCACTATGGTTACTCTGTTCATTTTCCAAACTCTGGTAATTTCTTCTTGTAGTTCTGTATATTTCCTGATTTTTTCGGTGATCGTTTTCTGTATATTATTGGTGTTTGGGACAGCTATATCTATTATATATGTGTATTTGTTTTCTTTATCAACAAGTGTTATATCGGGCCTGTTATTATATATTGTATGGTCTGTGATTATGGTACGGTCATAATACAATTTGTAAGATTGGTTTTCTAACACAGCCCTAGGTGAGTATTTGTAGTATGGTGTGTATGGATCCTGCATGAGATTGTGTTTCATTGCGAGTTTTTGATGTATAATATTAACTAGTTGATTGTGTCTATGAGTGTAATCGTTTTGGGTGAGTGTGCTACAAGCTCCTGTGATGTGTTGTATAGTTTCAGGTTTGCTGTGGCACATTCTGCATAAATCGCTTCGTACTGTGGGATCTTTAATTATGTATTTTCTATAATTTTTGGTATTTATGATTTGGTCTTGAATGGCCAGCATGAATCCTTCTGTTTCTGGAAATAATCCACTTAATTCCAGCCATTTGTTTGAAGCTTCTTTATCAATATGTGTTTGGTATAAATCATTTGGATGTCTGCCATGAAGTTCTTTCTGTCTCCACTTTTTATGTATCTCTTCTATATGTCTCGCTTTGTCTATTGTTTCAATATTGTCTTCATTAAGGTTCAGTGGTGTATATTTTTTATCTAAATCTACTATAGTTTTGTACAATTGGCTGGTATTCTTTTTCCTATTGAAAAATTGTTTTATATTTATTATTTGTCTTTTGTGTAGATGTGATATTTCAATAAGCCCTCTGCCTCCTTCTTTTCTAGACACAATTACCCTTTCCATTGCTGACTTAGGGTGGTGATATCTATGTTGTGTAAGAATTGTTCTAGTTTTAATTTCGAGTGCATGTAATTCTGTGTTGGACCATTTTATCACATCGAATGAATAGGTTAGTATAGGTATGGCATAAGTATTTATGGATTTGAATAAATTTTTACTGGATAGATACATTTTACATAATGAATGAATTCTTTTAAAATATTCTTGTTTGAGCTTATCTTTAATACCTTTGTGTTCTAAAAGTCGTGCTTGGTTGTATCCTAAGTATTTATAAAGTTCTTCATTTTTCATTGCTTCTATAATTAGTTCATCCGAATTTGTTGAGTAATTTCCTGCCACGATCTTTCCCTTTTCTACATTGAGTTTTCGACATTTGTCTAGTCCAAAATCCATTCTAATATCTTTCGAAAATGATGTTGTAATGTCTAAAAAACCGTGTAAATCTGTATTTTTATTGGCATATAGTTTTAAATCATCCATATAAAGTAAATGTGTAATTTGGTGTAATATCGATCTATTGCTCTTTATGTCAAAGCCTAGTCTAGATTCAGTTAATGCGCGAGAGAGTGGATTTAGGGCTAGACAAAACCAAAGAGGGCTTAGTGTATCTCCTTAAAATATACCCTTTTTAATTGCTATTTCATCTATAGATAAGTTTGTAGTTTCCGTTTTTAGTTGAAGTGTAGTTCTCCAGGACTCCATGGTATTCTTAAGAAAATTTATTAGTAATGGATTAATTTTATATATGTCGAGTACTTGAACCAACCATGAGTGTGGCACGCTGTCAAATGCTTTTTTGTAGTCTATATATGCTATATATATGTTTTTTCTTGCTTTCTGAACGTGTTTTAAAAGAGTGGAGTCAATAATTAATTGTTCCTTGCAACCCATATGTCCTCGTCTGCAGCCTTTCTGTTCTTCCGTTAGAATGTTATAATGTTCGATGTGTTTAATCATTTTGTTAGTAATACATGATGTGATAATTTTGTACATAGTTGGGAGGCAAGTAATTGGTCTATATTGTGAGGGGTCCTGGGTTCTACTCGATTTTGGGATCATGTATGTGATTCCTTTAGTCAGAAATTCGGGGATATTTTGGTTCCCTTTTAAAATATCATTAATTTGTTCAGATAATATAGCATGTAGTGAGTGTAACCTTTTTATCCAAAAATTATGTAAGCCATCTATTCCTGCTGCTTTCCAGTTGTGCGTTTTATTAATAATTGTATTTATTTCCAGAGGATCTATATCCTCAAACGGCATTTCTTCTATTGTTTCAGATCTAACTATTTCTTCTTGTATCCATTTAGCTTCTTTATTATGTTCAGTACTGTTTGACCAAATCCCTTGCCAGAATTCTTTTAGGCCCTCTTCAGATGGCGGGTTTAGGATTGGGATATCGTTACCTTTAAGCTTCCTATAAAATTGTTTCTCACTTGTTGTAAATAATTTATTGTTGTCTTTTCTATCCTTGGCTTTTTTGTATCTTGCTAGTCTATGACTCTTAACTAGAAGTTTTTGTTTTAATGTGTCTAGATGATCTTCAATTTTCTTATTAAAATTTTCATGTGAGCTGTGTTGCTTGGTCTTTTCAATAATTTGTTTGACTTTTTTTTTCCAGTTTTCGAGATGTGTTACCGTTTTTATACTGTGTTAATCTATTTATGTCTTTTCTTAGAATCACTATGTCCGTTTCTAATCTCTTTTGCCATTGTGGTTCGTTCGTTACTCGGGTTTTATAGCTAGACCTATCTGTATTTATTTTTAATTTAAAGTATTTAGCAACTGTGAGAGCTATGCAATACATTAAAGAATGTGTCTCGGATAAGTTTTCTAGAGCAGAAACTTTAAGCGGAATAATTTTTTGGTTAAATACGCTAATAATATCCGATAATTTACGAGTTGGTCTCATTTTCGGCAATAATGGTCTACAAGCAGGATCCATTCCATTGTATTTTAACATGTTTGTTTCTAACTCATTATTTAATGTCTCTACTAAAGAAGAGTCAGTAACAGTTTGTGTTTGTAGTGATGCGGGATCATCTGTAGTTGATTGAATGCTGCATGGTGTGTTTATGGTTACTTCAGTTTCAGAATATTCTGTCACTGGGTTCGTGTCATTTTCTAAGGAAAGATTATGGGGTGTGAGTGATTGAGTTATCTGTAAGGTGTTCATTTGTTGTGTAACATTCGTATTGGCTTCTTCTTCTTTTATAAGTTGTTCTGCTATTTCGAATTTAATCCTATTTATAGTGTCGTCTGATAAGAGCTTATTTCTAATAATAACCCGTCTTTGGTCTGCTATTCTTTGTTCTGTTACATTAATGTTTGGGTATTGTAATTTAAAACGTTCGAATAATTGTGTGCAGTACATTGTTCTGTCCTCTTCAAGTTTCGTAACATGGTAGTAAGAGCGCATGATGAATATGTTCATATCTTCAGTCCATTTCATGCGCACTCTCGGTTTTCCCGCTTTGGTGGTCGCAGGCTGAGTAGCTGACGCTGCCTGCGAAACATCCAAGGCGGATGTAGCTGCTCTACTGTCATCACTATTGTCTGGTCTGTCTGTCGGTTCGGCTGTAGTATTTTTGTCGGGGAGAACCCGCCTGCTCAGTCCCCCACCGCCGATGGGTCGCATGCTGAGACACCCAGCATCGGCCCCGGGTGCGCCCCGACGATTGCCCTCGGGTAGCGGTCCTATACGTATTTTCTTTGATCTAGTCTCCATGTTTAATGGGTTTCCAGAGCCACGTTAGCCACGCCAGTAATTTTTCTACCGTGTGTCCGCCCCCCACGTGATTAGATGTTCAATCAGGACGTGTGGTTGTTTAGGGGGCTTATTATTATTATTATTATACCTTTATTCCGTTAAAAATACATATAAATTACATTTTTAAATATTATTATAAAAATATAAAAACATTTAAAAATATAAAAAATAGTAGCCCACCGGTATCGGGAACAAGGTCCAAGCTACCGGCGGTCAGGGCTCATTATTATTATTATTGAACATAAGTACTAACCCCGTAGGTTTTCAATGATCAGCCGAATTTTCAAGGAAGGTTCAGAATCGAAGAAAGATAGAAATTTCAAATGAATGTTTTTACAACATTTTAATTTGACAATTTATAATGTTTAAGAATGACGACAATTTTTATTCAATGAAAACGAACGCTGTATCAAGTTAGTAAATAAAATCTGCGAATAAAATTCATAGCACAAACGTCTGACAGTTATGCCATAGTCGAAGTAGTTGGTATTTTAGTTTCGATATTAAAATCATGTAGGTTATGACTTTTGCAGTATTTCTCATCATCAGTAGAACAAACAATAGCCGTACAATTGTTTACCATTGAGTTTGTACATAAATAGCCTATTTATTCCAGTGTACGCGGTGGCGCGGCTAGGAAGCATGCTTTCTGGCCGCGCCACCGATTTTATTAAATATCTCGCGAATCTTTATAGTACATTTTTTTTATTACTATGTACAATAATGAACATATTATGTACATTTATTCTTATCAAACCCGATTCAAAATGCGACTGTGGCGCGGCCAGAAAGTATCACGCGTAATATCGACTCGTATGGCGTGACGTATGTCGGTCTCTTATGCCGTCACACCCCTTTCCGCAATGTTTCCCATCTGCCGGGTATCCCGGGGCGATCCAGCGGTAACAGTTCACTAGTACACATCAAAATGAAAAAGCGTTATACCCCTCCATGTGATTTTCTCCTCTGTCTCTCTCTAATGCAGCATCACTAATAGTCAAAATAAAGTTGGTCTCCTCAATACAATTTCTGATCCATTTTGGCTGACTGACAAAAATGCCAGAAAAAGAAAAAACTTCAAAGACTAAAAACATTCATTTTTCAGCAAGAAGTTCCAGAAATTCCAAGACAAGAAGCTTCGTTTGAACGAGGGTAGTGTTTCAGAGCTGAAGAAGGCAAAGACAGAGGGCAATCTGCACGAAACACTATTAGACCGTAGGAGTAAGATGAAAGCCGATCGATACTGTAAATAGAGAAATATTATACTGTTAGACATGAATTAACGATTACCAACGAAAAACAAACTTTGTTTAAGGATCAGACAAAAAAACATGCTAGTATATGATTTACAGGAATATTTCCGAATATAATGACACCACAAATGATAACTACGAATTCAGGAATCAAATCGTTTAATGAGAGCAGAGTTACATAAAGTTACAATCAATAAATCAATGGTAAACAAAACGCAATTTACTTTCAAATGTTTTTATTTATTTCTCATGTAATAACCTCCGGTACAATGGCCTAAACGATTTGCGATAATTTGGATACACGGTATTATACAGAGAAACCATTTACTTACAATCAGAGAATTTGAATATACTACCTACGTCTTATATAAAACGATATCTACACCTAAACCTAGCGTTTAGACTAGACATAGAGCTAGTCAATTGGAACATGATTAGAAGTGGCCTCATTTATCCAGTCTAAAGTTTGTGGTGTATATTGTTTATGTGAATGTGTGATACTTACATGTCTAGCATAAGTCTTCGATGATGTTTAAAAAAAAAAAATACTTATCTATGCACTTGTTAAGACTAAGATACTATACATAAACAGATTCTATCTAAACAAATATTATTGATAAGGACAGAAGAATGTTATTAGAGACAAATGCTAGAGATTTCGATCGCACATTCGAGTAACGAAAATTATTCTATGCATTGTGTTCAAAATCAGTCGAAAGGCCATCTGTTAAAGATACCAGACAATATAAGGTGTCCGTTTTAATGGCGAGCCACGGCTATATTAAAAAAAAAAAACTGCCATGATTATGTAAAAATTTGTAAAAGTTGATTCTCAAAACCATAAATTTGATGGTTATATAGATATAATGGTTTGAACGTGGCCGCACCATTTAAAGGCGGAGAACCGGCGGCCATGGAGATCTTTAAAACGAAGCGTTGCAGAGACCTACAATAGGTAAATGATACATTGAATTTGGAAAAAAAAAAATATAGAAGAAAATCCTAAGTGTAGGTATATTTTAGGAGCTGTAAGAGCTGTAACTTCATTGCCAAGCCAATGAAACGGTGAAAAACACGTTATCGCCGATATCTCGCTGAAAAAGCATCGCAGATGTCTGAAGTTTTTTGTAAAACCCAGATATGAATTTGCCAAAATTAGTAAAAATACAAAAAAAAAAAAATCGTAGGCTTATATTTCAGGAGCTGTAAGATTGAAACCACATGGCCGCGCCAATGAAACGGTGAAAAACACATTATCGCCGATTTCTTGCTGAAAAGCATCGCAGAGGTCTGACATTTTTTGTAAAACCTAGATTTGAATTGGTCAAAACTTTTAAAAGTACACAAAAAAATAAAAATTCCTAGGCTTATATTTCAGCTGTAGTAGGGTTCGCAATGCGTTTTAAATGTTTCGATAGGATGACCATGACTTATTGTTTACAGAAAACTTTACATCTATTGTTTTAAAAACTCTTGTTTATTTCTTGAAAATAGATTTTAAAGAAATAAACATATTAATGTTTTCATATCTTATAGTTTCGTTTTAATTTAATTTAGAATCTTTGAGATAAAATTTCTAACACAAATAGGTGAAAAATTCTATAAGCATCAAGCCATGGTCACCCTATCGAAAAATTCAAAACGTTTTGTTAGGCTATAACGATTTTTTTTTGTTTTACATATTATCGGTAGTTTTACATATTAATAGTTGTTGTTTATAAAAGAAAAAAAAAAACTCGCATATACTTACTTTCTTCGCTTACAGCTCCTGAAATATAACGCTAGGATTTTTTTGTATATTTTTATAAGTTTTGACAAATTCATATTTAGGATTTACAAAAACACTTTAGACCTCTGCGATGCTTTTTCAGCAAGATATTGGCGATAATGTGTTTTTGACCGTTTCAATGGCGCAGAGATGTGGTTTTAGCCTTACAGCTCCTAAAATATAAACCTAGGATATCGTGTTGTATTTTTAGTAATTTTGACAAATTCAAAACTGGGTTTAAAAAAAAACTTAGACGTCTGTGATGCTTTTTCAGCGCGGCCACGGGGCTATAGTTTTTTTTTAATTTTTGGGTGGGAAATCATCAAATAACTTCTCTCGCTCTGGGTGGAGCAGAAGGGCGTGTCAGACTTTTACTGACTAAAACCCACCCGTGTTCCCTCAGTAGCCCGTATGCCAGGGGCTGTGGTATCTCTTTCGAACAAACCCGCACACCTGGCAGGCATCGGCCCGTGCGGGCCCCATCATTTTTTGTGCTGACATCTCTTTGAGCCGCGCGTGGAACACAACGCGCCGTCGACTTGGGCTTGGTCCTTGATGATGATGGGACTCCCTTTTCCGCACGTAGACTCCCATTCGGTCCGTTGTGCGTTGGGCTTGGTCCTTACCGGACAGCGAGCTACTCATTACTCGCGTCCGCAAGCTCATGCCTACGGTGGCCGGAAATCGGCCTGGGATTCCCGACGCCCAGGGCGTCTCCTGCGGCGGTTAGGGCCGTGAGGGCGTATATATTGCCTCTCCCTCACGTGCGCCGCCTCCCTCTTCGCGAGCATCACTGCTTCGCTGAAGGAGGTGACGGCTCCCCATGCCCTCTCGCTCCGTACCATGGCCTGGACCAGGGCCGGACGCGAGAGATCGCCGCCGCCGATCGCCTCCACGAGGACACGGCGGTACTCCACCCAAGCCGGGCAGACCGCCACCGTGTCCTCAGGGCGATCTTCGCAGTGAAAACACCCGGGCGTTTCCTCTCGCCTTATCCGAAACAGGAACCTCCGGAAACAACCGTGTCCGGTGAGGACCTGCGTCAGGTGGAAGGTAAGGATGCCTTGGTTCCTCTCAATCCACTCCTCAAAGAGGGGACTTACCGCCGCAATCGTGGCGTGCCCAGCACTGGGTTGCGACAATCGCAATCTCCATGCCGCCATGAGACCCCGCCAAGCTCTGTCCGGTGTGCCGCGACTTCCCGCGGCAGCAGAGCGACGCCCCGGCTTTTGGTCTCCTCGCGCCACTCCCACATGTGCGCGAGAGCCTTTGCTTCCAGATCCCATGGCGGTAATCCGGCAAGGAGGCCCGCCGCCTCGCCGGAGATCGTGCGATATCCCCGGATCATCCTGATCGCCATGACCCTATGGGACGCCCTCAACCGGCGAGCTGGTTGGCCCCCCTAGATTGGGCAAGAGCCGCTTCAGCGCAGCCCCGGCCCGCTCCAGTCTGGGAGCCAAACGGCGGAAATGCTCCGCGAAGTTCCACCGGCTGTCGAGGACGAGTCCCAGGTACTTCATCGTCGACTCGACACCGATGTGAACCCCTCCCACTGTTATCTGGGAACCCGTAGGTGACGCATTTCGAGGACCATGAAACCACATGGCCTCGGACTTGTGCAAGGCCACCTCGAGTCCCAGTTGCCGGATCCTATCGACGATTGTCGCAACACGGGGTTATAGTCATACAGCTCCTAAAATATAAACCGAGGATGGTTTTCTATATTTTTACAAATTCCATCTATAGTTTACCTAAATTTCGGGTCTCTGCAACGCTTAGTTTTAAAGATCTCCGTGGCCGCGCGGTTCTCCGCGGTTCAAATTATTTTTTTGAAATATCGCCATGGCCGCGCCATTGAAACGGACATAATATAAGCATGTTATAGAATTGTAATACATTACACTAATCCCGCCAAAGATTGGCTACTGGTTTAAAATAAATATCCACAAATCCTGATTTAAAAAAAATCCTGTCTATTGTACTGTTTTATTGCAAACATAATAATAACGTTCGGTGGGCAAATTAATATAACATTCAATATGTTTCAACAGATTTGATATACATGTATAATGATAACGAGATTGCATATTTTATTCTTTAAATTATATCAGAGGAGCATTGCAAAATCATAATATACATACATCTAAAATAAATGCTAAAAATATACACGTTAACTTATGTTTACTAAGTTAATAATACATAAAATACAAGGTTATGTACTAACCATTGAAATATGAAGCCCCTCGAGTGGCCAACCAATAAAGTAAGTAATTTTATATTTACATATCTTGTGAAATAATGATAATGAAAAAAGTGCAGCATGCTTTGCATAAATAAAGTATAAGGATAGTCATAAGCAAGACTTGTTTTAAAGAAAAAACTGCTGTTGTTTGTAAACAATACCTGCTTGTTTAATTTCTCGACAAAAATCGGTTTATTTAATTTACAGCATTCTCAAGAATTCATAATATTTATGGACCAAACAAACACTAAAGTCTTCCTCATTTCCACAATTTGGCATATGTGACAGATTGCCTTCTTCTACACTAGCATTGTTAGAAATTTAATAATAAAAAAAAAAAAAAAAACTATGTGGTGCCTTAACAAAGAAAAAGGAGATAAAATTATTGCGACAACGCTAGAGTACAAAGCGAGACAAGATTTTTTTAAAGACAGTTTTCTTAAAACAGAACTGTATATGTTTCTTGTGTCACAGTAAACTAACGCGATTATCGCCCGCGATAAATATTACTGATGTAATAATTTCCCTGCTTTCATCATTGTTAATAAATTACATTATAAACCCCTTATGGCTCAAGTATTAGATACTTAAGTGAGTTTGAAGTTGTTAGGAGGCTGTATATGAAATTTTTCCGATGTCGCTGATTAACGTGACTTTATAAGACGCATTTTACGGTTAGAATACTGTATTTCTATAAGTTTTGATGCACCTTTTTTATTTGTGCATTAAAACTTATGAAAACGCGGTATTTTAACTATAAAACTGCGTGTTTTATGATTTTAAAACACGTACTTTGCGTACGGCCCCTTTAATAACACTACAGTATGGGTATATCTAGTATATTTTGTAAGGAACCAACGTTTAGACATGACACTGATTCTGAAAGTACATATTAATTCAGGATTTATCACCATTACTACTCTTATTTCAATACTATGATGTAAATTGTCGCGATACAAAAATCAAGTAACTAACTCTTTCCTCATTAATGGAATCCAACTCAGCATTATATAAAACCTGCATGTTTTTATTCCTAGCCAAACAAAACCATTTTTGACAGACCAATCCAACTTAAAACTCCTAAAAGCTTAACTAATCTATCTAATACCTTTAAACGAGCAATAGGGTATTTTCCGATTTGATAAAAACTATTTTAATTTGAAGATTGGGACGATATATTTAACAGAAAAATAAAAATAAATTTATTAATACACGTTTTCTCAAATAAAAACGATTAAATCTAATTTATTTTTCGTTGTTTTGAATTTACCGCCAAAACGCTCTTTACGGTGACTTTTTATCACGTGACATGTGACGTCAACTCTGTATAACGGCACCGGTACAAATACTTGTTTGGAGCCGTTTTAGAAGTATTTGTGCACCTCGGCACCGTACACCAGTAATATCACTTTCTATCCATTACAAATCTTTTTAATTATAAACTCGACATTCACTTATTTACTTACTAACTACTTTAGTTTACACAAAGTCGACGTCACGTGATAAAAGTCATCGTAAGAAGCGTTTTGGCGGTAAATTTAAAACAACGAAGAATAAATTTGGTTTAAATCGTTTTTAAATGAGAAAATGTATAGAAATCAATTTATTTATATTTTTCTGTTAAATATCTCGTTCCAATCTTCAAATTAGACTAGTTTTCGAAAAATTGGAAAATACCCTATTCTTGTATATATATATAATCTGAATCTCGGAAATGGCTCCAACGGTTTTTATGATATTTAGTATGCAGGGGGTTTCGAGGGCGATAAATCGATCTAGCTAGGTTTCATGTTTAGAAAACGTCAAACAAAAAAAGAAAAACATTATCCAGATATTATTATAAATAAAGCCAAAAGACGGTAAATAAGATTACTTTTCAGTTTTAATTCATCAGTATCAATGTCATGTCTACATACACACTAGGTTTACTGAAGGTTTCGACTTAACGATGTGCTATGAGAGAGCGACGATCTTTGTTCTTTGATTATAGAACATTTCCTAGCCTAGGTCTAACATCCCTTTGGTTAAGACCTTTCATTCCTAATCAAGTCTTTTCCACTTTGCTTACATTGGCCATTTCATTATAAAACCTATCCACATTGGATGTCAACGTTGACATACCAATTATTATTTCAACGAGTAGTAAACAAATGGAGTGCTGATATTTATTTGACTAAAAGATTGATTGAATCCAATGAGGGTGTACTGAAAACGGTATCTACCAGTAGTTACTACAAACAGGGCTGATTTTACCAACGTCAATCTATAATAAAAGTTTTTTCTAGATCTTCCTAAAGTCTGCCAGACGTCAATTTTATATCACGGATAAAAGATACCGGCGTAGGAAAAATCAGCTCACAGACATGGAAAACAATTCAACTATGGGTAGGATGAACCAACGCAAACTAGGCGTTCGCCTGTACCTGGTACACACGCCTAGCCACACTGGGCATCGAACAGTTCAACAAACACCCGCTCAGCACTCCCCGGCTGCCCGGCCCTCAGCTATGCGCCGGCATGGCCGCGTCGCCGCCGCGCTCGGCCCGGAGCCATTCCACGAACTCGTCTAACATTACTGGCCCTGGAAGTAAGAAAACAATTCGTTACAATGTATAGTTCTCCAGGCTGAATTTAAAATAAAACTTCGGCGCGAGAGATATTGTCGCGTGTGTCGCGCAGACTGCACTCTCGAGGCCGAGCAAGCACAGGAGCCCGACCTCGCGTGCGCACGTCGCGCGGTTGATTTTGTTCACAAATGGCAACGCTGATAATGTTGGCGACCAGGGGCCCATTTAATAAACGAAAATACAGGTAACAGGCGACAATCCGACATTTTAGGAGTATAAAATCTGGGCATTTCTGTAAAATCTGTAGCAGTTTAGCTATGTTAGGTGGCCAGTTAGTGGTGACCACCACACCAAGTCTTACTGTTTTAGATTTTGCGTATCTTTTGTGCCTCAAAATCTTAGTCCCGCGTTTCATTAAAACGCAAAGCATGGAAGCAAATATTATATTTTAATTTAA
Organism: Polymixis flavicincta; assembly: GCA_949987655.1. NCBI lineage: Eukaryota > Metazoa > Arthropoda > Insecta > Lepidoptera > Noctuidae > Polymixis > Polymixis flavicincta. The sequence goes on along the minus strand of OX465182.1, from coordinate 25,257,787 downwards.
AACATAACATCACACCTGTATTCTCTGAAGAGTTGAGAGAGAGAGAGAGAGAGAGAGAGAGACTGACGCGTGCGATAGTCAGGTAAGTCGGCCATCAGCGGATAAGTGGACGCAGTTTTAAACGAAAATACGTATTACACATGTGGACGCGCTGTCTCACAATGCGGCGTACGGACAAGATCCAGAACTTCTGTCGAAGAAGCGACATCAATAATTCTGGTCCGGCGTGGAAATACTTTACATGATAGAAATCAATGATCAAGTTTACAACGGGATCATAGCGCGGTAAGATAACTGGATGCTTTTAAGCATAAACCAGCGCGGAGTTCACGAGTCGACCTCCTACGAGGATCAGACCGTTTTCAATAAAACGCCTCAAGCGGTTGAGAACCTGCGAACAAGATTGATTATTCTTAATATTAGAATAATCTACTGTTAACTTTGCAGGGCGCGAAGAATTTAATTTTCAGCGAAATTTAATTCATCAGCGGACACTGCAATAGTGTCACGACGGGGTAACAATTTTGCGAATTTACAAACGTACACAGTTATACGAAGAGCTTTACTCCATGAGAAGATGCGGTTGGCTAGATCATATAGGCACAATGCTTTACAGGCGAGTACACAGCGTAAGAATTTTTTAGGCGGAGTAAATTGATCGTCCAGAGGCCACTCAGACGGATCCAATGTAGCCAACTGGGGCCCTTGGAGCCACAGAGGGTGCGTAGTTAATTTATGAGGCGTGATGCCACGTGAGAGAACGTCTGCGGGATTTTCAGTCCCCGCGACGTGGTAGAAGTTGCCAGCAGAGATATTTTCCGTAATCTGAACAACGCGGTTTGCTACAATACAAAGGGTTTTAGCTTTTTTCGAGGCATATGAAACGCTTGCGGGCATTATCAAAAAAATTCCCGAGGGAATAAACATCTTCGTTGGATGGCAGTGCTACAGTATACCTACCACAAACGGCATCGCGGGTTGTCGTAGACTTATAAAATAATTCACAATTCAACATCAGAGGGGTGTTGAATGGGCGGTGCGGAGGGAAGCTCCTCGCGCTCCCAAAAACGCCTGACTAATGAGTCAATAGCGACAGGCTCCTGAGCGAGGTAACATGTCAGGGCCTAGGTGGTTTGATGTATAGGTAACGTAGGCGCGGAGCCCATAATTACGTAGCTGAAAACAGTACGCAAAGCGCGCGGCACCGACGTGTCACGATTGTGGACGACGTCGGGGAGAAGTAAATGCGGGAAAAGAGAAGCACCTATTAAAGCGCATATCTTACTAGGCACACCATATGATTCGTCGGCTACTCGTAAATTATGTAGATTTGATAAATCACTGGTATTTATCAAAGAGGTAGGCAGTAAGTCCGTTATCTGATCAACAAGTAGCGAAATATCAAATTTAATTTTGCTGTCGAATCGCGAATATAGTTTAATATTAATCGGACCAGTGTTAACTACCTTCTCAGCCCCACCGAACTCCTTTACAACAGTATGGTGGTGAGGTTGAATACCTAAACGCTCACAACACTCATCAGTGATAAAATCGCTTTGTGAGGCGGAATCGCAACGACTTGAGCGGCTGATAACAGAACAGTCGTGGACTGCTTGTTACGTGTGAGTGTATTACTCGAACACTGATACAATCGGGAATCAACAGATGCACACAGCGTAACATCTGCTTGTATCGTAGATGCGGCTGCGTTCGCAGAAGTATGTGCAGGCGCACAGGCCGGGGGCGCCGCAGCGGTGAGCCCGACCAGTAGGTCGGGCTCACCGCTCCCGCTAATCAGTAGATTAGCGGGAGCGGCTTGTGCAGAGTAAATCCAATCCAATTTTCGTTTTACCATTCCTATCCAAAGGCCTTGAACGGTTTTTTTTTTTGGGTGGGAAATCATCAAATAACTTCTCCCGCTCTGGGTAGAGCAGGAGGGCGTGTCAGACTTCTACTGACTAAAACCCACCCGTGTTCCTTCAGTAGCCCGTATGCCAGGGGCTGTGGTATCTTTTTCAAACAAACCCGCACCCCTGACAGGCATCGGCCCTTGCGGGCCCCATAATTTTTTGTGCTGACATCTCTTTGTGGCGCGCGTGGAACACAACGCGCCGTCGACTTGGGCTTGGTCCTTACCGGACAGCGAGCTACCCATTACTCGCCGTCCGCAAGCCCATGCCTACGGTGGCCGGACATCAGCCTGGGATTCCCGACGTCCAGGGCGTCTCCGTATCTTGCGGCGGCTAGGGTCGCGAGGGCGCATATGCTGCCTCTCCCTCACGTGCGCCGCCTCCCTCTTCGCGAATATTACTGCTTCGCTGAAGGAGGTGACGGCTCCCCATGCCCTCTCGCTCCAGACCATGGCCTGGACCAGGGCCGGACGCGAGAGATCGCCGCCGCCGATCGCCTCCACGAGGACACGGCGGTGCTCCGCCCAAGCTGGGCAGACCGCCACCGTGTGCTCCACCGTGTCCTCAGGGCGATCTTCGCAGTGGAAACACCCGGGCGTTTCCTCCCGCCCTATCCGAAACAGGAACCTCCCGAAACAGCCGTGTCCGGTGAGGACCTGCGTCAGGCGGAAGGTGAGGACGCCATGCCGCCTCTCAAGCCACTCCTCAAAGAGGGGACTTACTGCCGCAATCGTGGCGTGCCCAGCACTGGGTTGCGACAATCGCACACTCCATGTCACCATGAGATCCCGCCGGAGCTCTGTCCGCTGTGCCGCGATTTCCCGCGGCAGCGGAGTTACGCCCCGGCGTTTGGCCTCCTCGCGCCACTCCCACATTTGCGCGAGGACCTTTGCCTCCAGATCCCATGGCGGTAATCCGGCAAGGAGGCCCGCCGCCTCGCCGGAGATCGTGCGATATCCCCGGATCATCCTGATCGCCATGACCCTATGGGACGCCCTCAACCGGCGAGCTGGTTGGCCCCCTAGATTGGGCAAGAGCCGCTTCAACGCAGCCCCGGCCCGCTCCAGTCTGGGAGCCAAACGGCGGAAATGCTCCTCGAAGTTCCACCGGCTGTCGAGGACGAGTCCCAAGTACTTCATTGTCGACTCGACGCCGATGTGAACCCCTCCCACCGTTATCTGGGAACCCGTCGGTGGTGCATTCCGAGGACCATGAAACCACATGGCCTCGGACTTGTGCAAGGCCACCTCGAGTCCCAGTTGCCGGATCCTATCGACGATTGTCGCAACCCCGTGTGTCCCTAAGTCGGCCGCCGCTTGGTACGACCTCCCTTGCGCCAAGGCCTTGAACGGTTGATTCATAATCAAATTAGCAGTTTCCTTACTAAAAATAATCTCCTCAACCCCTTCCAGTCTGGCTTCCATCCTGGTCATAGCACCACCACAGCGCTTCTGAACATTACGGATGATATAAGGTCAGCGATGGAAAGCGGTAATCTTATAGTCCAGGGTCGATAATTTTTAAAACCAAAAAAAAACATAATAGGATGAAACCCATTAGAAAAGGAGGGAAATATGATAAAAATGAAAGGAAAAATAATTTACGGGTGATCTGAGGTTGGGAAGGGGATGGGGGTGAGTTTTTAAGGGTAAAAAACGGTTTTTCTCGATTTCCGGCAAAACTAAAAGTCCTATCGAAAAAAGTCAAATGGAAAAGTTGTAGATAATAAAAAGATCTAAAACTTTTGTATTTACACTTTTTTCACATAACCTCAAAATTTATGTGAAAAATTCAAAAAACCAAGTTTTTGGTTTTTTATTTTTATCTTTTACAAAAAATTTTTTTTTTTAACGAAATTTTGTGAAAACTTACCTTTTTATGTCCCAAATACGCTGTAATTTATTTAATTAAAAATATTTATTTTTTCACCTTATTTTGAATTAATATCGAAAAAACACCCTAATTTTCAATCGAAAATTCACCCGTCAAAATATCAGCTTTTTTCAAAAAGTTGGTGTGGTTTCTGTTCGTTGAAATCTCTACTTTCCGATGGTGAAAAAAAAATATATGTTACTATGGTAAATCTTCTCAGAAAACGCAAAAATTAATAAAAAACTTGAATTTGAAAAAAAAAAATTAATTATTATAAATAATTTTGAGCTATTTATTAAAATTTAGACTTTAATTACTCGAAAAACGTTAGATTACATGTGACGTTGATAACAAAAAAATTGCAAATAAAAATATACTACTATAATTAACAAACAAATAAGTTAATTAAATTAATATTTAATAAGACATCTACAATATTTGGAGAAAGTTGTCTAATTTTCTTTAAATTATATGCGTAGATGCTTATTTATAACTATTTTGAGATAAATTATATATATACCTGAGTAGATATACCTGAGTGACCTACGAAAAATTGTAGCCCATCAAAAGGTATTTCGTGGAGAAGTGGGGAAGGGGCTAGGCGGGTCTGGGTCTTACTACATACATACCTACCTACTATTATATACTATATATTTCGTAGCAGCTGTTACAACCGCTAGCCTAACCAGTATTCGAAATACAGTACAGTATACAACATCGTTTATAAAAATACACGTGCACGCTGAGTTTCTTGAAGATAATTGTGACAAGTTTACTTAAAAAAACAATAAAACTTTTCGAATCTGCATAGGAAGGTAAATACTATCTCTATTTTTATCTGTATCAATCAACTCAACCATAAAAATCGTAATATTTTCTTTAAAAAATAGTATCAGTTAACATAACCTAAAGATTGAAATTAAATGATATTTTAGTACAAGATAAAAAAATAATTATCTCCTTAATTTTGCACAAACAAATTTAGTTAATCCCATGAAAAAAAAAAAAATTTCAAAATCTATAAAAAATATATTTAAAATCTATAAAAAATATATTTAAAATCTATAAAAAATATATAAAATATATATCGTAAATATATTTCTAATAAAACAAACTTTTGGCCGATTTTCATATATATTTTATACTTTTTTATAGATTTATAACATATTATTTATACATTTTGACATTGATTTCTTTGATATTGTTTTTTTTCATGGGAGTTTATTCACGATTAAATAGTGAAGACATTATTAATTCGATTTTGTCTTTTCAGATTATCAGTATGGATGAATCAGTTTGTATCATTTGCAATTTTCGAATTCAAGTTTTTTTTGAATTTTTGCATTTTCTGAGAAGATTTACCATGGTAACATATATTTTTTTTTACCATCGGAAAGTAGAGATTCCAACGAACAGAAACCACACCAACTTTTTGAAAAAAGCTGATATTTTGACGGGTGAATTTTCGATTGAAAATTAGGGTGTTTTTTCGATATTAATTCAAAATAAGGTGAAAAAATAAATATTTTTAATTAAATAAATTACAGCGTATTTGGGACATAAAAAGGTAAGTTTTCACAAAATTTCGTTCCAAAAAAAAAAAAATTTGTAAAAGATAAAAATAAAAAACCAAAAACTTGGTTTTTCGAATTTTTCACATAAATTTTGAGGTTATGTGAAAAAAGTGTAAATACAAAAGTTTTAGATCTTTTTATTATCTACAACTTTTCCATTTGACTTTTTTCGATAGGACTTTTAGTTTTGCCGGAAATCGAGAAAAACCGTTTTTTACCCTTAAAAACTCACCCCCATCCCCTTCCCAACCTCAGATCGCCCGTAAATTATTTTTCCTTTCATTTTTATCATATTTCCCTCCTTTTCTAATGGGTCTCATTCTATTATAATTTTTTTTCACTTTTCATTATTTTTAAAGGCTTCTACCCTGGTCTATTACAGTTTTAGCTTTACTTGATTTCAGTAATGCTTTAATACTGTTGAGAGACCTTGTCGTCCTGGACTAGAATTAGTTATAATAGGGTATTTTCCAATTTTTTAAAAACTATTCTAATTTGAAGATTGGGACGAAATATGTAACAGAAAAATAAAAGTAAGTTGATTTTTATTCATTTTCTCAATTAAACACGATTTAAACCAAATTTATTTTTCGTTGTTTTGAATTTACCGCCAAAACGCTCCTTACGATGACTTTTTATCACATGACGTCAACTTTGTGTAAGCTAAAGTAGTTAGTAAGTAAACAAGTGAGTGTCGTGTTTATAATTAACAAGATTTTTTATGGATAGAAAGTGAAATCACTGGTGTGCGGTGCCTCTGTGCACAAATACTTCTAAAACTGCGCCAAACTAAGTATTTGTTCTGGTGCTGTTTACACAAAGCTAACGTCACGATGTCACATGATAAAAAGTCATTGTAAGGAGCGTTTTGGCGGTAAATTCAAAACAACGAAAAATTAATTTGATTTTAATCGTTTTTAATTGGGAAAATGCGTATAAATAAATTTATTTTTATTTTTCTGTTAAATATATCGTCCCGATCTTCAAATTAAAACAGTTTTTATCAAATTGGAGAATACCCTATTAATCACAAACATGTCAACGACTGTTCTTACAAATCCTACCCAATCAATACCTGAACAGGGTGCCTTAAAATTGACGTCAATCTTAAATTATATACACAATGTTCCTTTCACTGACTTTCCTTTAATGTAACTTGAGGAAGCCTGATCTCTCATTTTTGATGAATAAGTATAAAGCATCAGTCTGCGGCATTGCTGAGACATAAGTTTTACCTGAAAGTAATTTCAGGATGCCGTGTTTCGGCAGTGTTCGTTATGACAGGCCTGATGGATATGGGGAATGTGCTTTGCTCATCAATAGCAAAGTATAATTTTCTCCGATTCCTCTTACCTTTATTGGCGATAATATAAGTAAATGTTGTTGCTGTTAAGGCTGAGGGTATTAATGTGCGGGACAAGGCGTGATACTTTCTGGCCGCGCCACAGTCGCATTTTGAATCGAGTTTGATAAGAATAAATGTACATAATATGTTCATTATTGTACATAGTAATAAAAAAAATGTACTATAAAGATTCGCGAGATATTTAATAAAATCGGTGGCGCGGCCAGAAAGCATGCTTCCTAGCCGCGCCACCGCGTACACTGGAATAAATAGGCTATTTACGAGTATGTACAAACTCAATGGTAAACAATTGTACGGCTATTGTTTGTTCTACTGATGATGAGAAATACTGCAAAAGTCATAACCTACATGATTTTAATATCGAAACTAAAATACTAACTACTTCGACTATGGCATAACTGTCAGACGTTTGTGCTATGAATTTTATTCGCAGATTTTATTTACTAAGTAATTGATACAGCGTTCGTTTTCATTGAATAAAAATTATCGTCATTCTTAAACATTATAAATTGTCAAATTAAAATAATATGTTGTAAAAACATTCATTTGAAATTAATGTGCAAATGATTTCTATCTTTCTTCGATTCTGAACCTTCCTTGAAAATTCGGCTGATCATTGAAAACCTACGGGGTTAGTACTTATGTTCAATAAAAGACTTGAATAGATAGTTACAAAATGTTTATCCAAAAGGGCAATTATAATCATTCAATAGACTTAATATACATAGTCAAATGAGAGTGAACTAGAATTGAATCTGTTTTTTATTTTAACACCTTTTTAGACATATCGTCGTAACATTCTCAACATTTCTTTTTTTTAACAGTACGTCGACAATGTATAGACGCCAGCACATCAAGCTACTCCAATCTGGCAAATTTCTTTAAACAGTTTTTAATCTTTATTCCATAAGCTTAAGGTCCATGTCCAATTGGGAAAATTTGACAGTTTGGGGTTGCTTGATGTGCTGGCGTCTGTACTCTATATTGTCCCACTCCAGGGCCATCACTTGATAGAGGAGGCAAGAATTCGATTACTGCACTCAATGCAAAAATGTTATCTTATAACATAATTTCCTCTGGAATATCGTTTAATGAAAAATCCTTAGCTAATTTAAATAATTTGAAATTTTGTACTCTGTTTTCCTTTGCATTGATCAGTTTTACATTCATGCTCAGAATCTTCAATCATAAACTCCTAGTTGAAGCGGCATGACCTGAACCGTCCAAACCGCGGTAAGTCAGTATAAGTAAATTTAAAGGAATTAAGGGACAGTTTCTAATCAGAACATGGTTGCATTCAGAACAAGATTTTGTGAATTTGCCGCTGAATTTAATATCAAATAATACTTTCTCTAAAATATAAGTGACATTGCAACACTGCAATCTATTGATTCAACGTTGCCTTGTAATGTGCTCTTGAAAAAGGGTCCCAGAAACTCTGTTCTTTCTTTACAAATTAATGTCGTGAAAAAGTATAATCTTTGTGTCCCAAAGCACCAACTATTAGTGAGAATTTGGACAGATGTGAGTTGATGAACAGTGATATTTTCGAAATTTCGGTACAAGCTACTACGATTCCTTATGTCAGGGCGTCTAATGCACAAGTACTTGTATTTCTTAATATGACACCTTTTATTCCAGAGCTTGAAATATTGCCGTTGGGTATAAAATCTTTTTGATCGTAACGTTTTTTTGGCTGCACAGCATCCCTTAACGGCAGTGGTTTTTTATTTTCCACTTTGTCACGCCAATTTTCTTGCAGTATAGGACTGCTGCTGCAGTAATGAAAGCTACCCCAAACTGTCAAATTTTCCCAATTGGACATGGACCTTAAGCTTATGGAATAAAGATTATAATCTATTCAAGAAACTTGACAGATTGGAGTAGCTTGATGTGCTGGCGTCTGTACAGAGGTCAGCACATCAAGCTACCCCAATCTGTCAAATTTCTTTGATAGGTTTTCAACTTTATTCCAAAGAAATAAGGTTTACGTTAAATTGGAAAAATTTGACAGTTTGGGATAACTTGACCTGCTGGCGACTGTACATTGTCGACGTACAGTAAAAAAAAAGAAATGTTGAGAATGTTACGACGATATGTCTAGAAAGGTGTTAAAATTAAAAACAGATTCAATTCTAGTTCACTCTCATTTGACTATGTATATTATGTCATAAATATTGAATAATTATGATTGCCCTTTTGGATAAACTTTTGTAAACTAAAATTTTGTAACTATTTATTCAAGTCTTTTATTGAATATAAGTACTAGCCCCGTAGGTTTTCAATGATCAGCCGAATTGTCAAGGAAGGTTCGGAATCGATAATATTTTCGAAATGTGGAATTAATTTATGTATGAAAGATGGAAATTTTTTGCACATTAATTTTAAATGAATGTTTTTTACAACACATTATTTTTAATTTGACAATATATAATGTTTAAGAATAACGATAATTTCCATTCAATGAAAACTAACGCTGTATCGAGTATGTACAGTCGCCAACAATCCCAGGCTGATTTCCGGCCACCGTAGGCGTGAGCTTGCGGACGGCGAGTAATGGGTAGCTCGCTGTCCGGTAAGGACCAAGCCCAGGTCGACGGCGCGTTGTGTTCCACGCGCGCCTCTAAGAGATGTCAGCACAAAGTGATGGGGCCCGCAAGGGCCGATGCCTGCCAGGGGTGCGGGTTTGTTCGAAAGACATACCGCCGCCCCTGGCACACAGGCTACTGAGGGAACACAGGTGGGTTTTAGTCAATAAAAGTCTGACACACCCTCCTGCTCCACCCAGAGCGGGAGAAGGTTTTTGATGATTTCCAACCCAAACCGTATTTAGTGTTTTGCTGGTTCTAAATTTATGTTTAGTTATTATTTTTGCGTTTTTAGTCCTGTTTTATTGTTTTTTTGTTGTGTTAAACAATGCCTGACGCATACGAGTACAGTGCTCGTGAATACGGCAACATGTTGATGTGTTTAGGAGAAGCCCGTGGCGATGCTTCTCTTGCGTTGAGGATTTATCGAGACAGATTTCCGACCTTCCGGTATCCGTCTGATTCTCGCAAGATTACTAGCTTTTCAGCGAGTTTAAGAAAATCGCCCGATTGCTCCGATGGCAGCAGGTGGTGGATAACAAGTGAATGTTCAAACAGAGGAGCGTATTTTAAAAGTGTTTCGCCAAAATCCTGGGCACACTGAAGTGCGGCGAACCGACAGTCTCTCACAAGATCACAAAGTCTTGCGCCGGAACAGAATGCGGCTCTACAAAATACACAAAGTACAAGCTTTGCCATCTAACGATCATGTTCGTCGCCGTGCGTAGTTGTTGACTGCTAGACCAACAACAGCGTGCGCCTGGCTTCATTGAGCACATTTTCTGGACGAACGAGTCCACATTCACGAGAAACGGAATGTGGAACAGGAGCAATGCGCATTTATGGTCAAACAGGAACCCGACCGCCACTAAAGAAACCGGCCCGTCAACGTATGGGCTGGTGTTTTTAATGGCCGCAAAGGATTAGGACAGGTACGTAAAATGAACTATAAATAGAATTGATTCTAGTATTGGTGTTCAGCTGCGTGTCCACCGTGCGACTGAACTCCAGCACGTTGCACCACTGGTCGCAGTTGACCACGCGGTACCGGCCGCGCGCCAGGAAGTCGGCTCGTGTCAATAGACGGACAGTGTAGCGATTGTAGATGGAGCAATAAATAAATAAGACACAGTATACTAACACGCTCCGTCGGCGTCGTACGTGTTCAGCTGCGTGTCCACCGTGCGACTGAACTCCAGCACGTTGCACCACTGGTCGCGGTTGACCACGCGGTACCGGCCGCGCGCCAGGAAGTCGGCTCGTGTCAATAGACGGACAGTGTAGCGATTGTAGATGGAGCAATAAATAAATAAGACACAGTATACTAACACGCTCCGTCGGCGTCGTACGTGTTCAGCTGCGTGTCCACCGTGCGACTGAACTCCAGCACGTTGCACCACTGGTCGCGGTTGACCACGCGGTACCGGCCGCGCGCCAGGAAGTCGGCTCGTGTCAATAGACGGACAGTGTAGCGATTGTAGATGGAGCAATAAATAAATAAGACACAGTATACTAACACGCTCCGTCGGCGTCGTACGTGTTCAGCTGCGTGTCCACCGTGCGACTGAACTCCAGCACGTTGCACCACTGGTCGCGGTTGACCACGCGGTACCGGCCGCGCGCCAGGAAGTCGGCTCGTGTCAATAGACGGACAGTGTAGCGATTGTAGATGGAGCAATAAATAAATAAGACACAGTATACTAACACGCTCCGTCGGCGTCGTACGTGTTCAGCTGCGTGTCCACCGTGCGACTGAACTCCAGCACGTTGCACCACTGGTCGCGGTTGACCACGCGGTACCGGCCGCGCGCCAGGAAGTCGGCTCGTGTCAATAGACGGACAGTGTAGCGATTGTAGATGGAGCAATAAATAAATAAGACACAGTATACTAACACGCTCCGTCGGCGTCGTACGTGTTCAGCTGCGTGTCCACCGTGCGACTGAACTCCAGCACGTTGCACCACTGGTCGCGGTTGACCACGCGGTACCGGCCGCGCGCCAGGAAGTCGGCTCGTGTCAATAGACGGACAGTGTAGCGATTGTAGATGGAGCAATAAATAAATAAGACACAGTATACTAACACGCTCCGTCGGCGTCGTACGTGTTCAGCTGCGTGTCCACCGTGCGACTGAACTCCAGCACGTTGCACCACTGGTCGCGGTTGACCACGCGGTACCGGCCGCGCGCCAGGAAGTCGGCTCGTGTCAATAGACGGACAGTGTAGCGATTGTAGATGGAGCAATAAATAAATAAGACACAGTATACTAACACGCTCCGTCGGCGTCGTACGTGTTCAGCTGCGTGTCCACCGTGCGACTGAACTCCAGCACGTTGCACCACTGGTCGCGGTTGACCACGCGGTACCGGCCGCGCGCCAGGAAGTCGGCTCGTGTCAATAGACGGACAGTGTAGCGATTGTAGATGGAGCAATAAATAAATAAGACACAGTATACTAACACGCTCCGTCGGCGTCGTACGTGTTCAGCTGCGTGTCCACCGTGCGACTGAACTCCAGCACGTTGCACCACTGGTCGCGGTTGACCACGCGGTACCGGCCGCGCGCCAGGAAGTCGGCTCGTGTCAATAGACGGACAGTGTAGCGATTGTAGATGGAGCAATAAATAAATAAGACACAGTATACTAACACGCTCCGTCGGCGTCGTACGTGTTCAGCTGCGTGTCCACCGTGCGACTGAACTCCAGCACGTTGCACCACTGGTCGCGGTTGACCACGCGGTACCGGCCGCGCGCCAGGAAGTCGGCTCGTGTCAATAGACGGACAGTGTAGCGATTGTAGATGGAGCAATAAATAAATAAGACACAGTATACTAACACGCTCCGTCGGCGTCGTACGTGTTCAGCTGCGTGTCCACCGTGCGACTGAACTCCAGCACGTTGCACCACTGGTCGCGGTTGACCACGCGGTACCGGCCGCGCGCCAGGAAGTCGGCTCGTGTCAATAGACGGACAGTGTAGCGATTGTAGATGGAGCAATAAATAAATAAGACACAGTATACTAACACGCTCCGTCGGCGTCGTACGTGTTCAGCTGCGTGTCCACCGTGCGACTGAACTCCAGCACGTTGCACCACTGGTCGCGGTTGACCACGCGGTACCGGCCGCGCGCCAGGAAGTCGGCTCGTGTCAATAGACGGACAGTGTAGCGATTGTAGATGGAGCAATAAATAAATAAGACACAGTATACTAACACGCTCCGTCGGCGTCGTACGTGTTCAGCTGCGTGTCCACCGTGCGACTGAACTCCAGCACGTTGCACCACTGGTCGCGGTTGACCACGCGGTACCGGCCGCGCGCCAGGAAGTCGGCTCGTGTCAATAGACGGACAGTGTAGCGATTGTAGATGGAGCAATAAATAAATAAGACACAGTATACTAACACGCTCCGTCGGCGTCGTACGTGTTCAGCTGCGTGTCCACCGTGCGACTGAACTCCAGCACGTTGCACCACTGGTCGCGGTTGACCACGCGGTACCGGCCGCGCGCCAGGAAGTCGGCTCGTGTCAATAGACGGACAGTGTAGCGATTGTAGATGGAGCAATAAATAAATAAGACACAGTATACTAACACGCTCCGTCGGCGTCGTACGTGTTCAGCTGCGTGTCCACCGTGCGACTGAACTCCAGCACGTTGCACCACTGGTCGCGGTTGACCACGCGGTACCGGCCGCGCGCCAGGAAGTCGGCTCGTGTCAATAGACGGACAGTGTAGCGATTGTAGATGGAGCAATAAATAAATAAGACACAGTATACTAACACGCTCCGTCGGCGTCGTACGTGTTCAGCTGCGTGTCCACCGTGCGACTGAACTCCAGCACGTTGCACCACTGGTCGCGGTTGACCACGCGGTACCGGCCGCGCGCCAGGAAGTCGGCTCGTGTCAATAGACGGACAGTGTAGCGATTGTAGATGGAGCAATAAATAAATAAGACACAGTATACTAACACGCTCCGTCGGCGTCGTACGTGTTCAGCTGCGTGTCCACCGTGCGACTGAACTCCAGCACGTTGCACCACTGGTCGCGGTTGACCACGCGGTACCGGCCGCGCGCCAGGAAGTCGGCTCGTGTCAATAGACGGACAGTGTAGCGATTGTAGATGGAGCAATAAATAAATAAGACACAGTATACTAACACGCTCCGTCGGCGTCGTACGTGTTCAGCTGCGTGTCCACCGTGCGACTGAACTCCAGCACGTTGCACCACTGGTCGCGGTTGACCACGCGGTACCGGCCGCGCGCCAGGAAGTCGGCTCGTGTCAATAGACGGACAGTGTAGCGATTGTAGATGGAGCAATAAATAAATAAGACACAGTATACTAACACGCTCCGTCGGCGTCGTACGTGTTCAGCTGCGTGTCCACCGTGCGACTGAACTCCAGCACGTTGCACCACTGGTCGCGGTTGACCACGCGGTACCGGCCGCGCGCCAGGAAGTCGGCTCGTGTCAATAGACGGACAGTGTAGCGATTGTAGATGGAGCAATAAATAAATAAGACACAGTATACTAACACGCTCCGTCGGCGTCGTACGTGTTCAGCTGCGTGTCCACCGTGCGACTGAACTCCAGCACGTTGCACCACTGGTCGCGGTTGACCACGCGGTACCGGCCGCGCGCCAGGAAGTCGGCTCGTGTCAATAGACGGACAGTGTAGCGATTGTAGATGGAGCAATAAATAAATAAGACACAGTATACTAACACGCTCCGTCGGCGTCGTACGTGTTCAGCTGCGTGTCCACCGTGCGACTGAACTCCAGCACGTTGCACCACTGGTCGCGGTTGACCACGCGGTACCGGCCGCGCGCCAGGAAGTCGGCCAGCGCGGCGCGAAGGGGCCAGCGCGGCAGCAACACGCCCAGCAGTGCGCGCGCCGTGCTCGTGTCCAGGGAGCGCTGGTCCTTGTCCTGGGAAAGGGCAATACTTCTTTTTACAAAATAGGTTACAGTGAATATGAAAAATAAGAAATTGTGTTTAGTTTTGACTGTCTTGGAATGATTTTATTTTCTATATTGTAGCGTCTGATATCATAATCAAAAGAAGTCAAAGTCTTAATAGCTTAGACGACGTGATAGGGTATTTTCCAATTTATTAAAAGCTGTTCTAATTTGAAGATTGGGACGAAATATGTAACAGAAAAATAAAAGTAAATTGATTTAAATCCATTTTCTCAATTAAAAACGATTTAAACCTAATTTAGTTTTCGTTGTTTTGAATTTACCGCCAAAACGCTCCTTACGATAACCTTTTATCACGTGACGTCAACTTTGTGTAAACTAAAGTAGTTCGTAAGTAAATAAGTGAGTGTCGTGTTTATAATTAACAAGATTTTTATGAATAGAAAGTGAAATCACTGGTGTGCGGTGCCTCTGTGCACAAATACTTCTAAAACTGCGCCAAACTAGGTATTTGGACGACGTGACAACGTGACATCAGCTTTTTGTAAACAGCACCCGATAAAAAGTCATTGAAAGGAGCGTTTTGGCGGTAAATACAAAACAACGAAAATGAAATTTTAATCGTTTTTAATGAAGAAAATGGATATTAATAAACTTATTTTATTTTTCTGATAAATACATCGTCCCAATCTTCAAATTAAAACAGTTTTTATCAAATTGGTAAATACCCTATTCTGGTGATTAAGTGTTTAGAATGCCGATTGCGTTAATTACTCAATTAAAATTTTATACTTGCGCCCTAGGCTTCGCACGATTTTACAAAACATCGAGAATTCTTTAAAAAAAATGAAGTAATTGTAAGTTTTATAATTATACATAAAATCTTCCGGAATAAATTCTGTAATTGATGGTGAAACTAAAAAAATCCGTTGCGTAATTTAGAATAACAACGTGATCACACAGATAGACAACGATTACTGTTTATTTTATCGTAGGTCTGGGTATGGTAGTGAACAATCAAATAGGGTATTTTCCAATTTAACAAAAACTATTTTAATTTGAAGATTGGGACGATACATTTGACAGAAAAATAACTTTAATAACTTTTTTATCACGTGGCATCGTGACGTCAGTTTTGTGTAAACGGCACCGGTACAAATACTTAGTTTGGCGCAGTTTTAGAAGTATTTGTGCACAGAGGCAACAGTAATATCACTTTCTACCCATTAAAAATCTTGTTAATTATAAACTCGACATTCACTTGTTTACTTAGTTACTACTTTAGTTTATACAACGTTGACGTCGCGTGTGGTCACGTAATATAAAGTCACCGTAAGGAGCGTTTTGGCGGGAAATTCAAAACAACGAATAATAAATTTGATTTAAATCGTTTTTAATTGAGAAAATGGAGTAAAATCAATTTACTTTTATTTTTCTGTTGCGTATTTCGTCCCAATCTTTAAATTAGAACAGTTTTTAATAAATTGGAAAATACAGTCGCCAACACGAAAAACTTAGACGTGATTCTGGTGCCATTTTCATGCTTGGAGTGTAAATTGCCTTAATTTCTTCATTTGTTTTATGATAGAAACTGTACTCACCCTAGCAAAATCATAAGAATATCTGTAAATGGCCTTAAACATATAGGGATCATTGAGTAAGCTGCGAAGGTATTCTATTTTGTTCTGCAATTTGTGCGCATTATCACATTGTAGGTCCGTTAGTCCTGAAATAGATGGAAGCATTGGTGTATTAATGTTTCTTTGTTAATAGTATATAGTTAATTTCCGCAATTTGTCATAAGTTTACGAAAATTATGCCCATGTTAGATTCTTTATTTTGATATAGTAATATTGTTTGGGGGATATTGTCATCTGTCACATTAACGAAGCGTGGAACAAATGTAGAAGTACCTAATTTGACTACATGTTTACAAAAAAATACTGTCTTAACTTTTGAAAATAACTTGGATGTTGTTACTATTAATGACTACGTAGTATTTACTTATACTTGTAATATATTTTAGGTGTTGTATTGTTATTAATATAATACGCTGATTCAAATGATTGGCACAAAACCTGTCGGTTTATATGGATACTTTTAAGCGTCTTAAATTACGAATAAGTTATTATTAAATAGCTTAATTACCATAAAATGTTTTATAAGAGTTTCACTACTTATCCTATGTTTATTATTATCTGTTTTAGAAGTTAAGCCAAAATGTGTGACGATCTGTAACTTGTTCAAAATGGCGGGAAATGTTTAACGTAAATTGACATTGGAAGGATATAAAAAGGATTGCAATGATGTTATCGAGTTGAGTTGCTCGGAAGATGTTTAGTTGGTTAGTCCTAGTGCCGTTGTTGTGTGGAATAGATCGACCAGATGTCATGTAAGTTATGCAATTTAATATTATACCATAATTATTTCATAGATAACAAAGTTGTTGTAATAATGCCGATTTATCATGGACAAAGGTCCAAGGGTTGTAATTAAATGTACGTAGAATAATTCACAACAATGTAAGAGATGTATTGATGGAATATTTCAATACTGTTTCCATGGAGTTTCTTGTCCTTCTTCTCCATGAAGACCTAGCTTTGGAATGGACGACTAGCTTTCTGATTAAATAATGACAAGCCCTATTGAAAAAAATGTCTAGTCTTGTCTTTCTGTGCTTTACTTTATGAAATCCTTTCCCTACAAACTATATTCATAAGAACATTCATAAACAGTAAATAAGCAGTAACCATTCTGACATTCAAACCTTGATGTTTGTTTTATATATACACACACCTATAAATTCAAATAACCCACCCATATCCTAACACCCGCATGTTACTAGCATTCTTCACAATCCCTACGGGGTGAATACAATAATACCATCATACTATCATAATGATCTTGATACTCAATTCTTTATTGCATTCCCCAATGTATATTCTTAGGTGGTAAACATTGGCTTTATGACACAATCATGGACCCTGTCGGGCACAGCAAAAGAAATTATCAAGTAGAGATGAGGAATGATGGGGTTTATCTTATAATCTAACTTGTTCTAAATACAATAAAAATAAAAACATTTTTGGGTTTTCTAAATTAGTTTTAGGGATTTATCATTTAAATATTCTTGTACACTGTAATAACATTTACTTAATAACAGATTTTTTTAATTGTTAGTGAATAGATGGAGTTTTTTTTCTTTTCTAAATGATTCTGGCAAGTTATTATATATTTTTATTGACATAACCAGTGGGCTTGTTGAATGTATTTTTAGGCGGGATGTTGGTAAGTTTAGTTGTGTTTTGTATCAGAGTGTGTATCTTGTTTGTATGTTGTGCGGGACAAGTGATAGAATAGTGTATATAACAGAATTGTGTATTTAAAGTGATACATAGAAACTCATAAGACAGTACATAAGTGCTATAGTTTTAACAATTCGTTCATAGTTGTGTACATCGTAGACTTAGTACTAGGGGTAAGCAGTAACTAACCCCCTTATTTATAAACCCTGCTTAAAGTTAAGTAATGATTAGCGACTGATTAACCATACATTTTTGACGTTTAAACACCTCTTAACTTTGGGCACGCCACGATTGCGGCGGTAAGTCCCCTCTTTGAGGAGTGGTTTGAGAGGCGGCATGGCGTCCTCACCTTCCGCCTGACGCAGGTCCTCACCGGACACGGTTGTTTCGGGAGGTTCCTGTTTCGGATAGGGCGGGAGGAAACGCCCGGGTGTTTCCACTGCGAAGATCGCCCTGAGGACACGGTGGCGGTCTGCCCGGCTTGGGCGGAGCACCGCCGTGTCCTCGTGGAGGCGATCGCCGGCGGCGATCTCTCGCGTCCGGCCCTGGTCCAGGCCATGGTACGGAGCGAGAGGGCATGGGGAGCCGTCACCTCCTTCAGCGAAGCAGTGATGCTCGCGAAGAGGGAGGCGGCGCACGTGAGGGAGAGGCAGCATATGCGCCCTCGCGACCCTAGCCGCCGCAGGATACGGAGACGCCCTGGGCGTCGGGAATCCCAGGCCGATTTCCGGCCACCGTAGGCATGGGCTTGCGGACGGCGAGTAATGGGTAGCTCGCTGTCCGGTAAGGACCAAGCCCAAGTCGACGGCGCGTTGTGTTCCACGCGCGCCTCAAAGAGATGTCAGCAAAAAAATGATGGGGCCCGCAAGGGCCGATGCCTGCCAGGGGTGCGGGTTTGTTCGAAAGAGACACCACAGCCCCTGGCATACGGGCTACTGAAGGAACACGGGTGGGTTTTAGTCAGTAAAAGTCTGACACGCCCTCCTGCTCCACCCAGAGTGGGAGAAGTTATTTGATGATTTCCCACCCAAAAAAAAAAAGAAAAACACCTCTTAACTTTAATCATCGTTTATGAATATGCCCCTAATAAGTGTTTATGTTATATTTTTTTCATTAAGTAAAGTAAATTTATTAAGACACGTTTTTTTGACACTTTAGCACAACAAGTAAAATATAACAAAATAAAATGAAAAAATTAATAAAGAAAAGGTGCAGTAAAGTAACCCTAGATCCCACACTAGGATACCCTGTGTCGTGGGATCTAGTTATTTCGAAGTTAATAGACCTATTACAAGTGCACTAGTGGGTAGTTCAGTAATAATTTGGTTGCTTACTCTAAACAACATTTAGACTTACATAATCTATAGGAGACATGCGAAATTACAATTATAAGGTTTGTGTAGTGTGTAATGTAGTGTAATTTGTATGTATTTGTAGTGATGTGTATGTATGTGTGTTAAAGGGATATGATACGCCTGGGTGAGTCACTCTTTATTAATGACTATGATAGACGGAAAAGCAACATCAATTTTATGTGATACTTCATCTCAGAGATGCGACATTTGTAAAGCCACTCCAACAGAGATGAATAATTTGCCTCAAAACCGACTGATCCAGATCTCTGTAAATACGGATTGTCATCATTGCATACCTGGATACGAATGATGGAATGCATTCTTCATATAGCCTACAGATTAACGATACAGACATGGACAGTAAAGGGAGACAACAAGTGCATCATGGAAAGAAGAAAGAAAGACATACAAGACGCTTTTAAAAATAGAATGGGACTTCTGATTGATGTTGTTAAACAAGGGCACGGCTCCACGAATGACGGAAATACTGCTAGAAGATTTTTTGCAAATCCAAACATGACTGCTGAGATAACTGGTGTTAGTGAAGAATTAATAAGGCTATTTACAATCATTTTAGAGGCAATTTCATCAGGTTACCACATTGACACAGCGAAATTTCACGAATATGCTCAAGTGACGATGCAACTGTATTTGGAATTATATAGCTGGTATTATATGCCTTCAAGTGTTCATAAAGTTCTTATGCATGGTGCAGCTATTATTGAAAGTTTTGGTCTAATACCAATTGGAAAGCTATCTGAAGAAGCTGCTGAAGCTAGAAATAAAGACTTTCGTAGGTACCGCCAACACCATTCCAGGAAATGCAGTAGAAAAACTACAAATGAAGACATTTTAAATAATTTATTGACCAGCTCTGATCCACTCATCTCAGCGAAACGTCACAAACTTCGCAGAAAACATAAAACTTTGTCAGTAGAAGCACAAAGTTTATTAGTAATTGAACAAGCGGAAACATTTGATGATGACGAATACGAAAATTTTGCATTCGTTAATGTGGATACCCTTGACAGTGATTAAATTAAAACAGTGCAGTGGCCAGTAGTGATTGTGATTTTTACTTATTTATTTTATTAGTCCTTAGTGGATTAGGCATAAAGGGGAGACCACTACATAAAAAAAAAACGCACCTAGTTCTTAACCTCTATGGTGGTGTGGAATAGAGAACAAAATTTGAAATTGCGACCAAATCGCAGAAAATCGCAACCCGAGAATAGGCGCTAAAATAGGACAAATATACGTACTATGCATACGTAGAGTCAATCTTTGAGAAAATTTGAGAATTTCGAGATTTTCTCATTTTTTTCTTTTGCTTCATACAAAAATTACTTTGGATATTTATAACTCCGAAAATACTAAGTTATCTGAACGACCCTCATAGAAATAATTACTTATAATCGATAGATAAATCCAACACAATATTTAAAATTTCAGAAAAAGAAACTTTTTTTTTTAAATGCTAAGTCCTTTACCGGCCCGTTTCAGCCCACTGTGCGGCGGCGGCGGCGATCTCTCGCGTCCGGCACTGGTCCAGGCCATGGTACGGAGCGAGAGGGCATGGGTAGCCGTCACCTCCTTCAGCGAAGCAGTGATGCTCGCGAAGAGGGAGGCGGCGCACGTGAGGGAGAGGCAGTCTATGCGCCCTCGCGACCCTAGCCGCCGCAGGATATGGAGACGCCCTGGGCGTCGGGAATCCCAGGCCAATTTCCGGCCACCGTAGGCATGAGCTTGCGGACGGCGAGTAATGGGTAACTCGCCGTCCGGTAAGGACCAGTCCAAGTCGACGGCGCGTTGTGTTCTACGCGCGCCTCAAAGAGATGTCAGCACAGAAATGATAGGGCCTGCAAGGGCCGATGCCTGCCAGGGGTGCGGGTTTTTTTTTTTTTCGGGTGGGAAATCATCAAATGACTTCTCCTGCTGAGTAGAGCAGGAGGGCGTGTCAGACTTTTACTGACTAAAACCCACCCGTGTTCCCTCAGTAGCCCGTATGCCAGGGGCCGTGGTATATCTTTCGAACAAACCCGAACCCCTGGCAGGCATCGGCCCTTGCGGACCCCACCGGTGGTTGCTGCCATCTTTGACGGCGCGCGTGTGGAACACAACGCGCCGTCCCGTCTACCACTTTTCGACCGCAGAGGATAGGGAGAGCGGCTGACGCTATACCGACACTCCTCTTCCCCTGCGGCCCCACCGCGTCCGCCATCAAACGGTAACGGCCCCGTCCAGGCCACGGAAGGGAAGAGCGCTGCTCAGAAGCACCGGCACTCCTCCTCTACCGCAGCCCGTAACCCTCAGCCGCGATGCCTCCCATTCGACATCGCGGCCCACCTCAGTTGCGGTGCACCTCACCGCAACCTACTTTTTGGCCGCTACGTCAATGGCTTGAAGGCAAAAGCCCTGACGAGCGGCCCCACCGTTGGGTTCCTCTTGGCTTCACCGTGGGTGGGGAGACCACGGTTACTAAGCCCCCCGCAACGACAATGCGGGAACCCACTCGGGGGGGAGGGGTGCGGGTTTGTTCGAAAGAGATACCACAGCCCCTGGGCATACGGGCTACTGAGGGAACACGGGTGGGTTTTAGTCAGTAAAAGTCTGACACGCCCTCCTGCTCCACCCAGAGCGGGAGACGTTATTTGATATCCCACCCAAAAAAAAAGCCTCGCTCCGATTGGCCAACACTTTTCGCGATTTTTTTAAATGTTATTGTGCCTTTTTTATTAGCTGACGATTTGCACGCGCTTTTTAATAATTATGATTGGTCAAATCGATTTCGAATTCTTACCAAAAATTCTATAAAAGTAGGAACATTTTTGCCATTCGACACATTCAGCAGGCGAGCAACCTACAAGAAAGTACTCTAAATATAGAAGCAAGGAGTCTCCAGTGGTTTTATTCCCCGCCAACCCAGCGCACAAATGTGGCAGTAGCACACATTTAAAGGTCCTTCGAGCGCTGGATAATGCGGGGAAGAATTACCTGAAGATTACTACAGCGTCATAGAGAAGATTTCTCAAGAAAATAGAAGAGTACTTTCAAGATTTGAAGAAAATCAGCTGACAGCATGCCCGTTACGCGCTCTACGGGTAGGCCAGCAAGCCGTCGTGAGAACAGAAGCCGCCGTCGTCCGAGACCACTACCTCGGCGAACGGTACCACCGCGGAAGCCAGCACGGAATCGACAGTTACAGAGACGATCGCCACGGAGACTTCGGAACAGACAGACACTTCCGCGGCAACTGAGCCAACCACCACCGTGACTTCCGCGACAGGAGCCCTCCGCCCCAGCCGCAACCGCCTCGCACCCCACCAGCGCCGCGCTCCCTGCGTAACCCCGTCCGCTGCGACGACGCTAACTGCGGCTGTGAAGGACAAACAGCTGATGAAGCCGCTCGCTACTGTCATCTATAGTGAAACTCGTCAAGAAACAGAAACCTCTACAGTGAAGCGAATTATGAAGAGCACCGCCGGTCCATCGAAGCCGACCGGGCCACAGGATCTCCACCCTCCTAGCAACAAGGGGGGAGGGGCGGGATCTACCTGCAGCAGAACAAAGCAACTCAAGCTTGCGAAGGCGAGAGAAGATTTACTACGCCTTCAAGTGAAACTAGCGGCAGCACGCCTAGCTACATTGGAGAAAGAAGACTCAGAAGAGGAAGAAGATGACGTCTCCCTCTACTCGAAGTCAGAAGTTAACGCAAGAGTGGACAACTGGTTGGAGAATCAAGTGAATCGTCCGGTGTTAGCGATCGCCAACGAGCCACACGCCCACCCAGAAGAACCAACGGTCGTCCGCACAAAAGAACCAATGCCAGCGAAGCATGAAGAAACACGTCAGTCACCGGCGGGAGGTCAAACCGACCTAGCCCTCCTAGCTGACGCCATCACCCGGGCTGTCAGCGCCGCTCAACGACCCAAGTTCGTCGAGTTACCGATCTTCAGTGGGTCTCATCAAGAGTGGCTACCTTTCCGCGCCGCCTACTACGAGACAGAAGCAATGTTCAGCACAGTTGAAATTACGAATCGACTCAGAAGAAACCTGAAGGGGAAGGCCAAAGAAGCGGTTGAAGGTCTACTGATAACCAACGCGCACCCAGTCGAAGTGCTGAAGACTTTGGAGTCAAGATTCGGAAGACCAGAAGCAATAGCCATGCTGGAGATGGAGACGCTTCGAGGTCTGCCACGCCTTACTGAGTCGCCAAGGGACATTTGCATATTCGCCACAAAGGTCACCAACGTAGTAGCAACATTGAAGACTATGGGTTGTTTCAACTATATGTACAACCCTGAACTCGCGAAGACAATAGTGGACAAGCTGACGCCGACTCTACTTTAAAGATACTACGATTTTTCAGCCACGCAGCCACGAGAAGATCCTTGCCTCATCAAAATAGAAAAGTTCTTCAAAAGAGAAGCGGAGTTATGCGGACCTTACGCGCTGCCTGAACAGATGGCAGCACCTGCTACAGCCGCTTCACAAAAGAAGACACAAAGGATCAACAACGGACTGAGAAGACAAACAACGAGGTGCTTCATATGTGAAGATACGGGGCACACTAATGCAACAGAATGTAAAGAGTTCAAGAAGTTAGATGCAAACGCAAGATGGGACATTGCCAAATCCAAACGCTTCAGATGTCTTCGCTACAGAAACAAGACTCACAACTACAAACCCAAGTAATGTGATGTCAACGGATGCAAATACTCTCATAATAAGATGCTGCACTATGAAAAGAAGGCAGAAGCAAAAGAAGAGCCAACAGAATTCATCTACTCAACTTGGACAATCAAGAAGCAATCGTTCTTGAAGATCCTTCCGATCCAGGTGAAGTGACCGAAAGGAGATGTCAACACCTTCGCATTGATGGAGGACGGGTCAACAGTCACGCTCATCGACGACAGCGTGGTAACAAGCGTCGGAGCAACAGGACCCATAGATCCACTGAAGATTGAAACCATCAATGACATGAAGACATCAGAGTCAGCATCCAGAAGAGTCACCATCAAGCTGAAGGGGCTCAACGATCACAAAGAGCGAATACAAGCACGCACAGTGAAGAACCTGCAAGTTTCATCTCAACGGGTTCCACAAGAAGTAGTGGAAGGATGTCAACACCTATCTGACATCCGAGGACATCTCGCATATGCCAATGCGAAGCCACGAGTTCTCATCGGTCAAGACAACTGGCATCTTCTGCTGACGTCAAAAGTAAGAGGAGACAAGAACCACCCAGTGGCATCTCTCACACCACTAGGGTGGGTACTCCACGGCAGCCAGACACGAACCTTCGGGAAGCAGATTGACTTCGTATCACACATCAGAGAAGATCCAGAAGAGAACTTAGAAGACCTCGTGAAGCAATACTTCGAGATGGACGCGCTCTGCATAAACCCCAAGAGACCGAAGACTGATCCAGAAGAACGAGCACTTCGTGTTCTAGAGAAGACCATCACGAAGATAGAAGAAGGAAGATTCCAGACCGGTCTTCTCTGGCGCAAAGAAGATGTCAAGTTCCCAGACAACTATGAAAACTCACTGAAGAGGCTCTTCAATTTAGAGAAGAAGATTGATCGTGAATCCGCATTGAAGAAGAAGTACGTCGAACAGATGGACGCTCTCATCGCGAAGGGGTACGCTGAACCTGCCCTAGACAGAAGACAGCTGACAAGACTTGGTGCCTACTTTGCGGTAGTCAACCCGATGAAACCAGAGAAACTTCGGGTAGTCCACGACGCCGCGGCCAAGACCAAAGGGGTGGCACTCAATGACATGCTGCTCAAAGGCCCTGATCTACAACAGTCACTACCAGGCGTCGTCATGCGGTTCCGACAACACATGGTCGCAGTTACGGCGGACATCAAGGAGATGTTCATGCAAGTCAAGCTACGAACAGAATAAAGAAGAAGATAGAGATGCACTGCGGTACTTATGGCGTGGGTATCGACGAGACGACCAAAAGAGTACAGAATGACGTCGTTAATCTTCAGAGCATCGAGTTCGCCTTCGACAGCAATCTACGTCAAGAACCTAAACCCCAAACAGCACGAGGAAACACCCAGAAGCCGCAGCTGCCATCGTACAGATGCCAAAGAAGAAGAAGATGCCAAACGTAACACGAAGAGTGTGCGAGAAGTACACATGAAGGCCAGCTTCCAGTTGAAACAACGGAAATCGAACTCAGCGTCACTCCTAGAATCACTTGGAGAAGACAACCAGACAGAAGACATGGAACTCTACAGAACAGAAGTAAATACTGAAAGAGTCTTGGGTGTCATCTGGAAAATCAACTCAGACGAGCTCACCTTCAACCTCAACTTAGCCAGAATACCTTCCACACTCCTAGAAGGTAAACAAAAAGGGAAGCGTTAAGAATAGTGATGTCACTCTTCGACCCACTCGGGTTCGCTTCGCCTGTCACAATCAGGGCGAAGCAACTCCTTCAAGAAGTCTGGCGCCGAGGAACAACGTGGGACGCCAAGATCGACTAGGACCTGGCAGAGCAGTGGGAAAATTGGATGGGGCATCTGAAAAGCCTCCACGAAGTAGCTATTCCGCGGCAGTATCTCCACTACAGCGACGCCGCCTCCTTAGCCAGCGAGTCAGCGTACGCTGCGGTCCTCTTCTGGAGAGCTATGACGACAGACGGTGAGGTCGGCCTATCCCTCATCATAGCCAAAGCAAAAGTGGCGCCGTTGAAGTTAACGTCGATCCCAATATTGGAGCTACAGGCTGCCGACATGGGCACCAGACTCGCAGAGACAGTGGTCTGGTGGAACGTGAGAGGAAGCCAGATCGCAAAGTGTTCTGGACAGACAGCAAGCCGGTACTAGCCTGGATAAGAACAGGATCACGTTCATACAAACCCTACGTAGCTCATCGTCTGGCAGCAATAGAAGAGAGTTCCAAGGTCAATGACTGGTGCTGGATTCCGACGAAGTTGAACGTGGCGGACGACGCCACACGAGATGTACCATCAACATTCGACAGACATCATCGATGGTTCAAAGGGCCAGACTTCTTATACCAAACAGAAGACTCCTGGCCGACGGAGACCGCAAGGACAACACCAGAACCTTCTGATGAAGAGAAGACGCGTCACGTGAGCGACAAGAGACGACCTGATCCAGCTACGTTCTCCAACTGGTACCGACTCCGACACTCAACAGCACGTGTTCTGCAGTTTATTCAAATCTGCAGAGCAACAAAACAACAACGAAGAAGAATAAAGAAGCAGATCCCACGTGGAAGAAGAACAAGGCTAGAGTGAAGAAACAGGCGCCCACGATGGCAAAAAAGTCATCACAAGAAGATAAGAAGCGGCTTCCAGTAACAGCCGAGCTGCTCAAGACAGCTGAAGAACTCCTGATGCGGTCCTCTCAAGAAGAGTCCTTCGCGGAGGAAATAGATAGTCTGAACAATGGGAAGCCGATAAACAAAGAAAGCCGCCTTCACCAAATCAGCATCGAGTCAATAAACGGCGCACTGAGACACAGAAGCCGTATTCAAGCGGTCCAGGACGTGAAGGAAGAGTTAAAAAACCCGCTGGTAATCGACGGTGATCATCCTACGGTCAAGCTTTGGGTACAGGCTGTACATCGACAACTCGATCACGCCGGTGTAGAAGCCACCGTCAACGAGTGCAGGCAACAATGTTAGGTAATAAGACTGCACCCTATTACACGCACAATACTGCGACAATGCCTATTCTGCAGAATGAAGACGCAAGTACCGCCGTATCCGAGAACCGGGGACTTGCCAGCGTGTCGCTTAGCTCACCACAAGCGACCTTTCACCTTCACTGGGGTCGACTACTTCGGACTTCTCTCAGTGACCGTTGGACGAGCTGGACAGAAGAGATATGTGGCCACCTTCACATGTCTCACAATGCGAGCCATACATCTGGAAGTCGCCGTCTCGCTTAGCGCCGACTCCACGGTGATGGCAGTGAGAAGATTGATCGCAAGAAGAGGCTGCTCGACTTAAATATGGTCGGATAACGGCATCAACCTGAAGGCCGCCGACAAGGAACTACGACAGGCAATCGATGCAGCGACTGCAGAGGAAGCGGCGAAGAGGACCATCTCCTGGCGCTACTTACCGCCTGGAGCTCCATTTATGGGCGGAGCGTGGGAGCGAATGGTTCGTTCCGTCAAAACGGCTCTCACCGCGACGTTACATGAACGTCACCCGAGAGACGAGGTCCTCACGACACTACAAGCAGAAGTAGAGTACACCGTCAACAGTCGTCCGCTGACTCACGTCTCAGTCAACCCAGAAGATCTAGAAGCCCTGACTCCTAACCACTTCTTGTTGGGAGGGCCGGGGCGCGTGCCGCAACCAGGCACTTTCTCCGAGCAAGACAACCTTTCACGGTCCAGCCGGCGAGCCGCACAGAGACTAGCAGACGTCTTCTGGCTACGCTGGGTGAAGGGGTACCTCCCTGAGCTCCAACACCGGCGGTAGCCCCATGCACGAGGTCAAGCAGCGCAAGTTAATACACATAAGACAGTACATAGGTGCTATAGTTTTAACAATTCGTTCATAGTTGTATACATCGTAGACTTAGTGTACTAGGGGTAAGCAGTAACTAAGTTTTTATGTTATATTTTATATTGTTTTCATTGATTTTTGATAGTCCTTATTACATAGTCTAATTATATATGGTTTTACCTATGTAAATGGCGCGGTCCTCGTTACAGTATAGGTTCGAGGCAATTAAGGTAAAAATGTTCTATATTGAGCCTCGCTCTGATTGGCCAACACTTTTCGCGCAATTTTTAATGATATTGTGTCTTTTTTTTATTAGCCGACGATTTGCGCGCGCTTTTTAATAATTTATTATGATTGGTCAAATCCGAGCATAGCCCTCTCCATTGCCCTTTGGGTGAATTATTAGAATTAAGCCTTCTGATAAGGCCCATTGTGATCGACCACGTTTCTGTACCATCACTGGCAACACACACTGGTCAAAGACGACTTTCGCCTTGAGACACTGTGGTATTTGGGACGAGAAGATATCCCGCAGGTGGTTAACCTGGTTCTCACCAAGGCAACCGACATAGCCCGAAAAATTGCCAAACTTAAGTGGCAGTGGGCAGGCACATTGCTCGCAGAACAGATGGCCGATGAGGGCGAAAGGTTCTGGAGTGGCGACCGCGTACCGGAAGACGTAGAGTGGGAACGCCTCCCACAAGGTCGACCGATGACCTTGTGAAGGCCGCGGGTATCCGCTGGATGTGGGAAGCACAAGACCTGTCGAAGTGGAGAAGCCTGGGGGAGGCCTATGTCCAGCAGGTGACGTCTTTCGGCTGAAATGATGATGATGATGATGGTCAAATCGATTTCGAATTCTTATCAAAAATTGTATTAAAATAGGAACATTTTTGCCATTCGACACATTCAGCAGGCGAGCTACCTATAAGAAAGTACTCTAAATATAGAAGCAAGAAGTCTCCAGTGGTTTTATCCCCCGCCAACCCAGCACACAAATGTGGCAGTAGCCCACATATGTCTTCTCGTTTAGTGTAAAACTCTTGGTGTTTATGAGTGAATTTGCATATTTCGAGTATATATACAATGCAGAGTTAGGATATTTAGGTTGATAAAATGGGGTTTGCAGCTATCTATCTGTTGTATATTTACTAAGATACGGACAAATTTCTTTTGTAATGTAAACAGTGTTGGTACATCTGTACTGTTACCCCACAATTATGCCGTATCTTAGCCATGCATATGCATAGGCATAGTATGTTACACGAGCAGTCTGTAAATTTGTAGTTTTTTTAACTTCACGAAAAGCATAGGTATAAGAATTTTGAGTTTTTTTTTTTTTTTTTTGTACGTGTTACTTCCAATTTATATTCTTGTCTATCTATGGTTATGCCTAGTAATGTGAATTCGTTGACTTTTTTTTGTTATAATTTATTAAAAGAAAAAACTACATTTAGAGGATTTTTTTGATGGGGACGGAATATAAAAAGGTTATGAGTTTAGTCTTTGTAAAGTTAATTTCGAGGTTGTGTTGGTTCACCCAGGTTATTATTTTGCAAAATATATCGGTGATGGTACTGTTTAGGTTGAGGTTCTCATGACACGGGGTGAGAATGGACATGTCGTCCGCAAACAAAAAGCATGGTCCGGATTCTGCTATGAATTTTGGGAGATCGTTTACGTAGACGAGAAATAGAAAACATCCAATAACTCTTCCTTGAGGTATTGATGCGTTTATCGCCTTTCTGTCAGAGCGGAACTTTTGAAGTTCTTTCATTTTGTTATTAAAGTACTAGCTGACCCGACAGACGTTGTCCTGTTCGTCCAAAAGTCATTCATACAAAATCACTACCCTACCTACGCTACCCTACACTACCCTACCCTACACTACCCTAACCTACCTACCTACCCTACCTATCCTACCTACCCTACCTACCCTACCTACCCTACCTACCCTACCTACCCTACCTACCCTACCCTACCCTACCCTACCTACCCTACCTACCCTACCTACCCTACCTACCCTACCTACCCTACCTACCCTACCCTATCTACCCTATTATCCTATCCGTGAAAATTTTCGTTTTTCGACAGCCAACTTCCACTTTGATACTTTTTTTATTTCTGAAACAACTGAACGGGATAAAAAGTATCCTATGTCCTTCTCCTGGCTCTAAACTACCTCCCTGCCAATTTTCAGCTAAATCGGTTCAGCCGTTCTTGAGTTATAAGTGAAGTAACTAACACGACTTTCTTTTATATATATAGATTCCATTTCTACTAACTGAGCACTATTTTGTAGATAAGATTTAAACCATTCATGTGATTTTCCGCGGATGCCTATTCTATAGAGTATGTTTAGGTAAAATGCGATACTGTACTTTAACGTATGCTTTGGTCATGTCAAGCATTAGACCTACTGCGTATTTTTATTATGTTTAAGGCTTCCTGTATAAACTTATGGATTGCTAATGATGTTGATCGATTTTTCCGAAAGCCATTTTGGCAATCATCAAATATTTTATATTTTTCGCAGAAAGCGTACACGCGATTACATATTGCTTTCTCGAAAATCTTCGAAGCTGTGGGCAGTAGAGCTATGACGGTAATTATTTGGCTATGTTTTGTTATTTTTCTCATGTACAGGTTTCACTATAGCCTGACCGATACCGCTGTACCGCGCCTTAGGTATGCGCGGCGAGGCGGGGGACGGACGTTGTGAGTGGTACCGAATGAGCGGCTTGCACTGACGAATGAGCGGCTTGCACTGACGAATGAGAGGCTTGCACTGACGAATGAGCGGCTTGCACTGACGAATGAGCGGCTTGCACTGACGAATCAGAGGCCTGCAGTGCTCCCCCGTCGCGCCGCGCCCATACCTAAGGCGCGGTACAGCGATATCGGTCAGGCCGTAATGCTATTTACAGCTGATCAGGGAATACGCCTTCTTCAAAAGACTGGTTTATTAATTTATACAATGATAGTGTTAGCTCATCAGCGCATTGTCTGAGTAAACAGGGTGGAAGTTCGTCTATGCTATGCCGTGACGTTTTTTATTTTTATAGATTTTTTCAAATTATATTTATTTCGTAAGGTTCTACAGGAGCGAGGAACGTTGTATTGTCGGTAGCTGAGAGCACTGGGATACTTTTCAACTCATAGTTTACTTGTACCGGACTACCCTCGCCGATGGATGCAAAAGAGTTCTTAAACATGTTGGCTACTTGTTTTGGCCTCGAGGTAGTAAGTTGTTATTTGTTTGTAGTTTATGTTAATCTTGTCTTTTTTTATTGTTTTATTGGTTCGCTCGTTTATTATATTTCATATTGTTTTTAGATTTTTTATTTTATTAATATATATAGTTTTTTTGCTGTAGTTACTGTTTTTTTAATATTTTTTATAGTATTGTGATAGTATTGGGTTCTTAGTTTTAGGTGTAAGTGTATTTAATAATCTCTTATTTTCGCAGGAAGTTTTGATACCTTTGGTTCGTGTATTACCGTTATCCCCGTAGGCCATGTCCCCGTTTAAGGGGACAGAGGGAATTCAATAAAATTATGAAAATTACTTCCCGTTGTCCCCCAGTTAATTTATTGTAATATTTTTTTTTCGAATTATGGCCGTTGTAACGAACTCACACACTAAACATAGTACTGTGTAATAACTTACTAGGAGCAGTTGTGTCATATAGCAGCGTTTTCTAGCTGACACAACTATGTTAGGTAGGTGTGCTAAAGAGTTATGACAGCATGTTACTTCGAAAGCATATAGCGTTTTCTAACTGACACAATTATGTTATGCGTGCTCCTACAGAGTTATGAATCAACTTATAAAAAAGTAAACATTTCTTGTTTCTATATTTTAATTCTAAATCTATTATATACATACAAAATACATTTTAGTTCTAGAATTGCCGCTACCCACGTTTAAAAAAGAAAGGAAAATTTAAACGATACGTGAAATCTTGACCGTCCGTTGTCTTCGTTGCCCGTATCTATCGTATATTTCCATTGTCCCCGTAATCTGTGTCCCCGTCACGGGGACAACGGGACTTCAAAAATGTCCTTACCGTTTTCCCCGTTATATACGTACGGACAACGTATAGTTAAGATTTCACGTATCGTTGACCACTTTAAATTTTATTTCTTTTTTAAACGCGAGTAGTGAACAATCCTAGAACTAAAATGAAAGGTATTTTGTATATTATAGATTTAAAATTAAAATATAGAAACAAATAAGAAATGTTAACATGTTTCTAAGGAGATTTTTTTAGAAATTGGTATCGTGCATGAAGTACCAGGTTTTTATAACTTTGTAGGAGCTCACCTAACATAGGTAGGTTTGTCAGCTAGAAAACGCTTTATGCCTTCGAAGTACCAGGCTGTCATAACTTGTTGGGAGCTAACCAAACATAGGAGTAATCATATTAAAAACTAGCTGTCCCGACAGACGTTGTCCTGTCCGTCCAAAAGTCATTCATACAAAATCTATATAAAGCGTTTTCTAGCTGACATACCTTTGTTATGTGTGCTCTTACCGAGTTGTGACAACCTGGTACTGGTACGTCGAAGGCATCAAGAGTTTTCTAGCAGACAAACCTGTTAGGTGTAGGTACTCTTACCAAGTTATGACAAAATGGTACTTCGAAAGCATACAGATTTTTCTAGCTAACACACCTATGTTAGGTGAGCTCCTACCGTGTCATGATAACCTGGTACTTCGAAGGCATAAAGAGTTTTCTAGCTGACATATCTATGTTAGGTATACTCTTACCTAGTTATGACAACCTGATACTTCGAACTGCGATTTAATAATATTTTAGGTAATTTATTTACACCTTGGGTTACATTATTGGAGTTGTAGTAAGGAGCACTATTTTTTTTTAAATATAATATAGCCTATGTCACACGGGGATAGTGTAGCTTTCCAACAGTGAAAGAATTTTTAAAATCGGTTCAGTAGTTTCGGAGCCCATTCAATGCAAACATACAAACAATCAAATCTTTCCTCTTTATAATATTAGGTTAGATTACAATCCATTAACGGGGACAACGGGAAGTAATTTTAATTATTTTATTAAATTCCCTTTGTCCCCTTTAACGGGGACATGGCCTACGGGGACAACGGGAATAAACCGTATCTATATGTATACAACGGGGACAACGGTAAGGATTTTTTTGACGTTCCGTTGTCCCCGTGACGGGGACATAGATTACGGGGACAACGGGAATACACGCTTTGGTTAACCATTTTTTCTTAAAAATAGATTTAATTTTACGTAAAGGTATACATTTATTCGGGTGCGCCAAAGTTCACCTAAATTTTCAACTCCGATAATTGGAAATCCGAAAATGTTCTTCCTAACATTTTTCATCCTAACAATCACAATTCCTAACTACTCTGTCTCTAATGTTCATAATTCCGAAGCATTCAACTTCATAATGTCAGTAGCAATAAACATCTATTATACTTTTATTTGTTTCCCTATATTTTCTCAACATAACCATCTTTTATACTATTATTCATAGTGCCCCCAAGAAACGAATCGTTGCAAAATCGACTCCACGTAGTCTTGTTTGCCCTACCCCTAGAGTGTTATTTAAAATCGCGATGGCGCGGAGGGGCGAGGCGGCCCGCGAGCTGAGGAGCAGGTGGTTTTAACGCCAGCCGCCGAGGCTGAGGCTGGCCGGCTATGCCGGCCAGCAAGCCGAAGCTACGGTGGTGAGCGTTAAACACATCTGCGACGAGCAGCTCGCGTGGGATCGCCGGAGCCCCACAGCGCCGGAGCCGTGACAGAAACCATGCCTGCTGCATCTTGCATGCTGCATGCTTGCTTGCATGCTGCATGCCTGCTGCATGCATGGTCATGGTAAATGTTTCTTTCTGAGTATGAGTGAAAATATTATGGTAATTATGTTTAGGGATAAAAGCGTTATGATAAAAAACAGTAGGAGTTTACATATATTTACATAAATGATATTATTAATTACAATTTTCGGAAACATGAGTGTTATGAACATCGCCGGTAGCACTACAAATAGTATGAATGAAAACTTTAGGATGAAAAATTTTAGGAAGAGTGATCATTCGGATTACAAATCGTTAGGAAAAACAATTTCGGGTAAAGAACTTTAGTTGAGCCAATATGGACCCCATTTATTCAGGACATTGGTTAGCGTACCGTTAAATGCTTTATAGTTATCATTCATGTTTTGGTCTTCTATTATTTTGTTCCAGTCTATGGCTTGTAATGAAGATCTAAACGTTAGTATATTTATATCGTTAAATAATCTCTTTTTGACGTACCAAGTAGGTTGTGTAATGGTTACACGTGGTATAGAGATTTGTATTACTGTTCTGCTATGGTCTGAGAAACCGAATTCCTCGACAGTTGTAAATATATTGTTAGTGTCAAAGTTTGTAAATATCAAACCTGTGTATGTTGATGTAGTTTGAGTAATTCGAGTGGATTTTTTAATGTGTTGTGTAGGTTTGAAATCTAGCATTCGATCTATCAATTGACTAGTTTTCCTATTGTTCTCTAAAATATTTATATTAAAATCTCCGCCTCTGATACTTTCGAATTTGTAATATTTGTTGTTTATATAGTTTAAAATATTTTTTAATTGACTTATAAATATATCTTCTTCTCTTTTACTCCAATATATCACTAGTAATAATATGTTTTCTTTGGATAATTCTAATGCATATGATTCTATTACATATTCTATGGACATTGATATCATTCCTATCTTTAAAATCGATATGTTCTTGGAGCAGGACGCATACATCATATTGTATCTTAATATTCTTAATTAATCATATTGAATGATTTATTTAAGATAGAGAAAACAAATTGCAAACCCACCTTTTATCCATTCCTCTTGTGTGAAATAGCCCATTTGTTTTGCTCCCATTTTGTATGCGATAACCAACATGACGACGTTCTCAGGATCCACGCCTAAGTCTTCACAGAACTTTTCCATGCCTTCTGGACCTGTACATACAAAATAAACTTGTATTTATTGACTATCAAACTTGAATATGGTTCTGGGAGGAATAGTAGAGTAGGCCGAAAATGGTAGAATTTGACTATCATTCCTATTAGTAAGTAAACCAATATAGTTTCCCGTACAAGGAAACTATTGTTTATCTTCAAAAAATTAAGATCTTCCGCTGACTTAGGAACATTAAAGCTTGTGTATTTTTCTGTAGCTCAATCAATACTAATGTACTGCATACCGGCGTGGGGTGGGTCGTTTGCGACTGGTATGTTACGAGTAGAAAGAGCACAAAGAGCGGTCCTAAAAGTGCTTTTAAAGAAGCCTATTAGGTACGCGACTGTACATTTTTACCAACAATGCTCTGTACTCACAATAAGACAGCTCTATGTGCTTCACACCGTCCTGCGTAAGCATGCTACAATCCCGTATACTCGTAAGCCGAACAACCAACGCAGGAAGGACAACAACCAAAGACAGTGTGTCAAATTCAGTCGCATAAAACCGCTCTCGCCAGTAGAAATTTTTATATAAATAGTTCTCGTCTCTACAACCGTATTAATAAAATAGCATACTTATATAACTTAACAAAAAAACAATGCAAAAAAGAATTACAAATCCTGTTACTAAAGCTAAATTATCAGGAAACTGAAAATCTTCTCAAACCAATTCAATAGAGGTATCTCAAAAAACTAACGCACACATACGCTCATTCATTCATACACTTTCATATACACTCACACGGACTCAATCACTCACCCGTGCACTATGATGCACGCACATACACAAAATATTTTCAACATAAGTAAATAAGTAGCTTAATTTGATCTTTAGTATTTGTTTTAATTTTTATTGTTAATTACCATAACGATTTATTTTTATCATTAGTTATTTAAATTATTTTACGAGCTCGCTTTAAAACATGTTCGTTTTTTTTTTAACCTAGTTTGGAAGGCGCTGGTGTCTGTGATACAATGATTTTCTTCATTAGTACAGGCACCAACGATACCCTTTTTTCTGTTATGTTCATTTTTATTTTACATTGAATATTGTTTTTGTGAACCTCATGACTGTGTTTTTTGAAATAAACAAATGTATTATTTATTATTATTAATGGCGTTCAATGACTGGATACTGCCAGCAGTAAGAAGTCCGGCGCCGAGATTGGCAGACGACATTGTTGACACCGCGGTTTGGGCTTACATAGGGTACAAGATGAGACGGACACAGGAGCGTGTGTATTTGCAACACCACGTCAGGCAGTGGATGATGATAATAAATAGGGTACAAGATGAGACGGACGCAGGAGCGTGTGTATTTGCAACACCACGTCAGGCAGTGGATGATGATAATAAATAGGGTACAAGATGAGACGGACGCAGGAGCATGTGTATTTGCAACACCACGTCAGGCTGTGGATGATGAGGATAAATAGGGTACAAGATGAGACGGACGCAGGAGCGTGTGTATTTGCAACACCACGTCAGGCAGTGGATGATGATAATAAATAGGGTACAAGATGAGACGGACGCAGGAGCATGTGTATTTGCAACACCACGTCAGGCAGTGGATGATGAGGATAAATAGGGTACAAGATGAGAGGGACGCAGGAGCGTGTGTATTTGCAACACCACGTCAGGCTGTGGATGGTGATAAATAGGGTGCAAGATGAGAGGGACGCAGGAGCGTGTGTATTTGCAACACCACGTCAGGCTGTGGATGATGATAAATAGGGTACAAGATGAGACGAACGCAGGAGCGTGTGTATTTGCAACACCACGTCAGGCTGTGGATGATGATGATGATGATAAATAGGGTACAAGATGAGACGAACGCAGGAGCGTGTGTATTTGCAACACCACGTCAGGCTGTGGATGATGATGATGATGATAAATAGGGTACAAGATGAGACGGACGCAGGAGCGTCCATATTTGCAAAACCACGTCAGGCAGTGGATGATGATGATGATAAATCAGTAACTTACCCAATACTTCTGGGTCCAGGGCTGTTGTGTATTCTTTAAACCAAGTTAAACATTTCTTTACACTAAAACTCGTATCTTCTGATTTGGAATGTCGACGTGAACTGAAATTGAAAGTCAAATAGATTCTCTATATACATTATACGTGGTTAAAAAGGTGGTGTAAAAGAAACAGTGCATGAATCTCATAAAGGTTCGATTTTGGTTGGAACCCTAAAAACACGCAGTGTAGCCTCATTGTTCTCTTGCCCTTATCCCAAATTATTTTGGAGCCATATCTACAATGTAGGTATATCAGCAACATGTATCATCTGCCACACAGGCCATCTATCCACGCAGTGCAATTCGCATTGACTAACATCGCAGGCATGGCCTCGAATTTCTATTATGGTCAGACCCAATATGTTGTAAGGTCTTGCCCTTGTTTACATGGGCACCAGAATCAGTTCAGTTGATGGTACCTGCTATTTCTAGATCTCTTGTGGTGATGGTGTTCGTCAATGGCGGTCGCCCCCGGCAGGACTTCGCCCCCGCTCGTGGGAGCGCCGCTCCGCGTTCGTTTACTGCAACGTGGCATCGTTCTACCACCCTGTCCAATAAGTTACAGGATACTTCAATATTATTTTCTGGTAGAAAGTTTGGAAATATGTTGCGTTAATAGAGTGCTACAACTACAAGGATCTGTTGGCAAAGCAATTCTTGTATTCAGGGTGTGGCGTAAATAGTGGTCCACCGTTAAGGATTCGATATACCAGATAATTTACTATAACATATTAAAAAAAATTACCATTTTTACCCAAGGATTCCGAAAATATTTATTTTTTTGTTTTATAAGTATTTACGAAATTTCTACCTTAAAAAATCTTTCTTTAAATAAATTTAATGGTTTTTATTGAAATTACGATTGTAATTTCAACAAAAACCATTATTTTTTCATTGGTTGTAACCAATGAAAAAATAATGGTAGGTATTTCGTCGAATTACTCAAGAAGCCGAATTACTCAATGTCCGACAACTGTATATCTCCAAAATGGTACTGAAACAGCATAAAATTATAACTCAGACCCCGGAATACTCGCAGCTTCTCAAACGCCGAATTCAAGTGTGCTTCGATTAGGACGCGTACAACTTTCGCACAACGCATGCAAGAATTCTTGCTCAGTCATATTTACAATAAAGCTGTAAGAATGTGTAGCATGAGTAACTCTAATACAAGTCAAGTAAAAAAGACTGTTCGCAAATGGCTGCTAGCCCAATCATACGATGAAACTGAAACTCTTTTAAAGGTAATTTCGTAACATGCCATCACATACCTACACATTCACAGATATACACTCTTATACACGCACACACTGACACGTACTCTCTCTCTCTCTTACACACACACACTTACATATAGTGCACAAATCAAATCACACATTGCTATCAGTATATTTTTCTAAACTAATTAGTTTTAATTTCAGTGTTCTAAATTTAGACAATGTTTTTAATTGTTTTACAGTAATAACACTATTTTATGTGCTTCTCGAATATAACAAGCCATCACTTTCATCATCAGACAGGCTCGACCTAGTGTGGAGGTCAAAAGCAAAACGCTTCCTTTACGTCTTATTATTTTTCTTAATGTGAACTTAGTTATTATAATGTAGATCATAAGTAAATGTAAAGCACTGTTTTTGGAAAATAAACATTATCATTATAGTAAATTATCTGGTATGTCGAATCCTTAACGGTGGACCACTGTTTACGCCACAGCCTGTATATATATATTTATAATCTGAATCTCGCAAACGGCTCCAATGATTTTCATGAAATTTAGTAAGCATCGGTCATCCAGATGCTGTCATTTTATTGGGACTATTGTTGGTAAACATTTCGAAATCGGAACATAAATTTTATTGACAAAACAAGATGGCGGCTTTAGTTCCGATTCTGGTCATGCAACAAAATAAGCTTGTAGCGTTGGATTCTAACCAAAAGTATGTGATTGTAAGAATTAAGCGTAAAAGTGTGTGCCGAATGCTGCTTACGATTACTAAGGCGGTCGGTTAACCTTGCTCACCACACAATACAATAAGACTGACAACAACATATTATAGAGCAGAAGGAACAGTGCATACCATGTTTCTGAAAACATATTGATCAGAACAAAATAAATCCTGTTACATTAGTTGTAATGTCTCTAATACATACATAAAATCACGCCTTGTCTCTAATTTGCAAAGTCAAGTCTGAAGCTGGCCTTCTGTTCATATTTTCTATACAATTTAAACAAATAAATAAAATTGAAGACATTGAAGTATCTGTTTGTAACGTCAAAATAACAGGTTTGTGCATATAAGAAGAAAACAAATTTTAATATTTAATGGGTCTTTCACTGGCAAATATCTGATGTTACAAAGAGTAACTAAGTACTTATATTTTAGAAAAATTATTAGTAAAGAGACACATAATTGTTTTGCGGCATCTAAGTCACAGGCACGGATAGTCTGTAGTATTTTAAAAGAATTCGCTGATGAGTCGTGTTTAGAATACTATCAAGCCATATTTGAAGAGAGAAAGAAAAATGCGTTTATTGACATTACAGCATAGAGAACTTTACCTATAAATAAAACAGAAAAAATGAAGATGAATCTGCGATAGTAGGTTTACCTACTGGTATATCAATTAACCTTTTAACCACTATTCATCCCGTGTTTTTTTTTTTTTTTAAATCGTTTTAAAAAAAAAAAGTGTTGTCAACCAATCAGTTGTTTGTTAACGTCATCATCAGAATACAAACATTGCTTGTTTATTAAAACAAAATAAATGTGATAAAGATAGGAACTATTCTACAGAATCATTTATCATGAGATTAGAATTGGAAATTAAGTCATAGAAAGCTCTGATAATTATTGTGCAAAATGTGGTTTTTCTACACACAAACAATGAAAAGTGATATTAAGTATTTAAGGAAACAATAGCCAAATTTCAATAAAACCCTAGAGCTGTAGGTTGGTAGGCAAAATAACTATTTTTAACCGGCTTCAAAAAGAAGGAGGTTATCAATTCGACATGTTTATATATTTTATTTTTATTTTTTATGTATGTTCGGGCATAACTCCGTCGTATATAGACGGATTTTCACATTTTTTTGTTCGAAAGGGGTAACTTGCGGGGAACTTGTTTTAAAAGGATGACTATTAGACTGAATACAAGTGAACTTTAGGTAATTAAAAAAGATGGAAACAAGAAACTAGTTTTAAAAGGATGACTATTAGACTGAATACTATATGCAATCTCATGCAGTCGGAGGCATCATCTTAAATATAACAATAGAGACCTTTATTGCCTCCGACTGCATGCGATTGCTTATAGTATTCAGTCTAATAGTCATCCTTTTAAAACTAGTTTCTTGTTTCCATCTTTTTTAATTACCTAAAGCTCACTCCCCCCCCGAGTGGGTTCCCGCATTGTCGCTGCGGGGGGCTCAGTAACCGTGGATTCCGGCCACGGTGAAGCCAAGAGGAACCCAAAGGTGGGGCCGCTCGTCAGGGCTTTTGCCTTCAAGCCATTGACGTAGCGGCCAAAAAGTAGGTTGCGGTGAGGTGCACCGCAACTGAGGTGGGCCGCGATGTCGAATGGGAGGCATCGCGGCTGAGGGTTACGGGCTGCGGTAGAGGAGGAGTGCCGGTGCTTCTGAGCAGCGCTCTTCCCTTCCGTGGCCTGGACGGGGCCGCCACCGTTTGATGGCGGACGCGGTGGGGCCGCAGGGGAAGAGGAGTGTCGGTATAGCGTCAGCCGCTTTCCCTATCCTCTGCGTCCGAAAAGTGGTAGACGGGACGGCGCGTTGTGTTCCACACGCGCGCCGTCAAAGATGTCAGCAACCACCGGTGGGGTCCGCAAGGGCCGATGCCTGCCAGGGGTGCGGGTTTGTTCGAAAGAGATACCACAGCCCCTGGCATACGGGCTACTGAGGGAACACGGGTGGGTTTTAGTCAGTAAAAGTCTGACACGCCCTCTTGCTCTACTCAGCAGGAGAAGTCATTTGATGATTTCCCACCCAAAAAAAAAAAGCTCAATTTTAGGCAGTCGGGTTTTTTGTTCTTTTTTAATAATATTTTTATTTTATTTGTTTTTAGTTTTCGTAGTTGTCTGCCATACACACTTAATATAATTAATGAATAATCATGTATTTATGTTGTAACTTTGACTATTTTGTTGTTTTTTTTATTATTATTTTAGTGTTTTTAATTCCAAATTACATGTAAACATACTAGTTGCCTTAATTTTTGCAAGCTATTTATGAAACCCTTTATTTTGATACCCCATTCAATAGCGTTTGAGTTTTTTTTTTTTTTACGAAAACACGTTGTGGCGCCAAAAATCGGTCATTTTTTTAAAATTTTGGTATACCCAGTATCACTCTCACAATAGGGTATTTTCCAATTTGATAAAAACTATTTTAATTTGAAGATTGGGACGATATATTTAACAGAAAAATAAAATAAAATTTATTTATATCCATTTTCTCCATTAAAAACGATTTAAATCAAATTAATTTTTCGTTGTTTTGAATTTACCGCCAAAACGCTCCTTACGATGACTTTTAACACGTGACATCGTGACGTCAGCTTTGTGTACACAGCACCAGTACAAATACTTAGTTTGGCGCAGTTTTAGAAGTATTTGTGCACAGAGCCAACGCACACCAGTGATTTCACTTTCTATCCATAAAAAATCTTGTTAATTATAAACACGACACTCACTTGTTTACTTACTAACTACTTTAATTAACACAAATTTGATGTCACGTGATAAAAAGTCATCGTAAGGAGCATTTTGGGGTTAATTCAAAACAACGAAAAATTTATTTGGTTTAAAGTTTTGAATTGAGAAAATTGATTTAAATCAATTTACTTTTATTTTTCTGTTACATATTTCGTCCCAATCTTCAAATTACAATAGTTTTTAGTAAATTGGAAAATAACCTATTAAGACGAATCTAATGGCACCTCTCAAACTGAAATCGATCAAGCCGTTTAGGCTACACAGCGTGCCAAAGAAATATACATACGTACACTCGAAAAACATAACCCTCCTTCTGGCGCAGTCGGGTAAAAAGTGAAAAATATATTGTTCTTTAACACAATGCTATGCTTTTCAAAGGGCTGTTTTGAGGTAAGACCAGGGCCCTGTTTAATAAACATTACAATCCTACAATTTTGTAAATTACTGACATATTCGTAAACTTTTATGACAAGTGCTGTTTAACCTGTGTGCCTTACAATTACGTAAGAATTTTACAAGTAAAAACTTTACAATTATTAGATTTACAAGTGTTGTTTAATAAACGTTAACATTTGTAGAAAACGCCTGTAGATTTCGATGACAAAATTGTATCTAAGTACAAATTTATGATTGTAAGTTTATACATTACATAAAATGTAAGTTTTTGTTGAAGATTCATAACCGAGAGTAGATTTCAAAATCAATTTTTTTTTTTTGGTATTTAGGTATATTATATTTCATTAACAATCTAGAGATATCGAGACAATTCGATGGCCAGCAGATTTCTTCTCAAATTAATTAACTGACCACATACCTCGACACATTTTTTATTTATGTATCGTTCCTTTAGTTACACCGTGTGCATCTGCTATAACATGGTATTGTGAGCCACAGCCCATCCAGTGCAATGCACAC
Organism: Polymixis flavicincta; assembly: GCA_949987655.1. NCBI lineage: Eukaryota > Metazoa > Arthropoda > Insecta > Lepidoptera > Noctuidae > Polymixis > Polymixis flavicincta. The sequence continues at coordinate 25,215,735 of OX465182.1, read as the reverse complement.
AAAATTTGCTGCAGTGCAAGGGCTGAATTTCTCTCTGAATTGTATTTTAGATCATGTCCTATATTCGTTATCAAATAATAGACGGTAGTTTTGCAGACCCGAAATTTTTCGTTGAACGTAAAATCTGTCATTTCAAAAAAAATACGTTCGGTGGAACATATAACCTCCTCCTTTTTTTGAAGTCGGTTAAAAAGTAAAGTTTATTCTTTTACGAAAAATCTGCAGTTGCCGTTCACTCATTCAGGCATTATCACTACTGTCACTATTGCTAATTCCACTACTAGTTGTTAGAACCTGTATAACAATTAAATTTCTTCACTTATTACATTAACGTTCACAATAGGGTTTTTTATAATTTATTAAAAACTATTATAATTTGAAGATTGGGACGAAATATGTAACACAAAAATAAAAGTAAATTGATTTAAATCCATTTTCTCAATTAAAAACGATTTAACCCAAATTTATTTTTCGTTGTGTTGAATTTACCGCCAAAACACTCCTTACGATGACTTTTTATCACGTGACGTCAACTTTGTGTAAACTAAAGTAGTTAGTAAGTAAACAAGTGAGTGTCGTGTTTATAATTAACAAGATTTTATATGGATATAAAGTGAAATCACTGGTGGGCGGTGCCACTGTATAATAATAATAATAATCTTTATTGACACAAATGTTACATTCATTTTTGTGAATTCCCTAGCTCCTGCGCTAGTGTACACTGTATTACAGGAGCTAGTGTCTTCCCCTAATTACAATGTTACTTATTATTTATGGCATCCAAAGATTACAAATCGAATCAAAAGTACTAGAAATAATAAAACTGAAATTAAACGTAATCTAACATGCATAATTTAAGTAATAAAAAATAAAAAAGAGAGAAAAGTGTTAGTTGAAGTAAGCAGGTGTCTGAATGTGAAGGTGTGTGTGTGTGTGTGTGTGTGTGTGTGTGTGTGTGTGTGTGTGTGTGTGTGTGTGTGTGTGTGTGTGTGTGCACTGGGGAGTGAGAGTGTTACTCTTCATAACAACTTAATTAGGTTTTCTGTGGCATCATAATCCAAACTTTTTAGCCAGGGTAGTATAACTTTTTTAAACTGATTTAAGTTAAGTTTCTTAATTTTGAATTTTTTGCTAACAATATTATAGATGCGAGGAGCCAGTACAATAAAATGTCTTTGTGCAACTGATGTTTTATGGCGGGGTACGGGGCACCATTCCACTCGTTTGGACAATACAGGAAGAGTAGGAACTATTCTTTTGTGGTATCTACTAATTAGTTCGTAAATATACAGTTTCCTAACCGATAGTACATTAGCCTTCTCGTACACCGACGTAGTTGCGTGCCGGAATGGTAGATACATGAGCACTTTGAGAACTGCCCGTTGAGCACGTTCGGCAGCAATAAGAAAGGATTTCCCGGCACCACCCCAAGCACATATACAATACCTAATTAGGCATTCACACAGCGCCCTGTAAGTTTGGATCAGAAGTTTATGATTAGCTACTTTTCGTAGATTCTTAAATATATAGATCAGTTTTCTGATCCTTCCCACCAGCGACGCTATGTGGACGTTCCAATTAAGCTTCTCATCTAGTATAACTCCTAAATATTTTATAGTGGTAACACGAGATAGTGTTGCGCAGTAACAATTGGGGTGGTCGTTTTTTCGGTTACATGGAAACGTGTGTATCCTAAGCCTGAGGTCAGAATCGGCACTACTGTGCACAAATACTTCTAAAACTGCGCCAAACTAAGTATTTGTACTGGTGCTATTTACACAAAGCTCGATCATCACGATGTCACGTGATAAAAAATCATCGTAAGGAGCGTTTTGACGGTAAATTCAAAACAACGAAACAGAAATTTGATTTCAGTCGTTTTTGGAGAAAATGGATATCAATATATTTATTTTTATTTTTCTGTTAAATATATCGTCCCAATCTTCAAATTAAAATAGTTTTGATCAAATTGGAAAATACCGTATTGTATAATTATGTAGACACAAAGCGACTCCGCTTGTCGGAATTTTTCTACAATTTACAATATGTAAAATTGTAATTTCAATTATGGGTTCAATAAAACAGTTTTCCTTACAAATATGTAAATTAAGATAAAACAAAAGTAATGCATTTCTATCAAAGAATATTTGACCCAAATATGGATATAAATTATAATGGACAAACAATAGATCAGGTCAATGTGGCCAAATTTCTTGGAATTTCAATTGATAGCGGACTGACATGGAAACCTCAAGCAGATGACGTATGCAAAAAACTAAGTTCAGCTGCTTGTGCATTATATAGTTTATCAAAAAAAGTTAACGTTCAGACAGTATTGATAGCATACCACAGTCTAGTTGTTTCTGTATTGAGGTTTGGCATAATATTCTGGGGCAACTGTAGCGAGAGAGAAAATATTTTTAAGGCGCAAAAACGCTGTATTAGATCTATTTTTTATCTTAAAGTGACCGACAGCTGCGTACCTGTTTAAAAAAAATTTAATCTTTTAACTTTTGTATGCCTATATATATTAGAAATAGCTATTTTTGTTAAAACAAAAGATCACTTATTCCCGACTTTGAAAAATACTAGAAACAGGACTACAAGTTTAAGAACTCAATACGAAGACAAGTTGTGCATTGGTGGATATAAAACTGCATTGTTGAAAAAGAGTGTTATGTGCATGGCTCCTCTTATTTATAACCATGTACCAAAAGTGATCAAAGAGCAACCAATAGGAAGATTTAAAAAGCACTTAAAAAAAATACTAGTTGAAAAATGCTATTACTCTGTAACAGATTTTTTGAATGACAAGGCTATTTAGTTTACAATGTTCATTTATTAAGTAAAAATAGCTATAAGTAAACATAATAATTGTTAGTAAAAATTTTGCATGCCATGAGGCAGAATGTATAAGGACTCAAAAAATTGTAACACCTAATTGTATTAATTACCTACATCCTATGCAAATAAATAAATCTATCTATCTATGTAAATTGTCACCTGTAAAGAGAAAATGTTTATTAAACAGAAATATGTAGAATTGTAGGTACAATTTTACAATTTTGTCAGTTTTTCACCATGGTAAAATTGTTAATTGTATTCTTTAATAAACAGAAATTTGTAGAATTGTAAAATACAATTACAATATTTATTTAACTTTTTTTATTTTACAGTAATTGTAAACTGTTTTATTGAACGCATAATTTTAATTACAATTTTACGTGTATTGTAAATCGTAGAAAAAATCCGACACGAGGAGTCGCCTTGTGTCAGAATTTTACAATTGTGTAGGTACGTTAATGTAATAAGTGAAGAAATGTAATTGTTATACAGGTTCTAACAACTAGTAGTGGAAGTAGTGATAATGCCTGTGAGTTTGAGTGAACGGCAACGACGAGTTTTTCGTAAAAGGATAAACTTTACTTTTGAAGTGATAGATTTTACGTTCAACGAAAACTTTCGGGTCTGCAAAACTACCGTCTATTATTTGATAACGAATATAGGACATGATCTAAAATGCACTAAATTTTGTGTGCATTGCACTGGATGGGCTGTGGCTCACAATACTATGTTATAGCAGATGCACACGGTGTAACTAAAGGAACGTTACATAACTGCATAAAAATGTGTCTAGGTATGTGGTCAGTAAATTATTTGGAGAAGAAATATGCTGGCCATCGAATTGTCTCGATATCCCTAGATTGTTAATGAAATATAATCATCATCATCTGCCTAGCCTTTTCCCAACTATTTTTGGGGTCGGCTTCCAGTCTAACCGGATGCAGCTGAATACCAGTATTTTACATGGAGCGACTGCCTATCTGACCTCCACAACCCAGTTACTGGGTAATACGATACCCCTTGGTAAGACTGGTTGTCAGACTTTCGGGCTTAACGACTGTCAAAGATCCACAAATGACAGCCGGGACCAACGGCTTAACGTGCTTTCCGAGGCACGGAGGGGTCTTGGTATGTAAAGATGGTCACCCATCCACGGACCAACCGCGGCAAGCGTAGCTTAACCTGGCCGATCGACCCGTGCAGCTATTGTTATTTAGCCACAAGCCCAAGTTAATTAAATATAATATACCTAAATACTTTAAAAAATAAGATTTTGAAATCTACCCTCGGTTTAAGAATCTTCAACAAAAACCTACATTTTATGTAATGTGCAAACTTACAATTACAAATTTGTAGATATAATTTTGTCATCGAAATCTACAGGCGTTTTCTACAAATGTAAACTTTTATTAAACAGCACTTGTAAAGCTGATAATTGTAACGATTTAACTTGTAAAATTCTTACATACCTACTTGTAAGGTTTATTTAACAGCACTTGTCACAAAACTTTACAAATATGTCACTTATTTACAAAATTGTCAGAAGTAAGATTGCTTGTTTTCTAAATTAGAATTTTATTCTAAGATTAATCTTGTATAACTTTCATATTTATACATGGCTGCATCATCATCATTTCAGCCGAAAGACGTCCACTGCTGGACATGGCTGCATACAAATTAATAATTTGTAACAACATAATTTATTAAACCAATGTAAGATTTATTTTTTAACTTGTCTTATTTTATTGGTGTCGCTATAGCATTGCTGAAAATTTCATTGGAAATGTTTATACTGACCAATAAAACAGTTTTTTGGTTAATGTCCTAATTAAAGTTTTTGAAAACAAAAATTCAATTGGGAAAAAGAAGAGGGACATTTTTCATAGTATGTTTGTCATCTACCAACATGTCATTATTTACGTTGATATCACTTTGACCATGAAACTCAAATACACTCTACTATATTTTTTTTTGTTATCAAAAGTAGATTTAAATAAAAGTCTGACATTAATTAGTTGAATTTTTGACATTGGTTTACTGTTATCTATCCTTAAAAATAGTCAGAATAAGGATAGTCTGATGATTCACCATGATGTATACCAATGTACATGGTCAATACAATGTTTCCTTCAGTCTTATAATATGCAGTAATATGTAAATAATTTATTTACATTATTGTCAGTGGCCTTGAGAAAATTGTTGTTTGATGTTTTCATTAAGTGTGAAAAAACTGGTATTTTAATCAGTGGTTATTTATGTTTAAATTAATTTAAACCTGTACAAACTCAATGTCCAATGAATAATGTTGTTTTGAAATTGTGTAAATAGTAAGCTTGACTTAGTCAGAATAGTGGTGAGGATTTAGCTACAATAATGGCCATAGATTGTTTGAATACATGGTGTGACTCTTCCCTAATAGATGGACGAACCAAATTATACAGGCTGGCGAGAAATATTGAATATAGAAGGAGCCGAATGAAATGTTCTGGCACAACTCTGGTTGAATGACTTACAAGAAAAACACGTACATTGCACCCAATATAAGCCACAGACTACATTATCAACTAACATAATAACTTCTAAAGGCCAGCAAAGTTTTTTCGATAAGTAGTAAAACATCTTTTCTACTGTATTCTTCTTTTATTTAAAACTGAATCTCACTTGCTGATTGCCCAACATAATTTTCTCAATACACCATAATCTGAATACACGTAGTAAAAATGAAATTGTGATTCCCAAATTTAGATTAACTAAAACTAGCAAGTCATTTCTAATGAACAGTATCCGCTTCTATAACAAGTTGCCAAAGTCGTTTACAGAACTTAGCGATGGAAAGTTTAAAACTCACATCAAACGTGTCCTTATCAAAAAAAGCATATTATAAGATAAAATACTATATTGGACAGGGAAATTTGGCATTAATTCCTTCTGCACATGTGGTTTCCCTGGTACCTCATTAACAGCATAACTATGTGAAAGTCTATTAACTGTTCCCAAATTACAATGTTCTTTTTATTCTTTTTATTTTTGCTGACATATTCTCGTCATTATTTGACATTATACTTCAATTCGATTTTTGACTATTTTTTAGTGATTGTCATGGAAATCATGTCGCTTTGCTTAAAATAGGCTCATTTTATTTATGTAGATTATTTTACATATTGTGAATGGGAGAATGTTGTAGGCCTTACAGACTGTAGATTTGTAGACGATTTTCTATTCTGTTTTTGATTCCTCTAAGTACCTGGTACTTATTGACAGGCCTTCACTGTCCTCCCATACCTATTATCACTGTAATTTGAAAGCATTGTTAAAGCCAATTATTTTTAAAAGAGTAACCATGGAGTTTCTTGCTTGCTCTTATCCATAGGAAGCGACAATGCACCTAGCTTCTGATGTTTCATCAACTTACTTATGAAATAAAATATTTTGATTTGATTTGATTTGATGAATAGTAATCACTGGCATACTTGGAAAAAAATAAGTTACTTTCGGACAGTCAATTTGGCTTTCGGGTTGGCAGGTCCACGGAAGATGCAGTAACGAACTTAGCCGAGTTTATAACTTTGAACCTGGATAAAGGACAGGCATGTACTGGAATCTTCCTGGACCTTGCAAAAGCCTTCGATACGATCTCCAGAAAAATTCTGATCAAGAAAATGTCCTTTCTGGGAATTCGTGGCGTTGCACTGGACTGGTTTATCTCGTATCTCTGTGAAAGAATACAAAGGGTTGTGCTAGGGAAATATTGTAGTGACCCGACCACCGTGCATTTTGGTGTTCCCCAGGGAAGCGTGCTGGGGCTCACACTTTTCATTATTTATATAAATGGACTATGCAGCATGAACCTCCCACAGGCAAAAATTTTCACTTATCCTGATGACACTGCGATAATTTTTCATGGGAAAACATGGGATGAAGTGCAATGCGCGGTGGAAGGCGGGGTGAAGGCGGTTGCGAACTGGCTACAACACAATCTAATGACGCTGAATATAGAAAAAACCAAGGCCATCAATTTTGCTATTTCCAAACGTTCTTCTCCTAACAGAGTGCCTCGTCTACAGCTGCATTCATGCATTAGTTCCGACCAGTGTTCTTGTCCTTATATCGAACAAACTGACTCTATTAAATACCTAGGAGTCATTGTTGATAACAGATTGACATGGTCCGCACACCTGAGCGCCTTAAGGGGCAGGATTAGAACAATGCTGCGTATCTTTAAGCGACTAGGCAAGATTGCTGATGATTCAATCCTTAAGATGATTTATTTCTCAATTTGCCAATCCATTCTCAATTACTGCATAGTGGCGTGGGGCGGTGCGGGCAAGACCTCAGTAATTAAGGTAGAACGACATCAGCGCGCTCTACTAAAAGTTGCGTATAGACGACCGTACCGATACCCCACTAATAAACTGTATTCGGAAGTGGGAATTCACAGAGTTAGACAACTTTACATATTCTCTGTCACGCTACGATTTCATAAAACTGCCTTAAGCACGTGTGTCATTTCCAGGCGAAGGGTAAACGGGGACAAATTCCAATGCCGTAAAACAATCGGCAGAAGGTCTTGCGGTTTTATGGGACCACACATTTACACGAAACTCAATAGCCTACACAAAATACTAAAACGAACACAAAAAAAAATGCAGACTGACGGTAACACATTGGCTTCTTGCAATGGACTACGATATGACAGAAGGCTTTTTAGTCTAAGTTAAAATCTCACAATACAGCTCACACATTAAAATTCTCAAATACATAAACATATACAGTTACTCACATATGTACCTAAATCCTAAACACCAACACAACAGACACAAATTAAATCACAATGTACTCACTTTTAATTTTGTATGCCTATTATTAAGTACCTTATTCTACAAAATGTTAACGGAACGAAGTAGCCTGGATCTCACAACACAGGGAATCCTAGTGTGAGATCCAGGAATTCAATCCATTTGAATGTAATCTTTGTAAATTAAATTTATTCTTATTCTTAATCTAAATAACCTTTTATAACAAGCTTCCCTTTTCTGTGCTAGATTTGAATTTTAATGCGTTTAAAGCTAAAGTAAAATCCAACCTTTGCGCAAAGGCATACTATTCTATCAACAACTACTTAAACGATAAGAATAGTTGGTCGCTGTGATTAACTCAAGACAATGTTTGTGTTCTTTCACCAGAGTTTCCTTGCCTACTGACAGGTCTTTATTAACATAATTGTTTGTTTTTATTTGACTGTATAAATTCATTTGAATTTATTTAGTGTTGACATAATCTACTCATTGTTTTTTATTTTTAATAATGAGTTTAAATTGCAAGATGTAGCTAGCTAGCGACCCCGATAATTGATCTATTATATCTAGAACAAATTTAAATTTCGATATTCCGTAACCTGCCATTGTATAAAAACAGCTGTGCTGCTGGGGAGTTTGTTGCGCCACTTCTTCTTCCCAGCTAAAGCACTAGGAAGTGGTGAAGGGCGGGCGTTTTTGGGGGACTGTCTTTTGTAATTTTTGACGTTCAAAAAGTGCCGACACCAGCCTAGTTTGAATAAATGACTTTTGATTTTGAATCATTGCTGAGTAATTTATGCGGCTGCATTTATCAGCGACACTATTGTTCCCACTGCTGGTACACAGGCCTCCTCTCGGTGAGAGGGATTGGGCCATAATCCACCACGCAGGCCCAGTGCAGGTTGGTAGATGTCATGTGACATCTCGTCTTCGTATTTTTGGTTCTAGGGCATGCCGGTTTCCTCACGATGTTTTCCTTCACCAAAAGCAGTGGTGAAGAAATAATTTACACAAAGTAAAGCGCCTGTCTGGGTTCGAACTCAGAACCTACAACTCGTAAGTCGCAGTCGTTACCATTTGGCCACCACTGCTCCTTCTGTTTCTTTACTTGACAAATATAATTTAATTAACATCATGACGGTACCTTGTCAACATATCTATGAAAACATTATGTATGTTCGAAAAAATCTACATCTTTTAAGTAAGATAAGTGACAGGCACAATTTTAACACTAGAAATAGGAACAAATTAGATCAACCGCGTTTCAGATTGTCTAAAGTACACACTTCTTTTATGGGGTACTGTGTAACATGTTATAGTAAAAAAATACCTGTCAATATTCTTGAACTTAATGAAAATAAGTTTAAATAGTTAGATGATTATATCGTAGATAAAAATGCTTGGCTTAGTGCTGGTCTTGCTCCACAGCCACCTGGGCTTACTAGTTAAAATGTCAATATTTGGAAGAGAAGCTTTCTTTTTTTTGTTGTTTCTGACATTACGAATATTTTTGTTCCTATTATTATAATTTTTGTGACATTACGAATATGTCGTGCAGTATAGGTTTATAAAATGTTTTTTTTTTTCCTTTAGGAAAACAAATTTTGCTACCTCAAATACATTGCAAACTATAGTTATGTACAATTTGGAAGAATTTTGTTCAAATTTTGTAAATGTGAGTACCATGTTTTTAAAAAGAATGTCCGTGGCTTCAACAGCTTCAACTTTTTGACAGTTCAAAAGTGCCTGTAAACGGTTTAATTGAAATAAATGCTTTGAGTTTGAAAAAATTGTGACACAGAATTCAAGATAATAGATGAATCAGCACTTTTCAAGTTGATGTTTAAATTGTTCATATTAAGCACTTGGTCCAGGTTGAAACAAGTCAACAATTATAATTTTGGTTTCATTTTAAATTTAATTCTCTATAATACCTATTAAAAAAAAAAAAAAATTGATTTGTTTTACAATTTTGCTTAAAATTTGTAAGTTGTTTGTAGTTCAGTTTATTGACATGTAAAGTAGAACATTGCAAGACACCTTCATGTATTGCTGACATTATAAGTAAATGACTAACTTAAAGTTTAATTTGATTAACGTTTCAGTAAACACAGCTTACTATTCTCACAGCTATGTGTTGACAATACAAAGTTTATTTCCACTTGTCTTTGCAATACAATGTACAATACTCTATCAAATGGTTTAGCTTCTTGGAATCATCACCCAAATATGTAAAGTTTTATCTAAATCTAACCTGGCGCGAGTTAGATATCTAAACAGCTGGGTGTGACAGAAACATGTGATATAGGATTAATTGTAAGCATTTAGCAGTTATACACATAATATTCATGTCTACACTCCAATAATATACAATGTAGAGAAGTCAGCCCGATTATAAGACTAACAAACACATAATGCAACCGAAAACTTACAATAATAAAACACTCCTAGCAATGGAATCAGCAAAATGTTTACCTACACACCTCACAAGATCAAATTATACATGACTCTAAAGATCTAACACGCACTTTAAAGGTTCAACTTAATGAAAATTAATCAACTTACTATTGGTGGCAGATTCGATATGAAATTTGAAAACTTAAAGGGGTTTTCGTCTCCTATTTTGCGAATTTTGCAAGTACAGCTTCACGAAAAAAATGTCTTCTTGACAGGTCGATAATAACCTGAAATAAAAAAAATCAATGTGGGGCAAAAGAGAGAATACATTACATACAAATAAATATGATGTTAACAAGATCAGTATTTCGGTTATTTACTGAAGATCTATAAAAATGTTAACACAAAACGAAAGGTGAAACGTATAATTTTGGTTGACTTCCCCTACAATAATTTTGCAAAAAAACTTACCTCTTCTATGTATAAATAGATCAAAAATATATCCAATATTAGTTCTTGGCAAATGAATAACTAATAGCACATTTCCACTATACTAAAAATTAATAAATTGATGAACCAAACAGCACTCACAGCGGCTGAGAAAACTCTCCAGGGTTGCCAGATATAATTTTCGATTTCTCCCCAAAGAAATATTTTTTCTCCCAACTGATACGATTTTTCTAAGATTTACCCAAAAGCACTATCAATAAAAAAAAATGGAAATAAAACAAACTAAATGTATTAATACTCTTCACCTTAGAAAAAAGTTATTCACATGAAAATTGTCCTAAAAAAAACTTACGCCGAGCATCTGTGGTGTGTTTTTTTAGTATGCTTCATGGCGGGGAATGTCGGATAGTGAAGCCTATTTCATCCGGGAACTAAAAATAAATATTGGCATTTATTTATTTATTTAAAAACACAAGTTTTGTCATTAAAATTAGACAAGGCCACAGACATACAAGGCACACTAGTAGACCTCTGGGGTCTGTCTTAGCATGTCATGGTCTGGAATTACTCAACGCGCTTCTATGAAATTAAGGTAAAATGGAGTTGTAAATTATTCTTTGAGCTTGTGTTTTACGTTTTTCCTGTTCATTGAGTCGCGAATGTCTATAGGTATTTGGTTTAGTAAGATGGGTATTGTGAAAGATGCAGTGCGCCTACCATAAAAGTTATTATTAACACGCTTTTATTGGCTTCGCTTGTAACTATGTATGTAAGAAAATCTTGGAATCTTAATTTGACCCACTTCCCGGTCGTCAATTAGGATGAAATTTTGCACACGCTCTGAATTCTGATGACAATACATGACTAGCTAAGAAACGTCATTACAAATCCAATATGGCGGCCTCCCCAAGATGGCGGACTGGCTGTTTGAAATCTACCCCCATGGTATGGGTATCAAATGAAAGGGTTTGCTGTCAGAAATACGAAAAAATAGTCAGGTGACTTAAATCCAATATGGCGGACGTCCAAGATGGTGGATTGGCTATTTGAACCTTGATTTGAACTACACCCCCATGATATGGGTATTAAATGAAAGGGTTTGTTGAATGGGATACGAAAACTTTGAATAATAAAAAGACGAAAAAGTATAAAATAAAAATAATTGTTTAAAAAACTAAAAAACACGCCTTTAGCACGCACTAAAAATTACAAAATAATTCGGACATTTAGTTTGATGAGTTAAGAGTTTTCCCTTTGCCAAATCTTCATTAGATCGCAGGTGAATATAAACAATTTCAGTTTGTGATGAACGATAAATAATTCATCATCATCATCACAGCCTATAATGTTCCCACTGCTGGGACACAGGCCTCCTCTTGGTGAGAGGGAGTGGACCGTAATCCACCACGCGGGCCCAGTGCGGGTTGGTAGATGTCACATGTCTTCGAATTTTTGGTTCTAGGACATGCCGGTTTCCTCACGATGTTTTCCTTCACCGTTTTGAGAGCAGTGGCGATTAAATAATTTACACAAAGTAAAGCGCCTGGCTGGATTCGAACTCACGACCTACAACTCGTGAGTCGCGGCCGGTACCACTCGGCCACCACTGCTCTCTAAATAGATAAATAATTACCTATGCGAAATGGTTATATGTAGGTATCTTTATTAAATATTTACTATGATTTATTATGAAAGCGTGGAGCGTTTTGTCCAAAAAGAGTAAGGATTACATAAACGCTCCATGCTTTCTTTCATAATAAATGGGCAATGGCAAAGGGAAAACTCTTGAGTCTTCAAACTAAATATCCGAATGATTTTGTAATTTTTAGTGCGTGCTAAAAGCGTGTTTTTCAGTTTCTTAAACTATTATTTTTATTTTTACGTGGCACTTTTAGTGATTTTACTTTTCATTGACGGGTATTCACATGATATTTCACTGGAATCTGGATATCAATGTTATCAAAATGTTCTATGAGAAACAAGTACTCAGCGCGGGCTAGAACTGGCATTGCAATGTTTAAATAGACCTGGATAATTGTCACGGTATTTATTTCTTACATACTTTGGTACCACCAGTTTCAGCAGACATGTTTACAGATTATGAATTTCATCGAGGTAAGTTTTAAAAGTGCGTCCATAGCTGGTGAGTCCATAAGAGATTATAGACTCAGCAAGAGCTGTGTACATTTGTAGGAGGGTTTTGTACGGTAGCGAATATACTTATATACTTGAAAAATACAATTGAGAATCTTATGGAGCAGATCATGAACTTTCATCTTGAAATTGAATCACTGGGTTTAGAGAATGCCTCATTAAAACAACAATTAGCTAACGAAAAGCTTAAAACTGAGCACTTCAAGAAAATGTACACCACGAGCATAAGTACCAAAAGTTCAACTTCACACAATACGGAAATCTCCAAAAAATATTTTCCGAATAAAGGCAAACTATCCGCTAGAAAACTAGACCTCAACATCGACTTCCATACGCCTCAATCATCTTTCAACAGTACTGTTACTGATATTCACAAAAAATAAAATAAAAATGAAACTAAAGAAACTAAAACTAAACGTTCTAAAGAAACGGACTTTACCCAAGAGAACACACAAGATCCGACCCTACTTAAACAAAAATCACAGGCCACAATAAGCAGCAAATCTGGAAATGGAAACTTACTTATTCTGTCCGATGACCAAGGAAAAGGTGTAGTTCAAGGGCTACTGGAGAAACAAAAAGAAAATAAATTTATTATAAATAAATACGCCATAACAGGGATTAGGAAACCAGGTGCGACTACAGAAGAAGTCTTGTTGTGTTGCAATAAATTAACAGAAAACTTTTCAAAAAATGACAGCGTGATCATTATGACCGGTAGAAATGATTCGAACCCTATTAAATTCATGGCTGAAATGGCTGCAGCAATTAAGCTACTGAAGAACTGTAATATATTTATTGTAAATGTTAAGTACAATGCATTTCTGAATGAGCGTAAACTTAATTATCAATTTAAATTACTTTCACAAAACTATCGAAACTGCAACTTCATTGAAGCAAATAGCTACAACAGCGTTATAGAACACCTCTTATACAAAATTAACGAAGTACAATACCACAACAAATATCTTCTTTATAACAATAACGTAGTAATAACGAAAATGCCAAAAGGTTCAGAACATATTGTACAAGAAAATAGTAAAACTATTTCACGTCCGATAGTCAGTACGTTGGAACCTGTAAATCTACCACTTAAAGGCACTATTCTGCTTTTTATATTTCTATGGCACTATTCCATGTTATTTTTCTAAAGCTTTTAAACCACTAATGTCACGTATAAATACTTCTCCGGACAACGTTGTGGTAACTAAAGAACGGTTTTTTCGTAACTAATAAAAAACATGACAAAAATAGAAGTCTAAAATATAGTAGAAATAGTTTTTCAGTACTGCATCAAAATATTGCAGGGGCTTTAAACAAACTCCAATATATTGATTTAACTATTAATGAGATGCATGAATCTCATATTAATATAGACGTTATATGCCTGAGCGAACACTTTGTTATAGTAGGGGAAGAAAAATATCTCAAACTTAATAATTTCTATGTTGGTGCCATTTTTTCTCGGCCTGATCAGCGGCGAGGAGGAACATGCATACTTTGCAAAAATCATCTCCAAAGCACTGAATTAAAAGAAGTAAAAGAATTTTCCATTGATAAACACTATGAGATTTGTGGACTAGAAATTAAATCCATACATGTGATTATATTATGTACTAGCTTTTGCCCGCGGCTTCGCGCGCGTGGATGTCGGAAAATATCCCACGGTTACGTACTTACTACCAGGATTAAAAGTACCCTATGTGTTAATCCAGGTAAACAATGTCTTCTCGCACTGCTTATATAGTATCCGAGGAGCTGCGCGTGGATTGATATATGATTGATGGAGGATCATCATCATCATCTGCCTAGCCTTTTTCCAAATATGTTGGAACTGGCTTCCGGTTCCGTCCGGTCTAACCGGATGTAACTGAATACCATTATTTTACATGGAGCGACTACCTATCTGACCTCCATAACCCAGTTAATGGGGAATACGATACCTCGGTTGACGGGTTGTCAGATTTTCGGGCTTCTGACGACCCGTAACGACTGTCAAAGATCCACAAATGACAGCCGGGACCAATGGGTTAACGTGCTTTCCGAGGCACGGAGGGGTCTTGGTATGTAAAGATGGTCAACCATCCACGGACCAACCGCGGCAAGCGTAGCTTAACCTGATGGATCGACCGGTGTGGCTGTGATTACTTAGAAATAATAATAGAAACGGAATAAATAACGGAACGGAAAAACTACTTGCATGCCAAATTTGAAAATCCACTTTATCCTCCATCCTGTGAGAACAAGAAAAAAAAATCGTTACGTAAATAATAACAGGTATGTAAATACCGGACCAGACCTCGAGACTTGTCCTCCTGCAGCGAGGCGTGAGACAGGGAGACGTTATCTCTCCGCTGCACTGGAGGATGTCTTCAAAGTTCCGGACTGGAAAGAGATTGGCATCACCATCAATGGCGAGTACATCACTCACCTTTGGTTTGCCGATGATTTATTAGTCATGACTAAGACTATGGAGGACTTCAATACAATGCTCGATGACCTCAGTGGAGCTTCCGAAAGAGTGGGTCTCAAAATGAACATGGACAAAACTTAGAAAATTTCGAATGTCCATGTAACACGCACTCTTATGAAGATCGGAGACTCTACACTCGAAGTTGTAGACGATTATGTTTACCTAGGGCAAACTGTCCAGTTAGGTAGATCCAACTTCGAGAAAGAGGTCAATGGTCGAATCCGACTCGGCTGAGCAGCGTTCTTGAAGCTACGCAATATCTTCTCGTCCCACATCCCGCAGTGTCTCAAGACGAAAGTCTTTGACCGGTGTGTGTTGCCAGTGATAACATATGGTACTGAAACGTGGTCGCTCACAATGGGTCTTATCAGAAGGCTAAAAGTCACCCAAAGGGCAATGGAGAGGGCTATGCTCAGAGTTTTCCTACGTGATCGAATCAGGAACTAAGAGATCCGCGCGAGAACCAAGGCAACTGACATTGCCCGAAGAATTGCCAAACTTAAGTGGCAGTGGGAAAGGCACATTGCTCGCAGAACAGATGGCCGATGGGGCCGAAAGGTTCTGGAGTGGCAACCGCGTACCGGAAAACGTAGCGCTGGAAGGCCTCCCATAAGATGGACCGATGACCTTGTGAAGGCCGCAGGAATTCGCTGGATGCGAGAAACGCAGAACCAATTAAAATGGAGGAATCCGCTGGATGCGGGTAGCACAGAACTGGTTGAAGGGGTGGAGCTTGGGGGAGTACTATGTCCAGCAGTGGACGCCTTTCGGCTGAAATGATGATGATGATAACGGAAATAAGGAAAATTTAAGTATTTATTACTCATTAGATCCCTTAGTTATTGTTCTCATAATTACGAAGGTGTCTTTGGTGATGGCGCAAAGTTGGGCTGAGCGATGATGAGTTAGTAGGGTTTTTAACCGCTTAGGGGATGATTTTACAACAACGCCAAAAGGCTTTTATTACCAATTTTATTGGTAAGCTTTAAAATTTACGGGTTTCCAAAAAAAAAAAAATCATGTCCTCTATAAATTTTTACCCTCTTCTGGGATGATTTTTCAAAAACGCTGATACATGTAATGATTAATTATTACCAACCACTTTTGGAACCACGAACCATGAAAATTTGTATTTAGCCTTTGCTAAATAAAAATTTTCAAGGTTCGAACAACAAAACTAACGTGTTTCTCATTTCTACTTTCATCCCCTATTTTACGCTCTCAGGGGATGATTTCCCGAAAACACTGAAACACGTGGATTTTTTTATTTTTAATCAGAATGAGAAACACCAATTTTCTTGGTTTAAACTACAAAAATTTCAATTTTCCATACAAACTTTCATCCCCTATTTAACTCCTTTAGGGGTTGAATTTCGAAAAATCCTTCCTTATTCCTTGTCTACATTATGAAGGGAACCTCTGTGCAAAATTTCAGCTTTCTAGGTCCAAGGGTTTGGGCTGGGCGTTGATGAGTCAGTCAGTCAGGACTTCTCTTTTTATTAATATAGATATACAGGACACCTTCATCTAATTTAAATATATTTTTTGAAAACTTAAACAAAACCTTACTGAAACTTCAAAATAAAAAAAGTAAAATAATAATAGCAGGAGATTTTAATATTAATCTATGTATTAAGTGATGACACTAATTGTACAAAATTTAAAGAACTCATCTCAAACTATGGTATGCGGTGCCACATTCAAGAAGCCACCAGGTTGAACACATGTATTGATAACATCATCAGTAATATTCCAAATATAACAGGTAAAACTTATAATGTTTGTTTATCTGATCATAATACAGCACAGGTTGTTAAATTTGAATATGATCAAAAACCAATATCGGGCTATTATTTCGTGACTGTAAATGACCTGAGTAAAGAAAATCGCAAAAAATTCATTGAATACATTAGTAAATTATCTTTTACCGATGTTTACAACATCTCCAACACTAATAATGCTTTTTATAACTTTCATGACACAATCACTTTATTTTATAAATTATGTTTCCCTATCATAAAAGTAAAAAAACAATTCAAATATAGTAAATTAAAATGGATAACAAAAGGAGTTAAAAAGAGTAGTAACACTAAACGAGCATTAAGATTTAAATATTATGTAAACAAAACCAGTGAAAATAAAACTAGGTTTAAGGTATACTCCAATATGTTACGAAAATGTATTAATAATTTGCAATCTTTATGTAATCTAAAGCACATTGCATACTCCAAAAATAAGGGTAAAGCTTCATGGGATATTGTTAAACACAGTACAGGTAACGGGTCTCGAGAATATATTAATAGTATAGTTGACGATGATATTACTGCAACATCAGGCTTGGATATTGCGAATCTATTTAACAATTTCTTTATAGATATTGTTGAAAATAACGCAACCTTACAAAACAGCACTTACGATCTAAATGTTAAAAGCAACGACAATAGCATATTTCTAAAACCTGCTGAAATTTTTAGCATCCTAAAAACATTAAAAAATACTAGGTCGTGTGGCTATGATGATTTATCTACAGATCTTTTAAAACAAATCGCTCAATACATTGCAGAGCCTCTTTCCTATATTATAAATTTATCATTAGAACAAGGCTGCTTCCCGGAAAAACTCAAAATATCTATACAAAAAAAAAAAAATACAAATACAAAAATATTTATTTCATCGTAAACATTGTGTCAAACATAAATTGAGGCAACCCCAGTAAGTTACAAAAGTACTTGTGTCGGAGTTGTCTCGCTCTTCCTGTAAGTGGTAGCTAACAATGTTTTAGACGTTTAAAAGAAAATAAAAATAATATAAAAATATAAAAATAAAATAACAATAAAACTTTAATTTAGCAGCTCTTGGTGTGTGTTTGTGTGTGTGTATGCGTGTGTGTAAGTGTGTGTTAGTGTGTGCAAGTGTGTGTTAGTGTGTATGTTTTTTTTTTTTTTTTTTTTGTTAGCTTATCCTGGTCAGAATATTTTCTGTTTCATCGTACGTTAGGGATCTCAACCATTCAGTTATTCTTTTTTTACAGTCGTATAACAAAAGGGGATATATATCTAATTTACGGTTTAGCTTATTATAAATGTAGGTGGATTGCGTTACATATTGACGTCTAGCAAAGATAGTTCGAACCCCTGGGGAACTTGCCACTATATCCCTGCGCCTTCTGTTCTGAGATGCTGAGTCATAAGGAAGACACCTATGCCGGGTTAAGGACACGTACAGAAGATAAAGTTTTCTTATTGAGAGCAAGTTGCTAACCATATAGAGGTCTGTGGTAGGGAACCTAAATGGTTTAAAATACATCACCTTTATAAGGGATCGCTGAGCTCTTTCCAGATCGAGGAATTTTATTTTGGTAGCTCCACCCCAAATCGGAATGCAGTAAGTTATTACAGATTGCGCCAGAGCTATATAAATCTTGTTTAATAGTTGCGCGGACATAACATGTCGTAAATTTTTAAACACCCAGATGAGCTTCCTGATCCTTTTCATAAGGATCTCAATGTGAGGGTGCCATGACAGTCTTTGATCAACAATTATGCCCAAATATTTTGTAGAGCTGACTTTTTGGATCGATTGACAGCCACAACTAAGGTTTTGGACTGCAATATTTTGACAAACATGGATCGAAATGCCAAAGTCAGACCCAGGCTGTGACCTCTGGCTTGGAGAAAAGCAGATAAAATTAGTTTTTGTGGTATTAAGGGTTAAAAGATTTGCTTTAAGCCAACCAGCTATCTCAGCCAGACCCGCCTCAGTGACAGCTTTTACTTGTTCCCATGACGTTCCCGAGAAAACAACCGCAGTATCATCTGCGTACGAGAAGATTTTTCCACCATTGATTTGCATATTACACAAGCCATTGATGTAAATTAAAAAGAGCGGTGGACCCAACACGCTCCCTTGTGGGACTCCGTAGTAGACGTCCTCTTCAAAACTGTATAAGTTACTAAGTTTAACCACTTGCCGTCTATCTTGAAGATAACTTTCAAAAAGGGAGAGAGCCGTACCTCTTATACCTATGTTTTCTAGCCTGTGCAGAAGGATCGGAACGGAAACGGTGTCGAAAGCTTTCTTGAGATCTAGGAACACTGTCAAGCATTTATGACCCTTATCCACTTTGTCAACAATTTCTGATGTCAAAGCTGTGATAGCGTCTTGAGTTGATCGTCCACTCCGAAACCCGTATTGGGCATTTGATAAAATATTGTATTTCTGTAAGTAGTTAATTAGTCTCTTGTTTATTATTTTTTCTAAAATTTTTGAAATTGATGGCAGTACAGATATGGGCCGATAGTTGTTAACATCGTTAACGTCCCCGCCCTTGTGCACAGGGGTGACCACGGAACGTTTTAAATCTTTCGGGAATATTCCCGTTTTCAAACATAGATTAGCTAGCTGGCTTATCAGGGGAACCACTAAATCCCTGGACATTTTTAGATATTTTGTCGGTATACCGTCCCAACCCGGTGCACTTTCAGAATCAAGACTCATTAAAATTCCGTCCACTTCCAGTGGATCCGTCTCCAACAACACGAACGAGGAAGCCCAATCGTTACTACACGAACTAGTCACTACCGGGATCCCAGTCTGAGTAGAGATGCTTTCCGCTAAAGATTTGCCTACGGTGATAAAGAACGAGTTGACCCTATTTAGTGAGTTTAAGGGGTGTGTGGTAATATTGAGAAGGTGGGCATTTGAAGTTTTAGGTGCTTTAAATTGTGTGATTTCATTTATGGTTGACCAAAGACGTCTCGGACTTTTTGTTGAATCTTCTATTTGTTTTCTATAATATTGTCTCTTTATCTTCTTTATCAAGTTGGAACAATAGTTACGGAAGCGTTTGTAAGTTATTATTAAAATTACGTTGAAGGGTTCTAGTCTTGTTTGGCGCTGCATTTTGTTTCTAAGCCTTATACACCGCAGGGCTCCAGTAGTGATCCAGGGCTTCAAACTTCTTTTACTACAAGAAACGGATTTGATTTTTGAGTTTTGTAGAAGGGATGACCTAATAACCTCAATTAGTTTAGTAGCAAAACTATCAGGGAGCGTGTTAGTATCAAAAATGGGTAAATCTATATTAATGAGGCATTTATAAGCTTTTTCAAAATCTGTAACAGTTGCGGTTTTTACACAAGTTCTTTGTGTCTTCTCTGAGCTAGCCATATGTAGGAGAACCATTGCATGATCTGTGATTGTTGTATTAAGGACTGCCACAAAGGCAGAGGTTTTAGTTTTATCAAGCTTCAGACAGGTATGGTCAAGACAATTCTGTTCTCTAGTGGGTAGGCAATGTCCTGGAAGGAGGCCGTGAACAGATAGCATATTAAGGTAATTTAGCCTATTTGATCTTTGTTGTGATATTTCTGTTGACTTTTCTATTATGTTAATATTAATGTCACCCATGACAATAATATTTTTGTGCGTGCTGCAAGCTTCAAGATGGCTGTTTAATGAGTTAATGAAGTTGTCAGCACAGGTAATAGACGGAGAACGGTATATAGGTACCTATAATAGTAAAATTAGACACGGTGATTTTAAGAGCAGAAGCATGATTTACAGTTAGTTCTGTAACCAGGGGCAAATGTTTGTTTTTTACGTAGGCTACCACACCATCATTTTGGTTTAGCTGGATTGAGGTAAAATAAGAAGTGTAGTTATAAAGTATTGGTATTTGTTTCTTACTGTTTAGTCTACACTCGGTAAGAATAATAACATCCACGTCGAACTTCATCATAGACAAATTCATCTGCAAGTCATCAAAGTTGCTGTAAATACTCCTCATGTTCTGGGTCACCACCGTCAAGCAGGTACTTTCGAGATTTAAAGAGGTGGAAATCTGTTCGATATTCATTAAAGCCGAGGTTGCAATTTCAATCTGGTCTAATTCATCAAGTGAAGTTAAGTTACTATCCATTTTCTTGTATGTGGTCTAATAGACGTAACTCATGGTGTATGAATGAAAGGAGATACTGAGGAGAACAAATATCAATCAGGCTTACTACATAAATATGCAGTTGAGGTTTTAGTTCAAAGAGTCTTACAATGGGTGTGTGAGTGGATGTGTGATGTAAGAGAGAGATAGTTGTAATTTGAATGTTATGAGTAGTTGATGAGTGTTTCATCGTTTTGAACGAGGTGAGTTTTTTTAGTGTTGATATTTGGTGAACATGCTTTACAATAAAAAAGTTTGTATGAAAGTTACTTCTAAAGAATGTAAATAAACCATAGATATTGAAACTGAATCCTAACAGAATAAAGTCTAGTAATAACGCCAATAAAAGTAAACAAACAAATGGAATAGGAAAAATTAGTCATGCATTTAGAAGCAAGCTATGCACCTGCGCTTCACTCTTGACGAGAATCACCTTAGCATCCACGTCCTTTTTTAGATAAACTCGACCGAAGCCAGTCCAGCAGAATTTATACTGCTTTGATTTAGCTAAGTCCCGGGCTAAGAAGAACAGGCGCGCGTTTTTCGGAGTGAGTTGTTCTGAAACGAACACTGGAACGTCACCATTGCTAGCGATCGCAAGGTGCTTCGCTTGAAGTTTAGTCTTGTTTTTTATATTATACGACTTAGTGTTTTTCAATAAATCCTGTTTTAGAATAGCAGAGTCCAGTTCCACGACGATAGGGGGGCTACTCACCCCCTCCTTCCTCCCTTGTGATCTAAAGATGTCTTTGATGTCTCGTTTACTCATATCAAGATTAATATTTTTGGCCAGGCTAAGTACCATATTTATTAAATCCTCTCTGGTTTCTTGGTTTTTCCGAGGGACATTCTTTATTTCGATATTATTCTTGCGCGAACATCGTTGCAAGTCCTCAATTTTATCCTCCAGCACAATAATATAATCTTGGTCCTTCTTCGCTTGTAATTCTAGTTGAGTTATCTTATTTTGAAATTCCTCATTTTGTTTAGTCAAAAACGAGACAGATGTTTCTATATTGTTATTTGTTAGTTGAATCTCCTTAAGGTTGGCAGTTATGTTTTTTAATTCAGTTTGCTGGGTATTTATAAAGGACTGAAACAGCTCTTTCATTTCTTCCTTAAACTGGCAGAATTCCGAGGGTAAGTCTTCTTCCCTCATCCTTTTATAGCGTTGGGAAACGTAGTTTGGAGGGGTAACATCGGTGCCCATTTCACAAATGTTTCCGTCAGAAATAGATTTGTTCATCTTGACACGAATTGATTCTAAGTTACCAGGATATGATAAGTGTCGAAGACTTTTATACTAATTAGCTAAAGATGCGTCGGGCGAAGTAGGAGGGACCAAACGGCCTATTTTGGTCAATGACAACAAAGTAGGCGTAGATTTAAGATAGTCCAAGGTCACGGCCTCAGGTCAGCTGACGAATAGCGCAAGTGAAAGGCGGTGACGCGCTTGCAAAAGGGATGTCCCTGTTATGATGACGCGGCGATGTGGTTGTGCGCGTGCGCTGATTTGTTGAGAGCCGTAATCAGGTACCAGGGCAGCAGGTAATTAGGAGTTAATTTAACTCGCCTGTATGTTTCTGGCAAAGATAAATTCTATGGATGTGTGTATTGTACTCACGAAACTTCTTGCGTACAAACACCTCCTCTGTGCATATGCTGTCCTATTTTTTCACTTTTATTTATTTTGCATAAATTTGAATTTAATTTATATTTTTTAAACGATACGGTCTTCTACACGTCTGCACCAAATGGTGGTCCGAGGAAGAGGATCTATTATAAAACCACTGCACAAAAAAGGATCTAAAACAGATAAAAATAATTATCGACCTATTGAGCTGATACCAATCTTATCAAAGGTCTTTGAAAGAGTTATGTATGAGAGAGTCCTCTAAATCCTGTACAAGTATAATATGCTTGCAAAACAGCAATATGAATTTAGGAAAAACAAATCCACCTCACTGGCAGCGTTTAACTTAGTCAAATCGATCCTACATAACATCAACTCGAAAGTGACAACTTCAGCTCTGTTTTTAGATCTTAGTAAAGCCTTCGATTTTGTAAATCACTCCATTCTCATTGATAAGCTAAGTAAAATGGGTATAAGAGGTCCAGCCTTAGAATGGTTCAAATCTTATTTATCAAATAGAACTCAGATCACGAGAATCACAAAATTTAATGACAAAGTAAATATTGTCAACGACTTTAACTCCCAACCCCGACTAAATTACTTCGGAGTTCCACAGGGAAGCATCTTAGGGCCACCACTATTCCTCGTGTACGTTAACGATCTCCCTCAAGCTATTGAACAGGATTGTGTTCTGTTTGCTGATGACACAACGGTTATCCTGGATTGTAAAAATGAGGAATCATACGAGTCTGATATAAATAACACTTTGAATAAAATTATTACTTGGTTAGATAACAACGCTTTAAAAGTTAACGTTGAAAAAACTAAACTAATTAATTTCAAAACGCAGAAAAATAAATTTTCCACTTAAAAATATCGCATAGAGATCAAATAGTAGAACAATTACGTAAAACAAAATTCCTTGGTATAACACTTGATGAACATTTCACCTGGAAGGAACATATTGATGAAATATGTATGAAAATCAATAGGTTTGTTTTTGGATTAAAGAAAGTTAAAAATGAGACATCCAGGCCAACTGCTTTAATGGTGTATCACGCCTATGTTTGCTCCATCATCCGGTATGTTATCATTGTCTGGGGAAATTCTTCTGAAATTTCTAGAGTTCTGTTAGCACAAAAAAAAAAAATGCATACGAGCAATTTTTAATATGGACTGGACTGATTCCTGCAGGCCAGTGTACAAATCACACAACCTTCTCACAGTTCCTTGCGTTTATATATATGAAATCGCTAAGTTTGTTAAAACGAATTATTCACTTTTTGAAACTAATATTAAAACAAATAAACGAAAAGCCACGCAATTTTTATAAAAATGCCTGTTCCTGGGATCGAACTATTCCGACGTAGTTGCGTGTATATGGCGCCACTTATTTATAATTCAATTCCAAGTTTTATAACTGATCTTCCTTACAGAAAATTTTGCATAGTTCTAAAAAAATGGCTCATTTCACATAGTTTTTATTCTATATCTGAATTCCTCAAAAAAACTCCTTGTCAGTCTTATCATTACAGAAACGCATTGTAAATAATCTTATTATAAACTAGCTGTGCCCGCGACTTCGTTCGCGTGCATGTCGGAAAACAATAATGTGTCGCTTTGACGGTGTAGGTACCACTCTTCCGATCTTCCGATCTATCCTGGTAGGAATCTACCACAGCTTTCGAATGCAGTCCAGAGCCTAGAGACAAAACACATTACTCTTGGCGTTCACGCTAAACGGTACGCCAAAATGTATGGGAATGACATTACCTGCGGAAAGGACACGGTAATGTCATTCCCATATATTCTGGCGTAGAGTTTAGCGTGAACGTTAACAGAAAGGTGTTTTGTCTAGGCCTGCAGGCATCTTTAGGGGTTATAATGATATTGCGACGAAGTCTCACTCAGATTTTTAAGAATAAATATAGATCAAAGCGCCTGGTCGAGGCTCATTTTATAATAAATGTGCACCTGCCGTAGGTACAGTAAAAGCTCTTTATTCGCGAGGTATACGTTCCGTAAAATACCTACCGCGAATACAGAAACCGTGACTATGGAATGGTAATTTATATGGGATTATAGGGGATACGTTCCTAGGTGCCAAAAAAAACCCAATTTAATTGAAGTTTTTGACCATATTGATTAATTGTATGAGCGTGATATGGATGCAAGCGACTCTCCAAGGCGTAAACGATCAAGCATTTCTATGCGTTAAACAGATTTTTTCGCGTCGAAAATCGTTTTTAAGTAAAAAAAAAATTTCAACATTTTGCAATAAATGGAAAGATGAAACAATAGGTAAAACACGCAAAGCGGCTCGTACCAAAGGATGGAATGTCTATTAAGTCGCAGCATTTATAAATGTGGGGGAGGCCTATGTCCAGCAGTGGACGTCTTTCAGCTGAAATGATGATGATGATGATATATAAATATACTTTATGGTGATGAGGTTGGTTTCATTATGTTTGTTTACATTCTCAAAAAACTTTTTTCAAAAAAAAATTTGTACCGCCTTCCGAAATTAAAGTTATTTTGCACTTTGTAGTGTTTTTTGGAAGTCGGTTGTTATTTTTTTTTTTAAGTTTTTATTTTTCACTTTTTTGTTACACCTACCATACTCCAATTCGAAATTTCATCATCCTTTGGGTCAAAACAATGCATACTTATTTATGTGATAGCAACATTCGCGGTTGATTTGCTGTAATTTTTTGAAGAGTTCCGTTGTCTGTTTCCGAAACGCATCATCAGATCTATATGCAGGGCCCAATCTAAGGGGGGGCAAGCCGGGCAAATGCTCAGAGCGGCAAAAATGAGCGGCGGCAAAATGTATACTTACCACGATACTTACAAACATACCTACTCTCATGAATTTTTGTATACTTGTTCAGAAGCCGTAGTAGACTAACGTATGTGAATATTATATAGTTAAAAGAATATCACATAATTATGGTCATACCATCTTTGATGGTGTTAGTGCAAAGGGCGGCGAATTTTATTTTTGCCCGGAGCGGCTAAATAGCTAGATCGGGCCCTGTCTATATGAAATTTCAATGGGACCATTTCGGAATAAACCCCTTACGAAAAAAAAAAGAATTTTGCAAATCCGTCTATATACGACGGAGTTATGCCTGAACATACATTAAAAATATAAACATGTCGAATTGATAACCTCCTTCTTTTTGAAGTCGGTTAAAAACACCGACCGCGGCGAAGGCGGCTATTGTAGATGTCAAAGGCCGAACCAATACAGCGGCGATATCATTTGACAATGTACTTTAGACGAAGTTGTAATAAGGTCTATTTCACTTTTTTATAGTCCATCTGACGACGCGTTTACAAAGGATATTGGGTTGGATACCTATTGGAATCCTTTTTGTTATTTGTTAATATGTATGTACCGATGTACCGATTAGACCCGCAAATAAATAAATCTTTAGCCGCGGATATAGGAATTGGGTCGCATTTTTTTAATCCGCGAATAGTGAAAACGCGAATGAAGGAAGCACGAATAAGGAGCTTCTACTGTACTTACTCAATAAATCGACTGCGCGTCTGGTTGAGTGTGCTGAAGCATTATTCCACGCGGGGGCGGGCGCCTATCTCGGCCCGTACAGGCGCGTGTCTTTTAGCTTTGTTTATCAAACGTTGACCACTGAATAAAACCACAGCAGTGGGAATGCTCTGCACGGACTGCGATAGGCCTCGACACGGAGTTAATACAAAGAGGAGCTGTTGTAATCAGATTTCCCTAAGAAACAATGCGTGACAATTTGCGGGGTGAGGGGGGTGTTAGATCCCGCCCTTTAACTCAGTGATCCCGCCCACTTCTTTATTCCATCTACCGGTCAATAGCAAAACTACTCGCTCGTTCTGTTTATTTTACTTTGAAGTTACGTAATTATCTCACACTAGATGTCACTAAGTGCAGGATGCAACAGGGTCGTACTTAGAATAGGGTATGAGACACATTTTTAAAAAGTGTCTTTTATTTAGATTCTAAAATGGTAATAAACCACCAAAAAAAACACAACGTTTTTATTGAATCGATTAGTGCGATAAAAATGCATTTTCATTTTCATTTTTCGCGCGTGATTTGACGAAAACGCTGAACGCATTGGACGCCATATTGATCTGAGGGTATGACGTCAGCTTGCTGTGTAAAAAAATGCGCTGATATTTTGTATGAAAATTGTTTATAAATTAAAAAAAATGAGTTATTATTCTACTTATCGTTGGTTTGCTGTTCCTGAATGTAAGATAATATTTCAGTAAAAAATACTTTGGTTACAAAAATAGTAAAAGTACAAAGTTGTTCAGTTGATTAGTTTAAACAGCGTTATTAAGTAATAACACGGCGGGTACTATTTTATGGTGTACAGATTAAAAAAACTGAAATCTTTGAATTGAATTTTAAAATTTATTTTGTTTTTTCATTAATTAAAACCGAGTGGCGACCGCGTACGGGAAGCCGTAGAGTTGGGAAGGCCTCCCACAAGGTGGACCGACGACCTTGTGAAGGCCGTGGGTATCCGCTGTACGTGGGAAGCACAAGATCGGTCGAAGTGGAGGAGCCTGGGGGAGGCCTAAGTCCAGCAGTGGACGTATTTCGGCTGAAATGATGATGATGATGAACTAAAACGAACATTTTCGGACTGCTTTTTGCCTAAGCTATCTAATAATATATTTATAGATTATTTCTCTTATAGGAAAAGTTTTTACCCAGTGCGCAAACTGTAACCATGAATTCAGCATATCATTATAGACCCCTACAGCAGCAATTTTTCGCCCGTTATAAAAAAAAATCTGCTGTTTCATAGAAAAGTGCAATACCTACGCGGTCAAAATGTATGGAACAGCTAAATTTTTTTTTGTATAACCGGCGAAAGATTTCTTTTCTGAATTCATGGTTACAGTTTGCGCACTGGATAAAAACTTACCCTGTATAGAGTAAAATACCCTATTGTCGTACCGGGAGTACTCCGGTATTTTTACAAATTTTACGAACCATTCATATTTTTTTCAGAGCACCAGTTGCTTGTGAGTGACCAAACTGTGAGGAGAAGGCTGCATGAAGTTAACCTTCATGCTCGCAGACCGCTTCGTACTCCAGCACTACGCCGAGGAAATCGTGGACGACGACTAGAGTGGGCTCGTGAACATTTGCTCTGGGAAGATAACCAGTGGTCTGTAGTGCTGTTTACCGATGAGTCCCGGTTCGGTTTCCATCCCGATACACGTAGAGTACGTGTTTGGCGAGTTCCTGGTCGTGAGAGCCGTCTACAACATCCTCAGGATTTCCATTCATACCACGGCGGGACAGTTATGGTTTGGGCTGGAATTCGTGTTGGTGGAAGAACAGACCTCGTTTGGATCAGAAACACCATGACGGCTGAAAAATACCGTAACGAGGTGCTAGTACCAATAATCTACCCCTATCGACTACAAATGGGCCAAGAATTCACGCTCATGCACGATAACGACCGTCCGCACACAGCGAGAGTGGTGACAAGCTGGTTGCAGGAGCACGACGTATCGGTCTTAGGCTGGCCCGCTCAATCGCCTGACCTAAACCCCATAGAACACGCGTGGGACATGCTCCAAAGAAGGGCTTTGGGGAATTTCCCTGCTAACATTGCGACGGAAGAGCAACTTTTTTTGCATCTTAGCCGGACCTGGGACAATTTACTGGAGCAAGACTTGGATAACATTAATCCAAAGCATGAAAAACCGTTGCAGGACCGTTATTAACGTCATGGGTGGTTTTACTGACTACTTTTTTTGAGAAATAAATTCTTAGTTAGTTTTACCATTATTTCACATTTTTGCTTAATTTGAATAAAAATTTGTTTACGCAAAAAAAAATAGTTTTCTTTTATTCTGGAGTGTAGTCTGATAAATGGGCTTTATAAAAATATACGCATGTTGTATGCAAAAAAAAAATTGAGTAAATTGAGTAAATCCAAAATATCCCTAGACAGTGTTGATGTGTGTATGAGACAGCCGCGGGACATTTGTTACACTAATTAGATTCTAATTACGGCCCTGTCTTTTTGTTATGTTTCCGTTTGTTGTTCATAGTTGACAACATAAATGGCGGCCTGTTTACAAAATGGTATAAGAACTACAAAAATATAATTTTGGCGACTAAAGGGTATTTAAGAATGAATGTTGAACAAATCTCAATACATATTATTATTAAAATATGTTAACACTGAGCTCTACGTACCTAAATATTTTTATTTCCCATGACACAAAGTGTCGCCATCTAGTGTCGGGTAGAATTAAATATGAAAAAAACGCTTACAGATTTTTCTAGAACTATTTTGATAAATTACTCATAAAATTACTTAGAAATGAAATGTGATGCCATCCGTAGCATCAGAACGTCTATCTGAGTAGTTTTCACAAGATAAAACACAACATTTCATTTTTTTTTTCTTATTGCGCGAATATGCTATAAAATGGGAACGTGTTCAAAGTTGTGCACAGAACTTGACAGGACGAACGCCAACAATACACTGACTAAGGCCACGCCCACGTCATGACGTCAGGACCTGGTTGAGAATCACAGAGCACAGTTGCTTAGGCCGGCTCCTCTTTGTATTAACTCCGTGGGCCTCGACAGGTAGCAGTGCAGTAACACCTGACGCCACCTGTCAGTTAACGGCCCGTGGCACGGAGTTAAAACAAAGAGGAGACGGCCTAAGCAACTGTGCACTGTGATTCTCAACCAGGTCCTGACGTCATCACGTGGGCGTGGCCTTAGTCAGTGTATTGTTGGCGTTCGTCCTGTCAATTTCTGTGCACAACTTTGTACACATTCCCATTTTATAGCATATTCGAGCTAGAAGAAAAAAAAGAATGAAATGTTGTGTTTTATCTTGTAAAAACTACTCAGATAGACGTTCTGTTGCTATGGATGGCATCACATTTCATTTCTAAGTAATTTTATGAGTAATTTCTCAACATAGTTCTAGAAAAATCTCTAAGCGTCGGTCTTTTCAATATATAATTCTACCCGACACTAGATGGCGACACTTTGTGTCATGGGAAATAAAAATATTTAGGTACGTAGAGCTCAGTGTTAACATATTTTAATAATAACATGTATTGAGATTTGTTCAACATTCATTCTTAAATACCCTTTAGTCGCCAAAATTATATTTTTGTAGTTCTTATACCATTTTGTAAACAGGCCGCCATTTATGTTGTCAACTATGAACAACAAACGGAAACATAACAAAAAGACAGGGCTGTAATTAGAATCTAATTAGTGTAACAAATGTCCCGCGGCTGTCTCATATATGGAATTACTCATAAAAATACAATCTCCTATAAATTAAATATTCTATCTATAAAAATGTATTTAAAGTACTTTCCCTCCGTGAGACAACTAAGTATGGCAGTTGTTATTTACTTAATTAAAAGATCTTAAAGCCTACCTAATTTATTTAGTTTTTAAATGATGTATGTTCAGATTTCTTTCCGAAGATAATCTAAGACAGCAATGGATTACAAAAATTTATATCACTATTTCAATACAAATATGAATGGTTCGTAAAATTTATAAAATACCGGAGTACTCCCGGTACGACAATAGGGTATTTTACTTTATACAGGGTAAGTTTTTATCCAGTGCGCAAACTGTAACCATGAATTCAGCATATCATTATAGACCCCCTACAGAAGCAATTTTTCGCACGTTATAAAAAAAAATCTGGTGTGTCATAGAAAAGTGCAATACCTACGCGGTCAAAATGTATGGAACAGCTAATTTTTTTTTTTTGTATAACCGGCGAAAGATTTCTGGGGTAGGGGGTCTAGAATGATATGCTGAATTCATGGTTACAGTTTGCGCACTGGATAAAAACTTTTCCTGTATGAGAAATAATCTATTAATATATTATTAGATAGCTTAGGCAAAAAGCAGTCCGAAAATTTTGGTTTTAGTTCATCATCATCATTACCTATCATCATTTCAGCCGAAATACGTCCACTGCTGGACTTAGGCCTCCCCCAGGCTCCTCCACTTCGACCGATCTTGTGCTTCCCACATCCAGCGGATACCCACGGCCTTCACAAGGTCGTCGGTCCACCTTGTGGGAGCCTTCCCAACTCTACGTCTTCCCGTACGCGGTCGCCACTCGGTTTTAATTTATGAAATAACAAAATAAATTTTAAAATTCAATTCAAAGATTTCAGTTTTTTTTATCTCATCTTGAACACCATAAAATAGTACCCGCCGTTTTATTACGTAATAACGCTGTTTAAACTAATCAACTGAACAACTTTGTACTTTTACTATTTTCGTAACCAAAGTATTTTTTATTGAAATATTATCTTACATTCAGGAACAGAAAACTAACGATAAGTAGAATAATAACTCATTAAAAAAAAAAAAAAACAATTATCATACAAAATATCAGTCCATTTGTTTACACAGCAAGCTGACGTCATACCCTCAGATCAATATGGCGTCCACTGCGTTCAGCGTTTTTGTCAAATCACGCGCGAAAAATGAAAATGAAAATGAAAATGCATTTTTATCGCACTAATCGATTCAATAAAAACGTTGTGTTTTTTTTTTGGTGGTTTATTACCATTTTAGAATCTAAATAAAAGACACTTTTCAAAAATGTGTCTAATACCCTATTCTGAGTACGACCCTGTTGCATCCTGCACTTAGTGACATCTAGTGTGAGATAGTTACGTAACTTCAAAGTAAAATAAACAGAACGAGCGAGTAGTTTTGCTATTGACCGGTAGATGGAATAAAGAAGTGGGCGGGATCACCGAGTTAAAGGGCGGGATCTAACACCCCCCTCACCCCGCAAATTGTCACGCATTGTTTCTTAGGGAAATCTGATTACAACAGCTCCTCTTTGTATTAACTCCGTGTCGAGGCCTATCGCAGTCCGTGCAGAGCATTCCCACTGCTGTGGTTTTATTCAGTGGTCAACGTTTGATAAACAAAGCTAAAAGACACGCGCCTGTACGGGCCGAGATAGGCGCCCGCCCCCGCGTGGAATAATGCCCCCCATGGCGTTATCACGATGAAGAAAGATCACGCTGTAAAGGTGGATACTGACCGGCGTCACGGGTCAAAATGCACCTAATATGTTACCAAGCAAGTATTCGTGCAGTCAGTAGTACCTACGGCAAAACATGCGAGCGAGCAACACTGATTTTAGCACACGGCGTAAAGACATGCTCGCTGCGAATGTTACCATTACCTACGCCCCGTAACGTCGGTCATTATCCACATTAAAAGCGCTGTTGAAAAAAAAACCAAACCACGCAAAAAAAACTATTTAATTGTATAGCACGGGTTTTCTATGAACATAGTAAGTACGATGTTGTTGCTACGTAGTGCCATACCGCGCGCGCCCCCCCCTCTCTCCCCGCTGCTGACGCAGGCAGCAGGAAGAGAGAGAGCCCGATCCCGAGGATAATGGACGTAACAGAGCGATCCTCCGCGACTCTCAGTTGCGATGCCTTTTTATTGTAAATTGTAATCAAAAATGTTTCAGTGTTTCTTTTGTTCAGCCATACATTTATTTGTAGACCAATAAATAATTATATTTAAAGAAGCGACTTTAAAATTGTCAATATTTTACTATTGTGATTTCTATTGTTCCTGTGTAGGTAATGTATCCTTTGTTGGAGAAATAAATACATTTTTAAACTTGTTTTAACTAAGAAAATGCTTCTCTGTAAGCGATGTTGCTCGGAAGAGCATCGACATAACTACAGTTGCCCGTGTGAAAACCTATCTATTTACTCAAATCCACCAGTAGTTATGGTCGCAATTTTGGATTTTTTTTCCTGACTTTCACCATCCGACCTCGCTTGAACCCCTCCCCACCTCGAAAACTAACATCACGAAAATTAGCACATAAGTATTTACAACTCTTTACTCCCAAAACTCCCATTATTTGAATCGAGTAATGCTGTAAACACGCATTTAAATTTAACATTATCAAATTTCGCGCGAAATCAAGTTGTTGTCTTTGCATGTTTGCTATTCAAACCTAGATGGCGTTACTGACGCTAGAGATTAAGAATTTCTATGGAGATGTTCCTCTAGCCGCTCTAATTTTGCTATATTATGCTAGATGGCGCTACTAAGACTTTTATCACAATTAAAAATGAGATTTCTTCCCCTCTATTTGTATTAATTTAATGGATAAAACTAATAAATATTTATCTAACATTGCATTCTAGGTATATGACTCAGAACACCACGTCAGTTAATATTATCACAACTTTTTATTTGACTTTAACTCATAATTAAAAATAAAAAACAATGAGTAGATTATGTCAACACTAAGTAAATTCAAATTAATTTATACAGTCAAATAAAAACAAACAATTAAGTTAATAAAGATATGACCTGTCAGTAGGCAAGGAAACTCTGGTGAAAGAACACAAACATTGTCTTGAGTTAATCACAGCGACCAACTATTCTTATCGTTTAAGTAGTCGTTGATTGAATAGTATGCCTTTGCGCAAAGGTTGGATTTTACTTTAGCTTTAAACGCATTAAAATTCAAATCTAGCACAGAAGAGGGAAGCTTGTTATAAAAGGTTATACCAAGACCAATAAATGAGTTATGAACCTTACGAAGCCGGTGAAAGGGAGCACGTAGTTTGTCCTTATTTCTAGTATTAATATTATGAAAATCACTGTTTTTAGTGTACAAGTGTATGTTTTGCCTTATATATAAGATGTTGGCCAAGATGAATTGCGATGCCACGGTGAGTATACCAATATATTTAAAAAATTCTCTAAGAGAAACTCTAGCACCTAAGTAGTTGATAAATTGCTCGCACAGCTCGTTTTTGAAGAACAAAAATATTTTGAATATCTGCGGCTTTGCCCCACAGCAGAATGTCCTACATGCACGCTTTTATTCTTGTTTGTGTATACACATGTTTGTGCAAATAAATATATTAAGGATCAAATCTTACTTTATTCACATACTTACCTATTACCTACATGTTAAAAAATTATGTCCAGTACAAACTTTAAAAAGTTGCATCTATCTTTCCGGAAATGTAGGCAAAAATGTCGACCTACGTCATATCTGCGCCACGGCATATTCTTTGGTCGTCGTTTTAGTGTAGCGCGCATTTTATGCGCAGATAAAATATCATCGTAATATTCGTAGTGTGTGAATACACGATTTATGTTTTGTTGTTTATTCTGCTTCAAGTTTTTTTTACTTAAAAGGCACGATTAAAACTTAAGTGTCACATTCTAGTCATTTTATGTCTCAAGTTCTCAACCGAACTATCAAATAACTTGAGTAGGTATATAACACTGTTTTCATTATACAATAGGTATCACTATAACATGTAGCTAACTGACTTTTTTTCAAATAATTAACATTATTAATTAGATCTAACAGTTTTATCGAATAATAATATGTTTAATCTTATGATAAAACTCAGTCACATTTTATAATAATTACTGAATATCATATTATATTGTTGGCATGGATGCTTCATTTATTTATCATGTTTATTTTATATTTATAAATAAAATAGTTGTAATGGCCATTGATTACAGTATAACTTTTTTTCATTTTAGGTCACGTTTAATAATGGTGAACACCTATGTCACAATTGTTGGACAGCAGCACGACGAGGAAGACTTCCGCGACGACTAAGACTTTCGTATCCTCCGGTAGAAGCTTTGCCGGCAGAAAAAGTGCCCGCAGAGGAAGTGCCCGCAGAGGTAGAAATTCAAAGCAACCAGTCGCAATCTTCAAATGAAGTACAAAACGAGACTTTTCGTTTGCCTGGTTATTGCCGGTCACCAAACACGTCGAATTCTTGTTTGGTATATAGGTGTAGAAATAATATACGTCGTCGAATACCTAAAAGTACAACTATTACTAAACCACATTTTAGTACTACATTTCACCATACACACGAGTATGTCGGGAACACTTGGAAGACAACGATTGGGATGTAATTCTTACTGCAGAAAATGGCTGCTTTTATTTTAATCCGCAGCAAGTGAAATGATGGAATTGTTAAAACAACCCAGGAATTATATAATAGATTTTGAAAATCTACAAGAGCAACATAGTGAAGAGTCGACTTCCAAAGAATTTATGACGAAACACCATCACTAGTAGAAAGCTGTCGTAACTCTAAAACCGCTTTAGGTATATTTTTGTCAAAAATAAGAACGGGTGAATCAAATGAAAGGCTTGGAACAGTTTTTCTTAGGACGCGGTCAAATCTAGAGCGGCTTATGAACATAGCTAGGGAAAGTCTAGAAAGAGATTTTGTCCCTCGGTAGTTAGGGTTTAATCATATAATAACCAGACAGCAGATTATGGAACGCACTCTTGAGGTTCCTGCCGCTTTATTCGGCAATCGCGGTGAAGCCATTATTATTGTATGTGACGGTACTTATATGTAAATCCAAAAGAGTGCCAACAGCTTCAATTTCCAAAAAGTAACTTACAGTGTTCAAAAGCACAGAAATCTTTTGAAACCATTTTCATTTGTAACTTGTGATGGACATATAATAGATATTTTTGGGCCTCACGCTACGATTCAAAATGATGCTTCCATTTTGAATTATCATTTAAGTGGCGTTGACAGGCCCCTTCATTGGTTACTAAATCTTGGAGATGTTTTTATTTTGGACAGAGAGTTCCGTGACTCTATCGAATATCTAGAGGAGCATGGATATGTTGGCATTATGCCACAGTTTCAAAGTAGAGGATCCACCCAATTAACCACAATCCAGGATAATAAATCAACTTGTTAATATTCTAGAAAAATCGTATATTTACTCTTACAATGTTTGTAAATATGTGAGCACCATGTATCCATCATAAAATTAATTTATCTGTATTGCTTCAGTAGCATTTTTTTTTTAATTTTGCCTATTTTGGTATAGTAGTAATTTTATTCTGGGTGCATCGTTTTTCACACATAATTATATAATGAATGTACTTTGTTAAATTGTATTTAAATCATTTTAAAAGAGTAACGGTGGAGTTTCTTGCCCGTTCTTCTCCATACGAAACTACATTTTGGAATGGGCGACTAGAATCAATTCTATTTTAATGTAAATATTGACGTTCAAAAGTGCCTTTTAAGTGCCTAATTGAAATAAATGCTTTGACTTTGACAAAAATGTGCACCATTTGTCGATGGCCCCGTAGAAATAGTTAATGGTAGACTAAAACGAGATTTCAAAATTTTTCGGCACAAATTTTGCAACAAGGTCTGCACAAAAATGTGGCATTGATAATGCCTGATTTTTTTGCAGACCTTAGAATCTCTGTGGCTTTAACTAATGCTTGCCATATAGATCTGATAAATAACCCTCAAGCACGTGATTTTATAAATATAGCCCAAGAGCGTTTGAACGTGAATGATAATTTGGCAGATTATGACGATTGCAAAAGACTACACAGAAATAGGGAGGCTTTTTCAAACATAAAAGTTGAACAAAACAATTTAAATATATTCTCTCAGTTCTTACAGCTGAGGAATTGACATTATTCGCGGTTAGCACATACCAAATAAAAAGTTATTACAGCGAGCATATTCGAAGCAACGGCAGATTTGTAGTACAACAATATAACAGGTCACTCGTTGATTTAACAACATATAATATGCCAAATAATAATATTTATCTACTCAGGAGGAACCTAAAGAGTAGACATAATTATATCCTCAAAAATCTACCATTGCTATATATTAGTTGATGCAAACAATAGTGGACTAGAGGCCATAAAAAGCTATTGCTGTACGTGTTTCACGGGTCGGAGGACCATTGGTTGTTGCGCACACACTATGTGCTTGGTCTGGTTTACTGGGTTTGCTAGACACCAAGACGTGATTAGGTGTCCTGCTTTATCCCTAGACACAATAATAATCGATAACGATGAAGACGATTAATCAATATTATCTAAGTTTTGTTAAATGACTAATTAGTTGTATTATTATTATAAATGATGCAATGCCAATAATACAATACAACTAATTAGTCAGTTAAAAAAAAAAACGAATGCAATAATATTGAATTTATTTATTAATCATCTTCATCGTTATCGATGAACTGATTGATACCTAACAATTCTGTACTACAACATCAAAATACAATTAATACAATTATAATTGAATGCACAAAAACAGTTTAATAGTTGAATTTGTATATTTGTTGCTATTAAGTTCATTTTTTCCAATAAAAACATTTAAAACAAGAGACTGTTTTTCTTTGGACTCCTGGGATAGATTAGTGAGGAACAAAATGCACTATGTGAGTATTCTAGGAAGCACTTGGTCCAACTTCCATACAAAATTAGGCAATGTCCTTTATTTAACCAGATTTGTACAAACCATGCCGATTTAGGAAGCAAAAGTAACAGCACTGCACTAACTCCCTTAGTAGTCCAGTCATTTAAGCTTAAATTAGGTAAGAATCTCGGAATTCGAGATACCCAGCTGTAAGTCTGTAAA
Source organism: Polymixis flavicincta (assembly GCA_949987655.1). Lineage (NCBI taxonomy): Eukaryota > Metazoa > Arthropoda > Insecta > Lepidoptera > Noctuidae > Polymixis > Polymixis flavicincta. The sequence goes on along the minus strand of OX465182.1, from coordinate 25,178,554 downwards.
TACTTGTATATTGACACCCTGAAAGTTGTCTCTATATCTATTCAATAATACTGATAACCGTTTACTAAAGTTAAGTGGAGATATACTCGACTAAAAGTTTTGATAATTATCCTCATTCCAAAACACATATTTTATTTCTGATTTGGACAAATTTCTGACAAATTTGGATGAACTAGCGCAGTAGGCAGAAAATACCCCACCATACTGAAACTCCTTACAGTTTTGCATCGAGATGCCAATTTATTCAGCGTTAAAGCTCACATTCAGTCTTCTAAGTACCTGGTACTTATTGATAGGCCTGCACTGTCCTCCCATACCTATTACCTGTTCACTGTAATTTGAAAACATTGTTAAAGCCAATTATTTTTAAATGAGTAACCGTGGAGTTTCTTGCCGGATTACCGCCATGGGATCTGGAGGAATAGGTCCTCGCGCACATGTGGGAGTGGCGCAAGGAGGCCAAACGGCGGCCGGGGCGTAACTCCGCTACCGCGGGAAATCGCGGCACAGCGGACAGAGCTCCGGTGGGATCTCATGGCGACATGCAGATTGCAATTGTCGTAACCCAGTGCTGGGCACGCCACGATTGCGGCGGTAAGTCCCCTCTTTGAGCAGTGGCTCGAGAGGCGGCATGGCGTCCTCACCTTCCGCCTGACGCAGGTCCTCACCGGACACGGTTGTTTCGGGAGCTTCCTGTTTCGGATAAGGCGGGAGGACACGCCCGGGTGTTTCCACTGCGAAGATCGCCCTGAGGACACGGTGCGGTGGAGCACACGGTGGCGGTCTGCCCGGCTTGGGCGGAGCACCGCCGTATCGTCGTGGAGGCGACGGCGGCAGCGATCTCTCGCGTCCGGCCTTGGTCCAGGCCATGGTTTTTTTTTTGGGCTTGGTACGGAGCGAGAGGGCATGGGTAGCCGTCACCTCCTTCAGCGAAGAAGTAATGCTCGCGAAGAGGGCGCGGAGAGGCGGCGTACGTGAGGGAGAGGCAGTATATGCGCCCTCACCGCCGCAGGAGACGCCCTGGGCGTCGGGAATCCCAGGCTGATTTCCGGCCACCATAGGCGTGGGCTTGCGGACGGCGAGTAATGGGTAGCTCGCTGTCCAGTAAGGACCAAGCCAGGTCGACGGCGCGTTGTGTTGAGATGTCAGCACAAACGTGATAACAACCGCAAGGGCCGATGCCTGCCAGGGATGCGGGTTTGTTCGAAAGAGATACCGCAGCCCCTGGCATACAGGCTACTGAGGAAACATGGGTGGGTGGGTTTTAGCCAGTAAAAGTCTGCCACGCCCTCCTGCTCCACCCATAGCGGGAGAAGTTATCTAATGATTTCCCACCCAAAAAAAAAACCGTGGAGTTTCTTGCCGGCTCTTCTCCATAGGAAGCGACAGTTTGGAACCGTGCACCTAGCTTCTGACGTTTCATAAGTGCCCACGCAGGTTTAAATGAAATAAAATATTTTGATTTGATTTGATTTATAAAATATTTTTGTAATTAAGGATAGTCGTATTACGTAACTTAAAATGTGATTTTTTGCTAATGTACACATTTTTATAATGTCAGGTTCAAATAATAGAGTAATGTATTAAACGGATATTCCAGTTGGAATCATGTAAATTAGACCACTGATTTAGAAGTTATTAAAATATTTGTCCATACTCTACAGGATGCGTGTAGTCGCTTTGTTTTAAGATTGTAAGCCCTTGCTGTAGGCCTTAATATATGGAGACAGCCACAGGTAAGTCCGGTTATGCAGCCGAAACCTCCTAGGTTGACCTGCAACATACAATCCCCAAAAAGAAAAACGCCACTTGGTCAGTTACTACATAGCGCCCGAAGCGGCAACAACTAAGAAGCCAAAATCTGCGGACCACACTCAAACAAGAAATGGAGGCTATGTTGAATTGAATCTGCATTTCAGTTCAACATAACCACTATAGATCACTGGACTCAGATAGTAGGGAGCGCACCCGTGTCGTCCGCTACACTGGTGCTTTACTTTATGTACATTATTTCATCACCACTGCTCTCAATACGATGAAGGAAAACATCGTGAAGAAACCAGCATGTTTTAGAACCAAAACTTCGAAGACATGTCATGTGACATTCCCACCCCGCACTAGGCCCGCGTGATGGTTCACTCCCTCTCACAGAGAGGAGGTAGGCTTCTTCTCCTAGCGGTAGAACCATAGGCTGATGTTTAGATTAATAAGGATAAATGTAAACACATTTTGAAAACAGTATAAAAACGTTCGGAACAAGACAAAGTTGCAATCACGGTCGTGTCTTCCGGAATCGCTACCACACTGCTTCTTGGTAGAAAAACTGAGCACGCCAGGACAAGACATCCGCAGCAACAAAGACATGATGGGTGGTGTCACAGTTCTCTTTAGTGGCGATTTCCGGCAAACACTTAATGTGGTGAGGCGAGGAACTAGGACTGACGAGGTGATTGCTACGTTGGATAGATCGACTCTTTGGTCGCATGTATATCGACAGCGCTTGACCATCAACATGTGAGTTCGGTTTAAAGTTAGTGAAGATACCAGAGGACCAGAAGAGAGTGGTTATAGGTGAACCTACTAGAGGCTCTTGGTAGAGTAGTTCCCAGTTTAGAAGATCAGATTCGTTTGGTATACTTCTTGTTCTTGGGTGTGTGAATGGGCCATTTTAACGCCCAAAAATGATCAATCTGCAGCGAACTACCAACAGAATTCTCTAGCAATTTGAAAGGCAATGGCCACTCTGTGTTGTTTAATACTCAAGCAGTTGCTAAAACATTTTAATTTAAACAATCTCCTTCATAATGAACAATATGGCTTTACAAAAGGTCGTTCGACTACTGATGCGGGTGTTGCTCTGTTGAAACACATATTTAATGCATGGGAGAGCTCTAAAAATGCTATTGGAGTTTTTTGTGATCTGTCCAAAGCCTTTGATTGCGTGCACCATGAGACGCTTTTGCGTAAACTTCATTATTACGGTGTCCATAACGATGCTCTAAACGTAATAAATTTTTATTTACAAAATAGGGTTCAATGTGTAGAAATTAATGGTAAAAAATCTTCTGGGCTGCCAGTTCAGTTAGGTGTGCCTCAAGGCTCAATACTCGGCCCATTCTTGTTTTTAGTATATATTAATGACTTACCGTTCTATTTAAAGAGTATTTGTGATGTTGTACCGTTTGCAGATGATACTTCTCTTATTTTTAAAGTAGATAGGAATAGACAAGACTTTGACGACGTAAACAGTGCACTCTCAATGGTTACGGATTAGTTTACGGCAAATAACCTTGTTCTCAATGCCAAAAAAACAAAATGTGTAAAGTTCGCCTTACTGAATGTTAGAAATCTAGGTCCCAATATCGTCTTAGATAAAGAGGTGCTTGAAACCGTAGACTCGGCAGTTTTTCTGGGCATAACAGTAGATGCCAAACTTCAGTGGGGATCACACATATCAACCCTAGCAGGGAGGCTCAGTTCAGCCGCCTACGCCGTCAGAAAAGTAAGACAATACACTGACATCGATACAGCTCGATTAGTATACTCTAGTTATTTTCACAGCGTTATGTCCTACGGTATTCTGCTGTGGGGCAAATATATATTTTTGTCCTTCAAAAACGTGCTGTTCGTGCAATTTACCAGCTAGGTGGCATATTTTCTTTCAGGGACTTTTTTAAAGATATTGGTATTCTCACAGTGGCATCACAATTCATATTAGCTAACATCTTATTTATTAGGCAACATATACACTTGTACACTAAAAACAGTGTTATTCACACCGTTAACACTAGAAATAAGGACAAACTACGTGCTCCCTTTCACCGGCTTCATAAGGTTCATAACTCATTTGTTGGGCTTGGTATAACCTTTTATAACAAGCTTCCCACTTCTTTGCTAGATTTGCCTTTTGATGCGTTTATAGCTCAAGTAAAATCCATCCTTTGTTTAAAGGCTTACTATTCCGTTAACGACTATTTAAATGACAAAAATAGTTGGTCGCTGTGATTAACACAAGACAATATTTATGTTCTTTCTCCAGAATTAGCGTACCTAGTGACAGGTTATATGGGTTCATCTAATTATTAAGTTAAACACCTTTTTTTTCTCTCTCAATTTTATTGACCAATTGTTTTTTATTTTTATTATCTTTCTATTATGTCATTAGTTATTGACATGAACTAACAATAATCCAGCATTGCATATGTAAGCTATAGAGCCCTTTATACCAGAATACTTTTATTTTTGGTAATATGCGTTATTGTTAATTACTTTGCTTATGTATGTATCTAGAATCAAGTCCATCCGACTAAACAGACAGCTGTGCTGCTGGGGAGTTTGTTGCGCCACTTCTTCTTCCCAGCTAAAGCACTAGGAACTGTCGAAGGGTGGGCGTTTTTGGGGGACTGTCTTATGTATTTTGACTAAATGATCAGCCTAATTTGAATAAATGACTTTTGATTTTGATTGATTTTGTGCTTCTTTTTTTCATTATAATTCATAAATGCCCGATTGGCTTGCTAAGTTTGTGGCGTATGAATAGTTTACGGTACGAGGTACGAATTTTGTTGAGCACAGAGGACAAATCTAGCAATGAAAAACACGCGATCACTACTAAGATTTACCATCGGTATATCCACAGGTTAAACTATTACATCACTATTATTATTACAAACTATTATTATTATTCACTGGTTTCGGGCACTCTCGGGCTAGGATGGCTACAGTTCAATATTTCTATTTAATGCGGTTGAAACTTACGAGACTAGTGCACTCTTTCGTGTCTGGAAGCGAACAGAACGCCACAATCGCAATGTGGACGGAAGAACTCGCGTTTACAATCAACATCCGGTTCCAGAAACTTCTAGTTTGTTCGACCCATTTCTACAGCGCTGCCACGTAGTGTCAGTGGGCCTGTACTACAAGACTCATTCATAATATTACAATACCCATTCAGAAAACAGCGCCTCCAGTGTCGAGGAGCGGGCATCAATCGACATTTATGCGTGAAGATTCATTGATCCCGGGCGCCCTCTAGTGATGAATATCACAAACAGAATTAGACGTCTCAACCTTTGCTTCCGCTACATGACAACAGAGGTCGCTCCTTGTATATCAGTCACAAATTTGTATATCGCTAAAACGCTACCAATATATCTCGTTTCTGAAATATCATCTATATCTTTATATTTGGTTGTAAGCACATGTAACAGAAGAAAACTATTGCAATTATCTGTTTATAATCACGTCGTTTCTTCGCTATTCAAAATGCCACAATGCAGGAACTATTTCCTTCTAATCTCTTTTATCTGTTCTGTGGTGAAATGCATGGCTTCTCCATTAAACTATTGCATGACACAAAATTAAAAACCCATAAGCCCATAGGAGTGTCTGTGGGACGGCCGTGAGACGGCCAAGCCGTTAATTTTGACCAGTTTCAGGGGTTTGGCTCTACGTTGGATCTGATAACTTTTTAACCGTGAAAGAGTTATGTAAGTCTTGGCAACCTACTTTACATCAAAAGTTTTTGGTGGGTAACAAATTCACCGGAACGAAACAAATTCATATCATACGGAACCCTCTTCATGCGAGTTCAACTCCCACTTGTCCGGTTTATTGAGTGTGTGGACATGGCCAATAGTTTTGTTTCGTATTTTACGGTCAACTTTTGTAAATTTTCCTTTCGTTTAATACCATTTTCGGATTGTTAAGAATATAAAAAAATTATCCAAACCGGTTTAGCCGTTCTCAAGTGATGCGCTTACCGGATAAGCATTTAATTTTATTAATTTACAGGATAAATAGGTTACAAAGGACGCTTGCAAATCAACCAAGATATAAACATAAAGTTTAGTTGAAAGAAAAGCCTTTCCCTTATTAATTTATCTTGAATATCGTAAGAAATAGTTCAGTAGTCACAACATATTTGTATCGGCAGGCACTTTCTATAGGTTGAGTCCCTACACTTGTAGTATTTAGAATGGGAAACAAAGCACCTAATCTAGTAAGAGGGCGCAATTTACGAGGGTGTTGCGCCCCTCTATCTGCGGTGCACAACCCCTGACGCCATGACGCGACGCCGCGCCGCACTGTCTAGATTTAGTGGAGTACTCATTATCGATTTAATCCATTTGAAAACTGCTCTTTGGTCCCTCTAACGTCACATCTCTAGTAAATTTTGGCGGGAATTATTTTTAACACGTAACGAATCGCCACATGAATGTCGCCAGATTGTTTGTTTTTTGCTTGTTGTTTTATTCGTGGATTAGTTTAATAGGGAGTGCTGGCCCAGGGTTATCGGCCTCGACTTACGAGTTGTAGGGCGTGAGTTCGAACTTAGGCAGGCGCTTTACTTTGTGTAAATTATTTCATCACCACTGCTCTAAAAACAGTAAAAGAAAACATCGTGAGGAAACTGGTATGCCCTAGAACCAAAAATTCGAAAACCTGAGACCCCAGCAGCTGGAAAATTATAGGCAGATTATGATTGTTTTAAAACTTTTAAGGCCCTCTTGTAGTGCGGTGTGTAGGTATGAAAACGCTTCCTCACTCCCCGCAGTAATAGGTATTATCGAGCGCATAGACGCGGCGAGTGCGCGCCGGGCGCCGGGCGCTGAGCTAGCCGATGCTAGCGTTTGGACCTGCCACAATGTAGCAGTAGGTAAGGAGGGTATTTCGGGTTCGGGTCATTGACGGAAGAGAAATATAATTGCTTTTCTGCTTGTTTTGTATTATTGTTATGTTATCAAGTATCAAATAAATATCCATACAGAACCTGAACATAACCCTCCCCATTTCAAAAAATCCGTTTCAGTCCTGCGAACTCAATTACATACTACACGATTAACAAATTTAATTATTATGTTAATTTTAATCAATCTGTATTTTACAAAGACTAATAAAGAAATACTTAATGATAAAAAAGGAGGTAACATAATGTATAAAAATCCGAAACAGAGTTGAATAACGTCAAGTAGCAGTGTGTAAAATGGAACGACGTAAACAAAATGTATAGTCGAGATGTGTTCAAAACATGGTGATACCTACGTTTACCGGTTACATAGAATAAGCTTATAGAAATTTACAAAAAAAATTTTTTCCATGAGTTTCTTTTAACATTGTGATGAGCGTATTTAATATTAGGTCTTTACCTATGAAATTGCCGTTCTGCAGTACTGGCCATTTCAAATCAAAATAATTTTTGTTTGGCTAAGAATTCTAATTTCAAATTAATTTTATTTTTAAAAACATGGATTTTTTTTTCTAAAAGTAGTCATTTCTTTATTGATTAGTGTTACATTTTCATCGCATTTCAATCTTTTTCGTCATCATGGATACGTTAAAAATTCGAGTAATTATGGAATATGAGTACCGTCGTGGCAGCAACGCGGCACAAGCGGCACGCAACATCAACGACGTTTACGGAGCTAACACTACAAACCAACGCACCACCTGTTATTGGTTTGCTCGCTTCCGTTCTGGAAATTTCGACCTGAAAAATGAACCTCGCGGTCGTCCGAAGACTTTGGTCGACAATGACGAATTAAAGGCGATTGTGGAAGCTGATGATACACAATCTACGGCTGAATTAGCAGCAGCTTTCGACGTTAGCGTCAAAACAATATTGGTCCATTTGCGTCAAATTGGCAAGGTAAAAAAGCTTGACAAATGGGTGCCCCACGAACTCAATGATCGCCAGCGCGAAGTACGCGTCGAGACGTGCCTTGCACTGCTCAACAGACACACAAATGAAGGAATTTTGAACCGCATTGTTACCTGCGATGAAAAATGGATTCTGTTTGATAACCGTAAGCGCTCAGCAAGTTGGTTGGATCCTGGTTCAGCACCTAAACAATGCCCTAAACGAAAACTTACCCCTAGAAAAGTGATGGTCACTGTTTGGTGGTCTAGCGCCGGTGTGATTCATCACAGCTTCTTACCAAACGGGGTGAGCATTACTGCAGATGTGTACTGTGAAGAACTGAACACAATGATGGAGAAGCTGGCGCATCTCCAACCAGCATTGGTCAATCGCTCGTCTCCGCTGCTCCTGCACGACAACGCGCGACCTCATACTGCACAGCAGACGGTCTCCAAGTTGCAAGAACTGGGGTTGGAAGCTCTCCGTCATCCGCCCTACTCACCAGACCTTGCGCCTACAGACTACTACTTTTTCCAGAATTTGGATAACTTCTTGGCGGGAAAAAAATTTAATACCCGAGAGGCAGTACAAAATGCCTTTGAAGAATTTGTTGCCTCCCGTCCAGCTGATTTCTTTAAGAAGGGCATCAATAAACTGCCACTGCGATGGCAAAGATGCATTGATTGCATGGGTGATTACTTCGATTAATACAAATAAAAAATTCATGAAAAAAAATCGTTTAAATTTTTTCATACAAAACGGCAATTTCATAGGTAAAGACCTATTATATAATACAATTAGATAAATTTCGTGATTTATTCCATTTCTACACACAGTCAAGTGAAAAATGGGCTTTCTTCTTTAATCATTTATTTTCTCACATTTTATTTTTAAATTGTTAACACTATTGTAGATTGTAATAATAATATGAATGCTGTAATAATAATAGACACAACCTTGTAGCCGGGATTATCCACCAGCAACTTGCTCTGAAAGCCATGTGGAATCGGAAGTGCCGTACTACAGATATGTTCCCGACCCAGTTCTCGAAAATGGACATGTCACACTGTACTGGGATCGATCCATCATCACTGAAGGACTATTGTTGCCAATAAGCCTGATATAGTGGTGGTAGATCGACTAGAGCGGCGTACAATGATCGTTGATATAACGGTCCCGCATGACGGGAACGTCGTGAAAGCCGAGAAAGATAAACAAATCAAGTATCTTGACTTGGCTCACGAGGTTGTCGACATGTGGGATGTGGACTCAGCGATCATTGTACCGATAGGCATTTCAGCCAATGGCTTGATAGCCAAGAGCCTCGACCAACATCTGAGGAGGCTCTCGTTGTGCAGCTGGGTCAAGGGCTTGATCCAGAAAGCGGTACTCCTGGACACGGCTCGCATCGTTAGGAGGTTCCTCTCTCTGGAGCCCTGACCGCCGGTAGCTTGGACCTTGTTCCCGATACCGGTGGGCTACTATTTTTTATATTTTTAAATGTTTTTATATTTTATAATAATATTTAAAAATGTAGTTTATATGTGTATTTTGCGGAATAAAGGAAATAAATAAATATAGTAAATATCTGGCTTAGCACACGAGGTTGTTGACATGTGGAATGCGAGCTCTGCTGTAATTGTGCCGATAGTCGTATCAGCCAATGGATTGATGGCCGAAAGCCTCGATCAACATCTCTCGAGGCTCTAGTTAGGCGGTTGGATGAAAGGCCTGATTCAGAAGGCAGTACTCCTCGATACGGCTCGCATCGCGAGGAGGTTCCTGTCTCTGGAGCCCTAACCACCGGTAGCTTGGACCCTGCTCCCAATATCGGCGGATCCCTATTTTATATAATTTTAAATGTTTTTTTAAATTTTGTTTTATAAAAATATTTAAAAATGTATTACAATAAGTACTAAAAGGAATAATATTATGAATGCTCATTCTTGAGATGTTTTTTTTTCTTTTTCCCAAATGTCTGTTTTCATCGTTCATAATGTATGTCTTCAATATTTTAATTGTTATCGTGTTTACACTTAGTAACATGCCCATGCTGTGTGTGAAGGAGCACACGTAAAATAACATTCTTTCTTGTGATTTACATTGAACTAGCAGCGCTCTACGGTTTCACCCGTGTAGTTCCCGTTCCCGTGGGAATACGGGGTTAAAATATTGCATATGTCACTCGGGGATAGTCATCATCATCATCATCATTTCAGCCGGAAGACGTCCACTGCTGGACATAGGCCTCACCCAATTTGGGGGGACTTGCCATAATCGCCACGCTTGGCAGGCGGGTTGGCGACCGCAGTATGGTGGTAAAATGTGTAGAGAACGCTGCTGCCCATTCCCTAGTAAGTCCCTTAGTCGCCTCCTACGACACCCACGGGAAGAGATCGGATGATGCTATTCTTTACGTCCGGCACCACACCGTACAGTGAGATAGTGATATGTAGATCGGGGATAGTGTAGCTTCCCAACAGTGAAATAATTTTTCAAATCGGTGCTGTAGTTTCGGAGCCTATTTAATGCAAACAATCAAATTTTTCCTTTTTATAATAAACTAGCTGACCTGACAGACGTTGTCCTGTCCGTCCAATAGTCATTCATACAGAATCCCTACCCTACCTACCCTACCTACCCTACCTACCCTACCTACCCTACCTACCCTACCTACCCTACCTACCCTACCTACCCTACCTACCCTACCTACCCTACCTACCCTACCTACCCTACCTACCCTACCTACCCTACCTACCCTACCTACCCTACCTACCCTACCTACCCTACCTACCCTACCTACCCTACCTACCCTACCTACCCTACCTACCCTACCTACCCTACCTACCCTACCTACCCTACCTACCCTACCTACCCTACCTACCCTACCTACCCTACCTACCCTACCTACCCTACCTACCCTACCTACCCTACCTACCCTACCTACCCTACCTACCCTACCTACCCTACCTACCCTACCTACCCTACCTACCCTACCTACCCTACCTACCCTACCTACCTACCTACCCTACCTACCCTACCTACCCTACCTACCCTACCTACCCTACCTACGCTATAAACCTCACGGAGCCCGAGACCTTTCCAACGAATGCAAAACCGTGGAAATCGGTTCGTGCGTTCTGGAGTTATAGCGTCAGGAAGGAAAACCCGACTTATTTTTATATAGTAGAAGATTAGTACAGATATGTGTAACCTTTGTTGGAGATCCCAAATAAATATACATAGTATATACTATCATTAGAGGGAGGGGCTTGTGGCTGTCATAACAGCTACTCGGGTCGATCGATCAGCACCCTAATTGCGTAACTCACGATTCATCATAATCTGTATCGTTTTGAAACGGATTGTTAAACCATTGCTTCATATGTTCGAAAAATGTGTCTGTTCGACAACATAAATAACGCAATGGATATTGTTTAACTGTGAAGATGAAACCAATTATGATCAATCGTGAGTTACGCAATTAGGGTGCAGGTTAAGCTACGCTTGCCACGGTTGATTCGTGGATGAATGACCATCTTTACATATCAAGACCCCTCCATGCCTCGGAAAGCACGTTAAGCCTTTGGTCTCGGCTGTCATTCGTGGATCTTTGACAGTCGTTATGGGTCGTCAGAAGTCCGAAAGTGTGATAACCAGTCTTACCAAGGGGTATCGTATTACCCAGTAACTGGGTTATGGAGGTCAGATAGGCAGTTGCTCCATGTAAAATACTGGTATTCAGCTAAATCCGGGTTGACTGGAAGCTGACCCCAAAATAGTTGGGAAAAGGCTAGGGATGATGATATTATTAGTAGACTCTGACTGAGTCTACTAATAATATCATCATCTCAAAAAGTCGTTTCGTATGAAAAGAAAAAAAAATCACTATGCTTGTAGTCAATAAAACAGTAAACCTCGAAATTACACGCCCTTGATGAGTAGTTAGAGGCCAATAAAGGGCTTTGAAGTTGGAATGAAAAAAAAAAACGCAAAATTACTGTGAAACACATATATTCATTCAAATATAAATATTAATGTGGAACATTTTAATAAGAATGGCATGTTTAATTTGGAGATATCAAATAACAATTATAAAGAAAAACGATACTTATAACTTGCTTATTATACTTTTATTTTCACAACTATTCTCTTCGACTGTCCAACAACGAATGCATCCTACATCATTTTTTCATTTTTAAAACACATTTATGTCCCCAACCAGAAACAACGGCTCGGTGACGTTGCTTCTGAGTGTTGCCATCGTACAATTACACATTAAATTGTCTGATTTGTCATAATATAAAAATATATCTACAAAAGACCGTTAAAATTCATGATAATAACTTAACAGTGCTGCCACAATGGATATTTTTGATTCGGTATTTAAATAATACATTTTTTTTAAACGAAATCAATGAAATCACGACACAATACAACTACCCATGGTTTTAATGTTCTCATCGATGCGCTGCAAAATAAACTTTATGTAGTCTCTGACACGTCACGTTGTTAAAATAATTATACCTAGAATTTACAACATCTTTTATAATACTAACCGATGTTTCAAAGTTATTGAGCAAAGATAATAATCGTTTGAACAAGTTCAATCTGTTCAGTAAATCTGACCTACTGTACTTTTTTACCTTGTGGCGCGTCTAAGAATGATTGTAAGTAAATAATATTTGGAACTTTACGTCATCAAACGAAATGATTTACCGTAAATAAGATTATCTACTTACCTATTTATTGTGCAGTAAACTATTAGATATTATACAAAAATACAAAATAGTTTATTGTGATAAATAGAAAGTTACAAAACATTTAAACGTGTTTGGAGCCTTCTTTTAAGCAACAATGCCTGTATTAGAAGGCTCCGCTCTTTCACATCATAATCGTACACATTACTAACTAGAGTTAATATAGCGTACCCTAAGGGTAAATATGTAATGTAAGTACATTTTTCTGCATTTAGGCCATAATTAATCTAAAGTAAAGTAAAAATTAATCTAAAGTAAAAATTTAAGAAATCAAAAAGTATATAAGTAAAGTTGCAATTTAAATTATATTAAGAAGTAAAACTAAAGCTTATAAAACTTATTCCCATGTAGTGCATGTGATGTAGTGTATAGTGTGGTGTGTGTGTAGTGCGGTGTTGTGTGGTAAGTGAGGCCGCGATATGGTGTGATGTATGGCTTGGTGCGTGGTGTGGTGTGAGGTGTGTGGTGTGAGGTGTGTGGTGTGTGGTATGGCGTGGTGTAGAGTGGTGTGGTGTGGTATGTTGTGTGTGTAAAAAGGTGTTTCGTGTGGTATGGTATGTGATATTTTAGTTAAGTTGCATACGTTTTATGTGATATATTTCAGCTATTCAACGTGTTCCAGGAGTGCCTCGGTTTCCTCATAGGTAAGTGGCTTTATCCAGTCTATTATACTTTTTTTACACTCATGGTAGTTTTTATTATATACATAGACATGTTTATTAATTTTGTTATAGAGGTAAGTAGAACGTTTATTGAATTGCTTGCATGCAAATCTAGTTTTAGTTTGGGGAACTTGGACGATTAAATCGTTTCTTCTTTTCGTTTTTATGTTATCATTATATGGTAGGGTTTTATGTTTTTTTAATATAATTTGGGTTACATACAGTTTCCTTACAGAGAGTAAATCACTTATTTGGTGTAAGCTTGTAGTGGAGAATCTTTTATTTTTAAAATATATTATTTTTATTAATGCACGCTGCGCTCGTTCTATGTGTATAAATTGTGTTTTTGCTGCACCGCTCCAAATTGGGATACAATATAATAGTACAGACTGGGCTGGGGAGATTTCTAGGACGGTTCTTACAGCTCTCTACTGTAGTTGGCACAATATGTCTGAGTGTTTTAAAGATCCAGCAGAGTTTCCTTATTCTCCCAGAAGTTCGCTCGAGTTGAGGGTACCAGGATAGTGCTTGATCTACCACAACTCCAAGATATTTAGTTTCAGCTACCCTTTCAATGCATGGGCAGTTGCAACTTACAGTAGGCATGTCTCCACATAGTATGTGTACTCTTAAATCTAACTCTTCAATAGACTGTTTTCGATTACTAATACTAAAGCATATGTAGTTTGTTTTGGTAGTGTTCAGGGAAAGTAAATTACTTTTCAGCCATTCAGCTACCTGAGCCACTCCCGCCTCTGCACTTAGTTTAACTTCATGCCAGGATAAACCAGAGAACACAATAGATGTATCATCGGCGTACGAGAATACTTTAGCATTTTTTATTTCCATATTACAGAGATCATTAATGTAGATGAGAAAGAGGGTAGGCCCTAAAACACTACCCTGTGGGACGCCATATGATACCTCTACCTCGTCACTGGAGTACTGTCCTATTTTTACTCTTTGTTTTCTGTTGGAGAGGTAGTCTTTGAGTAAACTGAGTGCAGTCCCTCTTATTCCGGATTTCTCCAGCTTGTTCACCAGGATTGGGACAGAGACGGTGTCGAATGCTTTTTTGAGGTCTAAGAAAACAGACAGGCATCTGTTTCCTTTGTCAAGGTGCTCAGTTATAAGAGAACTTAAGGCCGTTACCGCATCTTCAGTAGATACACCTTGCCTAAAGCCAAACTGTGAAGCAGACAAAAAGTTTTTTTTTTTTTAAATAATTTGTTAGTCTGATATTTATAATTTTTTCAAGCACTTTTGATATCGACGGTAAAACGGAAATAGGCCTGTAGTTGCTGACATCGTCGCTATCCCCACCCTTGTAAACTGGAGTGATAATGGACTGTTTTAGTGGTGCCGGAAAGACACCCTTTTGAAAACAGAGATTGGCAAGATGAGCCATAATGGGAACAGCTTCTTTTCTTATGTATTTTAAGAACCTTGTAGATACATTATCCCAACCAGGGGCACTATCAGATTTAAGATTCATCAGAATACCATCTACTTCAGCATCGTCCGTATCTAGTAGCACGAAGGTATTAAGTTGTGTTCTCAATGTATTCGTTTGGTTATTAGGAATTATTTAATCCAGGATTAATTTTTTGAGCGAGCTGTTTTCCGATATTAGCAAGGTAATCATTAACGTAGTTTATTGACTCTATTGATCTATTGGGGGTTGTTTTTATGTTTAGTAATTCTATGTTTTGACTTTTTAATCTATTTGAGTATGTGATGGTTTTTATATTTTTCCAGAGTAATTTGTTGTTAGATACTGATTGTGCAAGTAAATTTCTTTCATATTTTCTTTTCAATGTTTTTATTAGATTATTACAGTAATTCCTATATCTTCTTCTTCTTCGTCGTCACACTCTTGGCAGAGTGGTCGTGGTCGTCACATCAGGGGTGGTGGCCAGCTTCACAATCCGTCGCCATTCCTCCCGTACTTTGGCTTTGCTTGAGCATTCGTGGAGTGGACCATTGAGTGCAGTTTTGACTTGGTCGGTCCAACGCATTGGAGACCTGCCACGTGCTCTTGTACCTTCAACCTTTCCCTGTACTATAAGTCGCTCCACAGATGTGTCTTCTTGACGTGCAATATGTCCAAAGAAAGTTAAAATACGACATTGGACGATGGAAGAAAGACGCTGTTCGATACGAAGCTCTTGGAGGATTGAGACGTTAGTTCGGAACTGTGTCCAGGTTATGCCAAGCATTCTTCTCCATCACCACATTTCTAGAGCGTCTATCTTCTTTTTCTCGCTTTCCCTTAAAGTCCATGTTTCAGCACCGTACAGAAATATGGGAAACACTAATGCCCTGACAAGTCGCATTTTAGTGGCCTTTGTGATATTTCTGCTTTTCCATATTTTTCTAAGCCGATCCATGGAGGACCTGGTGATAGCCATGCGTCGTTTGATCTCGTCCGCGCATCCACCGCTGTTTGATATTAGTGCCCCAAGGTAAATGTATGACTGGTCGACGTCACAATTCGCAATCGTAGTGACTTCGGGCGAGTTGTTGTTAGCTCGATCGACAATCATGATCTTCGTCTTATTGCGGTTTATCTTCAGACCAAAATCAAGGCTAACCGTTTCCATTTTATTCAGTAGGGATTCCAGATTATCAATGCTAGTTGCAAATAAGGCGGTGTCATCTGCATAGCGCAAATTGGAAATTTATGCCCTACAATGGTTATTCCGTCCGACCAATTCTCGAGTGTTATTCTCATTATTAGTTCCGTATAGGTATTAAACAGCAATGGCGACACGATGCAGCCCTGACGGACCCCGGCACTTGGATGAAAGTCATTCGACAACACGTCGTCTGTTCTCACCGAAGCTGTTCCTTCTTCATAAAGTCTCCTGAGGAGGTGAACAAGATGTTTTTGTGTTCCCATGGCCAGGAGCGTCTCCCAAAGTACTGGCCACCTTACCGAGTCGAACGCTTTTGAGAAGTCAACAAAGCAAATATATGTCGGCCTATTGAACTCCCTGGCCTTTTGAATAATCTGGCGCACGCTCAAGATCTGTTCACGAGTACCCTTCCCTTTCACGAAGCCAGCTTCTTCTGGAGCAATTTCTTTAGACAAGTAAGACTTTAATCTCTCGTTTAAAATATGCAGTAGAATTTTACTTGCATGTGAAAATATGGCAATTAATCTGTAGTTACTGCATATTTTAGTGGAACCCTTTTTATGTAGAGGAACAAAGACAGTATGAGTCCATTCTCGAGGCCAAGTTCTTGTTTCCCAAACTTTGTTACACAGGGTATGAAAAATATCGATACCATACTCCCCTGATGCTTTGATGGTTTCAATCGGTATGGCATCCCTTCCTGTGGCTTTTCCGCTTTTTAGTCGTCTGATAGCGGCTCGCACTTCGTCCTTCATATATTAATGATAAATTAATGAGAGCTCTTCCTCTTCGTCTTTGGGCTCTGTCGGGCTATAGTTGTGAGCTTGAGGATCTTCGAATAGTGACTGGCAGTAGTTCTTCCATGACTCAGATATTGCGAGTATTTAAGTCTGTAGTTCACTTTGCGAGTTTTCTATAGCCCATGTTTTTGAAGAAAGAGTTTTGGTGATAGACCTTATTTTTTGGTGCAGGTCACCTGTTTCATATTTATCAGCGTCAACTTCGACTTCTGCACACAACTTCTGTAGGTGGTTATTGCGGTCCCGCCTACATGCTTCCTGTATACGAGCAGATATTGTGTTCAAGCTCTTAACGTCTGCTCCTCGAGCCTTCATGTTCCTTCTTTCTTCTACTTGGGCAAGAGTTCCACTAGTCATCCAGTATTGACGCTTGCGCACTGGTGCATCGGGCTTTGACTCTATCACTGAAGTTTCGAGCAGCTCTTTAGCCTCACCCCACATTTGATCTGGGGATTGATTGTGAATCTAAGTTAGTCCACTGATGCCATTTTTGCGTGATCGCAGCCACAAATTTAGGTTTGTCCGTTGGCTGGATTCTTTTATGCTTCTCAATCTTCCTAGCAGCTCTGAGCTTGAGTTGAACTTTTGCTATTAGAAGTTGGTGATCCGATCCACAATCAGCTCCGGGAAGAGTGTGAACATTTCTTATGAAAGTTTTCCACCTCGAACCAATCATAATGTAGTCGATTTGGTTTCGATAGTTGCCATCAGGTGAAGTCCACGTATAAAGTCTTCTTGGATGATGTTGGAAGAAGCTGTTTGATATTACCAAGTTGTTTTCGGCGGCAAATTGTATAAGTCTTTCCCCTCTTTCATTGCGCTGTCCCAGCCCATATTTTCCTACACATTGACTAAGCTGATCAGCATGTTCTCCTATTTTTGCATTCAGATCGGCCATTACAATCAGTACTTCTCTTTTAGGGATTTTGGCTATGGTTGATTCTAGCTCAGTGTAAAAGCTTT
The DNA here is from genome assembly GCA_949987655.1 of Polymixis flavicincta. NCBI lineage: Eukaryota > Metazoa > Arthropoda > Insecta > Lepidoptera > Noctuidae > Polymixis > Polymixis flavicincta. Next base: position 25,161,091 of record OX465182.1, on the reverse strand, counting down.
CTATACCTGCGTCGCTTGCTGTGCTAGTTGGTGCGTATAGCTGTATGGTATTCAAATTGACCGGTTTGGCCTTTAGCTTAATACTCAGCACTCGATCACTTACAGGTTCGTATCCTATCACACAGTTACTATTTTTTTTCGGCAGGAGGAAGGCAACTCCATTTCTGCTGTTATCTTCGTTTCCAGAAAAGTAGACAATGTGTGATTCGGTACCAAAATGACCACTGCCCTTCCAATGCGTCTCGCTTAGACCACAGACGCTTATACCACATCGTTCCATTTCCTTCTCCAGGATGTCAAGTTTGCCTGGTTGAAGCATTCCGCGCATATTCCACGTACCAATCTTTTGGACACTTCGCATCTTCATTGCAGCAGAGATTCCAGTAGTTCGATTTCCAGACGATGCCTGGTTTCCTACATCATTCTGGCCGGTAGTTCATTTCCCACCGTCTGCCCCGGACGCAGAGCGGCGCTGGTTGCTAAGCGGATCACATGGCCACCTTTGTATCTTATTATGTACCTTCATGACGACTTTCTATGGGAATATAGTGCAGTTGTTTCCCCTGGCTTTCTGCACCAGACATTTTAGAGGTTATTTGAACCTCAAGGCCGCTGTAGCCTCTTCCGACCGGTTGTCCGGTCGCGAGTATGGTTATACCGCCATGGCTCGGTCGTCAGCGCCTCGTCCGTTATTTAGCAGGGAGCACCGCGAAGGTTTGGAACCCTCGCCGCCGGCTATTCATACGAACTACCGATGCGAGCAGGTGAGGTTGACTTTTGGGCCGGGTAAGTTGTTATTACCGTTTTCCCCTTACTCCCCCTCTAATTCCTATATCTAGTGTAAGTTATTTTTAATATTTCGTTATGAGGGTCATTACGATTTTGTTTTTGCAATTTATTTCGGTTTTTGATGCAACGAAGGATGCCCAAGGTAATCCACGGCTTTATGATGCGTTGATTGCTTGGAATATTTTTTATATTAGTATTTTTAGTCACAACATCCGTTAGTATATTAATAAAACTTTCGGTTAATAAATTTGGATCATTACAAAATAACAAGTCTGATAAATTCCTTTCCTGTAAATCTTTTAAAGCTTGTTCATAATTGAGTGTGGTGGCAGTTGTATTTACGATTTGAATATTTTTTAGCTTTGTTATGGAGATAAATGTTGTATAGTGATCAGTCACCGTAGTGTGCAGGATAGCGATAGATGCCGAGAACCTTTTGTGTATTTTAAGCATGAAATGGTCGAGACAGTTTTGTTCCCTAGTGGGCAAACTGTGTCCAGGAAGTATACCGAAAAATGATAACATATTAAGGTAGTTAACTCTGCTCTTGTGCTCTTGGGATGACTCGGTCTCTTTGTGTTTGATGTTAATATTTATATCACCAGCTATTTTAATGTTTTTCTGTGATGTTAATGTGTTTAACTGTATGCTGAGTAGGGCTTTCATCCCGGGAATCTCGGTGTCGAAAATTTCGAGAGTCTCGACGATTTTTTGGTATTTTCGAGACTCGAGACTAACATTTTCGGTCACGGGAATAACGAGACTTTTGAGACTTGAGTCACTGGAGGGAATACAATAAAACTCGCCAATTGACTGCGCATCCGTATTATGGAAATTAGACTGATTGAGGCAAATCCTACAATATTTGCACAGTCCTTCTCAGTTTTTTGAAAAGAAGCTTGATGCAACAGTTTTTCAAACATTAAGCAACGACGAAATTACAGTGTCTTTAAAAGAATTGTACGAAAGGTTAAATAAATCCACATCCACAACTGACAAATCTGACAATTATACTGCAAATACCAGTTATTTAAATGATGCAACGATTGCGAAGGTCACAAATTTAACTACAGAAGAACAGCTGGAATGTGAGCTAAATAATACGTTAAACCCCCAAGAACACAAAGGACAGAATACGTCTATCCATGACTTGCAACCAACCATGCACGTAGAAAAAGCTCTCTTTGAAAATGGGGGCGACAGATGGAAATACCTAAATTATTGCTACAACTATTTAATATCTATTCCCCCCACTAGTGTAGAAGCAGAAAGAGCTTTTTCTAACGCGGGTTACTTTTGTAACAAAATTAGGTCCTCTCTGTCTGAAACGACATTAAACGCTCTTTGTTTTTACGTGCCCACTACAAAAATGAAAAAAAAAAAACTGTAACAAATGATTTTTCTTTTTATTTGCGTGTGTTTAAAGTACTTGATTAAAAAACTTTTCAAAAAAATAACAACCGACTTCCAAAAAAAACACTACAAAGTGCAAAATAACTTTAATTTCGGAAGTCGGTGACTTTGGATGTGTATTTTAATTATTTGTCACCGCCTTCCGAAATTAAAGTTATTTTTTCACTTTTTAGTTACCTACCCCACATCAATTCGAAATTTCATCATCCTTGGCGTCAAAACAATGCATATTTATGCGATAGCAACATTCGCGGTTGATTTGCTGTAATTTTTTGAAGAGTTCCGTTGTCTGTCTCCGAAACGCATCATCAGATCTATTTGAAATTTTTATGGGACCATTTTGGAGTAAACCCCTTTCGCAAATCCGTCTATATACGACGGAGTTATGCCTGAACATACATTAAAAAAATAATAATATTAACATGTCGAATTGATAACCTCCTTCTTTTTGAAGACGGTTAAAAATATCATGTTTTGACTTTCTAATTGCATAGCCTATAAGTAAGAAAACCTAGTTTTGAAATAGTCTCGAAAGTCTCGTTTTCCCCGGGAATTTCGAGACCACACCTAGTCTCGTTATTTTTTTCCCGGGACTCAGTAATGCATCGAGACTGAAAGCCCTAATGCTGAGGGAGTCTATGAAGCTGTCGGTATTTGAGTTGGCGGGAGATCGATAGAAACAATAAACAATATTCCCCAATATGTCTATTCGCAGACAGGATGCTTGAACTAGCTGTATTTCCTTAACTTTAGGGTTTAAAGAGTCCTTAACATATACAACCACGCCGTCATTCTGGTTCAACTGACGAGTTATGTAGGCTGTACTAACCATTTTTCGAGGACCTATTTTTGTTATGCCTTAGGTTTAAATGATCTACATGTTCTTTTATTCTTTTTACTACCCATTATTGGTAATAAAAATCTGAATAAGTTTTTATGAATATGTTCACCTATTTAGCAAGCGCAAACGTGGGGGATTTTTTGTGAAACAAACTGCGTGCATCCAACCTCGAAGACTTCTCGGTGGGTACTTCACAGAGTACTTTGTATTAGGCACTGGCGGCCGTTGCGATCGCTTGAACTGCTAGATTTTGTTTTTTAATCCGTAGAAAACAATAATAAGGAAATTATAAAATGTGTTTATTACAATCCCTAAAAAATAATAAGCCCTATCTTTTGGTATAACTTTGACATTGTTTAATGATGTAATCTCTTCAAGGCACACGTTTTAAATAGCGTTTTAGTGTCATATTTATGATCTTTTATTATAGAGACAATTTTTTTATTCACGTTCCTATCTTTACGAAGCGTAACAATATGTTCAATTTTCCAAAAAAAATTTTTTTTTTCCAAAATTTGCTTTTTGTTTGATATACAGAGGTTTAAGAAAGTTACAAATTACTACAACCTGGCTGTTGGCGACTGGCTGGAATGCCACCTTTTCTTTTAGAAGTATATTTTTTATAATGACTTTTTAAATAGAAGAAATGTTTTTTGTTTTTGCTTTGAGTTTTCAAGTGTCAAGTTGAGCCATTGCCTTGTACATAGTTTTATCACATTATATTATTAAATATTAATTCTAATTACTTACAGTGTTTCCATCATCCTCCAATTCATACTAAATTTATACAGTCCATTTGCTCACCAACATTTTGGTCCATTCTCGCCGTAAAAACAAACCATTTTCAACATTTTCATTTTGACGTAAGTTTTTCATTTCGCATATTAGACACTCATCTCATCATTCTTACTCATTAACCATGGTGGAAACACGTAGTCAAAGCAAGGCAAACACGGAAACTTCGGCCACGGAAGTCGATCGAACGCAGCCCGAACGTCGCGAACGTTCACGGGGCGGCGACCGGCCGGCTTTGGCCACAGCAACAGAGGGTGCTTTGGCATTGCCAATTAGTTCGACCACACAGCCCGCGGGCACTGAACCTTGCGACCAGGCACAACCTAGCCTCGCAAATCGCCCAAGTGTTCGGTCTAATTCGGCTTTAGACGCAAATGCAAAAGCACCTTCACGCAGTGCACATAGTGTTCACAGCATACAATCGTGCAGCGAACGCACTCACTCTTCGAGGTCCTCGGCGACCGTCCGCGCTCAGAAAATGGCCATCGAAGCTGACGGAATGCGGCGCCGAGTGGAGCGTGCGCGACAACAAGCGGAGCGTGAGCGCGATCTTGCGCGACAGCAGGCGGAGCGTGAGCGCAAGCTTGCGCGGCAGCAGGCGGAACGTGACCGCGAGTTTGCCCGCCTCGAGGCTGAGGCGGAAGAGAAGGAACTACAAGCCAAACTAGCCGCATTGGAAGCATCAGATAAGTCGTCTAAATCCCATTCTTCACGTTTGTCTAATTGTCATTCCGCAAAACGCACCGCGACGTGGATTCTCGAGCAGAACATGACCACGGTAACTAACCAGAACATGCCTGGTGAGGCGCCGACTGTCACCTTGGGCAACCCCCAAGGACAACATTCACAGCCGGCCGCCCCTACCAACACGGTATCTTTCTATGTACCGAATTTCAACCATGCAGCCCCGCCATCAGTTACACGCGCCACAATATAACAATTGAATACGTCTGAACGCCCTATCTCAGACCCCGTAACTCAGCTTACCCAAGCTATAAATGCCCTTTCCAACAGACCAAAGAAACCCGAACTCGTCACGTTCTCGGGCGAAGTTAGTCAGTGGATGGCGTTCAAAAGTAGTTACGAACGAACTAAATCTAATTTTTCTCCGTCAGATAACTTAGATCGTTTAAACAACGCCGTGCGCGGTCCGGCGTACCAGTCCGTGGCGTCTCTCCTATGGACTTCCGGGGAACCGGACGACATTGTGAGCGCCCTGGAGCAGACGTACGCGCGCCCGGAACTTCTCGTCGCCCGCGAGGTCGCCGAGCTTCGCAACAGCCCTTACCTAAGTTCTCCTGAAGATTTAAACCGTTTATCAAATAAATTACGTAACTTCGTGACAACGCTTAAGCTACTTAATCAGAGCGAGTACTTATGGTCACCAGAGCTCTTTCGATGCATATTGGTGAAGTTGAGCGAGCACACGCGTGCTCGTTTCACGGACTTTGCTTCCGTTTATGCACCCGACCAACCAAACTTCACAAAATTGGAAATTTTGTCACGCTTTCTTTTAGTAGAGGCTGATAAACAGTTAAAATATAATTTTGTTGCCGACAGTACGGTTAAGACACAGAAAACAACGCATCCTACTAGGTTCCAATTGAAGAAGGAAACAATTCATGCCACCATACCTAACGACAAAGTATCCGAGCGTTGTACCTATTGTAAACAAGGACCTCACAACATAAAAACCTGTAAAGCTTTTTTAGCGCTCTCAATAGACGACAGATGGCGTTGGGTCCGTGAGACAAAAATATGCTACCGGTGTTTGAAGTCCAGCCCACACACTTGGAATTTTTGTCGCGCCAAACGTTGTGGAGTAGACGGATGTCCGAGACGTCACAACGCACTCCTTCACGGCACAATGACAGCGAACTCCAAACCTAGCGTAGCATCCAGCAGCCAATGCAACAATACTCAAACTTTGTTTTGCTGAACCGCCCACTCTCGTCAACGTAGACAATTTAACCAACGAATCTGAACCATCTGTTAAAATTGGAAATACATCTGATACTTTAATTGATGTCACAGGGACTTCGCGGACAACCGATCGCCCTCGCGGGCTGCTGAAGGTAGTCCCGGTCGTACTCGAGGGTCCTGGCGGCGATTTCCACACGACGGCGTTACTCGATTTATATTTATTTATTTATATACGCTTTATTGTACACCAGAAAAAGCATGACAAAATAAAACATGAAACACTAAAAAATAAACATACAATGGGCGGCCTTATCGCTTTCTGCGATCTCTTCCAGGCAACCTAGAATGGGATGCCCTCGATGAGGGCAGTACTGCGACGCTCATTGACGGCGAGGTTGCTGCGCGTGTCAGAATAAGTGGCTATATGAATTTATAAGTGTGTCTTTATAAAACATTATCAAGCTTTAAATATCAGAATGGTTACTGCTTATTTACTGTGTATTAAGGTTCTTATGAATATGGTTTCTGGGAAAGGGTTTCACGAAGTAAAGCACAAAAAGACAAGACTAGGCATTTATTTCAATTAGGCTTGTCATTATTTAATCAGAAAGCTAGTCGTCCATTCCAAAGCTAGGTCTTCATGGAGAAGAAGGACAAGAAACTCCATGGAAACAGTATTGATATATTCCATCAAAACATCTCTTACATTGCTATACATTTAATTACAACTCTTGGACGTTTGTCCAAGATAACTCGGCATTGTTACAATATTGTTATAATAAGCAACAATTACGGTATAATATTAAATAACATAACTTACATGACATCTGGTCGATCTATTCCACACAACAACAGCACTAGGACTAACCAACTGAACGTCTACCGAGCAACTGACTCGATACCGTCATTACAATCCTTTTTATATCCTATTGTGTCAGTCATTTGAATCAGCGTATTTTATTAAATAACAATAGAAAACCTAAAATATATTACAAGTATAATTAAATACTACGTAATCATTTATAGCAACAACCTCCAAGTTATTTTCAAAAGTTAAGACAGTTAGTTTTGTAAACATGTAGTCAAATTAGATACTTGTACATTTGTTCAACGGTTTGTTCCACCAAACAATATTACAATATCAAAATAAATAATATAACACGGCCAGACTGACAAGTACTTCGTTCTCGAAGTACCTATGAATCTACCGTCTCACAAAAACGACAGCACTTGATCTGCCTATATATCGATACACTTTTTTTTATCTTCCTATATTCTGTCATAATTAATCACTTCGCGCTATAATTAAGTTTACAAAACAATTTTTATAGCAACGATTCAGCAAGTCATTCATGTTTAACATCTGCATCGCAGCACTGACCAGTGATCATGAAAATAATTCCAATAATTCATCGCTCGGTCAACCTGACAATATTATTGAAAACTATTCAATAAATACATTTTCTATAAACAATTTCATACATTTGACATGGCCACTCCGACCAATACATTACATTTAACAAATATCCATTATCATAATATATAATCTACGTCCATGTATCGTTTGAATGCTCGGTTAAACTGAAATGCACCAAAATGGTCGTCAAATTGCCAATAAATTTGTAAATACCTTTCACGGCCATTCTGAACTGTACTTCGTTCTCGAAGTACAAGTCTCAAAGCAATAAGAGGAATATTTATATTGTTATCATTGGTCTATGACCCAATTGATGTTAAAGCCACACCTGCTGTACGTTATTTCCATTGGCATATGACCCAAGTGATGTCAATTTACTTTTGTTTTGCCAACTGCCTAGACGTGTCAAGTCCCATCCACCCGCTGCTAGTGGGATAGACTTGCACCAAGCAAATGACCGACCAGCGGAAATAAATTTTATCGGTTACCTCGTCATGCCAGTCCCATTCACCCGCTGCTGGTGAGATAGACAAGCACCAAGTAAACGATTGCCCAGCGGATTTTTACATTCTTTTTTTTTCCCTTTTTTTACTTTGGCTTGTTTCACAAACCCGTTTAATTTCAGCTTCACTAAACAAACTTATTAAATTTGTCTGTTTCTCAAGTCTCATCCTTTCCAATCGGATACAACATACAATTTCAAAATTACCTATGTTCTTAAATAAAAAGCTCACAAGCCAATTCTGAATATCATAAAATAACACAAACGTCAAAGGAGAAAGAAAGAAAATTGCATTAAGTACATACTGTACTAAATAATCACTTTCATAACTAAACAAAGTATAACTATAAATTCCGGGTCTACTACCACATTTTAAAATATTTTCATCATATTTATGCCAAAAAGCAATTATTATTAAAAAAAAAAATGCTTGGACTATTTTAGTCACATACCATTTATGGCAGATTTCGGAGCTACTTCTGAATAAGCTAGTCAGTTTCAACACTTCGAATTGATGTCATTATTCAAATTGAGCTTTATTATGTAGGTTTTAAAGTTATTTTTTAACTTCTCATTTGTCTACATGTTTGGAAATGAATTAGCAAACGCAGATTAGGTGGTTGTATTTTTTTCTTAAATCATGATACGGTGAAAGACAAATGGAAATACATTTAGCATCTTTAAACTCATTTCTTAACCAATTTCATCAATTTATTTATCCTGTAACCTAATCACATTGTACGATGCAATTAGAAGTAATTGTTTCTACTCGTATCATTTATGAATTTCAAAATTACTACTTTCTTTCTCTTTCACTCTCTCCTCAAACGATTGTATCCTCTGATAATATTTTAAAGCAATTGGTTTAATGATACACAAGTAATTAACTGTCTTTTGTAATTTGGACGTTCAAAAAGTGCTGACTCTCAGCCTAGTTTGAACTTGACTTTTGATTTTGATTGATTAAGAGTAAAAACTTACTAATTTCCGTCCTTAATAAGCCAAGCATGAACCAAATGCTCGATAAACAATAAAATGATTTAAAAGTATTTCACAATACCTAATCTTTCAATTTAAACATCTTGTCCATTTTTAAATGTAAAACAGCCTCTAAGGGCCTTACCAACTTAAGCTACTTCTTATTTCGGAAAAAAAGTCCAGGTATTTCTCACAGCAGGCTGACGTTCCAGTCTCAAGGCTCACATAGTAACTTGCAGCTTCGCAGCTCCGATGTCAGGGGTAGCTGGATGTCATCATTATGGCGGTGAAGTCAGCGACACGCCAACCAACGGTTTTCAAAAGATTATCAGCAGCTCCAACATCGGTCGTGAAAATAGAAAAAAAAAATTTGCATTAGTCACCGGTTTTAAAAGGCCAGAGAATTATCCCGCTTCTGATGTCAGAATAAGTGGCTATATGAATTTATAAGTGTGTCTTTATAAAACATTATCAAGCTTTAAATATCAGAATGGTTACTGCTTATTTACTGTGTATTAAGGTTCTTATGAATATGGTTTCTGGGAAAGGGTTTCATGAAGTAAAGCACAAAAAGACAAGACTAGGCATTTATTTCAATTAGGCTTGTCATTATTTAATCAGAAAGCTAGTCGTCCATTCCAAAGCTAGGTCTTCATGGAGAAGAAGGACAAGAAACTCCATGGAAACAGTATTGATATATTCCATCAAAACATCTCTTACATTGCTATACATTTAATTACAACTCTTGGACGTTTGTCCAAGATAACTCGGCATTGTTACAATATTGTTATAATAAGCAACAATTACGGTATAATATTAAATAACATAACTTACATGACATCTGGTCGATCTATTCCACACAACAACAGCACTAGGACTAACCAACTGAACGTCTACCGAGCAACTGACTCGATACCGTCATTACAATCCTTTTTATATCCTATTGTGTCAGTCATTTGAATCAGCGTATTTTAATAATAATAATAATAATTGTTTATTTACTCAAAAAACAAGGCATTGTAGTACACGTTACAAAAATAATAATACAGTTATACAAAAATAAGTACTATATCTACAAACGTGTGGGTGAGCACTGCTCTCCTAGCTAGGTTATGAAAACCTGTGTTAAGGAGAAGCAGTCCGGTCCCCTAAGGTATAATGGCGTAAAGGTTACATAGTGCTTCTGATGCTACTGTTACAATTTTGCAGTATTGGTGTGTAATTAAAGCTGAAGACAATAATTTTAAGGTAAATAAATGTGTATGGTGTGTGGGGTGTGTTCGTGTGTGTGTGTGTGTGTGTGTGTGTGTGTGTGTGTGTGTGTGTGTGTGTGTGTGTGTGTGTACTCATGCGTGTGTGTGTGTGTACTCGTGCGTGTGTGTGTACGTGAGCGCGCGTGTGTGTGTGTGTGTGTGTGTGGGTGAGTGCGAGGTAGTGTATCTGTGTCGTATTGGCTTGCTCATGTTGTTTATGTTTGTGTTAAGATTTTTTCTGTTTCGTCATATGACTTATTTTGGAGGTACGATTGCACAATCTTTTTGCATTTGTAATACGGTAGTCCGTATATTTCACACTCTTCGTTTATTTTATTATATAGGAACGGACCAAGAAAATGAAAAAATCTCTTTGAAAAAGTTGAGCGTACTCGCGGCAGGGTGCATATCCTATCTTTTCGACGTTTACTACGTTTTTTATTTTCCATAATTCGGAATGGGGTTTTGCGATGTTGGAGAATGACTGTCTGTAGTATGAATTGTTGCCGAACATTTAGAAGTTTGCAGTGATTGTATTGTTGATCGGTTGGAAAAAGAATAGGACGAAAAGTGGCCACTTTTAGAATGGCCCTATGTGCTACTTCTAGTGGCTTGAGAGTGGTTTTTGCTGCGCCTCCCCAACAGGAAATACAATAAGTTACGATGGATTGACAAAGTGCGAAATAAACATTGCGTATTATAATGGGATTGGCAATATACCGAAGAGTCTTGAAGATGTATATCAGTTTGCGAACTCGTCCAGTTAGCAGACCAATATGAGATTTAAAATTGAGATTCCTATCTAAGACTATTCCCAGGTATCTGATGCTTTCAACAGAGGTTAAAAAAGGACATTGACAATTTGCGTCTTGTATTTGTGGATGACAAGTGTGAGCTTTGATTAAAATTGGAGTCTGTGGTTGGGATATCGAGCTGACAGAATAAGTCAGAAATTTTGTTTTGGAGGTATTTAGGGTGAGAGTGTGGGAATTAAGCCAATTTAACGCAACGCCAAAGCCAAGCTGAGCTAGATGTTCGAGTTGTGACCAGGAATCCGCGGTGAAGGTTATTGCGGTGTCATCTGCAAATGATATTACCCTTGCATTATCGATATTGAGGTCACACAGGTCATTAATAAAGATTAAGAAAAGAGTGGGGCCCAAAATGCTTCCTTGTGGTACCCCATAGTGAATAGAAAGTTCCTCGCTATCATGGCCATCGATCCTGACTTTTTGTGAACGATTTGAGAGGTAACTTTTGAAAAGATCCAGTTGCATCCCCCTGACGCCCATTTTCTCAAGTTTGATTAAGAGTGTGGAAACGGGAACAGTGTCGAACGCTTTCGCGAGATCAAGAAATATTGTAAGGACTTTTTTGTTTTTATTTATGTGATCTGTGACAAAACTGGTTAGGTCATGAATTGCGTCGCTGGTTGACTTATTTTTACGAAAGCCATATTGTTGCTGAGAAATTATCTTACAATGCTCCAGGTAACCAAGCAATCTTTTGTTTATCAAGCGTTCAAGAACCTTGGATAAAGCACTAAGAACTGCTATTGGACGATAGTTATTCGGCAGTACTCCGTCACCCCCCTTGAATATTGGATAAATGATTGCCTTTTTAAAAGAAGTCGGAAAAACAGCTGTTTCAAAACAAATATTGAATATATGGCATAAAATAGGCGCCAAAGTGGTGGAAAATTTCTTTAGTATTGTAGGTGAGATACCATCCCAACCAGTAGCAGCGTTTGATCGCAGAGAATTTATAGTGGATATAATTTCTTCTGGATCAGTTTTCTCCAAGACAAAAGATGAGGTTGGTAGGGAACTGTTTTGTGGTATAGGTGGTTGTTGTGCGGGCCTTGTTTTACTAACGTCATCTGCAAGTTTCTTGCCTATATTGACAAAAAAGGAATTCACATTGTTACATGACTGTGTGGGTGAGAGTGATGAGGATAGCAATTGCCTAGACGAGTGTGTAGTTTTTGTAGTGTTTGTTATTCGTTTTATGGTATCCCAGAGTGATTTCGGGTTATTGCTCGCTTTACCGAGTTCTTCCGCATCGAAGAGCCTCTTCGCCTTTTTGAGAACTTTCGTACAGAAGTTTCTGTATCGTTTGTAGGTTACATTTAATGTTTCGTTATCTGGAGACTGCTTGAGGTTTCTGTGCATGACATCTCTGTTTCTCATGCACCGTAACAAGCCGGGAGTTATCCAGGGTTTAAGGATCTTCCGTTTTGCAGCCACTTTTTTTATTACAGTGTGTTCCGCTATGGCTGAAGTCAATATTTCAATAAGTTTGTCTGTAGCAATATTAGCGTCTGTTATAGTGAGAATAGGATCAAAGTCTATGTTTGAGATTGATGCCCCCAGTGCCTCATAATTAATTTTTGTTATGATAGACGCAGTGGTGACAGGGATACGTTTGCTATCCAGACAAAGTAGTGAAGAACCATGGTCGGTAACCGTTGATTCATAGACAAATGTAAGGGCGGGCGTCCTTGTTCTTAGAATAATATGGTCCAGGCAATTTTTGCCCCTGGTTGGGAGGGTATGCGCTGGGAGAAAACCATGAAAAGCGAGACAATTCAAATACTCGTGAGATCGTATATCAATAGAAGAAGGTTTGATGTCTAGATTTAGGTCACCCGCTATCACAACTGTTCCGAGGGTATGGAGCGATGGAAGTATCCTATTGAGGGCTGAGAGGAAGTTTTGTATGTTGTCCGTTGACGGTGAGCGATAGACACATAGTAAGGCCACGTCAGGCTTTATTTTTATTATTAGTCCCGAGGCAGATCGACACAGGTCTGGTTCCTCACAAACTGCTAGAATTTCTGACTTAATGTAGACCACGACGCCATCGCTTTGGTTTATGTGCTCGGTTGTTTTAAATACTGTATAATTTGGCAGAATTGGAAGAATTGAGTTACTGGAGCATGGCAGCCAACATTCGGTTAGGACTATTACGTCACAGTCAATTGATATACGATGCATTAGAGTTTGTAAGTTTATGAAGTTACGATTTATTGATCGAATGTTTTGTGAAAAGACTTTTAGGTATTTATTTGGGTTTATCAAAAATGATTGTGTTTGTTCCGGGGTGCATGTGTGCGTCACTGATACAGAGAGATCATCGATGCTATTGATAAGTTGAATTGCGTTATTAGCCATTTTTATGGGATTTTATTGATTTTTAGAGTTAGATGGCGGCGATGAGAGTTTGCAAGTTGTCGGTACGAATCGATGTGGTTTCCTTAAATATTGAAATGATGTGAATGTCTGTGTAGAATGTGTGGTTTTGTGACTGATTGTGTATATTCGATTGTAATTTGTTAGGTTCCCTGGGGTTTGTTTGTGTGTTTTAAATTCTGAGTGCAGTGTGTGGGAGTTGTGTTTGTTGTATCTGTGTGCCTGATTATCTTAGTGGTAAAATACAAATATATTCTAAAGAAATTGGTTAAAAGCATAAACCGTAAAAACAATGTGAAAAATAAAACTAAAATTAAAATTAAAACTGGAGTGAATAGAGATCTAAGCCTTTTAAAATCCAGTCATATTTCTAGCTGAGTTTTATTAAGATCAGCTTCGCTTTTGATTAAAATATGTTTTTTTCCCAATGCTTGACGAAGAAATACTCTGCCCAGTGAAGTCCAGCAAAACTTAAAGTTATTTTCTGTGGCAAATTTACGTGCCAAATAAAATAGCCGTTGCGCTTTTGGAGTGAGGCTCTCTGAGAGGTAGATTGGTGTAACAGCACCTGTTAGTTTTATATGATTTGTATTTAACTTATTTTGACTGTTTTTTTGGTTGAATTTTCGTAGATTTTGCAGAATATTATCTTTTGTAGTGACACTGACAAAATCGACAATGATTGGGGATGTACCATTTTTCTTATTGATGCGGTAAATATCTTTGATTTCCTGGCGTTGTAAGGGAATATCTAAGACGCTGGTGGTCTTTGTAATTAACGTACAGAGATCTTCTTTGCTTTCTCCCTCCAGCTTTGGTATATTTCTAACTTCTATCTTGGATAAAAATAATAAACGCTCCAAATTTTCAACTTTATCCTCTAGTAACCATTATTTTTATTTAACTAAGACTGAAACTTATTTCAAAATAAAATATGTACAGATACATAAAAAAGAAAATATTCACAAGGCATCAAAAAATACGTCCGCATCGTTGTCAATGGGAAAAGTGCCCAAAAGGCTGGCAGCATTGCCACGTTGTATGGCAATGCTGATTCTTTGGCCGAAAAATAGGCCAGCCCTTTGGTCACGTGAAGAGTCGACCAACCGCTTGGAAATATCCCGGAAAACTAAGTGGGCACTCGGACCCCATGGCCCTAGAGTTTCAACCCCAAACGGCTCGAACATATAGGTTCCAATAAGATTGGAATATTTGCGCCGTTTGAGGTTTTCTGCACCTGCAGCAGCCGCCCCAGCACAACCCGCCGTACTAGAAAGATGGGATGGCGCAAGGGTGTCGACACATGTTGCATCCCACACCAAAGGCCGACCTAACTTCCAAGGCATTATGGTCATACCGTCTGGTCTCTTCCCATCGTCGCGTGCCAAGCCATTGGGTTCTAGAACAGCTGGCACCCCGGCGGTGACGAGAGCACGACGGATAATGTCATTGATGCTAGCGTGCCGTGCTATCCGGCCGGCGCTCCTACTGCAGGATAAGCCATGGTGTCCGAGGCAGTCGACATCTTCACCGCATCGACAGCGATGCAGAGCCACGCAAGGAGCGCCAAGACGCAGGCAAGTAGCGAGCCGGAAGGTCGAGTCACCCAGCATGGTGCCTATGTTGGGTGACGGTAGTGCCTGCAGCCAGAGGCCCGACTCCCACTCACCCACAGCCAGAAGGCGAGCACGCTCAGCAGCATTGGTGGACGTATTAATAAGATTATTCCGTACCAACCTGCAGAGCGGCTCATCCCACTGTCTCTGGGAAGATGGGTTCACGGGTCGATCTGTGTCCGGGCAAGCCATTTTCCAGGCATTCACCGCATCGGTCAAGCACGGCACTTCAGAGTCAACCAGGCAAGGGGCTAAAATTTTCCCAGCCAACTTTTCAGTGCTGTGGACAGAGGACAGGAAGGCCGGTAAGCTAATACTAGTAATTTTACGGACGCCGAGGCCACCAAAACGGATAGGTAGAGTGGCTTGAAGCCACGCTCGGTCGTCCAAGGCCACATTTAAAATGGATGAAAGTGTGCTGCGGATTATTTGGTCAATTTTGTCCAAGAGCTGTGGATGCTTCCATAAAGCTGAGGAGCGTAGAAAATAAATAAAATTCGGGCCAAAACAACAGTATCTAATCAGGGTGAATGCCGAGTGTACATTTATTTTAGAGAGTCTTTCCGAAACATCGTTGAAATTTTGAATTTTATCGTCGATGAATTGAGAAAAGCTGTCTTCCAAAATTGGGGAACCTAGGAGGTGCAGTGAACTTTTTTCAACAATTTTGATTTGCGGGGCTATTGCATTAAATTTTTCTAAGGTTAGTTGTCTGTTGGTGACGTCAGAGAGATAAATTTCACATTTTTTTTCACATCCTCTAGTTGGCTCATATAAATATGGTCAGCTTTACGCTCTGACTCAATTTGATCAATCTTGGTCACCACATCATCATACTGCTTTGTGGTAAAATCTAAGGATTTTTTGATTGCCTCATTTTGAAATATAATTTCTTCCATAGATTTTTGCAGTGCTAGAAACTTGTCGTCTGTCTGAGCTGTGGCCGATTTTAGCAGCTCGCGTATCTCCTCCATAAAGGACGTAATGTCCTCTTCGCGTTTGCGCTTATTACCACGCGTAGTTATAAAATCAGTATCAACCAGAGTTAAATTCGGGGCAGAGCCGGATTGTGTAATAATAGGGGCTGCCAAATTTTGATCACTTCTATTGGTAGTTTTAGGTGGCGTGCGTTTCAGCGACACTGAGTTCATTCTTTTCCTCAAGTACTACGTGGTTAGGGTTTAATTAACAGGACGGACCACGAACGTCGCGGCGTCGTGAGTATACTTAGTACTTTTTATGCTTGGGGTGGCGCCACCAGTAGGATTTATAGATGCAACAATTCGCCAATACTCGTCGCTGGAACGCACCGTGAACTTCGCCGCCTGGAGGTTGGTAGGACTGACAGCGCGGTGTATATTGCTCATACGCAGGACTTTCGCATTTAAGGCGTTCACACAACAGTCAGAATTCAATGCACTCGCGGGCTAGTCACCAATGATACGGCACTTTTATTTATTTTTCACTGTTTATTATACTGTGTATTTCGTTTCAAAAAGGATAGAAAACAGTTATTTGTGGAATTGCACTATACTAGACTTGTGTTTAGCAAATAAGTAAAGGTAGTAACATCTAATAAGCATTAATTGAACAGAATTACTTAAGGGCACGTCTTAGCGGTCGCAGAGCGCGTTCCGGTTTTTTTGACTGCAATTTTTATTAAATAACAATAGAAAACCTAAAATATATTACAAGTATAATTAAATACTACGTAATCATTTATAGCAACAACCTCCAAGTTATTTTCAAAAGTTAAGACAGTTAGTTTTGTAAACATGTAGTCAAATTAGATACTTGTACATTTGTTCAACGGTTTGTTCCACCAAACAATATTACAATATCAAAATAAATAATATAACACGCGCATCGGCGCGAAACCCACCTGTCAGGAGCGGCTGCGGATCGAAGGCGTCAGTGGTATGACAAAAGAGGTTGACGTAAGTTACGTAAACTTTTACATCCGTGGTCGAAATTTATTCGATCGTTACTTAATAAAACACGCGCGGGCGATCAAACCTTTGGGGTTGCGCGTGCAACACCCAGGCAAAATTATAATTTCAGACTATGATCACTTGGTAGACTTATTTGACGAACTTTCATACACTGACGTCACCCCTACTGTCCTCATTGGTGCGCCCGATTGGCACCTATCTTTAAGTCGAGAAGTGCGATGTGGCAAGAAGAGTGATCCTGTCGCGTCGAGAACTTTGTTAGGTTGGGTAATTCACGGCGCGCTTTCCGTTTCGTCTAAGCCACTCGAATTTGTGAACCACGTATCGGACAATTTAGACATTCTCATCAAAAGTCAATATGATATCGATGCCTTAGGCATAACGAAAAGCGCCCCTCGCCCAAACGATGACGATAAACGAGCCGTAGACATCATCGAATCATCGGCGCACCAATGTGATGACGGACATTTTGAAGTTGGCCTACCCTGGAAGAAAGAATTGCCAAAGACTATACCTGATAGTTACCCGCAGGCATTATCGCGCTTCAAGGCCCTCGAACGCCAGATGGCAAAAGATAAATCGTTCGCCACAGCCTTTAACAAATTTATAGACGACGTCATCATAAAAGGCTACGCTGAGGAGTGCGAACCAAGCACCTATCACCAACGAAAACCACCGAATGGTTCCTGCGTTGACGTAGAAGCTGGCATTCGCTGGTACCTGCCTATTTTCGGCGCATTTCACCCCCAAAAGAAGAAGCTCAGAGCGGTCCACGACGCCGCCGCAGCGACGAAGGGTTTAAGTTTAAACAGCCTGCTCCTACAAGGTCCGGACTTGCTTTGTTCTTTACTGGATATCTTGTTCCGCTTTAGAGAAGGCGCCGTGGCTCTAAACGGTGACATAAAAGAAATGTTCCCTCAAATTAAAATCGCTCCGAGAGATAGAGACGCCCAACGCTTCCTTTGGCGTAACAAAGAAGGCGAACTGAAAGAGTATCGTATGTCCTCTATGATTTTTGGCGCGGTTTCGAGTCCGTTCATCGCGCTCTACATTAAAAACAAAAATGCAAGAAAATTCCAAGCCGATTACCCTTCCGCCTGTAAGGCAATAATTGACGACCATTATATGGATGACTATTTAGGTAGCTACTCCAGTGTCGCCGACGCGGCGCAGCTGGCCGCCGACATACTCACAATTCACAAAGCTTGTAGTTTCGAGATGCGCGCGTGGACGTCAAACGATCCGGAGGCACTTTCGCTTATCCCAAAGGAACTTCGAAGCGACGCAACCTCCGACGTTTATTTACCGTCTAGTAGCGAGGTTGGCGTATTGGGTGTTAAGTGGAACCCACGTCAGGATTCGCTAGGTTTCCGAGCAGTTTTGCAGTTACCGGCAGACACCTTGACAAAACGTAGTCTCTTGTCAAAAGTCATGAAGGTCTATGACCCCCTCGGCTTATTAATGCCGGTCATCATCTGGGGTCGCATTCTGATACAGAAACTTTGGAGGGCAGGGGTCGGCTGGGACTCACCGCTTCCCAACACGTACGTAAATGAATGTGAAGACTGGTTTTTACAATTGCAGGTCGCGTCCAACATAAAAATACCTCGTTGGTATATGACTAGAACAGATGTAGTGGATACCCAACTACATGTAGTAGCCGATGGTGGCGAACAAGCTTATGCATGTGCTGCCTATTGGCGTTTTAGTTACGATGATGACTCCGTGTCTACTACTCTAATCGGCAGTAAAGCACGCGTTTCGCCCTTAAGGCCGGTCTCAATTCCACGCATTGAATTACAAGCCGCGCTTATAGCCTCTCGTTTCGCGCAAACAATATTGCAAGCTCATCGAATCAAGCCCTCCGAGATCACCTTTTGGACAGATTCATCCACAGTCCATAAGTGGATTCGGAGTGATCCTCGGGCGTTTAAACCATTCGTCGCACACAGGTTGGGAGAGATTTTAGAAACCACCAACCCGTTAAACTGGAGGTGGATACCTACCTCTCTCAACGTCGCCGACGATGCTACAAAACCTAAAAAATTAAACCTCACTCAGTCTCATCGATGGTTTACGGGTCCTCCGTTTCTGTTACAGCCGCCATACGCTTGGCCGATCGAGCAAGTTGCTGACATCAAGGAGACTCTACCAGACCTCGAGCTCAAATCGGAGCTGGTGGGGTTGCTCCTTGACGTTCCGTTTTCGAGTCCAGTACCTGACGCGACGCGTTTTAGTTCATGGCTGCGCCTTTTGCGCGCTACTGCCCGTGTTATCCAGGGTGCGCGATTGTTCCGGCTTAAACTGTCTCGGCTAATAGATCAAAATTCTAATATTTTCATCGACAGCACCACTTCTCCTTCACAACTTCACGCGGCGGACATCATAACAGCTGAGAAGATGATACTCCAACGAGCTCAGAGAGACAGCTTCCCCGATGAGTTGAAAGCAGTCGAATCTTCACAGCCCGTGCCGAAAAACAGCCGAATAGCAAAACTCGCGCTAACTCTTGGCCAGGATGGCTTGCTGCGACTGGACTCACGGACAAAGTATGCGCCAGGAGTGAGTGAGAGAGCCATATCGCCTGCAATTCTGGATGGTCGCCATCACGTCACACGACTCCTCATCCTTCACGAACATATTCACGCCGCACATTGTTTCAACGAACTTGTCCTTAATGAGCTCAGGCAGAAGTTTTGGATACTCAAAGCAAGAGACAGCATCCGTAGCGTAGCCAAAGCCTGTCTCCAATGCAGAAGGTGGAAGAGCCAACCTGCTCGACCGCAAATCGGCAATCTACCGGAAGAGCGACTCGACCATCACAAGAGGCCGTTCACGCACGTGGGCCTAGATTATTTTGGTGCTATCACTGTCACAATATTCCGACGCCACGAAAAACGCTACGTCGCGCTGTACACATGCCTAGTAACGAGAGCCATTCACTTAGAACTGGTCACATCACTTTCATCCGATGCTGCCATTATGAGCCTAAGACGTTTTATCGCTCGCCGAGGATCGCCTTCAACAATATATACAGACAATGGCACAAACTTTGTCGGAGCCTTTCGAGAGCTACGCTTGCTACAAGACGATGCAGTGCAAGAATATGCCACAAACCACAAAATTGAATGGCGTTTCATCCCACCGGCATCACCGTTCATGGGCGGAGCTTGGGAAAGATTGATAAGAACCGTGAAGACAGCCCTGAGAGTCTGCCTCGCCGAAAAAGTATTAAAAGAAGACGTACTATCCACACTACTCCTTGAGGCAGAGGCCATAATAAATTCGAGACCTCTCACGTATGTGCCATCTTCATCCGACTCACCAGAAGCGATCACTCCTTTCCATTTCATCCTGGGCTCCTCTTCTGTCGCACCTTGGACCAGCACGCTCACAGACGCAGACTTGGACAGAAGATGTGACTGGCGTCGAAGCTTACGTCTGGCAGATCAGTTTTGGGCACGATGGCTGCGCGAATACCTGCCCACGCTCCGAGCAAGGGGACCCTCCACCAACGCATTCAGTTTCGGTGAGGGAGACGTGGTGCTGATCGCCGACCCTACCCTTCCACGTGGCTTATGGCCGTTAGGAAGAATAGTGTCGATCTACCCAGGGCCAGACGGAGCGGTCCGCGTGGCAGACGTCCGCACTAGGGGCGGCATACTGCGCCGACCGGCCCGTAAGCTCGTTTTAATGGAAGCTGCTTCCCAGCCAGTAGCCACCAGCTGTTAGTGTTCCACTGGGGGTCCGGTATGTAGGCGACTGGCTGGAATGCCACCTTTTCTTTTAGAAGTATATTTTTTATAATGACTTTTTAAATAGAAGAAATGTTTTTTGTTTTTGCTTTGAGTTTTCAAGTGTCAAGTTGAGCCATTGCCTTGTACATAGTTTTATCACATTATATTATTAAATATTAATTCTAATTACTTACAGTGTTTCCATCATCCTCCAATTCATACTAAATTTATACAGTCCATTTGCTCACCAACACTGGCCTCAATGGAATTAATAATCAGGGTGGGCTTTTAGGTTAATTAAATGGAGAAGTTTTGTAATTTTTAATTGCAAGATTTTTATATGGCGTTTTATTTATTTAACTGGGACAATTTTCCTGTCACTATAGTCCTCCAGACCAAACAGCCATGGCGACCAATCTCAGCGTATACCCACCGGGCCTTCGGTGCGAGAGATTTTATAGTTTAGGTACAGTTAAGGCTTAAGCAAATATTCGGTTCTAATATTCGATTGTTTTTCGGACTTAACAAATATAAGCTGTTTTAATAATCATGTCTTTATTTGCCAATGTTTTAGATGCAGTAGGAGTCTGAGTAAAATCTATCTATATCGATATCTTCTTCTATCTGTACATAATAATAAATCTGTAGACGACCTATTACTGTACATTCTAAATATTTGGAATAAAAAATAGTTGGGTTGGTAAGGGATAATCAACATATGCCTTTTTAATAGTTTTTGAAGTTTTTGTCGGTTTTTCGGTATGTCAGTTTTTCTGATAACTGTTTAGATGTGTGAATAGATCAAGTATCACATCAAAAGTACGAAACCAATATGGTTAAATTTCATACCCAATTATTATGTATAACACGAAGTATTTATTAGTTTTTGTTTCATTGCAATCGCTAAGCTCTATCAAAAGATATGACCAAATTAAAGTGTTCAAGAAGAATTTAATTACGTAATGTTCAAACACGTTACGATATCTATTGGCGCGAAACGGTACTAACGAATACAATATGTAATAGTAACCATGATAAATTATAATAATAAATAACACGTCATTCTCATAAAGTCTCTCTCTCTCTGCTATTTCAAAAAGTAATGATACTGATTATTAAAATCGATTTTCGTTGGTGGTTGATTCCCACGAATCAAAAAAGCTAAAAGAATGTCAAATTTAAAGTGGTGATAATAATAATTGATGTGGTGTTCTGAGACATAAAGAATGCAATGTTAGATAAATATTTAATGACCTAACGTTACCGGGCGTAATGTAACATTCGTAGCGAGCATGTCTTTACCCCGTGTGCTAAAATCAGTGTTGCTCGCTCGCAGGCTTTGCCGTGTACGTTACCCCAGCAAGAAAATGTCTCCTAGAGTTATATGAGTAGAACGTATAATGTGTGCCTTATCTGCTGTAAATGTGCCCCCACATAAAAAAAATTGTGCCCCCTGTCGTTTTGGAGAAAAACGGAAAAAACGATTCTTGCTGGGGTAACGTTTTTCTAGCAGGAAAATTCTAAACGAATGATCGGAGAGAGAAAAATTGTGCATGGCCAGAGAGCTTATATGTGTGCCAAAATGTGACCCCAAAAATAAAATCTGTGCCCCTTCAGGTTTTCGAGATATTGCATTTCCTGCTGGAGTAACGTTTTGATGGATCGTATATCTCTAAAACCATTGCATGTGCCCCTGTAGAATAAACATACACGAGTAGCTCTTAATGTGTGCCCCTTAGTGCCCCAATTAGATTTAAGATAATATTTATAGTTTTCCAGCTATCGCGGTTTTATGAAAACCAGAAAAAAAAAAAACGCAGCGCCTAAATGAGACAAGGCACAAGTTCTCTGAAAACTGTATTCGGTCCTTCTTGACGCTATTAATAACCATACAAAGTTTCAAAACTGTTCATGCATGCGTTTTTGAATAATCTTGCTAAAAGTCAAAACGATGGTGTCTTAACTTTGACGGCAAAATACAAGGAACCGGCTTAATCCCAGATGTGTAGGTTTTTTTTTTTTTTTTTTTTTTTTTTTGGTGGGAAATCATCAAATAACTTCTCCCGCTCTGGGTGGAGCAGGAGGGCGTGTCAGACTTTTACTGACTAAAACCCACCCGTGTTCCTTCAGTAGCCCTTAAGCCAGGGGCTGTGGTGTCTCTTTCGAACAAACCCGCACCCCTGACAGGCATCGGCCCTTGCGGGCCCCATCATTTTTGTGCTGACATCTCTTTGAGGCGCGCGTGGAACACAACGCGCCGTCGACTTGGGCTTGGTCCTTACCGGACAGCGAGCTACCCATTACTCGCCGTCCGCAAGCCCATGCCTACGGTGGCCGGAAATCGGCCTGGGATTCCCGACGCCCAGGGCGTCTCCGTATCCTAGATGTGTAGGTGTGAACCAAAATCTTGTGCCTTTAGTCAAAAATATTATGGATTGTTTATCTGTGGTGTTATCATTAAGTATCTTATTATCTGTGGTTGCCAACTCTTCCACAAACTTTAATGGTTCTATGTGCTCTCTCCCCCGATTTGCTCTGCTGATTAAAATGGTGCCCGTATATTTTAGTGTTTTATTAACTAAATATATAGTAAAGAATTAATACGCTTCCACTGCGCCAAGTGCGAAAAGTTTGCTATGTGCAGTCGATATTAAATATTACTACGAAAGTATATTATGTATACGTAAAGTAATAGAAAAGTGAGAAATTTACAAGAGAAAAAAAATATGGTGGATGAAGCGGCGAGAAAAATGCTGCCGCAATTCACAGGCACGAATTTTAGCACATGAATATTTATAATGAAATTCATTCTGGAAGAGAAAGAGTGCAAAGAAACTATAGAAGATGATATAAATTCGGAGATCGCAAAATCTGAAGATTTCAGAAAAAGAGATGCGAAAGCGAGAAGCCTCATAGTATACAGCTTAAGCGCCAAGTACTTGGAATACGTGAGAGATGCAAAAAGTGCAAGGGAAATGATAGAAAACTTGAAGAAGGTATTTGAGAGGAAGAGTACACTATCTGCATTATACATAAGAAAGAAACTATTAACCTTAAAATGTGATGCCAATATGGAATTGTGTGACCACTTCAACAACTTTGACACATTGATCAGACAATTAGAAGAAACTGGAGGTACAATGGGAGAGCAAGATAAGGTGTGTCGTCTATTGTTAACCATGCCTGAAACCTATAACACGACGATTGCTGCTTTGGAAACAACCAACATGGAACTCACAACGGAATAAATGTCAAAAGTAAATTGTTGGATGCGGAGTTGAAAACTCAGAGTTACCCGGTAGTATCTGAAGATGCCCACAGTTTTTTAACCTGTTTTAAATGTGGTAAAATGGTCACGAATGTTGACAAATTTAAATGAATGTTTTCGCTTACTATGACTGTGCAGTTGGAAGCATGCTTAATGCATGTTTGGAGACGCCCTGGACGTCGGGAATCCCAGGCTGATTCCCGGCCACCGTAGGCGCGGGCTTGCGGACGGCCAGTAATGGGTAGCTCGCTGTCCGGTAAGGGCCAAGCCCGGGTCGACGGCGCGTTGTGTTCCACGCGCGCCTCAAAGATATATCAGTACCAACTGGTGGAGTCCGCAAGGACCGATGCCTGCCAGGGGTGCAGTTTGTTCGAAAGAGATACCGTGGCGCCTGGCAAACAGGCAACTGAGGGAATACGGGTGGGTTTTAGTCAGTTAAACTCTGACACGCACTCCTGCTCCACCCAGAGTGGCAGAAGATGTTTGATGATTTCCCACCCTCGAAAATAAAAATGTATAATCAGCCAATATTTTTTCCACTGCTGGAACACAGGCCTCCTCTCGGTGAAAAGGAGTGGGCCGTAATCCACCACACAGGCCCAGTGAGGGTTGGTAGATGTCAGATGTCTTTGAATTTTTGCTTCTAGGGGGTGTCGGTTTCCTCACGATGTTAACTTTCACCGTTTTTATTTGTGATGAAATAATTTACACAAATTAAGAGATCTGTCTAGGTTCGAACCCTACATACAACCCGAAAATCGCGGTCGATACCACAGGGGTGCAAATAGCAAAGCTCAATATCAGACACTCGAAGAGTTCCGTAGTTGGCCTACCAATGTAAGAAACCAGAACGTCCAAACACAAGAGGACGAGGCTACTCAAGAGGAACGGGGAGCAGAGGTCGAGGCTTCAACTCAAGGTCAAATCGAACGCCATCACAGACTGTTAGAATGGCGCAGACTGAAGATGAAGACAAGGTTATGGTGTTTACAGCGTTCAGTGTAAGTGAATTTCATAATAAAATAGAAGATGATTGTGTTCAATTAATTATTGACTAAGGGCTACCGAACATTTGATAATGTCGCAATACTTACCATATATGACTAATATAACTGATTTAGAAAAGGAAGTTAAAATCTTTGTGGCAAATGGCCAATATTTAAAAAGTAATAAAAGAGTGCAAATGTGCAAAAGCCAAAGAATCTTGAAGAGGACTATGAGTTGTATACAGCATACTGTCTATTGTCAGGAGATCCTCAAGAATATGAAGAAGCAGTTCAGGATAAAGATTGGGAAAATGCGATACAGAAAGAATTAAACTCACAGATAAAATTACAAATATGGGAAGAAGCTGCATTACCTAAAGGAAGTAAAGCGATAGATACTAAGTGGATATTCAGAACAAAGCAAGATGGTACTAAGAAAGCAAGGCTGGCAGCTAAAGGTTTTCAACTACATAGTAATGATAATCATTATGCTCCAGTAGCCAAACTATCAACAATAAGATTGATGATGAGCTTAGCAGTCCAACAAGATTTAACAATTAAACAAGTGAACTTATACACATAAAAGGCTTACTCTCTGATTTCTTAGGTGATGAAAGTGTTTCAGCTCATTTGTTAATTGATAATCAGAGCACTATTAAATTGATTCAGAACCAAATTAACACGAAAGCATCTAAACATATTGAAATAAAATACCATTATAAAAAAGATTTAATTTATAAGAAAGTTGTGTCTATTTCATATGTACAGTAGCCCTCACTAATGGTGCCCCAATCTCAAAAAGCAATAGATTGACACTTCGCTTTAACTTACGACCTTCTTATAATAAGAAATTTCTATAGGCTATAATACTATATACACACACACTCTCATATGTTTACGAATGAATGTATTTCCTAAATTCAACCGTCAAAGCAAATGGCATGATAGCTGAGCGCAGGGACCGATATCGATATTCAAAATATATAGATATTTTAAAGAAAATACTAATAATGGAATCGATAACAGGGATACATATCGATACTTTGTACCACTTCTTTGAGTATCGGTATAAAATTATCGGTAATTTTATCGATACTCAGTACTGATATCAGGCTACACAGCGTTGCGAGCTCGCACATCGCGCCACCGCACATCGGCGCGGGAGAGCTGCGCGCGTTCTTGGCTCGAAACGGAACGGCAACAGTGCATGCAGTTAGCGGCGACGGCGAGCCTCTGATCAAAAGCGGTTCGTGAGCCGTGCTTAGTGTTTTTACATTTCTAACCACTGATAAATTATATAGGTTACCTAACATACATACGTAAATGTTTTTATGATTAATGTGATGGGGCGTAAAAAGCAAAATAATGTTTATATAGGCATTTTAATATGAAGAAAACCGATTTTTTAATTCCTTCTTTATACTTGTAGGTACCTACCTAAGGTACCTATATTTTCGAAATTTCCATCATGGGTGTCGTTTTCAGGGTATTTGGGGCATCTGAAGCCGATGGTGGGGTCAAAATGAAAATCCAAGATGGCAGCCGAGAAAATTTTCGAATTTTCCATCATGGGTGTCGTTTTCAGGGTATTTGGGGCATCTAAAGCTGATGTTGGGGTCAAAATGAAAATCCAAGATGGCGGCCAAGAAAATTTTCGAATTTTCTTCATGGGTATCGTTTTCAGGGAATTTGGGGCATCTAAAGCCGATGGTGGGGTCAAAATGAAAATCCAAGATGGCGGCCGAGAAAATTTTCGAATTTTCCATCATGGGTGTCGTTTTCAGGGTATTTGGGGCATCTAAAGCCGATGGTGGGGTCAAAATGAAAATCCAAGAGGGCGGCCGAGAAAATTTGTGAATTTTCCATCATGCGTGTCGTTTTCAGGGTACTTGGGGCATCTAAAGCTGATGGTGGGGTCTAAATGAAAATCCAAGATGGCGGCTGAGAAAATTTTCGAAATTTGCATCATGGGTGTCGTTTTCCGGGTATTCTTCTCGGCCGCCATCTTGGATTTTCATTTTGACCCCACCATCAGCTTTAGATGCCCCAAATACCCTGAAAACGACACCCATGATGGAAAATTCGAAAATTTTCTCGGCCGCCATCTTGGATTTTCATTTTGACCCCACCATCGGCTTTAGATGCCCCAAATACCCTGAAAACGACACCCATGATGGAAAATTCGAAAATATAGGTACCTTAGGTAGGTACCTACAAGTATGAAGAAGGAATTTATAAAAATGTGCCGTAAAAAGCTACGATGAATAAATACTATTTAACTCTAATTGGACTGTTTATTTCCAGTCTGCCACACCCCTGCCCTACCCTTTGATAGAATACAGTCGTGATGTTATGAAGAAATTTCATTTCCGCAAGTTTTTCGCGCAACTGTCCGTTCGCGCAAGTGGATTCGCGCAAGTGTCTTTCGCGCATATGTCCGTTCGCGCAAAGGTACAGTCGCGCAAACGTCCGTTCGCGGAAATGTCTTGTCGCGCAAGTGTCCCTTCGCGCAAAAGTCCGTGCGCGGAAATGTCTTTTCGCGCATGTGGGTTCGCGCAAGTGTCTTTCGCGCATATGTCCGTTCGCGCAAAGGTACAGTCGCGCAAATGTCCAGTCGCGCAAACGTCCTTTCGCGGAAATGTCTTGTCGCGCAAGTGTCCCTTCGCGCAAAAGTCCGTGCGCGGAAATGTCTTTTCGCGCATGTGGGTTCGCGCAAGTGTCTTTCGCGCAAGTGTCCCAGATCCTTACTAAACGGGACGGGTAATGGATGGCGTAAATCGCAAAGATGACGCGGCCACGGGTATAGGTATTTATTCTTAATATATCGGTATTTTAGTACCGGTATCAATACTGATAAAGGCTCGTTAAAGTATAGATATAAGTATACTGAATAGAAATATCGGTATCAATATCGATAAAGAGGTACCCAAATATCAGTATATATATCGATACTTTGATACCGATACCAAAATTTTATCGGTATTCAGTCCCTGGCTGAGCGGTTACCGCACTTGATTATCGCGTTTGAGCGCAGCGAGTCGCGGTTTCGAATCCCATTCGCTGTGTGATAGTCTTTTTATTGTTTTAAAAATCACTTTTGAGTATAGTTTCTTGTTCTGTTCTTCTTATTCACTAAACTCGTAAAACTTTATCATTATACCCACATAAACCTAAATAAATTTAAATGATTTACGACTCATTCACCGCGACTTATAGAACGGTGTTGGTTGATATTGTGTGCTAGTGACGTGTGTTTCATCTATTAGCGTTCTTCTAATTCATTTTAAAATGTAAGCAAATTTAAATATAGAAATGAAAGCGAATATTATTGCGCTGCATAAAAGTGGACTTAATACCTATATCACAAATACCTATGTGATGAAACCGGACTGAGTGTGAGTATTATGATTTAAATATAAATATTAAACATTTATTTAATTAAAGTATAACTGCTGATCCTTGTTGTTATTTTTAAACGTTTTATAAATATCATAATGTCTAAATATAATAAAAATATAAAATTTCAATGTAAATTCTAGACGCGGCGGCCAAAAGCACTTAAGTCAATTTTTGCTCAAAATTATAAAAAGTCACAGCACCCATGTTTTTGTATTATTCGTCGACTGGAATAAGCACGTAAGTCACGCGTCACTTCATTGAGTCGCAATAGTTGACTGTACCATATCACTTAAGTCGTATCAATAAACCAAGCGGCAACATAAACAACTTAAGTTGACTTAAGTTTTTTTTCCCGGCATGGCAACTGTTAAGCCAACTGACTTAAGTAACATGGTAACTGTAGGTTAAGTGTGGGAAAGTACTTGAAATTTTTTCAAGTACCTTCCCTCACTTTACCCTCTTTTTTGAAGTGATTGATAAAAAGTTGACGAACGTTGTAGGTAAAGTAAAATTAAATACGTATTTCTTCATTAGTGTTACGGTGTGACGGTCGTAGTGGTGTTGTGCATTAACTGTATTAATAATGAATTCAAGAGCCAGGAAGTTAGTAAATCTCGTCATAAATAATGAGATTAAAGGTAAGTTTTGAATGTTTTCCTGGCATTTTTATGCAATATGCAAAATAAATGTATGGTTTTTGTTGACATGATTACAACACAATCAACAAAAAATTGTCATTTCACTTTTTTTTACAGGCGATGAAGACCCATTCTCTAATCCGCAACCAAGTACATCTGGAACTCAAAAACAAATTACTCATGATGAAATCGCTATTGACTATTCTAGTGACGATTCTGTTGCTGATCCTACCTACTCTCCAGACAGTCCTAGTTTGCTTACACAACACGAAGATGAGATGGAAACCACTGTTTACGATGCATCAGTAGATGTACAGATAGCACCACAAAATGCAATACCTGAAAGTATTGAAGATACGTCATTACTACAACAAAACAATTCCGTGCCCTGTAGAAGAAGAAAGCAAGATAATAAAATAAAAAGAAATTTAGGCCAATCCTATTTGACAGCTAGTGGGAAAACTATCGTTAAACGTCAAATGAAGGAATTACTTAATTGTCGAAATAAGTGCCGTCAAAAAATAAGTGATGAGCAACGAGCTGTAATTCATAAAGACGTTTGGAATCTTGGGTCTTATGATTTAAGGGCAGCGTTCGTTTCATCTTTGATTACTGTAAAGAAATCATACACCTCAATTCAATACAGATAATGTTTATTTTCTTTTCATATAGATCAGTTAATTAACAATCATCACTTAGGTACTAATTAATTAATTCAAATATAAAAGAAGTTTATACAGATCACTCAGACATCCTTACGGTTCAACGCCTCGAAAAATACTGACTATTTCCAAGCAAATTAGTTACCAACTGAATGTCCCCACTTTAAACAGAAGTCAACATTCAGCCGGCTAAACAACCAATCAGAGCAGAGTAAATAGTACATACAATCACTTGACTAACAAAATACATTAAAACTTATGATTAACTGTAAATAAACTTGCTTAATTTTAACAATAATAACTTAAATAATTATACAAAACAAATTAATATTTTAACACTAATTTTATACAAATAAATACCCAAAATAGATGTATTAAGTTTGTGCAACCACTAACGCCATCTGTCGCTAGTGGTAAATAGTCTTATTCTTAATTATTATTTTACGAAATCATTACATTCGGCCATCCGACATAGTGCGATCTCCTGACGCACGGTTTTATAATTCGAATAACAGTAAAATTAAAAAGAGCCTTACATACAAAATCATTACATTCGGCTGTTCATTCTATTCCGGAGCATGGTTTATCGTCATCATTATTATTTTCAGTATCAGAAGATGAGCTACTATTATCATTTGATGATTTATTTTGGTCTGGGGAATGAATATTTATCCAGGGTCTAACACGGTCAGCGGAAACTACGCTTTTGAATGTATTTTTCCGTTTACTAAAACCCGGAATTTCAGCAATTTTATATCGGTCATTACCCAAAACTTTTGTGATTTTGTACGGACCTATGAATTTTGAAAGGAGTTTAGTGCTATTACCTTTGTTATTGAAATTAGTTCTAGTAATCTTAATCAAATCACCTTCTTTATATGTACTAGCAGGGACTCTACCGGCATCATAACTAACTTTTTGTTTTTCTTGGCTAACTCGAATATTGGTGCTGACCTCATCTCTTAGGCTTTGTAACGTATCTGGTATGGCGTCAGCTCCAACATCCAGTTTATTATTTAGACTGTCTCTGAACCTGGTACCGAATAGAGCCTCTGTGGCAGTTCGTTTAGTGGAGGAATTTATAGAATTATTTACACCCCATTGAATTTTGCCAAGATACATGTCCCAATTGCGTTCGTCATTGCCGTCATTATGTTTTGCCAGGGCACTCAATATAGTTTGGTTATACCTTTCAGCTTGACCGTTCGCCCTGGGACATGCTACAGCGTTCAAAACATGTTTAATACCATGACTTCCGCAAAAGCTCTTGAAAGTAGTCGAAGTAAAAGAAGTACCCCGATCAGATATGATTCGAGATGGTAAGCCAAAGTCATAAAATATGTTTTCAAGAACTTTTATCGCTGTCCTGGTTTTCGTGTCTTTAACCGCTTTTACAAATAAGTATTTTGTAAAGCCGTCAACTATAGTGAGGATGTAGGCATTGCCGTTTTTACTTTTTACAAATGGACCAAGATGATCAATGTGAATTGTGTGAAACGGGATCCCAACTTTCTCTATAGGGTACAATTGTCCAGCCTTTTGTCTAGAAACATCATCTTTATTAAATGCGCACTGAATACAAGATTTTACATATTTTTTTATAAATCGCCTCGACTTTGGAAACCAAAACACAGATTGAATGCGCTCAGTCGTTTTAGAAATGCCCAAGTGCCCGACGTCATCATGATTATAACGACATATTTGCCAGCGACCATTACGAGGGACAACTAGGCGTATATCATCGCCAACTCTTCTATATAATTTATGATTTTTGATAAGATAGTTTTTCTTAATGTCTTTAGATTCTTCGTCAAATTCAGGTTTAAGAATTTTAAAAATACGGGAGATATCTGGATCTGTCATTTGTAATGTTAATAACCAATTATCAGTCTCGATATGATATACGGTAACGGAGGACTCATCGTGAATGTCAGAAGGCAATATGGTATTACGGCTTAATGCATCGACATGTGCCATACGCGTCCCGGGTCTGTATTCAATAGTAAAAGTGAACTCGCTAATTTGGAGCCACCACCTAGCTATACGCGGAATAAGGTCTCTTTTAGTTAGTGTAGTTCGGAGTGCATTACAGTCTGTCACTATTTTAAATTCTAATCCCAACAAATAAACACGAAACTTTTTGAGTGAGCAAACAATGGCTAACGTTTCGAGTTCGTAGGAATGTAAGTGACGCTCTTCGGGAGTCGTCTGCCTACTGAAGTAAGCAACAGGCTTGAGTACCCGAGGACTAGATTGCCATTGTACTAATATCCCTCCTACGCCTAAGGCACTAGCGTCCGTGTGCAACTCCGTAGCAAGTTTAGGGTTGTATAAGGCCAGTATTGGTCTGTTTATCAAATTGCCTTTTAATGTAGAGAATGCTTGAGATTGCTCTTCTCCCCAAGTGAAAGTATTTCCCTTTTTTAATAAATTGGTAAGGGGTCTTGCAATTTCTCCGAAATTCTTTACAAACTTCCTAAAATAGCCTGCTAACCCCAAGAATTGACGAACCTCGTGTGCATTGCGAGGGATAGGGAATTCTTTTACAGCTAGAACCTTATTTTCGTTCGGTCGTATCCCATCGGCCGATATTTCATACCCTAGATAATTAATCGTTGTGTCAAAGAAACGGCATTTTGCTAGTTTAAGAGTGAGACTATTTTCTCGCATTAGTTTCAGAATATCCTCAAGCCGTCGAAAACCTTCCTCTAAATCGATGGAGGGCACAAGAATATCATCTAGATACGCCAGGGCAGATTCGTAGCGCTTTGCACCAAGCATTTGATTTATAACTCTCTGAAACACGGCTGGAGCGTTAGCTAATCCGAATGGCATTCTTTTAAATTCATAATGCCCATCTGGTGTTATGAATGCTGTAAGGGGACGACTTTCTTTGGCCATAGGGACCTGATAATATCCTGAAGCAAGGTCCAATGAGGTGAAAAAACGATTGCCGCTTAAATTAGTAATCTGGTCGTCAATTAATGGCAAGGGAAAGCAATCTTTCCTAGTTTTGTTATTTAAAGCTCGGTAATCTACACA
Source organism: Polymixis flavicincta (assembly GCA_949987655.1). Taxonomy (NCBI): domain Eukaryota; kingdom Metazoa; phylum Arthropoda; class Insecta; order Lepidoptera; family Noctuidae; genus Polymixis; species Polymixis flavicincta. Next base: position 25,128,689 of record OX465182.1, on the reverse strand, counting down.
AAGACGCTGTTCTCCCGTTTTCTTTTTTACGATTACTATTGGGCTAGCATAATTGGAATCAGATTCCTGTATTATATCATTTTGCAACAGGTCATCAATTATATCCCGTACTTGTCCTCTTTCGAAGTGCGATAAGCGATAAGGTCTGTAGACAACAGGCCTATCGTCAAGCAAATCTATCTTCATTTTAATAGAGTCATTACAACCTATCTCACTCAAATTAAATGCAAAACAATCACGATAAGACTGTAATAATTCGTAAAGCCTGTCCATTGTTTTATCGTCAACTTGGGGACCAACCTTGATTTCAGATTTAACGAGTGGAACTAAGCGAGTTATATCCCTTGCGATTTTGTTAATGCATAGAATTTCTTTTTCTTCAAAAGGTATTGCTCTGGCAATTAAAGTGTTTTTAGTTAAATTTAGGGTATGATCAGAAAGATTTGACAGAACAAGGTAACATTTTCCTGCACTTATACGGTATGTACCCTGGTGTAAGTTATATTCTTTACCAGGTTTATTACTATTATAACCTTCTATATAAACATCCCCAGAACAACAAGAATCTAAAGCAGAAACTTCAACTAATTCGGATTTGTTCCTGGCTAACTGAATGTGGTTCGGCAAGGTAAGTTTTAGGGAATTCAAATCACTGGCTTTGTCATGGAGCTCAGGAGTTTTGTAAAAGAATAAGGTTCTGTCGTCTTTAAATACAGCTATGGATGGTAATTCAGTAAAATTTTGGCCAATCAGTAAAGCAGTCTGCATAAACTCATCGTTAACCACCAAAACTTCTACAATCGATTCGATATCATCAATTTTAAGGCTGACAAAAGTACTATACATGGGCGTAACTGCGGAATTACCAAAACCCTTGATTATTGGTAGCTTTGAAACGTTCTTGGTGGGATTAAGACTATTTGCGTCAGATTCACGCATAAGACTACACTCACTGCCAAAATCTATGTAACCGCTGAAAACTTGATGGTTTATTTCGACTTCTTTAAAGAATTTTTTATTGCGATTACTGAATGTAGAAATTGTTAGAGCTTTACGTTCTATATTATCGCTTGACTTAGGTTCTGTTTGTGGAAGTAGCGGTGTAAGTTTGCAATTTTCGTTACTATGTCCTACTCTGTGACACTTAACACACTTGACAAGAGGTTTGGGACATTTGTAGTAAGGGTGTCCTTTACTACGACAGTTAAAACAAATTATTGAGCTATTATTCGCAGTTGATTGTGAGGCAAGGTCATGACGCTTTTTATTATTTGTGGAAACAGTTTCTGATAAAGCACGCTGGGAACTGAGATAATGTAACAAATCTTCCGGTTCACTACAATTTAATGCTTGAGCTCCATTTCTAATGGATTTATCGTAAATACCGTGGGTTATACAATCCACAGCTTTTTTACCACTAATATGACATCTGTGGATAAGCATTAATTTGTCGTAAAAATACTCAGTTAAGTTTTCATTATTTGGAGTCGTACGAGCTAACATCTCTTCTAGAAGCCGACCATAGTTTTGCTCACTTGGAAAAGCTCTTGTAAGTTTGGCTTGCCACTCAGTCCAACTGAATACTACACTCGGTAGAGTTTCAAACCATTTTTTGGCAAGCCCAGCTAATTTTTGTAGAGCAAAATGTATGGTCTGCTTCTCGTCCCATTCGTAAATTACAGCACATTCATTCACCTTTCTAACCCAACTTTCAATACTTTGAGTTTTACAAGAAGGATCGAACTCTGGTACAACATTATTCAAGTGATTATTATTGAAGCTGCGAGATGATTTACGAGTCCCTTCTTGAAAAACATTCAAAAGATCCAGTACCTCTTTTCTTGACCAACTTGAAGTCCTGTTCCTTTTCTTACTCCTGCATCGCGGTGGTGTACTTGAAGTGTCAGTTGTCGTGCTCGAAGAGGTAGAAGTAGACCTCCCGCGCTTCCTTTTAGACCGCTTCTTCCCACGTTTCGTCCTTGTATCAGCCTTGTTCAACACAGGGGCTAACAGTTTGTCTTTTGATCGCCCGCTCAGGTAGACTGGCGGCTCTTCTTCTGGAGTTTTGGCACCATCAGATTCCATGGCCTCAAAATTAAAATAATACATTGATTAAAACATTTACACAATTTGGTCACTTGTCACTTTTGTAACTTTCGTAATAATACCTCAAGTCTAGATGAATTTGTCATCGTAAAATAATTATACTTTAAGCTCATTTTATATAGTATCACCGTAAAGTTTAATACACGGAATATCCAATTCAAAGTAGGTAACTAGTTAAATAACTAAAGCAAAACTCAGTCAATAACACAACCAAATAAAAACAATCAGAAATAAACTACCTAAAAATTATAATAGAATAAGCAAAAATATTTGAGATCAAAACAATATTTATGGTCAAAAAATATTAGAGGTCAAAAATATCCGAGGTCAGAGAAAATATTTGAAGACAAAAAAATATTATAAGTCAAAAAAAAAATTGAGGACAAAAATGTTCGAGTTCAAAAAAATATTCGAGGTCAAAAGTAAACTCAAATACATGACTATTGCACACATGGCGAAATTAAATTTTAAGTCTGACGTACCTAGTCACACTATAATTAGTCGATAAATGCACGCTTTACTTACGCTTGTGGATAACTTTGTTCGAATCGGGCACACTTGGCCCCAGTCCTTATTGGCTCACTTGGCCAAAGCACACTTGGCTTTTATCCTTAGCACACTTGGCTTTTATCCTTAGCACACTTGGCTTTTATCCTTAGCACACTTGGCTTTTATCCTTAGCACACTTGGCTTGTATCCTTAGCACACTTGGCTTTGTCCTTGGCTCACTTGACTTTATCTGAAACACACTAAGCTTTACATTAGGCACACATAACCTAACATTTCTTAAATCATTATTATTGTAGGCTTTTTTTGTAGGCAAATCCCACTTCTGAGATGTAAAGAAATCATACACCTCAATTCAATATAGATAATGTTTATTTTCTTTTCATATAGATCAGTTAATTAACAATCATCACTTAGGTACTAATTAATTAATTCAAATATAAAAGAAGTTTATACAGATCACTCAGACATCCTTACGGTTCAACGCCTCGAAAAATACTGACTATTTCCAAGCAAATTAGTTACCAACTGAATGTCCCCACTTTAAACAGAAGTCAACATTCAGCCGGCTAAACAACCAATCAGAGCAGAGTAAATAGTACATACAATCACTTGACTAACAAAATACATTAAAACTTATGATTAACTGTAAATAAACTTGCTTAATTTTAACAATAATAACTTAAATAATTATACAAAACAAATTAATATTTTAACACTAATTTTATACAAATAAATACCCAAAATAGATGTATTAAGTTTGTGCAACCACTAACGCCATCTGTCGCTAGTGGTAAATAGTCTTATTCTTAATTATTATTTTACGAAATCATTACATTACCATTCAAGAGAAAAAAACTGAGCGTCGTCGGGTCGAAGATCCTAGTTTACAAAAAAATAGACAGTGGACTTATAAGTATCATTTTAACGTCAACAGTGAAAAAATATCCGTGTGTCAAGGTTGCTTTCTAAAAACCCTAACGATAAGTGATAATTTTGTAAAACTAATCGGTTTGAAGAAACGTGGCAGCTCGAGTGGAATTATACAAACAGACAAACGTGGAAAGAATACACCAGCAAACAAACATTCCGAACAAAAAATTCAAGAGGTGATTAATCACATCAATTCGTTTCCGCTATATGAAAGTCATTACACTAGACGTAGAAGCACCCGCAAATATTTACCGTCGCATTTGACAATTTCAAAAATGCATTCTCTTTACTCAGAATCACATGAAAATCCTGTAAGTGATAAGATATACCGCAAAGAATTTCATAAATTAAATTTAAGTTTCAAAAAACCAAAAGTGGACACATGTCTGTGGTGGACACTTGTCACCACACTTGTCACACATGCGACCTCTTTAAAATGAAATCAAACATTGCTACAGATGAAATCACAAAATTAGCCCTTGAAGAAGAACGCGACTCTCATCTACTAGCAGCTGATATGGCGTACAACGAGAAGCAGTGTGATAAAAATATCGCAGTTACAAATAAAAAAATCAAATGTCTGACTTTTGACTTACAGCAATGCTTGCCAACCCCAGCTTTACAATCATCTGTAGCCTTTTATAAAAGACAACTTTGGACTTTCAATCTTACAATACATGACAACGCAACAGGAATGTCAACGCACCACATGTGGCATGAGGGTATTTCGGGTCGAGGTGCTAATCAAATAGCCTCCTGTTTGTTTGTATATTTACGAGAACTACCAGAAAATATCTCAGAAGTAATTTTGTACTCTGATACTTGCGGAGGACAAAATAAGAACACTCACGTGGCTGCAATGTTTACGTACTTGTTGACTGTAAAACCCTCAATCAAGATAATACATCACAAGTTTATGATACCTGGTCATACACATATGGAGGTTGACTTAGACCATGCAATTATTGAAAAAAAAAAGAAAAAAACCGAAATACAAATTTATCACCCACACGATTGGATGCAGTTGGTAAGATCGAGTAGCAAAAAATTTACCGTTAGAGAAATGCGACAAAATGACTTCTTTGACTTCGCTAGTTTATTGAAAGGTCCCTTAGTGGCCCGAAAAAAAGACGACAACGGAAATATTTTCAAGTGGCATGAAGTGAAGTGGCTGAGTTATGACTCTGAGTACGGCGTCATAAAATACAAACCATCTCTGTCTAAAGATGAATCATTTAAAACTATTAATTTCAAACGGAACACGCGACGTCAAAAAGAATTTAATTTGATGCAAATTACTGACAAGCCAGTACCAATAAGTGTCGAAAAAAAACGTGATATAATATCACTTTTATCTTTAATACCCGAATGTTTCCATATTTTTTACCAGAATTTAGTAACCACTGACGACACCAAGGATGTTGATCCAGATATATCAGATTCAGAAGACAGTGACTTTTAGTTTTTGACTTTATTGCATGCATTGCATCATATTATAACATTTTTAATTAATAAGCATAATTATAATTCAAAATTATTCATAGTTTGTTTTAATATTATATAATAAATTAAATAAGCCAAGTAATTATAGTACGGTAATAAACACTTAAGTCGCATTTTTTTGACGTTCAAAGAAACTGAAGTCAGATATTTTAGTAAATAATAATTATAGCCTAAATATCCATACCCTTATATGTAACTAGTTCATAATTGTGTAATAATAAATAATAAAAACAAAAACCCTAGTACATTTTTTTCATACCAATCAAATAAAACCTTCTCCTGTAAAATTTTTGCATGGAAAAAGATTTAACTTAAGTGCTTAAGGCTTCCGCGTCTAGTAATTTATTTCCTAGATTATAGCACGATGAAAATAACAATAAACTTAATATCTATGTGAAATTGCCCTTTTAAATAATTTTGTTTCTAAATAGTAGGTAATACATAAAGTGTGTATTTTGCTTAGTAGCCTAACAGTACCCCTTTTTTGTTTTAGTGAAATACTGTGAGTCGGTGGGTGAAAAGATATGAGGAAGGCGGTAGCCTTGCCCGTGGAAAGCAAAGTGGAAGACTCCAGCTCCTATAACAGGCACACGTTCAGCGAATATGAAACAAGTGGTTTCAAAACGACAAGACATTTTGCCGAATTATTCGACACATCTTTACGAACCGTGCGCCGTGCACTCCACGCAGAAGGTTCGCATCATCGAAAAGCAGCTCGAGAATCAGCTCAAAAAACATAGTTAACGGAAAAAACATTAACAATAAGTTATAAATTACAAATATTTATATATTTTAGTAATATTCAAATAATATTTTGTCTTATCCGTAATCTGGATTATTTTGAGGTTTAGTTTCAATTTTCTTTTCGGAATGAAAATGAACACTTAAGCTATAACCTCTTTAAGTCCTATTAAATACGATTTGTTAACTTTGAGGTTTGAGTTAGAACGAACTCACTCGCAGTAGAATAAAAGTAGTACTACTGAGTCATTTAATTGCATTGTGACAACTTGTCTGCATTTGTTACTTTTACGTGGGTAGATTTTTGTAGAATATTGTGATTTATTTAGAGTACCGACACACAGTAGTAATCAGCACAATATTATTATATTACTAAGATACAATAGCCAGATTATCATAGTTCACCAACTAGCTTATTTAATTCAATAAATTGTTCTTTATGAGAAAATAAACTGTTTTAACAAGAAGTTATTATGAGTTCTTTTTATACATTCTTCATGAAGTTATAACGAATAAACATTTTGTAATCATTTATTATTGGTAAACCTTTATTTAAATAACAATACGAGTAATAATAAAAAAATGTTACATTATTATTCTGGTGTATTAATAAATCGAATAATAAAAGAACAGATGAAGATGATTGTTGAAAAGAAAAATTAAAGCTTCATCGCGAGATTTGAACCCAGACCTATGAGTTTCTTAATCCAAGACGATACGCTGCACGCTACCGGAACTCAAATTATAAAAGTAAATTTTAGCAATGGTATGAACCGACCAAGGTCATGTCTGTCGTCGCCGACGGTATGTATAAAATACAGAGAGTAACGCCAGTGTGTGAGTGGAGCGGTGAGTTTTGTGTTAATACATCACTTATACACACAGCTGTAGGTACGGCCTGGACCGCCACTTCATAGCAATATAGCCCTTAGTATGCGACTGCATTAGTGAATCTTGATAGTAAGTACCTACAAATGAAAACATTTCAGACATATTTACCAAATCATTACCTATTCAAAAACATAACTATTTTTGTATTAAGCTGAATTTGATTTGAAGTGAATGTTGTTATTAAGCTGTGTGTTTACTATTTTTGGAATATTGTTTAGTTTAAAATAATTATTGTATTGCATAGATTTATGAGCAAAATAATTGCTAAAGACATAATTTTGAGACCAAAATTGGAATTAATAATGTATAGAGTGAACATTGACATAGAATTGTAATAGAGTTGTCAGTTAAGTTCTTAGCTCTAATAAGCAATTTAAGAATGTTATTATGTTAATAATACAGCTATGTAATTATAAATTCTGTAAATTGAGGGGCTGTATTAAGGATTGTTTATCTGTGGTGTTATCATTAAGTATCTTATTATCTGTGGTTGCCAACTCGTCCACAAACTATAATGGTTCTATGTGCTCTCTCCCCCGATTTGCTCTGCTGATTAAAATGGTGCCCGTATATTTTAGTGTTTTATTAACTAAAGTAGTAGTAAAACTAGTAAAGAATTAATAAAAAAATTAAGGTGAAAATATTCAGCTTGGAATTTTTCGCATTAAGTTAATATTAACAAAAAACCAAAACATGTAAGCAACGGGTGGTTATCCGACCAAATTTGAATGACTATTAAAAAGCGACGGATTCATACATGTCGATGACCTTCTTTACTTTACTCACTAACCGGTTCACACGGTGTTGTGCCTGAGTACACTGAAGTAGAAAAGTAATAAGTAATAAAATAAAGTTGTTATTGGATTATATTCTAGTCGCTGTTTCTATTATATTTATTGATAAGCCATAGGTTAGATAAATTAACAGTAAGTTTTTCATCAGTAAGGGGAATGCTCCAACCAGCCCGCGAAATTCAAAGTTTCTTGCGTTTTTTGTAATTTGCAGGCCAGAGCTAGGTTGTGTGTTGATTAAAATATTATTCGCGGCTGTAAGACGTATGTAGTTACAGAATTATAAGCATCAAAATCACCAATACAACCCTCCAAGTTCATAAAGGAGTAGGAACAAAAAAAAAAAAAAACAGAAATGTCATCCCTACAGCTTTACGAACTTAGAGCGTGGTATTGATGATTTTGATGATTATAATAAAGTGATTTTTTGTGATGCCAATTTACTAATTATATGTTAAACTTAGATGAAAAACTGATTTGTGTTTTAAATAATAACGACTACACAACGTGCAAATAAGTTATAATATTTATAGGGAGGAAATTTAATCTGTGATTTAATGCAATACTTACTTTAAGAATTAAAATTAAGGGAATTAAAATAATAATTTCCACATCAACAAGCTGGTTCATTTAATATAGTCACAAGGTGCATTTAATATAATAATATATTTTTAATTAGCCCCCAACACTTTTGAACGCGACTGTACGGACAACAGCTTAGGTATAATACGTCCAATAAAGAAGGTCATCGATATGTATGAATCAGTCGCTTTTTAGTAGCCATTGGAATCTGGTCGGATAACCAGCCGTTGTTTACATATTTTGGTTTTTTGTTAATATTAACTTAATGCGAAACATTCCAAGGTGAATATTTTCACCATATATTTTTGACTAAAGGCACACTATTTTGGTTCACACCTACACATCTGGGATTGAGCCGGTTCCTTGTATTTTGCCGTCAAAGTTAAGATACCATCGTTTTGACTTTTAGCAAGATTACTCAAAAACGCATGCATGAACAGTTTTGAAACTTTGTATGGTTATTAATAGCGTCAAGAAGGACCGAATACAGTTTTCAGCGAACTTGTGCCTTGTCTCATTTAGGCGCTGCGATGTTTTTTCGGGTTTTCATAAAACCGCGATACCATGAAAACTATAAATATATTTCTTAAATCTAATTGGGGCACTAAGGGGCACACATTAAGAGCTACTCGTGTATGTTTATTCTACAGGGGCACATGCAATGGTTTTAGAGATATACGATTCATCAAAACGTTACTCCAGCAGGAAATGCAATATCTCGAAAACCTGAAGGGGCACAGATTTTATTCTCACACAGACTTTATTCCCACTTTGATGTCATCATTAAAAAAATCGTAAGTCATCCGACTTTCACCATTATTTTATTCATGTTTAGACATTAATTTAATTATCTTTATTTGACTTTTGTTTTTATTTGATTTTGTTTTTTTTTGTATGTTTTATTATTTGACTTATTTTATTTTACATAATTTTAATCCCTGACATAATTATAATATTCATTCCTTGTATTTAGTTTCTCTCAATGGATTTGTAATTTTAAAAATATACTGTATTATTGTTATGTCATGCATTTACTTAAATGAATTTTAATAGTACCCTAAAATTTAATATTATTTATTTTAAATTGATTCGTTTTTTTAATGATAATCGATTACAGCTATTAATTTTAAAACATGCTACTTAAGAATTACATATTGTTTTGCCCGACAGGGTCCATGTGAACTTTGTAAATAATATTAAGATCTTGTACACACATGTGATATGCAATAAAGACTTGAATTGAATTGAATTGAATATTTTTTGGGGCACATTTTGGCACACATATAAGCTCTCTGGCCATGCACAATTTTTCTCTCTCCGATCATTCGTTTAGAATTTTCCTGCTAGAAAAACGTTACCCTAGCAAGAATCGTTTTTTCCGTTTTGCTCCAAAACGACAGGGGCCATAATTTTTTTTTGTGGGGGCACTTTTACAGCAGATAAGGCACACATTATACGTTCTGCTCATATAACTCTAGGAGACACTTTCTTGCTAGGGTAACGTAAGTACACGGGTTTGCTGCACTGACGGCACAAATGCTCGCTTGGTAACTTAGAAGGTGCATTTTGACCCGTGACGCGAATCAGTATCCACCTTTACAGCGTGTATCGGATGTTTCAACGGCCTGTCGATCTGGCTTGGCGCGGTCTGGCTTGTGAGATTGCAGGCTGTGGGAACTTCTCAGTCTGGGTTTGTGTCCGGTTGATGACAATAGGTTGGACCCCTGTTAAATGAGACTTAAACATAACTTACGAAATGTGGGTGTACTATTAGCAGTGATAGGAATAGGTAGTGCCTATTTGCCTAAACTTCGAAGAACAGAGACGAGACTTCCTTAGGACTAAATTTTTTCCGGGACATTTGTCCCGAAATTCGGGACAACATACATTAAAAAAATATGTTATTTGGAATAAGTAATTCGTCTATATTTACTTAAAGTTTGCGAGCAGACATAACATTTATAATTTATAACTCTATAATAATAACTTATCCTCTATGGGCTCTAAAGGAAAAATAAAACACATAGAATATTGTTGTAACAAATAGGTATATGTATATTTTTTAAATATGACGTAATTGGAAAGCATGAAACAAAATGTACAGACGGAAAAAACTTAAGTTACAAATTTATGTTTATATTATCTATGTCATATTTATTTTACGACGTAGAGTGATGCAATTTTAACTCAAATCAAAGTACAAATTAACCTGTGAAGTATAACATTTAGGACAATCAGTTTTAATAGTGAACTAGTAACTGTTCGGTTTTGATACAGATCTTGACGCATTAAAAAATGCTAAGAATTTAAAAATCTTTATTTGTGTTACAAATACCATAAAAAATAAAGAACGTTTTTAATTTAATCATCTTGATTCGATTCGTCAAGTTCAGTATCAGAACCGAAATTTTCTTTGTCAGATGAGTTATCTAAGTTAAAATACACAATCATATATTTGTTTTTTCAACTGTCAGGCGATTTCGTTTTATATTAAGAATTCATTTATAAGTTGAAAACGACCTTTCAACATCGACTGAGGTTTAAGGCGCGTAAGTACATATGGTATGATCGCTCATCCCTTCCTGCTGTTATCGCGTCACATATGTCTCTAATTTTATTTAGATCGGGATTTCTGTCCATGACATTAACGAGTTTATTTTTTATAGGCTCAGACGAACACCAGCTAAGCATAGTTCTCACGTGATCAAATATTTCAATGGATTCCGTTAGAGTTCAATTCGATTTTTGTAATTTCTTTCACCCAATTTGTATATCTTTAAAATATTCCTCAATGTAGTCCAAGTCCGATTTCAAGTTTTCCTTTGAAGAACATTTTTGGCACACCTAATAGAGAGCGCGTCGGAACTTCTTAAAAGATTTACAATTGTTTTAATTTGATCGTAATATTTTGCATCATATGACACTGCCTTTAACCAAGTACTCCATCTTGTAATAACGGGTTCTGGAGGAAGCGGCATGTGGGGAAAGGTGTTTTTTAACAAGCGCACTCTAATAGGTGACTTAAAAAAATGTTTGAAATTAATTCATCTACATCTGAGTATTTGTATCGTATTTTTTTTTGCCACGAGATTCAGTGCATTTGCTAAGAGCAAGTGACGAGTATCACATGTTGGGCAAATAATTTTTCAGAACACGTCCCGCTTTTAGCATATATGCTACACTATCAGTGCATAATACAGCAACGTCTCCTACTTTGGATTCATACAAATCGCGCCACATATTTTCAAGGCAGTCTGTTACAAATTGAGCAAAACAATTTCTAGTACTTTGCAAGCAACTAAAAGGACGGTCAATGAAAACGCCAAATGCGGCCTAGCATTTTCATTAGCCGTCCCCCGACTTGACAATGCCTTGATCAAAATATTACCTTCAACTTAAAAGGTCTATAAATGTTATTTTTTACTTTTAAGAGTTTTTGTTTGGGTCGGGGGTTTTTAAAATTTTTAGATTTTATTTCACAGTTTTTAGTTAAAATAATTATTTTTGACCTATTTATGAAACCCTTTCTTTTGATACCCCACTCAATAGGTTTGGCGAAAAATAAATTGACATGATATGGCGCCAAAAATCGGCCATTTTTTTTCAATTATGGTATACCCAGTGTCACTCTCACGATTAAGACGAATCTAACGGCAAATCTCTATGCCAAATCTATAGCCTAGTATGCCTATATTCCGCAGTCAAAACTTATTAAACGTACCCATGTCGTCCTAAACTTTGATATTTTACGCTTCTCAAGTCTCAAAGTCATTATCGTTATCTCCAACATTCACGTTGTTGGCCAAGAAGAAAATATTCGAAATACCAACCCGTAATAATTAGAGAAACATTCATTGCGAAACGTCGGGGGAGCTTTTCTGTGATCGTCGGACGGAAAACCGTCATGCGTTGCGTAGCCGGCGCGTCCATTCAAGCAGGGTCGGCGGTACGCCCCCGCTTCACCCTATTTTCACCCCAATGGCCGCGTCCCTCGTGGAAACAATCTTCAGTTCGCGTTTCACCCGCACTCCGACCGCCCGTCGCTTGCCGGCTGCTCTGCGAAAACACCGCGATCTTTCCCGAACAAGTGCAATATTCTAAACTATTCGAATTTCAACTTGTGTTCCATTTGCTTTTGGTTTTTTCTGATCGTTGTGTACCCTTGTTAGTGTTTTTTATAAGCGGTGTTGTATTGTTTGTAATTATATTTTCGGCGTGAGTTGGTGTATAGTTTGTGGACATCCGCATTTAGCGAACTTACGTAAGTATTTACTGCATTGCGTTTTGATCTGAGTTTGAATAACCTTGATTATAATTTGTTCTTAGCGATTACAGTACCTTTGAACTTTAACCTCGTAGTTTACAATTGGAAAGATCATAGAATGGCGTCTGACTTTCCAGCTTTAATTCCTAACCTTTGAAGTGTTCGTGAACCGAAATAATCGTTGCTTTTAGTGTATTTCAACTGTAAAAAACTAAAGTGAGAGCTCTAACAGGCAATTTGTCTGAGGGCCGGCCCTGAAATCGATTCAATTAAGGACGAATTGGGTCGCTGGAGTAGTGGGTGGTTGGAACTTGGAAGTAAACCGCTGGCTGTATAGCTCACTTATTTATTATCCTTGTTTGTCCATGTGTGAGGGTTCAGCAGCCGCTGTGGTGAATATTTAGTTGCTTATTTGGTTTAACAATTGTTATCTCAACTGAGGAAGTCAAAGGAAATGTCGGAAATCTGTAAAGGTTTAAGTTCACAAACTTTATTTAGAACGGGTTTGGGCAGTTTTGGAGAGTGGTAAATTCACGGTAGTTTGTAGTGCTGTGAAGATAATTATGTGGGTATGTTTGAATATTTCTAAAGGGATGAGGGATGATTTTTCGAAACGTTGAAAAGTCGTAATCATTAAAGTTCTTCTTGTATGGAACTCAGCAAAAGAAAGGAGAACTGCATTTCATAACAATAACAGATCAAGGCCTCCAGGGAATAAATGAAGCTATCATTTAAAAAGTTTTCCCTCAAGGGCAGGCAGTTTTTTAATTGTTTCTAAAAACTGGCTTTGTCCAGAAAACGACTAGTGCCCTCTATGTACGATATAAGGCAGCAGCGTGCGTGTATGACTCGCGTATGAACGTAAATGAAGAAGAAGGAGTATGTAAGGACCGTAGCAGGTGGCGTTCTGTAGTTTCTGCTTACACCCAGAAAAGGCGTGAGTTTATGTATTAGCGTGTGTGTATAGTTTATGTATGAGCGTATGTGTGTATTTTTAACAACAACTCGCTTCAATATTGCCATAGAAAATGCGACTATAGAAGTTAGCAGATATTTTAAATGGAATGTTTCGGATACTTCAGAGGATTAATGTTGAGCAGACCCGCCAAGAACTATTAAACATACCTATTGCCCACTGTGGCCTCGGCTATGCCAGCGTGGATGTCGGAAACCATTCCACGGGAACGGAACGGACCTGGAATAAAAATGTCATATACATCCGGTACGCTGTCAAAGCGTGAAAACAGTCGGCCAAACAGACAGAGTTACTTTTGCATAAGTACTATTTACTATGCACTACTTTATGAATTAGGTAATACCTAGGTAGTCTGGCAGGTCTAAACAGAGTACATACTCACGTCATGCAAGACGTATAACAATGGCTTTTTATCATAGTTTACAAGCGTAGTACAAAGTAGATGACTGAGGGGTCTCGAGTGTCTTCGTCTAAGTAGACGTAATCCGGCTCTTGTGAAATGCAAATGGCCCCCTTAGTGCCCATACTGCATGTATGCAATTTTCATGTTCAGCATCAATGGGCTTAGCCGTTCTCTTCAAACGCCGTCGTTGCGTGGATGTATAGTGCAAAGTCAGTCTAAGAAACTTTATCTCGCTATAAAGGTGATGAGGGGCTCGTGAAAATAGCACCATCCCTTTTCGTCTCGTGGTTGTTGTAGAAGCGTATTTTAATTCTGTACATGGCCAAAACGCAACCATACGAATCTGCTCGCGTATACATTGTAATGCAATTTTTAAATTTGTGATTACAATGTACCTATACACGAATTTTGCGTACTACTTGTAGGAATATAGTTTGTAACGTAGACGCGCTCGTGCACGATTCCAAATTATACAAGACCAAAACGCCACCATAGGAATTTAGGTACTCGCGAATTGCAATGCTATTTTTAAATCTGTGATTACAAACAAATGTAAACACGATTTTTTTCCGTACTGATCGTAAGTAGGTATACATTATCATAATTTGTAACGTGGAACCCGAAGGTTCCAAACTATGTTTACTACTTACATCGTTGACGTCTGACAAGATTATAATATAGGTGTTATTATTAGTGTAGCATTAAATAAATAAGAATGGCTTTTGGGTCTTATTTTTATTGCACTTGAAAACTTTAATATGAAAAAACAACAGTGTAGTTTACTTTTACCTACAATTAACTAATAAATAAACAAGAAAAAATAGAAATAGAAAAACTTTACCAGTATTATTATTTTTTTGAGATGCAAGCTCGTGTTTCCTTTTTCTTCCTGTAGGCGATGAAGCTGAGGGTCGGCCTGCTTGTATTCTGTTTTTGGTTCTCTTGTTATTTATGGTTCGTCTTGATACAAATGTTGGCTGAACATGTATCTTGCGGGACAGATCTTATTTAAAGTTATTGATTAAAAATATTAGGCCGGTTGGTCTGTAAAAATCAAAATGGCAAGCATGCAACTCCTCGCGTAAAGATTGGAATCTAGCGTTTGTCGCGCATATTGCAATCTATACGGAATTCGCTTGCATGCGGACTAGCACTGTATATTATGAAACAAGCTAGTTATTTTGGCCACTACAAAGTCATCATCTGCATAGCCTTTTCCCAACTATGTTGGGGTCGGCTTCCAGTCTAACCGTATGCAGCTGAATACCTGTATTTTACATGGAGCGACTGCCTATCTGACCTCCACAACCGAGTTACTGGGTTATACGATACCTCTTGGTAAGACTGGTTGTCAGACTTCGGGCTTCTAACGACCCGTAACGACTGTCAAAGATCCACAAATGACAGCCGGGACCAACGGCTTAACGTGCTTTCCGAGGCACAAATCAAATCAAATCAAATCAAAAGTCATTTATTCAAACTAGGCTGAGAGTCAGCACTTTTCGAACGTCAAAATTACATAAGACAGTCCCCCAAAAACGCCCACCCTTCGACACTTCCTAGTGCTTTAGCTGGGAAGAAGAAGTGGCGCAACAAACTCCCCAGCAGCACAGCTGTCTGATAAGTTGGAAGAACTTGATTCTATACAGTAATAGGTAAGTAATTAAATTTCATCAAAAAATGGAAATTTCAATATTAAAAATAAAAAGAAATAAAAAATGGTTTATACAGTCAAATAAAATAAACAATGCTATGGAGTAACTCTGTTAAAGATTTGAAATAATATGACCCGCTTCTGCTGAATCACGCGTATGATGCGTGAACAACTCATATAACCTGTCAGTAGGTAAGCTAATTCTGGTGAAAGAACACAAACGTTGTCTTGAGTTAATCACAGCTACCAACAATTCTTATCGTTTAAGTAGTCGTTGATTGAATAGTATGCCTTCGAACAAAGATTTGATTTTACTTTAGCTTTAAACGCTTTAAAATGTAAATCTAGCAAAGAAGAGGGAAGCTTGTTATAAAAGGTGATACCGAGCCCAACGAATGAGTTATGAACTTTATGAAGCCGGTGAAAGGGACCACGTAGTTTGTCCTTATTTCTGGTATTAATATTATGAATATCACTGTTTTTAGTGTATAAGTGTATATTTTGCCTAATATATAAGATGTTAGCGAAGATGAATTGTGATGCCACCGTGAGAATACCAATATCTTTAAAAAAATCTCTCAGAGAAACTCTAGCACCTAATTGGTAAATTGCACGTACAGCTCGTTTTTGCAGAACAAAAATATTTTGAATGTCAGCGGCTTTGCCCCACAGCAGAATTCCGTAGGACATAACGCTATGAAAATAACTAAAATAGACTAACCGAGCTGTATCAACGTCAGTGTATTGTCTTACTTTCCTGACGGCGCGGCGTAGGCAGCCGAACTGAGCCTTCCCGCTAGGCTTGATATGTGTGATCCCCACTGAAGTTTGGCATCTACTGTTATGCCCAGAAAAACTGCCGAGTCTACAGTTTCAAGCACCTCATTTTCTAAGACGATGTTGGGTCCCAGATGTTTTACATTCGGCAAAGCGAACTTTATACATTTAGTTTTCTTAGCATTGAGAACTAAATTATTCGTGGTAAACCAATCCGTTACCATTGAGAGTCCACTGCCACTATACACGAGTATTTGCGTACTACTCTAGTATAGATTGGAAGACATGGATTATAAGTGATTTTCAATCTATACGCGACTAGTTTCACACCCTTGCGTTCTGGCCTTGTACAAAATGGAAATACGCGTCGTAGAAGGCGACTAAAGGACCTATCAGAGAATGGGTCGTAAGAGTGATCCCTCTAATTATAGACCTATATCTGTGCTTCCAGCATTGAGCAAACATTATGAAAAAATCATGCTGGACCGGATGTTGTCACATTTTAACTCAAATGGTATTTTACATAGTCGACAGTTTGGTTTCACGAAAGGTAGGTCGACGACTGATGCAGGAGTAAAACTAAAACTCATCAGTCACATTTTGGAATCCTGGGAGAAGTCCCAGGACGCGATTGGCATTTTCTGAGACCTTTCAAAAGCGTTTGACTGCGTTGACCACAATACACTGATCTGTAAATTACACCACTACGGAATTCGTGGACAAGCTGCTGATCTTGTACTTTCCTATTTATCAAACAGGCAGCAAAAAGTAAACGTTAATGGGGCGACGTCCTCGGGGTCTCTAGTTAAGATGGGCGTGCCTCAAGGTTCAATTCTTGTTTCTAGTTTATATTGATGACCTTCCTTACCTGATGGCTAAATTCTCGGATATAATTTTGTTCGCTGATGACACTTCTCTTACTTTTAGAATAGATAGAAAAGATACGTATGTCTTATATGTCAATGATAGTCTAGCTGTTCTTTCGAAATGGTTCGTTGCAAATAATCTTTTACTCAATGCGAACAAAACTAAATGTCTTAAGTTCTCGTTACCAAATGTACCCCAAGTAGGTCTAAACTTAAAACTTGATGGCAAGACACTAGATGCTATTTCGGAAACTGTATTTTTGGGAAGTACTTTAGATTCAAAATTGCAATGGGGTGCTCACATTAGAGCTCTTTCAAGTAGATTAAGCTCAGCTGCTTACGCAGTAAGAAAGATAAGGCAGTTGACGGATGTAGCCACAGCTAGGTTAGTTTACTTTGCTTATTTTCACAGTATTATGTCTTATGGCGTTCGGTTGTGGGGATCGGCAGCTGACGTAGATTCAATTTTCATTTTACAAAAGAGGGCAATCCGCGCAATCTATAAAATGGGGCCACGCGAGTCTCTTAGAAACAAATTCAGCGAAATTGATATTCTAACTCTGCCTTCTCTTTATATCCTAGAAAATATCTTGCATGTTCGCAAAAACTTAGCCTTTTCAAAAAACGATGCGATTTACATAAACTGAATACACATAGTAAAGATGAAATTGTGATTTCAAAATTTAGATTGACTAAAACTAGGAAATCATTTCTAATAAACAGTATCCGCTTCTGTAACAAGTTGCCAAAGTCAGTTACAGAACTTAACGTTGGAAAGTTTAAAATGCACATCAAATGTGTCCTTAACAAAAAAGCATATTACAAGATAAAAGACAGGGAAGATAGGGAAGTTTGGCATTAATTCCTTCTGCACATGTGGCTTCCCTGGAACCTCATTAACAGCATAACTATGTGAAATTCTATAAACTGCTCTCATACACAATGTTTTTTTATTTTTACAATGCTGATATATTCTCGTCACTATTTGACATCATACATCAATTTTAATATCGACTGTTTTTAGTGATTTTCATGGAAATCATGTCACTATGTTTAATCAGGTTCATTTTAATTATGTAGATTATTTTACATATTGTGAATGAGAGAACGTTGTAGGCCTTACATACTGTCGATTTGTAGAAAGATTTTCTATTCTGTATTCGTCTAAGTACCTGGTACTTATTGACAGACCTGCACTGTCCTCCCATACTTTTTATCTCTGTAATTTGAAAACATTGTTAAAGCCAATTATTTTTAAAAGAGTAACCGTGGAGTTTCCTGCCGGCTCTTCTCCATAGGAAACAACAATTGGAAACCGTGCACTTAGCTTCTGACGTTTCATCAGTGCCCATACAGTTTTATGTGAAATAAAAATATTATGATTTGATTTGATTGAATGGGCAGCATCATTCTTTATGCATTTTACCACCATACTGCGATCGCTAACCCGTCCGCCAAGCGTGGCGACTAAAAAAAAACCACCCTAAAAATGACCAGTAGCCCTGGAAAGCGGCGCCTTGTACCCGGCGACCCGCCTACCCCTTAGCTACGGTAGCGGCCAAGGTTACAGTGAGGCAAAGGAAACTCAGAATCTCCGGAAGAGATCTGGCTAGCACAACAAACGAAAACTACACCTGTTAACTTACAACACCCGTACATTCCGGACCGACGAGAAGATGACAGAACTCGAGAAAGAATTGAGCAGGTCACGGTGGGGTATAGTATGGGAATAAGCCGCTAATTAGTAGCCAGATTGTTTAGTGAAATAATATTTTTTATCTTGCTTCAGTTGACTTAGCTCTTCGACTAAGAAAAGGTGCTCTGAGTTTAGACTTAAGTGGATACTTTTGATTCCTAAAAAACATATGATGCAATCACCAAAGATATTGGAATGCAGGTAAGTCATAGGATTGATTGTTTTGCATTCAACGCATACAGACGTGCTCATAAATGTATAATATCAGTAAATAAATTAACACTTGCATAATCAGTGACCCAGTTTCATAGTGTGTTACATCAAATAAATATTGTAGTGATAATTTAAAATAATGGAGTGACGATATTGAATTCGTATTACTTGTAAATGGAAGGCAGCCCCTTTAATCGCAGCGCGATGATACGACGTAGCCCTCCACCGACTCCGACCCCGGTACCAGTACCGGCACGGACACCGCCCAAACAACCGAGACAAGACCAAGATGAGACAGTTGAAGTTGTGACCACTCCGGAGATTCAGAACTGGATGGGTTCCATTGAGCAGTGTCTAAATGAGGTCGTTGCTATTGCTTCTGAGGGAAAGCTAAACGCTGATCAGAAGCTGAAAATAAGTAATCTCTGCCGGAAAGTTGGACATGGAGTTTCGCAAATGACGGTTCAATACCAGTCCTTAAAACAGAAAGCAATCCAAACCCATACCTCCCTTAAAACCATGACCGAAGCTCGAGACCTATCAGAGTGCTTAATGGAGATGAACCGGACGATTCAAGAGTCCTGTATGAAGCAGGAAGCAACTTCTTCATCTTTCGCAGATATGGTCAAGAAAGGGTCCAACACTTTTGTTCGTCCTAATACTTTTAGCTCCCTGGCCATTTATCCCAGTGACAACTTAAAGACCAGTGACGAGACCAAGAACATGGTACAAAAAATTATATGTCCTGGAGAAATGAAGCTGAAAGTTCGAGGCGTACGCAAAATTGGAAAAGGTGGTCTCATAATAAGCACTGAGACTAAGGATGACCTAGATAAGCTCAAGCAAACAGTCCAACTCGCTTCGTCAGGGCTTACCGTCGACGAACCTAAAAAGCGCAAACCACGCATAATAGTAATAGGAGTGCCCACATCTATGACTGAAAATGAGGTTTATAAATGTATTTATGAACAAAACTTGGCCGACAAACTGCCCACTATATCCCTAGATACATTTTTGACCTCAATAAAACTAAGCCACAAATCTGGCAGGAAAGATGCTGAGCACTGCAACTATATTTTAGAAGTTCCAGCCATCGTACGCAAGGCCCTCATCACACAAGATCGCGTATTCATTAATTGGACGTCCTGCCCAGTACGAGATTTTCACACTAGTAACGAGATGTTACAAGTGCCAGCAGTACGGTCATGCAGCCAAAACATGCAAAATTGCTGTTTCGACTTGTGGACATTGCGGTGAAGAAGGACACATAATACAAGACTGTGCAAAAAAAAGCTGAAACGCCTAAGTGTGCTACATGTTTGCGCTTTAAAAAACAGGCCAACCACAAGACGGGAGACGCAGATTGTCCGGCCAAAAAAGCTGCCGAAAACAGGTTTATCAATTCAATCGATTATGTAGGCGCCTAAGAGCGCCACACCCTTGTTTATATTTTAGACGTAATTTTTATTATTTATTGTTATTTCTTTAGTTTATTATGGATATTAACTTATTTATCAATATAGATAACTCGTTTTTAACTGTGTCGAAAACTTGTGAAGTTGAGGAGTGCAAACAATATCTTTCCGACTATCAAAAGTCACTAACTATACTGACCCAAAACATTCGTAGTATTTATAAGAACATGGATAGCTTTAAAATTTTCCTTCATAGACTTAACTTTCACTGTGATGTAATTGTACTATATGAGTGTTGGCTTGCTAACCGCATAGATAACCTCCCTGTAATACCTGGGTATAACTTATTGCATACCACAATAAACCGAAACCAAAATGATGGTGTGGTCGTTTTTGCTGAAGAATGCTTAAATGTTACAGTCGAGGAACTTACTTTACAGGACTGTATGAGCAATTGCTTAGTTATCAAAATTGGCGCGACTACAGCGATAATCGCTATGTATAGGTTCCCTTCCACTAGAAACTTAGATTCTTTCCACAATTCATTAAATCAGATTTTTCAGTCACTAAGCTCGTACAGAAATGTTATACTAACAGGTGACCTAAATATAAATATTGGCGCCGAAAGCTGCGATGCAGGGACCGAAAATTACCTTAATATCTGCTCATACCATGGTTTTCTCCCCGCTCACACTTTGCCTACTCATCAAAGCGGTTCCTGTCTCGATCATATGATGATTAAAAGCAGTTTATCATACATTACGCTTGTTACTAACGCAACAATTACTGACCATCACGCTGTCCTACTTGCCGTAAATTTAACGCTACCTAAGCAAAATCGTCCCATGACCAAAAGCAAATTAAACACAAACAAACTCGAATATGGCTTATGCAACCTCGACTTTAGCTTAGTTTACAATACTGCTGATGCTAATTTGGCGTTGTCGTACTTAATAAAACATGTCCAACAAGCAATATTACGTAACACGACGGTTTCTATAGTGGATAAGAAACATTACAATATTAAACCATGGATTACTCCTGGACTAATTCGATGTATAAGACACCGAGATAAACTTCATCAAAGAACAAAGAGATACCCTGATAATCTAATAATTCAAACCACATATAAAAGATACAGGAACTTCTGCAACAATCTGCTAAAGAATTTATAAATAACTACGATAAAAACGAATTAAACAGAACAGGAAACAATAGCAAGCAACTTTGGAAACATATTAAAAACGTTACCAATATGTCTAAGCAGCGTGAGTCAAATTCAAATTTATTGCTGACTAATGCCTCACCACTCTTTTCAGCTAACAACGTAAATAACTTTTTTGTCAATGTTGGGAAAACTCTTGCGGAACAGATTCCGAAACATTATTGTGACCAACCTTCCCAAAAATCAAGCGATAGCAGTAACCTGAAATCTTTTGTTATGCTGGACACTGACGAAGACGAAATAACCCGAATTATTTCTGGACTAAAAGATGAATGTGCAGTTGGTTGGGATAACATAAGCATTATGATCCTTAAACTTTATAAGCATATTTTGGTACCTCCCTTGACGCATATATTTCGAATCTGTCTTTCCAATGGAATTTTCCCTAGATGTCTAAAAAAATCAGTTGTAATCCTTGTTTTTAAATCTGGAAGCAAAGATCTAGTCAATAATTACAGGCCAATATCGTTACTTCCCTCAATATCAAAGATATTGGAGAAAATTATAAACAGTAGACTAGTTAACTTTCTAAAAAACAATGACTTTTTATCCCCTGCACAATTTGGTTTCAGAGCCAAATTATCCACAGCCGACGCGGTGCATAACCTAACCAATTACATTTCAGAAGAACTCGGTAAAGGGAACCAGACCCTAGGAGTCTTCCTTGATTTAGCCAAGGCCTTCGACACGGTGTCCGTTTCTGTCCTTCTAAATAAATTAGAGATTAAAGGAATTAGGGGAACGCCGCTGAAACTATTTGCTGACTACTTACATGGCCGATACCAATGCGTTAGAATAGATAAAACCACGAGCGACGAGCAGAAAAGTACGGGTTTTGGTATTCCTCAGGGAAGTATTCTGGGCCCCACGCTTTTCCTAATTTATATTAACGACATGTGTAACCTTAATATTAAAGACGGAAAAATTATATCTTATGCCGATGACACGGCGCTAATATTTACCGCTAAAACCAGTACCGAACTGTTCGAAATTGCTCAACTAGGTTTTAATACTGTGACTAATTGTGGCTTCAAAGAAACTTACTAACATTAAATGCTGACAAAACAAAATATATTCACTTCTCCATGCGCAAGCCTCAACTTAACATTACTAAACCTCATATATATGCCCATCAATGCGGAAACCGTTCAGTCAACATATGTAATTGTCCTTTTATCCTCAAAACGAGCAACATAAAATACCTTGGCGTAATAGTGGACGACACTCTGTCTTTCAGGAAACATATTGAAAGTCTTGTTAAAAGAGTGCGCAAATTAATATGTTTAAAAAAATTGCAAACTTTTGCAGACTCAAAATTAATCACTCGAGTTTATTTAGCCCTATGTCAATCAATAATTCAATACTGAATCACATCATGGGGTGGCGCACCAAAAACGAATCTGCTTCCTCTTGAAAGAGCTCAGAGAGCAATTTTAAAGGTAGCAAACTTTCATCCCTTTTTCTTTCCCACAGATCTGCTATATAAATCTTGCAACGTGCTGACTGTTCGCCAACTTTTCATAATGCACTTAGTCTTAAACAGCATACCATGCTTACCTACACTACTGACAATACTAACAAAAGACGGAATGATATAGTATGCACATCTAATGCATCCTCAAAACATGTCTTTGTAGAAAGATTTTTTACATTCTTAGGCCCATTTCTGTACAATAAGTTAAATAGAAAACTAAGTATCTATAAATTAAATTACTTTAGCTGTAAGAAAATTATACTTAAATATTTAATAACTATAAGAGAAAATTATAAGAGAAAACACCTTTTTTATATTAAATGACAGTGTGACACAAATATTCATGTATTCTCTTTATAGTTTTCTTTTTGTCTCTGGTAAGAATTGTGAACAAATCCGTAGTGATTGGTTTTATTTGAAGCGTGTTTGTGCTGCAAATGAAAGGCTTTTGACGCTCAAAGACGTCAAGCACAAACACCCCGGGGAAAAATTGAATGCATCTACATAGATTACGAGGCGTTACGCGTAACTAGGTGTCTATACGAATATATATATGTCAGTATAGTAGGTACACTGGTTGATTATTGGAACAAGTATTTTTTATCAAAGGGAGAATTGTGGGCACGGCTGCAGGGGTATAAAGGAGCAGGTTATCACCAACTTTTGTGGAGATTAAGCTTACGCCGAGAGCAGCAAACACTGCGTAACCGTGCTTTGGATGACAGATCGCGGCGATAAGTGGCAGTCCAGGCATGTGACGCTTGTTTTCGGGTGGAATCCCGACGGGCGCCTTGTGAGATAATCGTTACTTGCTTTCTAATATTTTAATATTATAAATGTGAAAGTAACTTTGCCTGTCTGTTTGGTACACAGATAGTCTAGAGCCTGAGAAAGGACATAGTCTACTTTTTAATGCGAAAAAACGGTTGTAAGGGGTTGAAAGGGGGGATGAAAAGTTGTATGGAAGCATTGTCGTTTTTAGAGCTAGAAGCTTGAAACTTATAAGCTGTTGATTCAATATAAATAAATATGATATTCAAAGTTTGTAAAAGTTTTACCCTCAAGGGTGTAAAATAACAATAGGGAATAGGGGATGAAAGTTTGTATGGAAATATGTAAGGTTTATGTGACAAGAGACAAAATATTAAAGCTATTCTGAAGTAACATGATTACATTATTTGAAACCTTTTTTTTTGAGCTACTAATGACTCTAAAAGCTGTTATACCACCTTCTAATTCAAAATTGTTAAATCAACGTCTTTATTTTTTACTAATAATTTGAATTGTAACTAACTGCTAGAGGGTGGAGACCTGGTGACCTGAAGCCCTTAAAGCCTAGCTTAGGCACCAATCTCCCACAGTAAACCTAACCATATTATGATGTACTGTAAGTGTAATAATGTCTGCAATGTTTATTGTGGTGAGAAAAAATAAATACTTATACTTATAAAATTTACGGAGTCATTGCAAACTGTGAAACTGAAGTTAACGCGAGTAAAAACTTGCCAAACACCACGCCGTATACAAAGAGCGCTGTGCAGCCGCATGGGGGGCGGAGTGCGGCGTAGTACCACAGAATAACCAGAAGCAAAGCTTCCTAACAGAGCTAAAAAATCTTATCTACTTTTATAGGGCTGTCACTCGGTTAGTGCAAATAAAAAACCGGGCAAGTGCGAGTCCAGATTCGACAATGAGAACAAACAGACGGACAGACACTGTGACCGAGGTGATGCCATATGTAATCGGTTTTCCAGTTTTGTCACAAACGAAATGCTGTTTACAAATCCTAAACTCCCCAAGTCTCTGAATTAGATCTCCTCGATCTACAGCTGTAAGCCAGTTGTGTCGCCTGAAACAAAACACGAAATCGAAATATGTACATAATAGCGATTAATGTAATCAACCCACGCGGGCGAAGTCGCTGGCAAATGCTAGCTAAATTCTTAAATTAATTTTCTTAATTTAAATAAAAATCTATTTTAACGAACGATTTAAAAAGTTCTGTAATAAATGCGTCGGAGACTCGGAGTTCATTTCCGCTACAAAATCGTCTAAAATACCAAAATCGCCAAGTTGCCGGTCAGTCCGCTGCGCCGCTCCGCCGGCGCTGTCCGCACCGCTCTGAGTCGTGCACCTCAACAATCAACTCGGACCATGTTCAAGCCGAGCCCCGCACCGCGCGCAGCTGCCGCGAACCGCTCGGCGACGACCGCTGACGTTGCCGCTGCGTGCGGCGCCTCGTAACGTGAATCATACCTACATTTTGTGTACCTATTTCTTTTTCCCGGTCGCCGCCCCGTGCTAAGTTTTCGCTGATAATGGCAAGGTCCTGGTCAGGCCATAAGGTAGGAATCCTTCCCTACCTTCTTTGTTTTACTATTTCACGAACGTAAGAAGTTATCTAATATTAATCAATGTTTAGACAGCGGTACGTTTCCTGACTTAGTGAAACATAGTAAAGTAGTATCAATTTTGAAATCGGGTAGTAAGAGTGATCCCTCTAATTAAAAAACGGACGAAACGCGAGCTATACCTACGCGCCTCGATCTCGGCACGCGCTCGGCACGCAGACAGTCGCGACTGTGCCGCAGTGACGAACGGACGGTGTATGTTTTTTTTACAAAAACCGCGCGATTTTTTCACTAAAAATAAGTTCGAGTACATAATGTTTCCCAAAACAATTTTTAATTAAGCTTTATATTAGAATGCGGACTTTTTATACTTTAAAATTTAATAATGAAGCATTTCGTACGTCTCAGTCGAGGCGCAAATATTTTTCGGTCGCGA
This sequence comes from Polymixis flavicincta, assembly GCA_949987655.1. Lineage (NCBI taxonomy): Eukaryota > Metazoa > Arthropoda > Insecta > Lepidoptera > Noctuidae > Polymixis > Polymixis flavicincta. The sequence continues at coordinate 25,102,885 of OX465182.1, read as the reverse complement.
ATTTATAAGACCGATTTGTTATTCAAACTTATACGTGGTTTTTTAATTAAATCTACCAATCAAAAAACAACACGCTTTTTTAATCGACTTCAAAAAAAAGGAGGTTATCAATTCGACATGTTTAAATATATATATTTTTTTTATGTATTTTCGGGCATAACTCCGTCTTAAGTAGACGGATTTGCAAAATTATTTTTTTGTTCGAAAGATGTTTATTCCGAAATGGTCCCATTCAAATTTAATATAGATCTGATGATGCGTTTCGGAGACAGACAACGGAACTCTTCAAAAAATTATAGAAAATCAACCGCGAATGCTGCTATCGCATAAATATGCATTGTTTTGACCCCAAGGACGATGAAATTTCGAATTGGTGTGGGGTAGGTCACTAAAAAGTGAATTTTTATTTTTTGAAAAAGTTTTTATTATTGAACACTTCCTATTCAATCCACAAAGTATTTTATTTGTTTATATAAAAAAAGTATATTTATAATCACAAAACTAAATGGAAACACAAAGTGTAATTAAAATGCTGGAGGCGGGCTCGGGCAGCCCTATCGCATGTTTACGTACCGCGCGGCTGTAGGTATTTATTTCAAAAATACGGCCGAGTTAAAATACTGATATTACCGTGGCCTGGTCGAGGCTCATTTTATAATAAATGTGCACCTGCCGTAGGTACCGTAAAAGCTCTTTATTCGCGAGGTATACGTTCCGTAAATATACCTACCGCGAATACAGAAACCGTGACTATGGAATGGTAATTTAAATGGGATTATAAATTGAGGAAATATACGTTCCTAGGTGAAAAAAATTTATAAAAACAATTTAATTGAAGTTTTTGAGCATATTGATTAATTTTATGAGCGTGATATGGATGCAAGCGACTTCCCAAGGCGTAAACGATCAAGCATTTCTATTTTCACCACAGATTTTTGTTGCGTCGAAAATCGTAAAAAAAAAAATATCAACATTTTGCAATGAATGGAAAGATGAAACAATAGGTAAAACACGCAAAGCGGCTCTTTCCAAAGGATGGAATGTCTATTATGTGGCAGCATTTATAAATGTGGGGGAGGCCTATGTCTAGCAGTGGACGTCTTTCAGCTGAAATTATGATGATGATGATTTATAAATATACTTTATGGTGATAAAGTTGCTTTCATTCTGTTTGTTTACATTCTCAAAAACACCGACCGCGGCGAAGGCGGCTATAGATGTCAAAGGCCGAACCAAAACAGCGGTGATATCATTTAACAATCCCCCCCGAGTGGGTCCCCGCATTGTCGTTGCGGGGGGGCTCAGTAACCGTGGATTCCGGCCAAAAAGTAGGTTGCGGTGAGGTGCACCGCAACTGAGGTGGGCGGCGATTGACGTCCCACCGGATCTTCTTGCTCAGACCGTGCAGGACCTTGTTCCTCGTGTGTAGAACCTCTCTGTTCTCCACCGATTGGGTTCCCGCATTGTCATTGCGGGGGAGCTCAGTAACCGTGGATTCCGGCCACGGTGAAGCCAAGAGGAACCCAAAGGTGGGGCCGCTTGTCAGGGCTTTTGCCTCAAAGCCGACGACGTAACGGTCAAAAAGTAGGTTGCGGTGAGGTGCACCGCAACTGAGGTGGGCCGCGATGTCGAATGGGAGGCATCGCGGCTGAGGGTTACGGGCTGCGGTACAGGAGGAGTGCCGGTGCTTCTGAGCAGCGCTCTTCCCTTCCGTGGCCTGAACGGGGCCGCCACCGTTTGATGGCGGACGCGGTGGGGCCGCAGGGGAAGAGGAGTGTCGGTATAGCGTCAGCCGCTCTCCCTATCCTCTGCGGCCGAAAAGTGGTAGACGGGATGGCGCGTTGTGTTCCACACGAGCGCCGTCAAAGATGTCAGCAACCACCGGTGGGGTCCGCAAGGGCCGATGCCTGTCAGGGGTGCGGGTTTGTTCGAAAGAGATACCATAGCCCCTGGTATACGGGCTACTGAGGGAACACGGGTTGGTTTTAGTCAGTAAAAGTCTGACACGCCCTCCTGCTCTACTCAGCAGGAGAAGTCATTTGATGATTTCCCACACAAAAAAAAAAACATTTAACAATGTACTTTAGGAACAGTTGTATTAAGGTCTATTTTACTTTTTTATAGTCGATCTGACGACGCGTTTACAAAGGATATTGAGTTGGATACCTATGGGAATCCTTTTTGTTAGGTATTTGTTAATATGTATGTACCGATGCATCTCTCTCTCTCTCTACGAGGCGGCTCTCGAGCAGCTTAAGAACAACAAGGCACCGGGTGATGACGGAATAACGACAGAGCTCCTTAAAGCGGGCGGGGCTCCAGTCCTAAGAGAGCTAGCGAGTCTCTTCAATTCCGTCATCCAAGAGGGTACAACGCCCGCGGCGTGGAGCAGAGGTGCGGTGGTTCTGTTCTTCAAAAAAGGTGACAAAACCTTGCTGAAGAACTACAGACCCATCTCACTTCTGAGCCACGTCTACAAGCTGTTTTCGAGTTTGTTTGGTCGTCACGAATCGTCTCGCCAGAAGACTTGACGAGTTCCAGCCGCCAGAACAAGCCGGTTTTCGAAAAGGCTTCAGTACCGTAGACCACATCCATACTGTTCGGCAAATTGTACAGAAGACTGAAGAGTACAACCAACCGCTGTGTAGGGCATTTGTGGACTACGAGAAAGCCTTCGACTCCATCGAAATATGGGCAGTTCTGGCCTCTCTGCAACGATGTCGAATTGACTGGCGCTATATCGAGGTGTTGAGATGTTTTTATGATCCTGCTACGATGACTGTCCAGATCCAGGATAAGGAAACAAGTCCCATCCAACTCCTCAGAGGGGTGCGACAGGGGGAAGTTATATCCCCGAAACTGTTCACCAACGCGTTGGAGGATATCTTTAAGACGTTGGACTGGACTGGACAGGGTATTAATATTAACGGCGAATACATCTCACACCTTCGGTTTGCCGATGACATCGTCATAATGGCAGAGACACTGGAACAGTTGAGAATGAGGAATCACGCTAGACGATAAATTGCAATGGGGACCTCATATAACATCTCTTGCGGGGCGGCTAAGCTCGGCCGCTTATGCTGTTAGAAAGATCAGACAGTTAACAGATGTAGAAACCGCGCGTTTGGTCTATTTTAGCTACTTCCACAGCATTATGTCGTATGGCATTTTACTGTGGGGTCGGGCTGCTGACATTGAATCCAACTTTATTTTGCAACAGAGAGCTGTCAGAGCTATTTATAATCTACGTTGCCTCGAATCCCTCAGGGAACTGTTTAAAACGATTAATATTATGACAGTACCTTGCCAATTTATGAAAATATCATGTATGTAAGAAAAAATCTACATCTTTTTAATAAAATAAGTGATAGACATAATTTTAATACTAGAAACAAAGACAAAATAGATCAACCATTTTTCAGATTAGCTAAAGTACATTCATCTTTTATGGGGTACTGTGTAAAATGCTATAACAAAATACCTTGTGATATATTGCAATTAAATGAAAGGAAATTTAAAACTAATATTAAAAGTACACTTTGTAAACAAGCGTATTATAAATTAGAGGATTATATCCAAGATAAGAATGCTTGGAAACATGCTGGTCCTGCTCCATAGGACAATCTAGAGTCTAGACAATATCAAACTGGTTGCTAATTGAATTAAATAAATAATTATATTTATGACATTGATTTACACTCACACACTGACTTATTTCTTGTTAATATTCTAGGAAAATCGTATATTTACTCTTACAATGTTTGTAAATATGTGGGCACCATGTATCTATCATAGAATTAATTTATCTTTATTGCTTCAGTTGCATTTTGTTACCTTTTTTGGTATAGTAATTTTATTCTGGGTGCATCGCTTTCCCATATAATTATATAATGAATGTACTATGATAAATTGTTTGTAAAACATTTTAAAAGAGTAACGGTGGAGTTTCTTGCCCGTTCTTCTCCATACGAAACTACATTTTGGAATGGGTGACTAGAATCAATTCTGTTTAAATGTAAATGTTGACGTTCAAAAGTGCCTTTTAAGTGCCTAATTGAAATAAATGCTTTGACTTTGACTTTTTGACTTTGAGTTAGACCAGATGCTGCACAGCCTAAGCGGAGCTTCTCGGCGGGTTTGCCTCGGCATGAATTTGGACAAGACGAAACTCATGTGCAATTCTCACGTCTTGCCGAGTCCAATCCACATCGAAGGGCCGCTTCTCGAAGTTGTAAAGGAGTATGTTTACCTAGGACAAGACATCCAGCTCGGTAGACACAACTTTGAGAAGGAAGCCGACAGGAGGATCCGGTTGGGTTGGGCAGCGTTTGGGAAACTACGTCAAGTCTTTTCATCGCCTATTCCGCAATGCTTGAAGACTAAGGTCTTCAACCAGTGCGTCCCGCCCGTGATGACATACGGCGCCGAAAATTGGACACTGACAGTCGGGCTGGTCCACAAATTTAAGGTCGCTCAGCGCGCTATGGAGGGGGCTATGTTCGGAGTTTCTTTGAAGGATAAAATCAGGAACGAAATAATCCGGAAAAGAACCGGAGTTACCGACATAGCTTATAGAGTGAGCAAGCTGAAGTGGCAGTGGGCTGGCCATGTTTGTCGAAGGACCGATGGAAGGTGGAGCAGACGAGTCCTGGAGTGGAGACCGCATCTCGGCAAACGTAGTGTGGGACGCCCCCCAGCTAGATGGACCGACGACCTTAAAAAGGTGGCTGGGACAGACTGGATGCGGAAGGCGGAGGATAGAGTATTGTGGCGCAGATTGGGAGAGGCCTATCTCCAGCAGTGGACTGCGATAGGCTGAGTTGATTGATGTACCGATGTACCGATTAGAGCCGCGAATAAATAAATCTTTAGCCGCGGATATAGGAATTGGGTCGCATTTTTTGAATCCGCGAATAGTGAAAACGCGAATGAAGGAAGCACGAATAAGGAGCTTTTACTGTACTCAATAAATCGATTGCGCGTCTGCTTGAGTGTGCTGAAGCATTATTCCACGCGGTGCCGGGCGCCTATCTCGGCCCGTACAGGCACGTGTCTTTTAGTTTTGTTTATCAAACGTTGACCACTGAATAAAACCACAGCAGTGGAAATGCTCTGCACGGACTGCGATAGGCCTCGACAGGTAGCAGTGCAGTAACACCTGGCACCACCTGTCAGTTAACGGCCCGTGGGACCGTGGTGTTATCACGATGAAGAAAGATCACGCTGTAAAGGTGGATACTGACCGGCGTCACGGGTCAAAATGCACCTAATATGTTACCGAGCAAGTATTCGTGCAGTCAGTAATACAGAGGCCAGCACATCAAGCTACCCCAATCTGTCTAGTTTCTTTGATAGTTTTTCAACTTTATGACAAAGGAAAATGGTTTATGTTCAATTGGGAAAATTTGACAGTTTGGGATAGCTTGACCTGCTGGCGACTGTAGGTACCTACGGCAAAACATGCGAGCGAGCAACACTGATTTTAGCACACGGTGTAAAGACATGCTCGCTGCGAATGTTACATTACCTACGCCCCGTAACGTCGGTCATTATCCACATTAACAGTGCTGTTGAAAAAAAAAAAAAAACCAAACCAGGCAAAAAAACTATTTAATTGTCAATATTTTACTATTGTGATTTCTATTGTTCCTATGTATGTGTCCTTTGTTGGAGATACCAAATGGATAAATAAATATATTTTAAACTTGTTTTAATTAAGAAAATGCTTCTCTGTAAGCGATGTTGCTCGGAAGAGCACCGACATAACTACAGTTGCCCGTGTGAAAACCTATATATTAACTCAGATCCACCAGTAGTTATGGCCGCAATTTTGATTTTTTTCCCCTGATTTTCACCATCCAACCTCGCTTGAACCAACATTTTCCGAGTTTCCGACTGATTTTTGCCTAGAAGATATCTCAATGATCCATTTTTAGATGTTTAAGTAGTAAAGTACCTACCCTAATATCTTCCATCTGCTTCGTCAATATATTATTCGAAGTAGTTTAAAAAAGCAGACATCTACTTCGGAAACACTGGTCGAACAATAATAAAAAAAAAGGACTGCGTAGAAAGTTAAGAATAATAACGATACCTACCGTAAATCCAAGTGGTAACATTCCTACCACAGGCTTCTAGTTTCTACCTAGCCCCGCATTGCTAGACCTACGGATTTACGGATTTATCCACAGATCTACGGATTTTGGACCTCGCCTCTCGGATGTACGTATTTTCGATAGAAAATCAATAAAACAGGCAAAATCAAGTTGTTGTCTTTGCATGTTTGCTATTCAAACCTAGATGGCGTTACTGACGCTAGAGATTAAGATTTTCTATGGAGATGTTCCTCTAGCCGCTCTAATTTTGCTATAATATGCTAGATGGTGTTACTAAGACTTTTATCACAATTTTATTTTTCTATGAGATTTCTTCCCCTCTATTTGTATTAATTTGATTGATAAAACTAATTAATATTTATCTAACATTGCATTCTATATGACTCAGAACACCACGTCAATTAATATGATCACTACTTTTATTTAAAAATTCTTTTAGCTTTTTTGATTCTTGGAATCAACCACCAACGGAAAGCGATTTTAGTAATCAGTATCATTACTTTTTGAAATAACACAGACACGGTAACAAAACGACGACGAACAATGACGTGTTATTATTAAGCATCCGTTAGTACCGTTTCACGCCAATAGATGTCGCTAAGTGTTTCAACATTACATAAATAAATTTTTCTTGAACACTTTAAATTAATATTATCTTTAGATAGATTGACCGAAGCGATTGCGATGAAACAAAGACTAAAATATACTCCGAGTTAAAAACAATATTTGAGTATGAAAGATAACCATATTAGTTTCGTTCTTTTGACGTGATACTTGATCTATTCAAACATATAAACAGAAAAACCGACAAACAGACAAAAATTTCGAAAAGGATTAAAATGGCATCTGTTGATTATCCCTTACCACCCTAACAATTTTTTTCGAAATATTTTAAATGTACAGAAAAAGTTCGTCTACAGATTTATTATATGTATAGATATAGAATAGAATAGATATAGATGAGACCAATAATTGTTGAAAAAACATCAAAGTAATGTAACGTACAAAGCCACTAAATTTTATATTTAATAATATTTCGAGTTTGATAAATTCAATAACTGCATTTATTTCAGCAAAGTTTACTCTACCAAATGAATTTAGCTTGTAGGAAAACTAAATAAATAGCCGAAAAAAGTAGCTAATTGTAGTTACGTTATCAATAATAGCTGTGACAAAATTAAACAACTTGATTTTTTATTTAAGTTTAGTTAAATATAGAGTTCAGTTTGTTAAAGCCTAATGTGAAAGGTAATCAGGTCCACAAAATATAAAATTACCGACGGTAAAATTGTCTCACATTTTTAACAAATGTACATTAACTGAAAAAAAAAAAACACTAAATCGCGTTTATCTCAGAACTATAAAATCAGACTTATTTAATTTTCCATCTACGAGGACGATATGCGTTATTGTTTATTACTTTGCCTATGTATTTAAAGAATCAAGTCCATCCGACTAAACAGACAGCTGTGCTGCTGGGGAGTTTGTTGCGCCACTTCTTCTTCCCAGCTAAAGCACTAGGAAGTGTCGAAGGTTGCGGGGTTTTTGGGGGACTGTCTTATGTATTTTGACGTTCGAAAAGTGCTGATTTCAGCCTTATTTGATTAATGACTTTTGCTTTTGATTTTGATTTACCATAGTGTTGAAAGGAAAATAGCCAATCGCATGTTGATCATTTATAAAATAATTATGTTTATACATTTCTTATTATTCACACTAGACACTCACGGTTAATTCATAAAAGTTATAAAACATCTAAACACACATCTATAATAAAGTAAATAAAGTCCACAACATCTTCCCACTCACAAAACACCTGTGTAAGAAAAGACTCAACGAATGGCTTAAGACTATGGACTATGACACAAATGAAAATTTACTTTCCATCCCAAAATAGTCACCGCATTCCGTCTGCGTTTTGGTATTATTGCAGGCACTTACTATTATCGCACTCAATAAATAGTTTCGCACCAACTTCTCTCACCCTAATTCACACACTCATACACTCGCTCACACTGACACAAACACTCACCACACGATCACTCCTGTATCTCAAATATAAATTATTATTGTCTAGTTTTAGTTCACGGGAAACCATAATTGTGTACTTGGGGCGGAGATCTGGTGGCCTGAAATACAGGCTTCGGGTTAGCTTAGGCACCAGTCTCCCACAATATTATTCTATGAGCCCATAACTGGAAAATATTGTTCTACGAGTATGTAACTCTTTTTTATGGATATTGTGGTGAGAAAAAAAAATCATTTGTTTCAAGTCTGGTTTTCAATACGTAACCAGACTTTAGCAACTGTTTAGAAGTTCGGTAACCGAAAGTCTCTACAATATGCATCAAGTTTTCTTGACTGTTCTTTTGTTGGTCCCTGTCACGATTGATACTATGGTAAGGACACACTCTCTCTCTGCACTTAGAAACACTTGTTTTGATAATCATGTTGAATTTATTCTATTCTAAAATTCAGACAGCATTTGTCATTGTCAGCACTGACGTAATCAAAGTCCAAGGCGCGCTCATAATTTGATCATAAACTTGTCAAAAGACTTGAATAAATTGACGAAGAAACAAAGTAGGACCTACGGAGATTTATTGTTCAAAACGTTATCCATATTCAAGCCCTATTGTTTGACTATGATTTCTTTACACAATAAATGTGATAAATATGCGTTAGGTGTTGCTTCACGGTGTCGCGTGTGTAAGTGTAAGTGTAAGGTGTCGCGTGTGTGGGTACATACTAGCTTAAGCCCGTGGCTTCGTCCGCGTGGAAGTCGGAAATTATCTTATTATAATTATTGATCCGACACTATACTGAAGACATCCCGGACTTCAGCTTGTATGAGATTAGGATGGCTCTGAAACAGCTCAAAAACAACAAGGCGCCGGGTGATGACGGAATCACGGCTGAGCTCCTAAAGGCCGGCGGGAAACCCGTTCTGAAGGCCCTCCAGAGGCTATTTGATTCCGTCATACTCGAGGGCAAAACGCCACAGGTATGGAACAGAGGTGTGATGGTACTTTTCTTTAAGAAGGGTGACCGGCATGGTCACCCTTCTTAAGAATTATAGGCACATCTCACTTCTGAGCCATGTCTACAAGTTGTTCTCCAGAGTCATCACAAATCATCTAGTGCGCAGGTTTGACGACTTCCAGCCTCCCGAACAAGCCGGGTTTCGTAAAGGCTTTAGCACAGTAGACCACATACATACGCTGCGGCAGGTTATACAGAAGACCGAAGATAATAATCTACAAATTAATATGGAGAAAACGAAAATGATACAATTTCAAACATACAGGAGAAACCCATTAACGCTGACTATTAAATATATTGACACGACTATAGAACAAGTAGTAAATGCAGCATTTCTAGGCATACAATTGGATCAAAATTGCGATTGGAAAAAGCATGTCGACTATGTTTGTGACAAACTGGACAGATTTATCTATGCACTAAGAAGATTAGGAGCCACGGTCTCAACTGAATCAGATCGAATCTCTTTGTGCATATCACGGATACGTTTCCTCCGTACTCTTATATGGTCTCTTGTTGTGGGGTAATTCGGTAGATGTCAATAAAGCGTTTATGATACAAAAAAAATGTGTGCGTGCAATCTGTGGAGCTGGTAACATGGATAGCTGTAAGCCACTGTTTAAAAAGTACAACATTTTACCGTTAGCATGCATGTATATTAAAGAATTGTGCCTATTAGTAGTAGTACGACAACATCCTGAAAATTTTATTAAGCATAGAGATGTAACCAAAAGGAATGTTGCCTCTAGAGATAAACATAGGCTGTGCTTGCCACAATGCAAGCTCGATTTATATAAAAGAAATTCGCTAGGCTATTAAGGTATCCAATAAATTACCAAACTCCTATATAGAACTACCTTTTCTTATGTTTAAAAAAAAGCTGATTCAGTGGCTTAAAGAAAAATGTTTTTACTCTGTTGAGGAATTTGTGTCACATATCGAAGAAAGAAAGTAATGTCAATTTTGGTTTACATAAATTTTATATATTAATTAATTTGACATTTACTTCCTTTATTCCGTTAAATAGTATACATATAAATTACATTTTTAAATATTATTGAAAAATTAAAAAAAACATTTAAAAATTAAAAAAAATATAAAAATAGTAGCCCACCGGTATCGGGAACAAGGTCCAAGCTACCGGCGGTCAGGGCTCCAGAGAGAGGAACCTCCTAACGATGCGAGCCGTGTCCAGGAGTACCGCTTTCTGGATCAAGCCCTTGACCCAGCTGCCCAACGAGAGCCTCCTCAGATGTTGGTCGAGGCTCTTGGCTATCAAGCCATTGGCTGAAACGACTATCGGTACAATGATCGCTGAGTCCACATCCAACCAAGTCAAGATACTTGATTTGTTTATCTTTATCTGATGGGAGGCGGCGGCTAGGGCTTTCAATTAAAACCATTAGGTAATCGGATTGAACTCCATTTTTATTAAGGTTATACGACCGAACAATGAACTGCGATAGTGACATGTGTGACAAATCTACTTGACATTGACATGCTAACTGAAGCATAAACAAAACGATCATAGACTACAACATGCCCCTTTTTTTTTTTGGGCACGCCACGATTGCGGCGGTAAGTCCCCTCTTTGAGTGGTTTGAGAGGCGGCATGGCGTCCTCACCTTCCGCCTGACGCAGGTCCTCACCGGACACGGTTGTTTCGGGAGGTTCCTGTTTCGGATAGGGCGGGAGGAAACGCCCGGGTGTTTCCACTGCGAAGATCGCCCTGAGGACACGGTGGAGCACACGGTGGCGGTCTGCCCTGCTTGGGCGGAGCACCGCCGTGTCCTCGTGGAGGCGATCGGCGGCGGCGATCTCTCGCGTCCGGCCCTGGTCCAGGCCATGGTACGGAGCGAGAGGGCATGGGGAGCCGTCACCTCCTTCAGCGAAGTAGTGATGCTCGCGAAGAGGGAGGCGGCGCACGTGAGGGAGAGGCAGCATATGCGCCCTCGCGACCCCAGCCGCCGCAGGATACGGAGACGCCCTGGGCGTCGGGAATCCCAGGCCGATTTCCGGCCACCGTAGGCATGGGCTTGCGGACGGCGAGTAATGGGTAGCTCGCTGTCCGGTAAGGACCAAGCCCAAGTCGACGGCGCGTTGTGTTCCACGCGCGCCTCAAAGAGATGTCAGCACAAAAATGATGGGGCCCGCAAGGGCCGATGCCTGTCAGGGGTGCGGGTTCGTTTGAAAGAGATACCACAGCCCCTGGCATACGGGCTACTGAAGGAACACGGGTGGATTTTAGTCAGTAAAAGTCTGACACGCCCTCCTGCTCCACCCAGAGCGGGAGAAGTTATTTGATGATTTCCCACCCAAAAAAAAAAAAAAAAAAAAAACATGCCCCTTTTTGAGACTTTGAATTTTAGAAAAAAATGAAGTTATTTTGACAGTTATGACATTGACATTATGATTTGAAAGTAAATATTTAATAGTAAAGTTTTACAAAACAAAAACGCAAATTTTGCAAAGACACAACATATTATTATTTAAACTTAAAAGAGGGCATTTGTTTAACTTTATACTATATCTAGATAAACTAATTATGGACTAAACTTTATGTAAGACACTGTGATATATTGTTTTTTTTTTTTTTTAATAGGTATGTGATGTGAAGTGCTACATTTTGTGTTCTCATGTTCAACAAAGTTTACATTAAACATTTATACATCAAACATCTGTTTTTTCTTAATTAACCATCCTCGACTGCTATACATTGGCGTATCAGCTAGAGGTACATTCTGAGGTGGCCTATTCTCAGTTAAGTCTTGAGAACTGGTCTCAGATTGGACATTTGAATAAGAAGTTGATGATGATGGACTTTCTGAAGAATGAACTGAGATTACACTGTTTTTAGAATCATTACTTGAACTAGTTTCTTCTACTAGTGTATCATCATGACTATCTATTTTTTGTCTTGCATTTACATCTACAAATATTGGAGACTCTATTTCCACATCATCAGAGTGTATAGATTCATAAAATGAGTTCATAGACTGATTTTACAAATTTGAAATTGATGAATCTGACCTTGATCTAGGCTGAGGTGGTTTATAAATTAAGTATGTATGTAGTTATCTCATCTTTTTCCTTCTCCTCAGACTGACTTTTTGACTTTGTTTGTTGACTTGAATTTTGACCTGACTGGGAGTGAAAAGTATTATTTGACTGGAATGAGTTATCTAAGTGACTATGATTGCCTGAGTGTGAGTGTGATTGACTCGAAATCGACTGAGAGTTTGATAGATTTTTGTGTGTCAACTGAATATGCTGAGAGCTTCGTCTATAACTATTTCCTACTTCATCTTTGACTATGTATGAACGTGGAAATTGAGTTTTAGAAATAACAGTACCTTTTGACCATATGATTCCTTTTGGATCTTTTTTGAAATAGATATTATCATTTATATTAAGCTCTGGATATGTTTTGGCACTCTTGTCATAATACTTTTTTGTGTTTTGTATGTTTGTTTGTTTCTTTTGATTATGTTCTGAAAATTCAACAACTTTAGGTTTTAGACTAGACAATTGAGTTGGTAATTTAGTTCTTAATTGACGAGACATTAGTAGCTGTGAGGGTGACTTTAAATTACCTCTTGGGGTGGTTCTATATTGTAATAGACCTAGATACGGATCTGTATTGGAATCATCACATTTTCTAAAAATGTTTTTGACTATTTTCACAGTTGCTTCTGCAAGACCATTTGACCTGGATAAGTGTGGACTTGAGACAATATGTTCAATATCCTATTCATTTAAAAATTCTTTGAAATTTATTGAATTGAACGGGGGACCTCCATCGCTGACTAATTGCAAGGGGATTCCATGACGAGAAAAAAATGACTTTAATTGTGTTATGATAGTAGAATGAGTGGTGTTTTGATTTAAATGTGCTACTTCAAAATAATTTGAGTAAAAATCTACAACAATTAAATATTTCTTTCCTTTGTATTCAAATAAGTCTGTGACTAGTTTTTGCCATGGGTGTGTGGGCTGATCATGTGGCATTAAAGGCTCCTTTGTTTTATTTGGACTAAATGCTAGACAAGACTCACATTGTTTTATGAGAACTTCAATTTCATGATTCATGTTAGGCCAATAGACTACTCCTCGGGCTAACATTTTGGTTTTTTCAATACCCATATGACTTGCATGCAAAATTGACAGTATTTCTGATCTCATTAAAGTAGGAATTATAATGGCATTACTTTTGAATATCAACTCGTTAATTACATGTATCTCATGCCTAATTGCGTTACTTGGAAACAGTCAGACTGTTTCCAAGTAAAAGCACTACAGTTGTCTGCTCATTCAATTTAGTATGTTCTATTTTATGAACAAGCTCATTAAAATGCAGGTTATTGTAACAAAAATTTGTTATAGTATGTTTAGAGCGGTTATTTAACAATGATCCAAAAACTGCTCCTAATCTATCAGAATATACCAAAACATTACCTTGGGTGGGATAGACACTGTCTAGTGTATGAGTTAAGATGGGTGAAGCGGCTAAAACAACATGCTGTGACATGAGAGGTGGCGGAGTTCTTTTTTTTGTGTGATATCATCAAATAACCTCTCCCGCTCTGGGTGGAGCAGGAGGGCGTGTCAGACTTTTACTGACTAAAACCCACCCGTGTTCCTTCAGTAGCCCGTATGCCAGGGGCTTTTTTTTTTTTTTTTTTGGGTGGTAAATCATCAAATAACTTCTCCCGCTCTGGGTGGAGCAGGCGGGCGTGTCAGACTTTTACTGACTAAAACCCACCCGTGTTCCTTCAGTAGCCCGTATGCCAGGGGCTTTTTTTTTTTTTTTTTTTGGGTGGGAAATCATCAAATAACTTCTCCCGCTCTGGGTGGAGCAGGAGGGCGTGTCAGACTTCTACTGACTAAAACCCACACGTGTTCCTTCAGTAGCCCGTATGCCAGGGGCTGTGGTATCTCTTTCAAACAAACCCGCACCCCTGGCAGGCATTGACCCTTGCGGGCCCCATCATTTATGTGCTGACATCTCTTTGAGGCGCGCGTGGAACACAACGCGCCGTCGACTTGGGCTTGGTCCTTACCGGACAGCGAGCTACCCATTACTCGCCATCCGCAAGCCCATGCCTACGCTGGCCGGAAATCGGCCTGGGATTCCCGACGCCCAGGGCGTCTCCGTATCCTGCGGCGGCTGGGGTCGCGAGGGCGCATATGCTGCTTCTCCCTCACGTGCGCCGCTTCCCTCTTCTCCCGCGAGCATTACTGCTTCGCTGAAGGAGGTGACGGCTCCCCATGCCCTCTCGCTCCGTACCATGGCCTGGACCAGGGCCGGACGCGAGAGATCGCCGCCGCTGATCGCCTCCACGAGGACACGGCGGTGCTCCGCCCAAGCCGGGCAGACCGCCACCGTGTGCTCCACCGTGTCCTCAGGGCGATCTTCGCAGTGGAAACACCCGGGCGTTTCCTCCCGCCCTATCCGAAACAGGAACCTCCCGAAACAGCCGTGTCCGGTGAGGACCTGCGTCAGGCGGAAGGTGAGGACGCCATGCCGCCTCTCAATCCACTCCTCAAAGAGGGGACTTGCCGCCGCAATCGTGGCGTGCCCAGCACTGGGTTGCGACAATCGCACTCTCCTTGTCACCATGAGATCCCGCCGGAGCTCTGTCCGCTGTGCCGCGATTTCCTGCGGCAGCGGAGTTACGCCCCGGCGTTTGGCCTCCTCGCGCCACTCCCACATTTGCGCGAGGACCTTTGCCTCCAGATCCCATGGCGGTAATCCGGCAAGGAGGCCCGCCGCCTCGCCGGAGATCGTGCGGTATTCTCGGATCATCCGTATGGCGATGACCCTATGGGACGCCCTCAACCTGCGAGCTGGTTGGCGCCTCAATGTAGGCGCCCACACCGGCGCCCCGTATAGGGCCATGGACCGCACGATCCCCGCGTAGAGCCTCCGGCAGGAGGCGTTTGGCCCCCTAGATTGGGCAAGAGCTGCTTCAACGCAGCCCCGGCCCACTCCAGTCTGGGAGCCAAACGGCGGAAATGCTCCGCGAAATTCCACCGGCTGTCGAGGACGAGTCCCAAGTACTTCATTGTCGACTCGACGCCGATGTGAACCCCTCCCACCGTTATCTGGGAACCGGTCGGTGGCGCATTCCGAGGACCATGAAACCACATGGCCTCGGACTTGTGCAAGGCCACCTCGAGTTCCAGTTGCCGGATCCTATCGACTATTGTCGCAACCCCTTGTGTCCCTAAGTCAGCCGCCGCCTGGTACGACCTCCCTTGCGCCAGGACCAGAGTGTCGTCAGCGTAACAAACTACACTGACGCCGCTAGGGAGGTCGGCGCGCAGCACCCAGTCGTATCCGATGTCCCACAGATGCGGCCCCAGGACCGATCCCTGTGGGACACCGCTCGACATCTCTCGCCGGTTCCACTCTCCGAGGTGACCGGGGTAGATGACGGCCCTGTCCGTCAAATAGGCCTCGACCACATGACAGAGGTAGGTCGGCATCCGGTGATACCGGAGTGCCTCCCTGATGCAACTCCAGGGCAGGGTGTTGAAGGCATTGGCGATGTCTAGAGACACCGCCAAGACGACCCCACCCCGGGCCACAGCATCCCGCCTCGTGGGGGCTTGCACGCGCAAGATGGCATCCACCGTAGAGCGCCCCCTGCGGAAACAGAGGTGGCGGAGTGGGATCACAACTACAGGTGAGTTTGTTTGTCAGTGACATACCTCTCTGCATTGTACTTCACCAGATCCACCAACTCACAGGCCTCCTGCAAAGGGTCGCTAAACATTTGTTGACTAGACTCATACTTACAAGATATTTCTTTAAGTGTATATTCCCTGCTCGGTAATTCCTTTTCAAGGTTTTGTATGTCAATATTATACATTAATCTGCTTGTTTCCAACTTATTATTACAAACATTTAGTTGGCTTTGTAAGTTGACACGTTTGATACGCGCATCACCATTAAGTAAAGCGCTGACACAGTGGCACGAGGCACAACGCGTGCGCATCATCGACCCAGTTGCTACGAGGGGAAACTGCTGACACAGAACACGAGGCTCGACGACACCGTCTACGTGACCGCGCCCGCACACTTCGTATCCACCATCGATAGAGTCAATTTGTCTTTCCATTATTTGTAATTTCTTTTATTAAAATAAATTAGCTTATAATAAATTCGGTTTTTTTTTAGTCCTCCGGCAATAGCCTACGTAATTCGTTCTTGCCTAAGATTTAGATTAAAATAAACACTTGTATTTTTTTATATTCTTATTAATTTTAATATTGTTCTTAATTTTATTATGACTAGTTAGAGTTGGACATCTAGATAAGGTATCGTCCCCAGTCAGGTCCTATGGCAACGGTGGGCTTCACATACTCCAGTTTGGATACACGACCAACCAGCTTGTCGAAAGGTTACTGGTGTTGGCAACATGTTCGCTGACTTTCAGAGAGTTGCTGGTGGAAATCGAGTTGTGTGCCTTGCATAGTACATAAGTTGTATCTAGAGGTATTTTTTTTTTACAAAGAGTCATTATAATTTAAATGTATTGGACCTTCTTATTAGTTTCTTATCATAAAATTTGAAAAAAATCTTTGATTATCACTTTTGTACGAATTACATCTGATATGTGCTATCTTTGATAACATTAGTAGGTTAGGTATGCTACCGTCACAAACTATTTAAAATTGATATTCAGTGTATGCGTACATTTAGACTTTACGAATATACAGAGAAACAAACGTATTCAACTGTTGCGTGCCTGGCTGACGCAGCACGCTTTGACGAATAATAGTACCTCAGAGCTATCGGCCGTAAATATCAGCAGGTCGCCGGAGCACTGCCTTACGGTCACACTCACCAAGCCAAGAGCTACAGCATTAATAAAGGCTCAAACTGGCGCGATGCAAATCTTGTTGAACAATATCTATGAATCCTTCATGGAAATTGTTCTAACGGGAATTTAAAGGATTCAAATAATCAAAACGGTGACGAAAAATATCGCGGGGAAACTGGCATAACCAAGAACTAAAAAATCGAAGACATGTGATATCTACCAACCCGCACTGCGCCTGCTTGGTTGATTACTGCTGTCTCCCAGCAGCGGGAACATATAGGCTGATTATGTAAATAATCAAATCAAAGCACTTAGTACATTTTTAAGTGGCACTACAAACTGGGATCCACAGGTAGGTCCGTGTTCTGATTCAATTAATTACGTTTTGGTCCATGACCCTACGTGTATCATATCTTCAACTGTTTTATAAAGACTTATTGAAAACATACTTGAACTGTCTTATCAACAAGGGAAATTCCCTTTCTCTGATTTACAACGACAGTACTTCTTGTTGACTTTATTTATGTTTTTACTACTCTCACATACGCAACAATCAATTAAGCTTTAATTAAACAGTGCCTATGTAAACTTAACGGAAATAGTAAACAAACCAAGCATACAAGTTTACGATCCTTGATCTCATGTTCACTTGATAGCTTTTACTTTAAGTCAAGTCTGTTCAGAGACCCTAGCACGAACGCGCGACGTTCACGTAACTAATTTTGAATCGAAAATACAACTTTTGCTCGTATATTAATAGAGACCTAAAATTCAATAATTATTATGTTCGAAATGAGTATTTTATAATTTAAAAATTGTTCGAATTTACGTTACGTTTATTTCGCGCGTTCGTCCTAGGCCCGCAGTAGGGAATATTAATCAAGTTTTCCACCCTATCTTTTGACACACTTCTCAGAATTCGGTTGTTGTATGTAATCAGAATTGGTTGGGTCCTTGCATTACATTATTTAGCAGTCCACTAATCCATTCTAATATTAGAAACGTGAAACTAACTGTCCATCAGTTACGTTACGTCTTAACGGCTGAATGGATTTGGATGAAATATGGCACAAGGATAAAGCATCCCATGGTCTACCATGACCAGGACATGGGATACTTTTATACTGGTAGTAGGAATGTTTGTGGTATAAAATCTAAACTCTGCGCGAGCAAAGCCGTAGGCAAAAGCTAGTATTATACAGGATGACTTGTAATTTGACGCATTCCTTCCAGGACGTGAAAGTGTGACCATTTGCAACAATTAAGCTCCCCATAAGACCTGGCCGAAAAGAAAACCGAATTTTTATGTATTTTTGAAGATTTCCCAGAATTCCTAACTAAATGTCGCTTCTCTCTTAACTGCCTGGTGCTAAGCCTGCTGATGCAGGCTTAGCACCAGAACCGTAGACAAGCGTTTTGTCGTCGGAAGAGTAGACAAAAATGACGTTTCCGTATAGACAGCTGACAGTTTTTCACCGGGAAAT
Organism: Polymixis flavicincta; assembly: GCA_949987655.1. Taxonomy (NCBI): domain Eukaryota; kingdom Metazoa; phylum Arthropoda; class Insecta; order Lepidoptera; family Noctuidae; genus Polymixis; species Polymixis flavicincta. The sequence goes on along the minus strand of OX465182.1, from coordinate 25,084,411 downwards.
GCAGACAAGCGATTTCTATTTTACAGTAGAGTACTCGTAGAAATAGAAATTGACCAGTGCGTGTTGCCAGTGATGACATATGGAACTGAAACGTGGTCGCTCACAATGGGCCTCATAAAAAAAAGGCTTAAAGTCACCCAAAGCCCGATGGAGAGGGCTATGCTATTTTTTTTTTTTTGGGTGGTAAATCATCAAATAACTTCTCCCGCTCTGGGTGGAGCAGGAGGGCGTGTCAGACTTTTACTGACTAAAACCCACCCGTGTTCCTTCATTAGCCCGTATGCCAGGGGCTGTGGTATCTCTTTCGAACAAACCCGCACCTCTGGCAGAGAGGGATATGCTTGGAGTTTCCCTGCGTGATCGAATCAGGAATGAAGAGATCCGCAGGAGAACCAAAGTAACCGATATAGCCCGAAGAATTGCCAAACTTAAGTGGCAGTGGTAATAGTGGATAATAGTTAACTCAAAAATTTACAATGATTCTATGCGTACAAGTTAAGGGGAAAACTTCTTCATTTAATCAGCTAATATCGGTATGTGTACGTTTACCTAAATATTTGTGCTGTCAGTGTTTATTTGAGTTTCGACAGCTCACTTTTTCGTACACATATCGAGTTAACATAAAGTAGATCTGCCGTGCCTGTCTGCTATGTGGTATAATATTTCAATTTGGGCTCGCCAGTCCGGACTTACCCACTGTTCAATATTCTCTGCGACTAGGTCAAACGCGTACTTATATTGACATAGAAAGACTCAGTTTATTGGAAGCGTCGCTTCTTGGAAAGTGGGATTTAGTGCTTTTGGGGACGTCTGTGCAGTGCAGGCTTTGAGTGTTCGGGACATTTTTGCACGTAGGTAAACAATGTCTAAGAACTGCCAGGGGGCGGGTTTGTTCGAAAGAGATACCGCAGCCCCTGGCATGCAGGCAACTGAGGGAACACGGGTGGGTTTTAGTCAGTAAAAGTCTGACACGCCCTCCTGCTCCACCCACAGCGGGAGAAGTTATTTGATGCTTTCCCACCCAAAAAAAAACACTGTTTAGGAATACACTATTTGGGTGGAGCCTGGAGTTGTCTAATAACGTCAGGTGCCTACGGCCTGTCGCAAAATGTTTTAGGTATTTCTCGTGCCTTGTGTCCACGTTGAATTGTTAGTTAAGTATATACTTTTGGATAAGACTACTTTAGTATCTTGGGCAAATACTGGAACACGTTTTGTCAAACAACAAGAGGACCCTTTGCAGAAAGGGTCCCAAAGTATCTATTTGCTAAACAGATATTGGGTACTCCCTTCTCCTAAAATTGTTTGTCCTAATGTCTTTATCCATAACACGTTTGCTATAAACTTCAGTAAACATAATGTTCAAAAATTCAAAATTTTGTTTTACATAAATATCTTTACTTCTAAAACTGTTCTGTCGTAATATCGAGTACTATAATAATTGAATCTCCCAATTCTGTATGACATAAAGTCAGATGTCCTAAGTATTGTATTATTTAATGAGCATTATTCCGAATGTTCATTTATAAGAAATTGTTAGTCCTAAAACATTTGCAAAAAAATCCGTATTAGTGACAGATCCGAATCGCTGTAAATCCGACTCCACAGTCTTGTCTGCCCCACCCCTTGAGTGTAATTTTGAATCGCGTAGGCGCGGAGGGGCGAGGTGGCCCGCGCTCGCCGCCGCACCTGAGGCTGGCCGGCGTAGCCGGTCAGCAAGACGAACCTGCGGCGGTGAGCGTTACAATCATCTGCGACGATAAGCTCGCGTGGGACCGCCGGAGCCCCGCAGCGCTGGAGCCGTGACAGAAACCTTGCCTGCTGCATGTTGCATGCTCGCTTGCATGCTTGCTTGCATGCTTGCTTGCATGCTTCTTACAGGGAACTACACAACAACTGAGCTATCTCAAAACAAGTCGGTAGAAGAAAAAATATTGCCCACTGTCATATATATAACTCTACTATGAGAGAAGTTCATAACAAAAGCATAGTGAAAATTTGCTTTAAAACATTATTAGAATAAATAAACATAAATAATTTGAATTTAGGAATTATAACTTTTATTGGAACCGGTTTTATTTCTTTTGCATATTATTGATTGTAAAATTTATGACAAACAAATTTAGGGCATCTTGTATTTAGGGATTTAAATTTTATGGCATCTCATAATGTGACATAAAGTTCGGGCAAGTTATAATACGGAAAAATGATTATTAGGACAAAAAAAATTATGGCACTTTAGATTATGAATAAAAAAACTTAGGTGACACAATTGAGAACCTAGTTGAAGATGCGACCACGACCCTCAAAACGGGATGTGGAAAATGATTTTACCAATTAAGTTCATAAATAACTATCGGAAAACCTTTTGGTTTTCTCGAAACCGGAATTGAAAAGTTAACAGAAACTCCGGCTGACATAGGACAATTGGAAAGCAATCGTCCGCGGTTAGTCGCCATATAGATGGAGCGATCTCATAAATTTGTCTCGAACGTTCCGTCACAGATACCAACGAGGATAAATTGTAGGAATATTGAAAGAAAGAACGATGATTTAAGTGACAACGGGGCGATACGCGATTCTAATATTTCTACTTTGAGAGTTTTATTTAGGAAGAGCTTTATTTATTCCCTTTTTGATAGACACGTAATTGTTCAACGACAGTTTTACATAGTCTTAGTCTCAAAATTCTGGTCATTTCAGGGCTTCATAGCTTTGACCAGAATTTTGAGACTGCAATATCTGCCATTCCAACGTCATCGTTGGAATCACTCTATTCTAATAATGTAACCATCAAATCAAATCAAATCAAAATATTTTTATTTCATATAAACCTGCATGGGCACTTATGAAACGTCAGAAGCTAGGTGCACGGTTCCAAAATGTTGTTTCCTATGGAGAAGAGCCGGCAAGAAACTCCACGGTTACTCTTTTAAAAATGATTGATTGGCTTTAACAATGTTTTCAGATATAAAATGTATGGGAGGACAGTGCAGGCCTGTAAATAAGTACCAGGTACTTAGACGAATCCAGAATAGAAAATCGTCTACAAATCTACAGTCTGTAAGGCCTACAACGTTCTCCCATTCACAATATGTAAAATAATCTACATAAATAAAATGAACCTAATTAAACATAGTGACATGATTAACATGACAATCACTAAAAAATAGTTGATATTAAAATTGATCTATAATGTCAAATAATGACGAGAATATGTCAGCATTGTAAAAATAAAAAGAATAAAAAGAACATTGAGAGCAGTTAATAGACTTATTGAGATCAGTTAATAGACTTCTTCACCTGACACTAGTTAAGTAACTTAGCATAGTTTTTAAATGCGTAGATAAGCAAGATAGGGGCCATCTATAAATTAAGTCAAACAATTTTTTTTGTGTTTTGACCCGCCCCGGGTCCTTGTCACAGGTGTCACACTTGTGAAACCCCCTGCCCCCTTGTGTGACGTAACATATTTTTCAATTTTATACTTAGTAGTAATTAAATTCTGCCAGGGGTGCGGGTTGTTCGAAAAAGATACCGTGGCCTCTGGCACACAGGCAACTGAAGGAACACGGGTGTGTTTTAGTCAATAAAAGTCTGTCACGTCCTCCTGCTCCACCCAGAGCGGGAGTAGTTATTTGATGATTTGCCAACCTAAAAAAAAGAAAAGTGAATTCATTAAAACAATAGTTTTTCCATTTTTTAAAATTTAAATTAAAAATTAATCTTCAGTAAAATTAACAAAGTTAAATATTTTCGATGATGGACAAAAAAAAGACCAATTAAATAACGATAACCGATTGATTAATAATGTGAATAAAACATATAAATTTCGAGTTTTAGTATTATAGATTTTAACATGTGACGTCACAAAGTTTTTGAACCCACCGGGGGTTACCCTTATCACACATTTCGTTGACCCTTATCCGAGTGGATGTGTCAGTAACAAATATTTCTTAGGAAAACTGATCGCCTCGATGGTCTAGTAGTCATGGTGGTAGTGGTCGGTGGTGGATGGTGGTGGTGGTGTGGCTGTGGTGAGCATGAGGTGCTCGGATCAATTTTCAGGTCGGGAAAAGTGTTAATGGGTTTTTCTATCTGTAATTTCTGAGTAATATAGCCCGGAATCCGGATTTATGCGATGGCAATAATCTCACCCCCTATTTCCTGGCACTTAAACATAATTACTGCCGAACTGTGGGTGCACTATAGATAAACTGCCGCCCAGCGGTTAGCAAGGCGTGTTATGATATGTTCTTATCAAAGCCAACACATACCACCAACATATTTAAAAGGGCATGAATAAACATTTCGCCACCATTCCAAAATCATACATTTCATGTCCTAAATACCAAGTCGTAATTGCTAACGAGATACTTACATATGAACTAAACTATTATATAACATCCGTAGATTTGACAGGCTAACACAATTACACTGTGTTATTAGTAGAACGTCAACAAACATGTAATTTGCGATCAGACGAATTAATATCATGTAGTTTGGGTGACGTGAGTGAATGCCGAGATGATGTGTCAATAGAGGATTTGTTAGTGGGAATGTTGTTAACGAATTCCTTAACGTTTTACTTGGATCTTGATGAATCATAATGACCTGAAATTGCTTTATGGAAGATTCCTATAATTTACGGACCGTTATTGGTTACAATTAAAACTTTTGGATCTAAACCAATAATGAAGCAAAGTTCTCATAGATTTGTATAGTAGACCCTGCCATATGGAAGTAGCTATTCCAGGTATGTGCTGGCGCCTCTAATACAGTTGTTTTTTGCGTTGATTTAGTGAAGCCTTGTTAGTTTATTGAGAAGTAGAACTTTATACTCATTTATTATCTCTTTTACTGATAATCGTAGCTAGTGATGACTTAAATAGAGTTTTAGGTTATCTTCGATTTTATGAAATTACTTTGGAACACGGATTTTGTTTACAAAAAGAACATTTGTAGGAGTTAATTTGTTATATGTAGTCTATAAAAAACAAAGTTTTATTTTGATTCAACTTGGTACGGAATTCCATATCAATTGGCATTGTCCTTTGCTTACGAATATATTTATAGTCTCAGGATGGCAATACATAATGCTGCTTACCATTCGTAAGCAAAGAGATTCATTTTATGGTATTTAATTTAGTTAAACGATATGTTATTTTACATAATTAGAAAAAAAAACAAAAAGTTTGGTTTATTTTTTAAGATAAAAATATAAAATTAGAATACAGTCGAATACCATAATGGGAAAGCTATAACTGATGATACCGAAGTGTTTGTTCTCATACATAAACCAGATAAACTTTTTAGTATAATTATTTAGTTACTGGAAGCGCTCCGCGGTTTCACCCGCGTAGTTCCTGTTCCAGTGGGAATACGGGGATAAAATATAGCTTATGTCACCCGGGGATAGTGTAGCTTCCTAACAGTGATAGAACAAACAAGCAATCAAATCTTTTCTCTTTATTATTATCGAGTATAGATAGATGAATAAAGGAACATATCTGTCTGAAAGTTCTAATATCTTCAGGTACGGTGAAAATTTGTCTTACTAGTTTCTAGCGAAGTCTTTATCAATCTACTTCAAGCAAATTAAAATGTTTTATTTCGTTATACGAGTACATGGAAATTACATTTTGTGGACAAAAACATCAAATGTACGGAAGCCAAGTTATTGTAAGCATCCTAACATGTTAGTAAGTTTATCATTTGTCGCCTGCTGAGCAAAACGCCTAATCGTACCCATGAAGAAAATGGTTTTCTATATATTGTGTGTGTCTACTATAATAATTTGTCAACGTCAGTGGCAGCGTTTCATATTTTTTTACACTTATTTTTTATTTATTTTTAAGAAAGACTCTTGTTGAGTTTTTTGCCTCAGCAGGCTTAGTACAAGCACCGATTTGTCGACGGAAGAATAGACATGACTATTATTATATGATACTATACTAAATGATGTACAGTAAGATAATATAGCTAAGTTTTTCTATTAATTATCACAGTTATGCGTTCATACATAATCGTGTATACTTTGTGGCCGTCGAGTAGAAAGTTTGTTGTAAGTGTGATTTTGACAGTTTGGGAAGAAATATTCTTCTGAAATAGTCCACATTTATAAGGACCTAGACAAAGATTGTTGGAAACGAAAGACCAAAATGACAGATTGTAGAAGGATATCTACGGTGCGATGACAAAAATGTAATAGCGAAATGTCACTTTGTATTGAAAAAGGACTGTCTATTCTTCGTAGAAATAGACAGCGTCATGCTAAGCCTGCAGTTGAGCTATTCCAATCTCGCGATGGTCGGTTTGTAAACTACGGTAGGTAAGCTTTGATTAATGATGAATGATTTAACCCGGAGTTTTGCAGATTTTAAGGTTAGCTTTTATTATTTGAGTGAATTTGCAAAATAAGTTCAACTGTTTTTCAGTCAACTTAGGTTGTCATATTGGCATGTTTATGCCAACGTGTTCTTGGCCCAATTTGAGTATTTTGCGCAAGGTTTTTATAGACAAGTATAAAATATTATCATGGACTAAACTCCAAATGTTCTTAATAATATATTTATTACTTAAAGCTTTTTAGTTCCATGACTCTTATTTCCAAGAACAAAATGTTTAATATTGAGTGGTAAAATGATACCCCATGAATAGCTCTGAGTGCCAGTTCCGCCCTTGATGACCCTTCTCACCTTAAGAGTTCCGTTTTTCAAAATTTGTGCGTTATATAACACGCAGCAATTTGTTAAACCGTAATCCGAGTGTCGTTGTCGGTTAACAAATTGCTTTTGTCAAGACAAGAGACTTACAGTTTTGAAAATTTATATAAATTATATTTTATTCGTCTTTTTTGACTATTGCAAACTTACTATCCATCTAAGTACTGTCGACGGATTTGATATTTTTATTATTATCCGGTGTATAACTACCTGCTTCTACCTTCTTTAAATAACCGCCATTTTTACCGAAAAAAATAAATGCATTAAGGACGAAAATATTGGCGCTCTCTTTCAAATTAAATGCTTGAAAGATTTTGAACATAAAAGTAGAGCTAATAAAATACCATATCCAATATATAAAATTCCTTCAAATTCCTTCCATGACATGCTATAAAATGGAGTGGCCATACGATGCAGTGTAACCGCCTGCCTTAACAGCTATCAATCGCTTGTAACACTAGGTCAATCGAAAGACTATCTTCTGAAGCCTTTGCCATAAAACTTCACGTCATTTTCAGGCTGACAAGTAGACTGTAAAAGAGCGCAAAATAATGCTTTGTTTGGAAATTCTAAAGAAATAATGGATTCTGAGATTGTGTTTAATGTTTGACTATTAATAAAACCCACGCAGTTTTATTAATAGTTGCCATGACAGTGCGAAAAACTGTCGCATGGAGCTGTGGGTGAAATAATCAGGAAGTGTGATGACACTGATTACGGTAACTTCTGAAAAGGGGGCAAGGCTTTTGCGGCGGTCATTCTGTAGCGCCCATATGTATCACAAAGAACGCTATACCTAAGTCATCGAACCAGGCTCATTTGTTGTAAAATCTTGTATTTAGAACAACTTGGGTCTTTGGGCTTTTGTCCGTTTTATACGTAAGTCTTTTTTTAATAGCTTTTTCCGATATGGACATGTTTAAGCAAAGCCTGTGGTTTGGGCTCTTTAAGACTCATTCATTTAATATATATTTCATCATCATCTGCCTAGCTTTTTCGCAACTACGTGGGGGTCGGCTTCCAGTCTTACCGGACGCAGCTCATTTGTTATATTTATGAGGAAGCAACCACAATAAGTGCTAATTAACTAAACAGATGCACTATCTTTGAAATTCGGACACAAACACGAAATAAAGCGGGTGCACATTGGTGGAATCAATTTGGTGTGGCGTCCCAATTAAAAACTACTCTTTATAGTCCAGTGAACACCTGACTGTTAGCCGGCGGACATAAATATAAGGTGACACATACTACTACTACTACACTATTTGGGATATATACGTACTGTAGAGTCGTTTGTGGCTCCCTCGTTAAAATAACAAGAGCGACTAATACGATTACAATTAGTGAAAATCTGAACATGTGGTTCAATGTCAGTGGTTTTTAGAAGGCAAAGCATAATAATTGGTATTGGTAAAGTAATGTTTTTGAAAAATCACCATATTCTAAAATGTAGAAGCGATTTCATTATCCGTATGTTCTAGAATAACATAACATCACGCCTTGGTTGTCCAAAGAGTTGGGCAGAGGTGTGCCTATGTACCGTAGTACACATTTCGACAGTTATGTTTTAGTTCCATGTAAGATGGGGCGAGCCTAGTGGGTCTCAACCGGGCATATATCCAGACTCCGGGCTTCTACTGATACATTAATTTCAGTTATCAAAACCCAGTAACACTTTACCCGACCTGGGATTCGAAATTAAATGTTATTTATAGAGTAAGTAAACAATGTACCCTGGTAATGTAATGAAAACAAAACACTACGTCTTCATCGCGACGCGTCGTAACTACACTCATCTACTTTGTGGTCTGCGGTTTATCGCACCACTTTTTCATACGTTGAACCTCTGACCTATAGGGAGAAAGACCATGACACATATATCGTTTCAAAGTGACTTTGTATCCAAGATTCTTAAACTTAAACCCTCAGAGAGTCTTGATCTTTTGTGGCTAACGAAGAAGATTTATGGCTAAGTTTGAACGGATATTGCAGCGAGGCCCTCAATATCCAGTATTAACTATCTGGCTTTAAACTAAAATCCATTCCGAGTAACCATTCTAGAGATACGAACCTATTTACCGATGTAAACAGTCCATTCTATAATATCGATTCTTGAGACTTGAAGTATCGATACGATTCAATAATGAGTTTCAATTTACTCTGCAGGACATTACTTGATAGATTAATTTAGTCGAGACCCCAGATATTCGAGTGTTGATTCATCGCGTTCTAATCGAGACCAGTGTAAATGTCGATGTATTTCAAGTAATGTCTCGTTGTTCCGACTGAGATTGGAGATCCTTTGTTATTTGATCAATGGTTCGGCTTTGTTGCTTAGGAAGACAATTTAACTACAACTCGATTTATAAGGCGACATCTACGCTGTGACGTTTTTGCGGGTTCCGCTGGTATTGTCCATAGGAATGTAAATTTAATTAGAACAAAGTTTTTACGTCTGCCAAAGTACGAATGTGTTTTGAGACTTGGCAATTAAAGTTAAGGGTTGACTAGAATGATTTATGAATGAATGGCAACAGTTAGGTTCACATGAGAGCACAAAACTTTTCAAGGATGAAGCGTTCAAAGAATTACCTCGCTACGGGCACCCGCCACGGTGCGTAGTGGCGTAGCACGGAGCGTAGCGGCGTAGCACGGGGCGTAGCGGCGTAGCACGGGGCGAAGCGACGTAGCACGGGGCGAAGCGACGTAGCACGGGGCGTAGCGACGTAGCAAGTAGCCGCGCTGTATGACAGAATAGACGTAGCCTGTCTACGATTTTTTTTTTGTTTCCACCTTTTAGATGATTATAATATTCTTATTTATACGATAGCATACATGATAAATGGATATTTTAGAACTTTCGGCGAAATATAAAACATTCATAATCGTTCGTGAATTGAATACATTTTTTTTTCTCTCGCTTTAGAGAATGTATGTGTTATAATGATACAATACAATACACATGATCTGACCAAGATTATGCCTGGACTTTAAAAGAGACTGACCTCTGAGTTTGTTTCAGCCTTTCTTCTCAGAGTAGTCAGATTTGAAACCTCTTCTAGTTAAAAAAAAAAATTCATTGACATGTAAAAGTGTTTGTACAAACCTACTTACAGAAAATAAATCATTTATCATTTATCCAAAATACCACAAAAAAAAAATGTCTCGCTATGTTATAGAGACACACCAGTTTGTTTCAACGAATTTAAATATGGAACAGCTATGAACCAGAAACTAGGTGCAGCATATATTAGTGTGGGTATCCTGGAAATTCTAGGTGATGCTGAAAACTCAGTTCAAGGTTACTTTGTTTGTCTATCATATCACTGAAGTAATAGAATCCCAAATTTCGACTCGATCAGAACCGTGGGGAGATGCTCAAATGCCTTCATTAACCAGAGAAGAGCAGATAGTCTTCAAACGGCTGAACCGATTTTGTAATACAGATCAAAACGAATCCAAACACGACATTTATGCTATTATTTTTTCAAAAGTGGACTACACTTTTCATGGCATCAGACCAAGAATTCCATAATCATGCATAGTTAAATAGCATACCTACATGGGTGTTTCAAACTTTAGGTCACACGTATGTTTCAAAGTAAAGTAAAACACATTATGCGTCTAGAACCCTACCGCAACTAAAAAAAACCGGTCAAGTGCGAGTTGGACTCGCGCACCGAGGGTTCCGTACAAACCTACTGGGTATTCAAGATTCTAAGTTCACGGGAAGTACCCTGTAGGTTTTGATCCTGTAGGCCTAAATGGCTGTATCTTTTGATTGCGTTGACTTAGAAGGTTGATTTTTCTACAGCTTCCAGGGACAGTAGAACTAAGTATCATATAGAAGTTTGATACCTCCACGCGTTCCTGAGAAAAACGGTCTTGACAGACGGACGGACGGACGGACGGACGGACGGACAACAAAGTGATCTTATAAGGGTTCCGTTTTTTCCTTTAGAGGTACGGAACCCTAAAAAACCAGATAATTACCTTGAACCGGCTGAACCGATTTTGATAAAACATATCTAAGAAACACCGCTATAAAACGTACTTTTAATTTAAACCCCGCACCCAAATTGGTTCTCCCGTTTAAGAGCTACGGTGCCCCAGACAGACACACATAGCGGTCAAAACTTATAACATCCCTCTTTTTGCGTCGGTGGTTACTAAAATTAAGATAAAAGAAAAAGATTTGCGATTTCAAGTACTCCAATCCAGTTCCACTTTCAAATACGAAACCCTAGAACTTTATTTCCCTAATACCAGCAAATTATACCTAACTGAAACGCGTAACTACAAAGTACGAACATACTCGTAAAATCAATTTTATGTGTAGACAGTTCTCGTACGTAACATTATTGAAGCCTTATGTCCTTGTAATCAAATATGCCTCTGCGAATGTATAAGTGAGGTGAAGCGTCGTGGCGCTAAATGGTATCGGTTTCAAGTGTAATAATTATATAGGCATGGGTATTATGTAGATACGTTTCTGAAGCGATATAAGGTAGAGATACGTTGAATATTGAGGTGGTTGCTAATGGGCTGCTGTAATAATAATACAGTTTGTTACTATTGGCTTGTGTTTTCTAGCCTCATGGCGGTTAATGTTCTATGTTATTTTTTTTAATACCTAATTTATTTATTTCACAAACTTATATATGGGCTTATAGCACTTGGGAGTATATAATATGGGAGGATCTGTAGCCGAACTAGGACAAGTCTTGTGTCTCGACATACAGCGCCAGACTCCTCAAAACAGACAAATAATATGTCCAAATACATACATATTACTCCAAAAGACATGCAAAATAGATGTTCTTAAATAAGAGAAACTGAAAAAAATATAATATGTGTGTGTGTCGGGGTGGGTGTTGGGTAGTGTAAATATGTCTTGCCGATGGAATAAAATTTTGTAAATCAATCACAAAAGCGTTAACTATTTCCTAATAGGAAAGGTTAAGTAGGCAGTCATACTTTCTCCTCACATAACCATATGTGTTGCCATTAGGGCATCGAGAACCGGCCCTATTTTAGGAACCGTTTCTTTCGGTTCCAAACTCATGCCGGAACCGTTTATCCGGTTTTTTCGGTTCTTTCGTTCTTTTTTGAAAAATTCTAGTTAACAAACTATGCTATCTTTTATACAGTTTTTCTACTATAAAAACGAATAAAGGAGAATGGATCTTACTAAAACACACTTTGTTGGATATCACATTACCTATTTATTATTTTTATTACTATACTCAAAATTAAACACAGTTTTTAAGCAGGTAATATTTAGCAAGAACCAGTTCTTTAAAATCAGTCTTTTCTTAGAAAGTGATGCCAAACAGAAGCTTTGTCTCCTGCCTCATTAATCACCTCTTTGAAATCCATTCTTTATTTGTGCAGCATCACACAGTCAACCGAAGGATGCATCTGAAATTCAATAAACTTTCTTAGTTAACTTATTGACATCCGACAAGTTGGTCGAATTTTTGTGCACTTGGTGGCCAAGCGGCTTGCCATCTTACAAGTTTATAGCTTGCAACTTAATAGCATGAGCATAAGGTTCATGTTCAATTGGGAAAATTTGACAGTTTGGGGTAGCTTAATGTGCTGGCGTCTGTACATATTTATTTTATTTTTCAGTTACTAGACACATTTTATCTTATTTAAATCTATTTCCTTTTTGTTTCTATAACTGTCCGTGACATCATAGCGGGCCCTATCAGAATACCAGCGCTGCGACACTTTTAAATGTCGCAGCATCATGCTGAGATAGTGGCCTTTTGGCTTCGTACAGAACTTTGTTTTTTATTAAACTTTTTTTTGTTGTTTATTTTATCTTATGTTAATTTTAATAGTATTGTAGCATAGCAGTGTTTGAGTTTTTCTTTTTTATGTGTTTATTGATCGTATTGTACTGTAGTAAGTTTGTGATATTCCTGAGCAAGTCCAATAAATATTTTTTCTTTCTTTCATTTCTTTCTTTAAATCTAAATTCTACTGAAAAAGTTGTGAAAACATTGTGAGGTACTGGCATGTCCATAGTCCAAAAATCGGCACGATAACATAATGTTAACACTGCCTTACATTACCAGTGTAATTTAGTCCCAAGCGACGCCGTCATTTTGTATGCTTATTTCGTTCACTGATTCACTTTGTGCATGAGTGTACGTACTTATCTAAGACAAATTGTGTGATATTTTTATTTTTTTGGTTTAATAAATATCCAACTAATGTTATAAATGTGTAATTTTAATCATAATCGTATCATTTATTTGTAATAAGTACTGGTACAGTGTTGGTTTTAAAGTAGGTAATTGAGTTTATAACTACTTTTATCTCGGTAGTACCTTCCCGTAGGATAATTTATGACCACTATACGGGCGAAGAAGTTTGCATAAGCTAGTATTATATAAATGAACTTTGCTGACAGATTTTCATGGGCATGACATGGTTTACCTTTAAGTGCCTTTAAGCTAAGGCGGAGGTTTCTTGAAAACACTCAAAAAGGTGTTTTTTTACCCGACTGCGCCAGAAGGAGGGTTATGTTTTTTTAAACCAGTGTATCTCTATGACAGTTAATAATTTTGAAAGCAAAAACTTATAATGATACTTTCAAGTCTTTTTTGCATACAGTGGTGGAACTCAAAACATAATTAAACATATTTTAATGCATCAAACAAATCATCAAACTCACCTCTTAATTATCTTTAGAACCAGTTTATCCCTTCAATAACAATTATTATTATAATTAAAAATATACCAAAGAATTTCAAATGCCAAACTGCATCCAGTGATGGATTTACTATCAAATAGTTAATATCTAATTTTATAAGATTTTATTTGCATTTTTACGACAATGCTTGCTCATTTATAATTCGAATTTATTACAAAAGATCTTAACCCGTATCGGATTGCAGTGAGAACTATTTCGCTCATAACGACAATACGACGAGAACATTCAAAATTACCAGAGCTTTAAGGAATATTTGGTAGTCAATACTCTTCATTCACTTCCTGGAAATCAAGATATGTAACTCCCAGAAGTACAATTTGGGGTATTTACTTACAAACAAAACAGTATTAATGTTGAGACCACAATTAACAGCATGTGGGACTTCACAGTTATGTCTCTGGGCACTTAAGTCATTAGGTGGATAACTGCGCGTTATAACTTGAGAGTTAACCCCTCTGCGGTTAGGAGAGAGTGCTCGTGTTTATAGTTGGACAACCTGCCCATTTGTAAGGTTATTTGGTGTTTATTGCGCATATAATATTATGAAACAGGTGGCTTGGTAATGTATTATATAATAAGTGGTGGAGGTCTCCTCGAGTGTACCAGTTTTATGAGAATAGTTAAGCTTGGTTATTTCAAATTCAAATGTTTATTTCTCAACACAGTACATAAAAATACATTTCTAGATGTCAAGTGAATGTGCAGTCTACTGTGTTGCACCAATTCAGGCATGCAACATTATTATTAAAATTATACTATTTCATAAATTCACATTAACACGTTATATGATTTCATTAACTCAAAATATAACCATATATGATACAATGTCATAAATACAAATTAATAAGTATGTAATGTCATAATATACAATGTCATATATTATGTAAGTAATGTCTAATAGAGTCAACACATACATAATTGGCACTACAAATAAGACTATTTAATGAAAATATAACTACTTTTTATCTCGGTAGACACTTCCCGTGGGATAATTAATTTATGACCACTACGCGCGCGAAGAAGTTAGCAAAAGCTAGTATAATATAAATGAACTTTGCTGACAGATTTTCATGGGCATGGCATGACATGGTTTACGTTTAGTGCCTAAGCTACCATGATCATTGATCAGCAGTGGCCGTTTTGAGCGTTTTCAAGAAATCTCCGCCATTAAGGAGATTTCTTGAAAACGCTCAAAACGGTGGTTTTTTACCCTACTGCGCCAGAAGGAGGGTTATGTTTTTTTATACCAGTGTGACTATGACCGTAAATAATTTTGAAAGCATAACAATTTATGATACTTTCAAGTCTTTTTTGCATACAGTGATGGAACTCAAAACATAATTAAACATATTTTAATGCATCAAAAAATCATCAAACTCACCTCTTAATAATCTTGAAAACCAGTTTTTCCCTTCAATAACAATAATATTATTTCCTTTATTTCAATAAATACATAGAAATTACATTTTTAAATATTAGAATATAAAATATGTAAAAATATTGAAAAAAAAGTAGCCCACCGGTATCGGGAACAGGGTCCAAGCTACCGGCGATCAGGGCTCCAGAGAGAGGAACCTCCTGACAATACGAGCCGTGTCCAGGAGTACCGCTTTCTGGATCAAGCCCTTGACCCAGCTGCCCAACGAGAGCCTCCTTAGGTGTTGGTCGAGGCTCTTTGCTATCAAACCATTGGCTGTTATGACTATCGGTACAATGATCGCTGAGTCCACATCCCATATGTCGACAACCTCGCGAGCCAAGTCAAGATACTTGATTTGCTTATCTTTCTCGGCTTTCACGAGGTTCATGTCATGCGGGACCGTTATGTCAACGATCATTGTTCGCCGCTCTAGTCGATCCACCACCACTATATCAGGCTTATTGGCAACAATAGTCCTGTCAGTGATGATGGATCGATCCCAGTACAGTGTGACATGTCCATTTTCGAGAACTGGGTCGGGCACATACCTGTAGTACGGCACTTCCAATTCCACAAGGCTGTATTTTAGAGCAAGTTGCCGGTGGATAATCCTGGCTACAAGGTTGTGCCTATGCAAGTACTCTTCGTTAGCAAGATGAGAACACCCGGAGATTATGTGTCTGATTGATTCTCCTGGACGGTGGCATGCCCGATAGATGTCAACCGTACCATCTTTCACAACATATCTCCGGTAGTTGTTCGTCATGATAACTTCGTCCATAATTGCACAGACAAAACCTTCGGTTTCCCCAAAGAGGTCACCGAAACGCAGCCAGGCTACGGACGCTAGTTGGTCTACATCGGGTCCATGTAGGGCCCGGAAAAAGCGTCCGTGAAGCTCCTTACTCTGCCATACCTCCATGCAAACATTAGTGTCAAGCAGTACAGGCTAGGGCCAGTCTTCTTTAGCCAAGGAGACCGGGGTGAGGCTCTTGTCCACCGCGGCCACATCTCGATGCATCTCCACGTCGGCCTCTAGGAAATATTCCCTGAGACTGCATATCTCGCGATTGTGGATGGTCTTAGTGTTTAAGAACCCTCGACCTCCACACTTTCGAGGGATATACAGTCTCATTACCGATGACCGTGGGTGATGCATTCGATATGCAGTCAGTAGCGTAAGGATCCTCCTATCTAGGGCGTCGAGTTCGGTCTGAGTCCATTTGAGTATGCCGAAAGAGTACATCAAGACCGGCATGACCCAACTGTTGAAGGCGCGCACCTTGTTTCCGCCTGATAAAAGACTAATAAATAGTTTCTTCAGGCGGCCAAAGAAGTGCTCCTTCAACGACTGCTTCATGTCAGTAACATTGATGCCCAACGCTTCCGACATACCCAAATACTTATAGGTTTCGGCTGCGGAGAGGGCTCGAAGGTTTATGGAATCCGAGAGTTGAGTTCCCACGGATGCCACAATCTTCCCTCGCTTTACATGCATGAGCGATCGAAGGTTTCAGTTACTTTCAGTAGCTCCATCAGTTGCAAATTGTTGGGGGCAAAGAGTTTTAGGTCATCCATGTAGAGGAGGTGAGATATAACCTGACCACCTCTCCTCAGCCGATAGCCTTTACCTGAATCCTCCAACAATGTGCTTAGAGGATTCAGGGCTAGGCAGAACCAAAGCGGACTCAAACTGTCGCCGTGAAAAATGCCTCGCTCGATCCTTATCGGCTCGATATTCCTCTGGATGTTTCGACATCCTGGATATCGAAGGACCGTCCTCCATTGCCCCATACATGACATCAGGAAAGTGCGCAGAGTTGTATCTACTTTATACAACTCCAACACCCTCATGAGCCATGTATGTGGCACTGATTCATAGGCCTTCTTGTAATCTATCCAACATGTCGAAATATCCTTTCAGGAACGGCGAACCTGTTGGCTAATTGCCATATCAATGCGGAGCAGCTGCTTAGTACCGCGGGACCCGTTCCGACATCCATTTTCAGAGACAGACATGATGGAGTTAGTGTCTATATGATTGTAAATTTTAGCTCTCAAAATAGATGTAAGAACTTTATAGACCGTCGGTAAACACGTGATCGGCCTATAATTTTTGGGTTCCGTGGTACTGCCTGATTTATGGAGCAGGTGGGAGTCTGGTTCGCTACCCCAGTTCCTGTTGTCAGGAACTGGGGTAGCGAACCAGACTCCAAAGCAGCCTGATACTGAGCTGCCATGCGAGCGTGCGATCCCATGAACCATTTGATCCAGAAGTTGTGCAGCCCGTCCGGCCCTGGAGACTTCCAGTTGGGCAGCTGAGTAAGTAGCAGATGACTCCACCTATCCACCATTTTAGTATGGTCAACGTTCTGCCAAACACCCTGTATAATCCCGTATCGTAATGCAGACAACATATATGCATGATACGCCGTAAACAAAACTTTTTGATTTACCTCCTTTGCGAGATTACGTAAAGCATATGAATGTTGACTCAGGCGTTTACATAAACTGTCAGTATGAGTTTTCCACGACATGTCTCTATCCAAATCTAAAAATGTTGTAGTTGTCGTTTCTGAAATTGTCTAGTAATTTCTAGTGACAATAATGAAACATGGAAACATCCGTCACTAATCTTTTCCTGACAAATATTATATGTATTATTACGATATAACTGGAGTCGTGCTAGGTGCTCATAATACAAAGTTGTTCCAGGACTTTTTGCAGAACGTTTATACGTTGGTCTGCAAACCATTTGGCTACCTATGAGAAAACGTTACAGCCGCCCAGTCATAGCCCTGAATCGTCACTGTGTCGACCAACAGCAAAATTGAATTATTTTCATGACTTAGCACGAACTGAAGTTTCGATTGATGCCGATTTATCGAATTTGACCTTTCTGATGGAAAAGCTGCGCGTATGAGCGATAAAACCTGTAACTTCGCGTCTGCTGAGTTAATAAAAGGCAATTTGTGATGTAGTGTGCAATGTCACTGCGTAGCAGTAAGCAGAAAAAGTGCGTATGCTCAATTTGTTTTTAACCACCGACGCAGAAATAGGGTTGTGTCTGTCTGTGGCACTGTAGCTATTAAACGGGTGAACCGATTTGCGTGCGGTTTTTTATTTAAAACTAGGTTTGCTAGCGAAGATTCTTAGACATGTTTAATCAAAATCGGTTAAGCCCTTTCAAGGTCATCAGCTGTTCTGCTAGCTGCGGTAGGGTTCTTAGGCACATAATGTGTATTTACTTTACTTTCAAACATGCGTGTGACCTATAATTTGAAACACCCATGTATGCTAATAATAACTCTGTAAGATTATATAATTCTTGGTCTGATGGTGCAGCCAGGATATCCAGGACACTAGTAGACTCCTGAAAAAAAAATTGTAGATGTCGTGAGTTATGTTTTGGCGGTCGGGATTTTAGTTAAAAAAATATTTATTTGTTTAATACAATATTTAATTAATAGAAATACAGGATATCAATTCGGTGGCGGAAACAAGACTGAATACAATGCAAAGTAAAATAATTCTATTGACTTTCCGGTAAATGCATAGTTGCAATACGACGCATGCTGACGGCGACTGCATGCTCAGCGTAAACGCGTGTTACGATGAGTTAACTCGTGTTTGGATTCGTTTTGATCAGTATTTGTTTTTGTTTTGTCTACTACTAGCATGCTTTAAAAAAAATGCATATATATATCGTGTTTGGATTGATTTTGATTAGTATTTGATTCTACACACAATGCAGTGAGGGCAATATGAAGAGCTGATGCTGCAACCAGGATATTCAGTATTTGTTTTGTCGGAAAGGTGTGTCGAAATCGATCGGGTGTTGTTGAAATTGAGAGTGTTCTTAGCTATGATTCAAGAAAATTGGTTCAGCCCTTTGAAGATTATCAGCTCTTTTCTGGTTGATGAAGGGATTTGAGCATCTTCCACGGTTCTGATCGAGTTTAGATTTGGTATCCTAATACTTTAATGATATTAGAAAAAACAAAGTAACCTTGAACTACCTACCCAACTACCTCACCACAGCAGAAGTATTATGTTTGTGCTCATTGAAAAGGTTTCAATGAATAGGTCATACGACGTGTAGGAATTTAAGAAACATGAAACCGAAATCAAATATTAGGGTATTTTATTTTGAGTTGAAACTATATAAAGTGTTTCTACGTTTATACCAGATGTTATCTTTAGTGCTTAAGAATAGCAATAGAGTTTCTGTTACACCCTATAGATAAAAGGTGATCAGGGTCTAATGATATAATAGCAACGAGGAATGAGAATAAATTAGTAACAAGCATCACTGTGGGAAATATACGCAACGCTGCGCAGATTTAAGAGAGACATTAAGTTTAAAAACCATAAATAAAAGTAAAAAAATAAAAAAAAACCCCCGGCACAAACAAATACCTCTAAAAAGTCAAATATAACATTTATTGGCCTTATAAGGTGTAGGTAAAATTTTAATATTACGGGCTTTTTCAAGTTTTAATTTAACATTTTGTTTTTGAATAACGAAAGCAGAAAGACATCAAATGTCGTTCCATTGATCTTTGTGGCCAGTTTCAGTATTCTACGAGTACATTTAATGATTTTCTACCCCGTCTTAAAAAAAGTTTGTGATTGACAAAGATATCATAGTTTATGTTATTTTCAAATCAATAGAAATCGGCACGACAGGAACCCTGATTCTTTTTCTGTAGCTCCTATCAAGAAGTTAGGGCAGTGCACGGTAAATTACTGTTGAAGGTTGTTGCAAATTGCGTGTTTCTACACCTGCGCTATATGTTATTGACCTTTGTAACCATAAGTTAGTCTTGCCAAAACTTTACTTTTAGTCGGCTTTATTCGAATAGAAAACAGTAACACTAAAGTGTTCGTGAGAGGTCAAACCGCAACCTATCACGATAGGGCAGGAACAAACAACTCTGAGGATGCATCTACTGGCCACACGCATCCATCAAGATGACTGACATTCGATTACTCATCCCTGACTTATCCCTGTTGAAACCACAAAGTATTACTTAGCCACTTTCTAGGTACTTTGTAAAATACGGGTGGCTACAAAAATTTCATTGTTTTGGGCACCAACATCTGAAGGGCAGTCGTAAAAGCAGAAATCATATAGACTACAGTTACTTGTCTCATATCAATTCGAAGGTTTTAGAATTTAGACCGTTTTTACTTTGTTATGTCAGCATTTCTATCAGCGCTTAGGCTTGCTCTTTTCTGTATCTCAAGTGTATTGAGATTGGGCACGCTACGATTGCGGCGGTAAGTCCCCTCTTTGAGGAGTGGCTTGAGAGGCGGCATGGCGTCCTCACCTTCCGCCTGAAGCAGGTTCTCACCGGACACGGTTGTTTCGGGAGGTTCCTGTTTCGGATAGGGCGGAGGAAATGCCCGGGTGTTTCCACTGTGAAGATCGCTCTGAGGACATGGTGGAGCACACGGTGGCGGTCTGCCCGGCTTGGGTGGAGCACCGCCGTGTCCTCGTGGAGGCGATCGGCGGCGGCGATCTCTCGCGTCCGGTCCTGGTCTAGGCCATGGTACGGAGCGAGAGTGCATGGGTAGCCGTCACCTCCTTCAGCGAAGCAGTAATGCTCGCGAAGAGGGAGGCGGCGCACGTAAGGGAGAGGCAGTCTATGTGCCCTCATGGCCCTAGCCGCCGCAGGAGACGCCCTGGGCGTCGGGAATCCCAGGCCGATTTCCGGCCACCGTAGGCATGAGCTTGCGGACGGCTAGTACTGGGTAGCTCGCTGTCCGGTAAGGACCAAGCCCAAGTCAACGGCGCGTTGTGTTCCACGCGTGCCTCAAAGAGATGTCAGCACAAAGTAATGGGGCCCGCAAGGGCCGATGCCTGTCAGGGGTGCGGGTTTGTTCGAAAGAGATACCGCAGCCCCTGGCATAGGGGCTACTGAGGGAACACGGGTGGGTTTTTAGTCAGTAAAAGTCTGACACGCCCTCCTGCTCCACCCAGAGCGGGAGTAGTTATTTGATGATATCCCAACCAAAAAAAAAAAAAAGTGTATTGAGATGCGTTCTAAATCCATGATATGTCTTTAAATCTTAAATACTGACGATACGCTTAAAACATCACTTATCTATACTTATAATACTGACGATACGCTTGACACCACTTATAATACTGACGATACGCTTAATATCACTTATCTATACTTATAATCTATATCTATACTCTTATCTTATCTTATCTTATTATTGATAAAGAGGAAAGATTTGATTGTTTGTTTGTTTGCAAGGCTCCAAAACGACTGAACCGATTTGAAAAATTCTTTCACTGTTGGGAAGCTACCATATCCCCGGGTGACATAGGCTATATTTTATCCCCGTATTCTCACGGAAACGGGAACTTTGCGGGTGAAACCGCGGAGCGCTGCTAGTTCATAACATTTTTCTGATTTTTAACAAGGTGAAGTTTTTGCAAGGGCCAACATCTACGGAACCGTGTTTTCCTTTGTGGTAGGTTAATGTTGAAGGAAGTTTCTTCATTCATCGGCTAGTTGATTTGCAACCGCACGATTAAAGCGTGCCATAACTAATATGTAGTTAGTCTGATTGACCGGAAGCCGTCAGAAAACTGAAGGCCAATTCTCGTAATTAAAAACGTTCGCAGTGTCATCTCAGCGACAATCGAATTTCAAAAATGTGTCAGAAATGTATGGAAACTCGAGGAATTTTTGACAGATTGACACTGAGATCAGACTGTGAACGTTCTTAAAATTAGCAGAATTGCCCCTCTGAACCACAGCAGCCAGTTTCCCGTAGTTGATTATAGGTTAGTTGCTAGGCAACGCATCAGTCAGCCCATTAGCGTATAACGTCAGTTGCCATCTCAAACAATTAAACCGAAGATGCATACATAACGGACTAGCTAAAACAAATTATTGAGGAAGCGCTGTCGTTTCAGGTTAAACATGTAAGGAGGATTAGCATCAGCTTTCCTCCTGGCTGTGATAGTTAGCAAGCTTCTTCAAGAGGGAAGAGGCGGGATTCATATATTCGGTTCATCTCTACTACCTTACATAATCATGTAAGCAATTAACCCATGGGTCATCCAAAACGGCCCTTAATGCCTAATCACACCCTAAATTCTCAAAATCTTAACCATTAGCCTTCTAAAACACACAATAATACACTCATTTCATTATTTCACATCGCGAAAACGTGCCCCCGAATATGGTTAGTTTACCTTTTATGACCTCTGGTTTCCTACAAATTTGACGTATTTTCCTTCATATTACAACCCTTTGCGTAGTTTGTGTCCCTTAGGAGTGTATTTCGGCCCCAATATTGCCTTGAGGCATGAAAGGTGAAGTCTCTCGTGTTGTAAAGTATTCATCGCAATGATTCTTTGTGGGGAACTGAAAGAAGTTTTCCGCAAGCATTGTTAAGGAGATGGATATGGGCTATTTGGTTTGGGAGTCGACTATTTAGGAAATGTTATAGAGTCATTAGGTTGTTGTGCAGCAGATGAGAGGGTTGCAAAAACTTGAAACAGTCAGAGTATTCAGTCATTGTTATATTCAATGACACTAATATGATTCAATTCGCGTGTCAAAAAAGTATTTGGTTGGTTAATCAGGAATTTTGGTATTTACTGCTGCTTTAAAGAGTTTTTATCGCATGAAAATAACCTGAACAAAGTTTAACAAAATTTAAAGAAAAAAAAATACAGTTCATTTATCAAAATAAATTTCATTCATAAACATCCACCGGTTTCTTAGTAAACTTCAATTCTTCTTCGGTGACTGCACACTAGGTATTTGATGTTGATCACGAGCTCAGGCTCGCAGATTTCTGCTTATGTGGTGGACAGTTAGCTCAGGCTAACTGTCCACCACATAAGCAGAAATCTGCCAGGGGTGCGGGTTGTTCGAAAAAAGATACCGCCGCCCCTGGCACATACAGGCTACTGAGCAAACACGGGTGGGTTTTAGTCAGTACAAGTCTGACACGCCCCGACACGCTGCTCCACCCAGAGCGAGAGAAGTTATTTGATGAATTCCCACCCAAAAAAAAAGACAAGAAAAAAATCGTACAAAAAGTAGCCGGAACCAACAGTGTCGCTGGACCGAGCTTGAGCAGTGACCTTCTACACAAAAATTACTCAGTAAGTAATAAATCAATCCGTTCCAAGAATTGGTTCGAGTTACACGAATATTTTCTACTCGAAAAGATAATAATAATAATGGCTTTCTGAAAATCTACTAATCAATTACCTATCAAAATGGATTGAGTTTTTAATTTGATATGACTACAAATGGAACGCTGTTCCTACGTAAGTATTATACATTTTTCACACACGGACCTGAGCTAACTGAAATTTATTAAACACAAGCATACAAATGTACAGAGGTGGTTTTAATGGCATAGGTAGTAAGCATTTTCTACCTTTGGGTGATGAAGAGACAAACAGTGGTAAGTGCAATAATGAGAATTACCATACCACACACCAGTACCACTACTACCACCATTACCACTGTTTGTCTCTACAGAAACTATTCACTGGTAGGAAATGCCTAAGGCATTAAGTCCGCCTCGGTACATTTCTGTGCGTGTTTTTTGTCGCTACTTGCGGAACCCTAAATTCTTATGACTAATACCTACCGCATTGTGCTCACCACCGTGAGATTCGCCTTTTCAGCAACCCAATGACGAGGTATCGAAGATTGTGCAATAGCAGTAATTAAAATTGATTTAGTGTTTTGGTAGTTTTTTGGTTCTTAATTCTCATATCGAACAATTGTCACGCACCGATTAAATTGTAATGTGTTGCTGAAATAGGTAGGTATGTGATTCTTTCCCAGTGACTACACGTCATTTTTTATTGTATTATGTATTGTATGTTTTTTGTTTATTTATACATACTTAAAAAAATAAACCACAAAAAAAAACTAACACTAAAAAACATGCATTGGGCGCCCTTAGCCCACGTTTCCACGGACGTTGTTTTTTATTTTGTTCATTTATTATTAACCAACTTATTTAACAGTTTGCACTACACATACAAGTTATCGGTCAATACAAGTTATAACACATACGCCCGGTTTCTCGACGGCTGTTCAAATCTAAAAATAACTAACCATGTGTCAAATTTCTTGTTAAGTCGAAAACGAGTTGCACGAACGTAAATTAAGTACTTTGATTTTTATCGTTGATCACTTAACACGACAATCAAATTAGTATAAAAATCCCTTGTTAATTTAGAATTTGGGTTTCTGAACGAACGATTAAGCTTGAATGTCATGTCAGCAGCTGTCAAATGTTGTGTTAGTTAATCTGTCGAGCTTGGACGATTATCTTTGCGTTCCCTGTGATTTTCTGTTTTCTTTGGATATTTTATAGTAATAATTAATAAAACAACTTCGGCTACCCATTGCGGACTCGAGATTGATTAATTTTCTACTCGATATTTGTTAACCGGACAATTATATTTCTTACAAACGGAACCGTGAGATGCTTACGAAAGATTTGTTTAATGATATTGACTGCATTGGTACATTTATTTTCAATAATAGATTTATATCTGAAAAAAGTAATCATCTAAAGTAAAAAACTTTACAGGTATTTTACCTTTTTGGTCTGAGGTATTTACCAATAAAAATGTGCAATAGTTACTTACCTATCTATTATACTCAAAAGTGAACATTTCTCGCGTTCTATATAGTTTCTCCGTCTTGATGTCGATGCCAATGCCATAATTATATGAAAAACACTAAAAAGTTTTTAATTTATATCTTATATACCTCGAACATTCAAAGCTTTCAAAATTAATCCGCCTTTAGAAATGTCAACAGTTTCAACTTGATATTAAATTGAACGAACTATCTCACAAAATGAATGAAGAATACGATGTTGCCATACACATATTATATTTTCGTTAATCAGTTGACATTGATCGTTGATTAGTTAAGTTTATCGTAATCGCCAATTCAGCAATCCAATTTGATTTGACTGTTCTGTTAATTTAACAGGTTTGTTAGTTGATTATAGATTTGAATAGCCGTCGAGAAACCGGGCGTTACAATCAAAGCAAAAATAGAACAATGCTAAATTACATTAAAAACTAAACAAAAATAGAAAAGATAAACGATTGAACAAAATTAGTCAAAATAAGGTAAAAGTAGATAACATTAGATAAAATTTAATAAAATTAGACAGAACTGGGATAAAATTTGGATACAAAATCATTAATAAGTAACAAGATGGAATACAGAATTATCAATAACAAGATAAAGTCGGCATACAAAATTATTAATAACAAGATACAAATTTATTCCACAGAGATTGTACTGAGAGTGGCATTGGATTCCAGGTATCGAGTAGCCGTGTTCAGGAATCTCAGTTCAGTACTCGTGAAAACATCTAAGGATTCGTCATATAGCAAAATGTTGTAAATATGGGTGAGGGCTTGGTACAATGGACTGGTATTAAGGGTTATGGTACTGGTTTGCGGTATTGAGAAAACGTGGAGCGAGGGCGAGGGCGCAGCGTGTGTCTAATAGGTGGTGGGATGCTAAAGGGGATGAACTGTAGTAACGAGGAATTGTAGTGGGCACCACGAATTAATCGGATGAAATACTTGACCAGATCAAGATTTCTCCTAACTTCCAAACTTTGGTACTCCATCATAACCAGCAAAAATGGTGTTGGGTACATATACTGGTAATAACCATAAAGTTTTAAGTACAGGTAGCGGACAAAACACTTCTAAACCTTTTCGTTAACTAGTGTGTAAAAATTTTCGTAGGGGTTCCAGATTCCACTGTAGCCTCTAACAAGCTGCGGATGAAGGAGTTGTACAGTATAGTTATTGCTTGATAATTAGTAAAAAGATTCAAAAAACTTAGGTTTTGTCTTGACAAAACCTAAGTTTTTCCGGGATTTGTTGCAGGTTTGTATAATGTGCTGGTTAAATGTTAAGTGTGGATCAAAGTGAGCACCCAGATCACGTATGGTTAAAGTGCGTTTCAGGGGTTCATTGTTCATTGTGTAGATGTTTTGTATAGGTTGTGTGGCTTTTGTGTAGGTCATGACAGTGCATTTAGCAATGTTCAGGTCGAGATTGTTTCTGGTGCTCCAAGTGTGAATGTTGTCGATGTCGAGTTGAAGTGTGGCCGTATCGCTAGAGTTAGCTGTGGAGTGTTTTACATAATGTGGGAAGATCATTAACTACAATTAGAAAAAGAAGGGGCCCGAGGTTAGTGCCCTGCCTTATGCCCGAAGTGACCAAGTAGCGCTCCGATTTGGCATTTTTGTATTATACAAATTGCTTGCGGTTGCGCATTTAGTTTGCGAAGAATTTTAGTGACATTTCAGAGAAACCTGCTAATGCCATCAGTATTTTCCTTACACTGGATTTGTAACGCATTGCTTATCACCGACAGATTAACGTCACTGTCAGACGCGCACGAGCGCACTCAGACTCCGACAACTTGAATGAAACTTTTGTCAATCACACACTAGATGGCACTGTATGTAGTATGCCAGATATATCAGATGATGATGACATTGATTTAATTACCCAGCTAAAGAAAACTATCGATGACCTCACCATTAAACTCAGAAGCGCAAATGGAGAAATTGACTCACTAACCCTAGAAATTGGAAAGCTTAAAAAGGAAAATGGAAATCTAGTTAGGAAAAACTCACTGTATAAACAAATAGTTGTTAGTCCATCAAAATATCCTACCATCACACCAAAAAAACAAGGGATTAAATGCTCAAAACAAGCAGGATGCATAAATCAAGAAACACAGACTGATTCTGACATCATAGCCAAAACAAAAGGCTCAATAAAATCAGCAATTCGCACACAAGAACCAAGATCTGAGCAAAATACTACGACAACCAGTAAGATATGTATTCTTAGCAATAACAAGGACAACAAAATACTTTCAATCTCTAATGCCACTCTTCAACTCAAGTCGGAAATATGTCATTACAAAATGCCACACTGTACGATGGACCAAGCGATACTCAATATAGAAACCAAAGTGAAGTCATTTACTATGAACGACTTCTGTATCGTATTAATAGGAGAAGAAGACATCAACTCAAATGACTACCCTAATTTGATATATAATATACGAGCATCTATAAATAAAATTCAACATACAAATATTATTATTTGCGCACCGACATATAAATGTGGCAGCTATACAAATATATTTAATGGGAAGATTGAATATTTCAATAGTCTACTGTGCCATGATATATTTACCCACGAACACGCTTACTTTCTCGACTCAAACATGAACCTGACCTATGACTATAAAATGTTTTTTAGAAATAGCGGAAAGCTCAATAACACTGGCATGCGAACAATTTTTCAAGACCTTAATGATATTTTACTCGATATCAAACGTTTTTACGCAGACTCACTAGTATCAAACATTATGTCACAAAAGAATGAAAATAACCGGACTCGACAATCTGTTGACCAAGAAGGAACCATTATGTCAGAAAACCAGGAGAAAATAACAGACTTTTTTCGTGACTAAAAATTTTAGTGTTATGCATCAGAATATTGCCGGGTTACTAAATAAATCCGACAATGTCACAATATGCCTAGATGAGCTGTCATCAGAAAAAGGGCTAAGTGTAGATATATTGTGTGTAACTGAACACTTCATTATGGCAGGTTACGAGTCTTACTTAACCATACCAAATTATCAACTAGCGGCTTCGTATTGCAGAAAAGAAAGCAAGAGAGGTGGAGCATGCATCTTGGTGAAGAACGGACACCACTTCATCGAATTAAAGAAGATATCCAACATATCAGAACCCGGAGTATTTGAATGTTGCGCGATAGAGTTACCTAATTATAACATTGTCCTGGCATGTGTGTATAGGGTTCCCAAATTAACAAACTTCAACGTATGTATGGACAAATTACAATTCCTCCTGCAAGAGTTAACTAAGAAATGCCATCATAATATTGTCATTGCAGGGGATTTCAATATCGACATCTTAAAAAAGAACTCTCAAACAATTGAATTTGAATGCCTATTACTGAATTACAATTTAAAATTAGCGTTGAATCAACCTACACGCTTAAAGAGTAAAACTTGTATTGATAATATTGCTCATAACTTTCGCAAGGCATGTAAGGTCGAAGTCCTAGAACTTGCTCTATCGGACCATACGGCACAACTAATGTCATTTCCAGTACAAAAAAAATGTAAGATTAAATATTGGCAGGTTACAAGACGCGACTACAGTAATGAAAATATGACAAAATTTAAAAATTGCTTAAATAAATTATCTTTTTCTGACATTTACCAAACCAATGATCCTAATGTAGCTTACAAATCCTATTTTGACTTATTTTCGTTATTCTATAGATTGTGCTTTCCCGAATATAATCTCAGAATCAGTACGATGAGAAAACCAAAATGGGTTTCACGTGGTGTAAAACTATGTAGTAAAAAGAAAAGACAACTTTTATGGCAATATAGACTTAAACCAAATGAGATTAATAAAAGAAAACTAACTTGTTATTCAAAAGTATTTAAAAAAATTGTAAAACTCACGCAAAAGGCACAGAATAACTATGCAATCAATACGTCAGATAACAAATCAAAAGCTACTTGGAAAATTATAAAGAACTCAAAATTCAACATTCCGAAAAACTGTATTGACAAAATTTGTGTAAAAGATGACGTCATTACTGATCCAAAAGCCATTGCTGATGCTTTTAATAATTACTTCATTGACAAAATTAACCCTATAGCAGGATCTGGAAAAAATGCTGCATCGCTGATACCAAAACGAAAAGATTCCTTTTTTCTCGCCCCATGTCTGCCAATCGAAGTGTTTAAAATTATAAAACAATTGAAAAACACAAATAGTGTAGGACACGATATCCTATCAACAAAAGTTATAAAATTTGTAGCGGGAGAAATATCACCCCATCTAAGCTATATAATTAATCTGTGCATCGAGACAGGTATATTCCCCGATGCACTTAAAATATCTATCATTAAACCGCTATTTAAAAAGGAAAATAAAGAACTAATGCAATTCTATAGGCCAGTATCCCTTATTTGTATAATCTCTAAAATATTTGAAAAGTATTTATATAAACAATTGTATACTTACCTCGAAAGAGAAAATATACTCACTAATGAACAGAAAGGGTTCAGAAAAGGTAAAACGATAAACTTGGCAATTTACGATTTTTTAAATAATGTCATGCAAAAAGTAGATTCAAATATACCTGTATGTACGATATTCTGTGACATGACACAGGCTTTCGATCATGTCCAGCACGAAATACTTATTGAGAAATTGGAAGCATATGGCATTAGAGGTAATGTCTCAAAGCTTATTGAATCTTATTTAAGCAACAGAATACAATTTACAGAAATATCAGCAGTAAACAAAAGTAATAAACAGGAAATTATGTATAAGTCAAAAGAACGTGTAGTTAAATTTGGCGTACCGCAAGGTACTGTCGTGGGCCCGCTATTCTTTATACTATACATTAATGACCTACCCAGAAGTATCGACCACCCTATGACACTTTTTGCCGACGACAGCACCATTACAATTGCTTACAGTGACACCTACGAAACTGACATTAACGATTCCATAGAATCAATGGTAAAATGGTTGGAAAACAATAATCTTAAGATAAACCTTGACAAAACTAATATTCTGCATTTTTTTTTTTTTTTTTTTTTTTTTTTTTTTATATAAACGTTGCCCCACACTAGGAATTTCTCCTGTATTGTGGGTGCGTTTACAAACATTTAAAACTCACATATACACAAACAGCCAGACCCGGAACAACTACTTGTAGGTCGTACAAATATTTGTTCCGTGCGGGAATCGAACCCGCGACATGCAGCGCAGCAGTCAATCACTTAACCACTGCGCCAACCGTGCCGTCAAATTTTGCCCTAAGATCACCCATACCAAGTGTAAATGTCCATTATTGTAATAACAACATAGAGAAAGTCAACACAACCAAGTTTCTTGGTGTAATGATTGATAGCAAACTAGATTGGAAAGCGCATACGGAAGCATTAAGCAAAAAAATTTGTAATTCCACTTATGCCCTGTATAAATTGGCCCCCATCTTAAACGCTGATGCACTGCTAACTGCTTATCACGGCCTGGTATCCTCTAACTTGAGGTATGGACTAATTTTTTGGGGAAATTCAACAAATAAGGAAGTGATTTTTAAAACGCAGAAGAGGTGTCTGAGGGCTATGTTTGGTCTTCATGTTACAGAGAGTTGCAAAACATTTTTTAAAGCATATAAAATATTAACCCTTCCGTCAATGTACATTTTAGAGACCATCATGTTTGTCAAATCGTATCCACACCTATTCCCCTTAGTGTCAGATAAAGTAGTTCGAAATAGACGCGACAATAGTAAGCTATGTATCCCGAGATCCAGGACAACTTTAATGCGTAAAAGTATATTCTGTATGGCGCCAATTCTGTATAATAAGTTGCCAAAACATTGGAGAGAACTGACCACTAAAAAATTAAGAAATATTTTAAAAAGCCTTTTGTTAGAGAAAGTCTATTACAGCACTGACGAATTTCTAACGGACAAATTAATTTGACTTATTTAATTGACATCCTAATTTTATTAATAATTGCTTTAACATTTGTATTTTTCTGATTTGTATTACTTAGTATGATGAGTCTATGACACTATTTTATTGTATTTTTGTTGTACCATTTAGTTAAGTATGGTCTAAATTGGATTGATAATTAATATATTATTTTCTGTGTCTAATGGACGAATTTAGATTCAATTGATGCTGTGTAGCGTCCGACATCTCATATTTGTACGCCGTTCAGGCAAAACATGACTGTCTTAAACATAATTTGACGTAACATCTTGCATGCTATGTGTGTATACTCATGTTTTGGACAAATAAAAAATTATCTTATCTTATCTTATCTTATTAAATTTTCAACTGAAAATATTCCGCCGCAATTTATTACATTCGAATGGACGTCGACTTATCGCTTTCTGCTATTTCTTCCACACGATGAGGCAACCTTGGAATGGATAGTGATTTGTCTGGTTTTTCTTATGCTCACATGGGGATCAAATTTGAGAAATATGTACACTTTGAAGGCCTTGACTTTTGGTTTGATTCGTTGTTTTAGGAAATGTTGGCCTCTTCAAGTTGTATCACTTTTTTCAGTGTAAAAACATCACACCTGTAATTCCACGAAGGGCTAGGCAGCGGTGACCTGTATTAGGTACACCCACATTCCAATAGTTAGGCGGAGGTGAACTGTAGTAGGCACACCCACATTCCACCAGCTAAGCGGAGGTGACCTGCAGTAGGTACGCCCACATTCCACCAGTTAGGCGGAGGTGACCTGTAGTAGGTACACCCACATTCCACCAGTTAGGCGGAGGTGACCTGCAGTAGGTAAACCCACGTTCCACCACCAGTTAGGCAGAGGTGATCAGTAGTAGGTACACCCACATTTTACCAGTTAGGCAAAGGTGACCTGTAGTAGGTACACCCACTTTCCACCAGTTAGGCAGAGGTGACCTGCAGTAGGTAAACCCACGTTCAACCACCAGTTAGGCAGAGGTGATCTGTAGTAGGTACACCCACATTCCACCAGTTAGGCAAAGGTGACCTGTAGTAGGTACACCCACATTCCACCAGTTAGGCAGAGGTAACCTGTAGTAGGTAGACCCACATTCCACCAGTTAGGCAGAGGTGACCTGTAGTAGGTACACCCACATTCCACCAATTACGTTTAAGTCATGTAATAGGGGGTGAGCCTTTTTAAGTGTTTCAGTATAATATGAAACTAAAGTTTGTTTACTGTGA
Source organism: Polymixis flavicincta (assembly GCA_949987655.1). Lineage (NCBI taxonomy): Eukaryota > Metazoa > Arthropoda > Insecta > Lepidoptera > Noctuidae > Polymixis > Polymixis flavicincta. Next base: position 25,052,683 of record OX465182.1, on the reverse strand, counting down.
TTACATAAATCACAACATAATACAGCTATTAACAAATAATTACTTCGTTGTGTAATAAAAGCGTGATGTTTTCATGGTAACGACTAGTCAAAAATGTGGTTAATCCATTAGCTGTCCACCAATTACTTAAAACACGAATATGACTTTGCCAAGAATTCATTAAATAAATACACAGTATCATGATAAACTCTGACCGTAGACATAGATTTTACATTTATGGGCACGAAGGGGCGTTCGAATCGAGACCGTAAATTATAATGTGCAGCACTGGGCAAACCGAAGGTGTAGGGATCAACATGGGGTGACGATGTAAAACGCGCTGCTCACTGCGCGACTGTTGATCGGGGATAATGTTTTTGAATTAGCTTCTCTTTAGTTTTACTTACAGTGAATATTTATGTTAAAGGAGCAGTGGTGGCTTGGTGGACTCAGTCGCGACTTACGAGCAGTAGGTTGTAAGTTGGAACCATGACAGGCGCTTTACTTTGCGAAAATTATTTCATCACCACTGCTCTTTTCACCGTGAAGGAAAACATCGTGATGAAACCGGCACGTCCTAGAACCAAACATTCGAAAATATGTGACATCATATCCCTCTCACTGAGAGGAGGCATATGTCCCAGCAGCAACATTATAGGCTGCTTATGTAATGTAAATAATTCTTATTAAACTACCTACTTAGTAGTGGTTTCATCTATATAATTCTGTTATTCAAGGAATGTGCGGAAAAATTGTTTAAATATACATAACTACATAAAATCATATGAAAGAATATATTAACAGCATTAGTAGCCGACAGTCAATGCAAACTCTACTATTATTAGAAAGCGGCTTCCATCAGTCTCGCCGGCCCGCCAACTGGAACCCTATTAGGGATAAATCAATATTCAGCCCTAAGTTCATAGCGTGACGCGATTGCATTTCGTCGCTGCTCCCGATTCGCATGCACGACAAATATACAATCACGGGCAAATGAAAGAATACATGCACACATCCATACAAAGAAATCTGTGTAAGTAGCTTCATTTATAAACTAAACACTCAAAAAAATTAAATTTAAAATTTAAAAAACCCCCGACCCTAACAAAAACTGTAAAAAGTAAAAATAATAATATTTATAGGCCTTTTAAGATGAAGGTAATATTTTGATCAAGGCATTGTAAAGGCGGGGGACGGCTAATGAAAATGCTAGGCCTCTGTTTGGCGTTTTCATTGACCGTCCCCCGACTTGACAATGCCTTGATCAAAATATTACCTTCATCTTAAAAGGCCTATAAATATTATTATTTTTACTTTTTACAGTTTTTGTTAGGGTCGGGGGTTTTTTAAATTTTTAATTTAATTTTTATTTCCTGCTTGTCTCCCTCGCTTAAATCTGCGCATCGTTGCGTATTTTTCCCACAGTGAGGTTTGTTACTAATTTATCCTCATTCCTCGTCCTGATCACTATTTATCTATAATCTATGCATTGAGACCTTTTCAATGAGCCCAAACACGATACTTTTGCTGTTTGTTGGTGAGTAACTTGGGCATCCTGGAAATTTCAGGTGTTACTCCAGCATCATTTCAATGTTATCTTGTTCGTCTAATATCATTGAAGTAATAGAATACAAAATTTCGAGTTGATCAGCCCCGTGGAAGATGCTCAAATCACTTCATCAACCAGAAAAGAGCTGATAATCTTCAAACGGCTGAACCGATTTTGATGAAACATGTCTAAGAACACTCCCGACTAATACACCTTTCAAACAAAAAAAATCAAAATCAAAATCGGTTCATCCGTTCGGGAGCTAAGTTGCCTCAGACATACACACACACACACACACACAGACACGTCAAACTTATAACACCCCGTCGTTTTTGCGTCGGGGGTTAAAAACTAAAAGAAATAAAAATGGCCTTTTAATTGTCACTTCGGGGGACGGCTCATGAAGTGCTAGGGGGCCTCTGTTTAGCGTTTTCATTGACCGTCCCCCGACTTGACAAAGCCTCGATCAAAATATTATCTACAAATTAAAAGGGCAATTTTTTTTTTACTTTTATGTGTTTTATTTGGGTCGGGGTTTTTTAAACTTTTAAGTTAAGTTTTATTTCTTACTTTTTAAACTTAATATCTCGCTTAAATCTACGCAGCGTTGCATGTTTCCCATAGTGAAGTTTGTTACTAATATATCGTCATTCCTCGTCCTGATCACTATTTATCTATAACCTATTCATTGAAACCTTTTCAATGAGCCCAAACACGATACTTTTGCGGTTTGTTTGTGAATAACATGGGTTTCCTGGAAGTTTCAGGTGTTGCTCCAGAATCAGTTTAAGGTTACTTTGTACTTCTAATATCATTGTGAGCGACCACGTTTCGGTTCCATATGTCATCACTGGTAACACGCACTGGTCAAAGACTTTCGTCTTGAGACACTGCAGTCGAGTCGGATTCGACGATTGACCTCTTTGTCGAAGTTGGACCTACCTAACTGGACAGTTTGTCCTAGGTAAACGTACTCGTCCACAACTTCGAGTGCATGGCAACATGGGCATTGGACATGACCTTTGTCTTGTCCATGTTCATTTTAAGACCCACTCTTTCGGAAGCTCTACTGAGGGCATCGAGCATTGTACTGAGGTCCTCCATGGTCTCAGCCATAACAACTATATCATCGGCAAACCGAAGGTGAGTGATGTACTCGCCATTGATGTTGATGCCAGCCCCCTTCCAGTCCAGAAACTTGAATACATCCTCCAGTGCAGCAGTGAAGAGTTTCGGAGAGATAATGTCTCCCTGTCTTACACCTCGCTGCAGAAGGATAGGTTTCAAGGTCCGGTCCTGGACTCGGACTGACATAGTGGCGTTTTCGTACAGACACTTCAACACCTCGATGTACCGATAGTCGATCTGGCACCGTTGGAGGGACTGCAGTACAGCCCATGTCTCGATCGAATCAAAGGCTTTTTCGTAGTCCACAAACGCTAAACAGAGAGGCAAATTATAATCTTCGGTCTTCTGTATAACCTACCGCAGCGTATGTGTGTGGTCTACTACCCCTTTACGGAACCCGGCTTGTTAGGGAGGCTGGAAGTCGTACAGCTTGTAGACATGCCTCAGAAGTGAGATGGGCCTATAATTCTTAAGAAGGGCATTGTCACACTTCTTAAAGAAAAGTACCACCACACCTCTGTTCCATGCCTGTGGCGTTTTGCCCTCGAGTATGATGGAATCAAACAGCTTTTGGAGGGCCTTAAGAACGGGTTTCCCGCCGGCCTTTTGGAGTTCAGCCGTGATTCCGTCATGACCCGGTGTCTTGTTGTTTTTAAGCTGCTTCAGAGCCATCCTAATCACGTACAAGCTGACGTCCGGGATGTCTTCAGTATAGTGTCGGGTCAATCTAGCTCTTGGGTCGTTTGCCAGATTCGTAACGGGATTTCTTGTTGACGTGTATAACTGTCCATAGAACCTCTCAATCTCTCTCAACATCTCAGGCTTGGTGGATACGATCCTGCCTCCACCGGTCTTTAGTTTCGTAAGCTGACTCTGCCCAATAGACAGATCCCTAGCAAAGACCTTGGAGCCTTTATTCAAAATCAAAATCAAAAGTTATTTATTCAAACTAGGCTGAGAGTCAGCACTTTTCGAACGTCAAAATTACATAAGACAGTCCCCCAAAAACGCCCACCCTTCGACACTTCCTAGTGCTTTAGCTGGGAAGAAGAAGTGGCGCAACAAACTCCCCAGCAGCACAGCTGTCTGATAAGTTGGAAGAACTTGATTCCGCTCTATCGCCTCTTTAAAAGGTTCTGTATTAAAGCAGCGGAGGTCGCTTTTCAAGGACTTAGAGATCTGTCTATTAAGCTATATATTAGGTCTTTACCTATGAAATTGCCGTTCTGCAGTACTGGCCATTTCAAATCAAAATAATTTTTGTTTGGCTAAGAATTCTAATTTCAAATTAATTTTATTTTAAAAACATGGATTTTTTTTTCTAAAAGTAGTCATTTCTTTATTGATTAGTGTTACATTTTCATCGCATTTCAATCTTTTTCGTCATCATGGATACGTTAAAAATTCGAGTAATTATGGAATATGAGTACCGTCGTGGCAGCAACGCGGCACAAGCGGCACGCAACATCAACGACGTTTACGGAGCTAACACTACAAACCAACGCACCACCTGTTATTGGTTTGCTCGCTTCCGTTCTGGAAATTTCGACCTGAAAAATAAACCTCGCGGTCGTCCGAAGACTTTGGTCGACAATGACGAATTAAAGGCGATTGTGGAAGCTGATGATACACAATCTACGGCTGAATTAGCAGCAGCTTTCGACGTTAGCGTCAAAACAATATTGGTCCATTTGCGTCAAATTGGCAAGGTAAAAAAGCTTGACAAATGGGTCCCCCACGAACTCAATGATCGCCAGCGCGAAGTACGCGTCGAGACGTGCCTTGCACTGCTCAACAGACACACAAATGAAGGAATTTTGAACCGCATTGTTACCTGCGATGAAAAATGGATTCTGTTTGATAACCGTAAGCGCTCAGCAAGTTGGTTGGATCCTGGTTCAGCACCTAAACAATGCCCTAAACGAAAACTTACCCCTAGAAAAGTGATGGTCACTGTTTGGTGGTCTAGCGCCGGTGTGATTCATCACAGCTTCTTACCAAACGGGGTGAGCATTACTGCAGATGTGTACTGTGAAGAACTGAACACAATGATGGAGAAGCTGGCGCATCTCCAACCAGCATTGGTCAATCGCTCGTCTCCGCTGCTCCTGCACGACAACGCGCGACCTCATACTGCACAGCAGACGGTCTCCAAGTTGCAAGAACTGGGGTTGGAAGCTCTCCGTCATCCGCCCTACTCACCAGACCTTGCGCCTACAGACTACTACTTTTTCCAGAATTTGGATAACTTCTTGGCGGGAAAAAAATTTAATACCCGAGAGGCAGTACAAAATGCCTTTGAATTATTTGTTGCCTCCCGTCCAGCTGATTTCTTTAAGAAGGGCATCAATAAACTGCCACTGCGATGGCAAAGATGCATTGATTGCATGGGTGATTACTTCGATTAATACAAATAAAAAATTCATGAAAAAAATTCGTTTAAATTTTTTCATACAAAACGGCAATTTCATAGGTAAAGACCTATTATTATATAGTATTTGAGCGTGTTAGATTATTTATTTTGATATTGTAATATTGTTTGGTGGATAATGTCATCTGTCACATTAACGAAGCGTTGAACAAATGTACAAGTATCTAATTTGACTACATGTTTACAAAAATAGCTGTCTTAACTTTTGAAAATAACTTGGAGGTTGTTACTATAAATGATTACGTAGTATTTAATTATACTTGTAATATATTTTAGGTTTTCTATTGTTATTTAATAAAATACGCTGATTCAAATGACTGACATAATAGGATTGTAATGACGGTATCGAATCAATTGCTCGGTAGACGTTCAGTTGGTTAGTCCTAGTGCTGTTGTTGTGTGGAATAGATCGACCAGATGTCATGTAAGTTATATTATTTATTTTGCTTGAACGCGCTAATCTCAGGAACCGAAGGTCCGATTTGAAAAATCTTTCAGTGTTAGTGTATGATCCCTTGGTAGACCATACATTACTTTTAGATGCGGGATGAATGGAATGAAAGAAGGTAAAGTACTGAAACACTAAATTCAAAATCAAAATGTTTTTATCTAATCTAACTAATGTTATAAAGAGGAAAGTTTTGATTGTTTGTTTGTTTGTTTGCATTGAATAGGCTCAGAAACTACTGAACCGATTTTAACCATTTTTTCACCAATAAAAAGCTAAATTATCAGGGAGTAACACAGGCTATAATATATTTAAAAAAAAATAGAGTTCCTCATGAAAATTTCAGTAATGTAACCCAAAGTTGCAAAATTGGTGTATCAGCTAGAAAACGCTTTAAGCCTTCGAAGTACCAGGTTGTCATAACTCGGTAGGAGCACACCTAACATAGCCGTCAGCTAGATTTCAGTACTTCGCCGGCAAATAATGCTATTATTTGCCGGCGAAGTACTAGGTTGTCATAACTCGGTAGGAACACACCTAATATAGGTAATTGTGCTAGCTAGAAAACGATTTATACAGTCCAAGTACTAGGCTGTCATAACTCAGCAGGAGTAGGTATTTCGCAGTCTGCCCGTCCCGGCTTCGAACGGGTGAAATCCCTATTTTTTTCATTTGTTCCCAACGAGTAACACCCTCAAATGTTACACTGTTACTCGATGGGATTTTTTTCTGAAAAAATTCCCAACCGGTCACACTACCAGTCACACTGTTACTCGATGGGAATTTCCATTTGTTCCCAACGAGTAACACCCTCAAATGTTACAATGTTACTCGATGGGATTTTTTTCTGAAAAAATTCCCAACCGGTCACACTACCAGTCACACTGTTACTCGATGGGAATTTCTTCAGAAAAAAATCCCAACCAGTCACACTGTTACTCGATGGGAACACACTGTTACAGAACTTAATGAAAATAAGAATTAAATCGGTTTTTTAAATTTTTATTAAAATCAACAAAATAACAACATTGTAGTACATAGTAGTACTAATTAAACATAGTGACATGATTAACATGACAATCACTAAAAAAATAGTTGATATTAAAATTGATGTATAATGTGACGAGAATATGTCAGCATTGTAAAGATGAAAAGAATAAAAAAGAAAATTGAGAGCAGTTAATAGACTTTCACATGGTTATGCGGTTAATGAGGTACCAGGGAAGCCACATGTGCAGAAGGACTTAATGCCAAACTTCCCTGTCTTCAACGTAGTCTTTTATCTTATAATATGCTTTTATGATAAGGACACGTTTGAAGTGCGTTTTAAATTTTCCATCGCTAAGTTCTGTAACTGACTTTGGCAACTTGTTATAGAAGCGGATACTGTTTATTAGAAATGACTTGCTAGTTTTAGTCAATCTAAATTTTGTAATCACAATTTCATCTTTACTACGTGTATTCAGGTTATGGAAATCGCATCGTTTTTTGAAAATGCCCAAGTTTTTGCGAACATACAAGATATTTTCTAGGATATAAAGAGACGGCAGAGTTAGATTATCAATTTCGTTGAATTTGTTTCTAAGAGACTCGCGAGGCCACATTTTATAGATTACGCGGATTGCCCTCTTTTGTAAAATGAAAATTGAATCTACGTCAGCTGCCGATCCCCACAACAGAACGCCATAAGACATTATATCGTGAAAATAAGCAAAGTAAACTAACCTAGCTGTGGCTACATCAGTCAACTGCCTTATCTTTCTTACTGCGTAAGCAGCTGAGCTTAATCTACTTGAAAGAGCTCTAATGTGAGCACCCCATTGCAATTTTGAATCTAAAGTCATTCCCAAAAATACAGTTTCCGAAATAGCATCTAGTTTCTTGCCATCAAGTTTTAAATTTAGACCTACTTGGGGTACATTTGGTAACGAGAACTTAAGACATTTAGTTTTGTTCGCATTGAGTAAAAGATTATTAGCGGCAAACCATTTCGAAAGAACAGCTATACTATCACTGACATGTAAGATATCCGTATCTTTTCTATCTATTCTAAAAATAAGAGAAGTGTCATCAGCGAATAAAATTATATCCGAGAAGTTAGCCATCAGGTAAGGAAGCTCATTAATATAAACAAGAAATAAAAAAGGGCCAAGAATTGAACCTTGAGGCACGCCCATCTTAACTAGAGACCCCGAGGACGTCGCCCCATTAACGTTTACTTTTTGCTGCCTGTTTGATAAATAGGAAAGTACAAAATCAGCAGCCCGTCCACGAATTCCGTAGTGGTGTAATTTACAGATCAGTGTATTGTGGTCAACGCAGTCAAACGCTTTTAAAAGGTCACAGAAAATGCCAATCGCGTCCTGGGAACTCTCCCAGGATTCCAAAATGTGACTGATGAGTTTTACTCCGGTGTCAGTCGTCGACCTACCTTTCGTGAAACCAATTGGTCCTTATGCTAGATGATTGACAAGGTGATTCCAATTGGTCCTTATTCTATGTTTTGATGTTTAGTCACTTGAACTCTGTTTTACGAGACATAGGCCCTTGTCTAATTTATGCACCTTTTTAATTTCAGTGTAATCTGATACATACGGAATGTCACACTGATTCAAAGTCAAAGCATTTATTTCAATTAGGCACTTAAAAGGCACTTTTGAACGTCAAAGTTTACATTAAAATAGAATTGATCCTAGTCGCCCATTCCAAAATGTAGTTTCGTATGGAGAAGGACGGGCAAGAAACTCCACCGTTACTCTTTTACATACATACATATTCAGCCTATAAACGTTCCCACTGCTGGGACACAGGCCTCCATGAGAGGGAGTGGGCCGTAATCTACCACGCGAGCCCAGTGCGGGTTGGTAGATGTCACATGTCTTCGAATTTTTGGTTCTAGGACATGCCAGTTTCCTCACGATGTTTTCCTTCATCGTTTGCGAGCAGTGGTGATGAAATTATTTACACAAAGTAATGCGCCTGGCTGGGTTCGAACGCACGACCTACAACTCGTAAGTCGCGGTCGTTACCACTGGGCCACCACTGCTCACTTACGTTACTCGTTACTCTTTTAAAATGTTATAAATACAAGTTAACAAAGTACTTACATCAATTTTTAATAAAATATACTCGTATATAATAGGTAAAAAAAAATGCAATTGAAGCAATACAGATTAATTCAAACTCAAAGCATTTATTTCAAATAAACCAATTACAGGCACTTTTGAATTGTCAAGGTCGGTGAGTTAGAAAAATGAAGCTAGTTGCCTAGTAATTAATTTTCTGATATCATGGTGCTCACATATTTACAAACATTGTAAGAGTAAATATATGCGCACTAACACTATATTGAACCGAGGACGATGAGTTAGAGGCCCCAGCCTAAGCCCGTGCTGGTGTCGCGTGTTGCGCGGTGTTGCGTAGACTCGTCAATGCGAATCTTGCCACCTCGACAGATGCGGTTCGCCTGTTACGCAGCCGTCTTCGTACCATGAAGACTGTTCCAACCACCAACACAACTCCGATCACCACATAAAATGCTGTGTAGTGATGGATATCGTGATAAGAAACTTGATTCAGCAAACTTTCACTTGCTTTAAGAATGCGGAGTTCCTTCTTGATTTCGTCAAGCTCCTGGCTGCTTGAGAGGAGTGTATAGTTTTGTAGTAGTGGAGTTGGGATGCCTACGTCTATGATATTGTTACGAGCTAGGGGTTCGTGACAATTAAAAACTGCCGATATGAATTACCAAAAATAACACTTTAATTAAACTCACTAATAACACAACACAATAGCACTACGGATCACTCTTAAGTCGCACTTGAAGATCGCTTTAGATGTTCTCGCATGTATCGCTTCCAATGAACTACCCCGAGACGCGCTCCGTTCCCGCTTATATAGGGCCCTCGGATAGTTCCAGAACCTTCTACCGTAGAAGCATCTAGAATGTTCGAGTACATATCGGCCCTGACCGAACACATGTCGATAGTTCCAGAAAGTTCTAGCATCGAACTTTCTAGAAAGCTCCTGACCATTAATTCCGCTACTCGATAAGAGATGGCGCTAGTGGCAACCAAACATTAATTGTGCGGCGCAACACTGCCCCCACCTAAGAAATGCTCGTCCCGAGCAGTATCGGCCTCATAATAACGCGCCAGTCGATCCACGTGCACTATCTTAGGAGTACCTCTTGCACCTTTCTGTATCCGGTAGGTAACGTCATTGATCTTTGTCACAATCCGGTACGGTCCGTCCCAGTTAGCTTGAAGCTTAGGAGATTTCCCTTTGCTGCGAACGGGATTTTGCAACCACACTAGTGAACCTTCGTCAAACTCTTTATTGTTCATTTTGCGGTCATAACGGGTTTTCATCTTTTCAGACATTTGCTGGCCTGATTGTCTGACGTGCTCATAAATGTCATTCATCTTGTTCCGCAAGTCATTCGCATAATCGGTTATACTGCGTGGGGCATCAGGTGGTATTCCGGTGATCAGGTCTGCAGGCAGCCGTAATTCCCTTCCAAAGTTTGCGAAAGCTGGTGTCACCGATGTACTTTCATGAACAGCGCTTCGATATGACAACAAAAACGGTTGTATGTGCTTGTCCCAATCTCGTTGCCGATTTTCCACAACTTTTGCTAGGTACCTCTCTAATGTCTGATTAAATCGTTCTACCATTCCGTCCGATTGTGGGTGGTAAGAAGTTGTTCTTGTTTTATGAGTACCCATAACTCGACTAGTTTCCTGGAATATTTGGGACTCAAAATTCCTTCCTTGATCACTGTGAATCTCTAAAGGTACTCCAAAACGACAGAAAACTTCATGAACTAATTTATCTGCAACTGTCGAAGCTTCTTGATTTGGAATGGCGAAGACTTCCGGCCACTTAGTGAAGTAATCCATCACAACCATGAAATACTTGTTACCACTTTCACTTTCCGGAAACGGCCCCGCAACGTCAAGGGCTATCCTCTCCCATGGTGCACCAACATTGTACAATTTCAATGCACCTCTGCTACGCGTCTGAGGTCCCTTTACAGCTGCACAACTTGTACATTTGCGACACCAGCCCTCGACATCGTCCCGACAGTGGACCCAGTAAAACCGTTCTCGTATCTTCAGTAGAGTTCGTTTTCCTCCCAGGTGACCTCCTGAACAACCATTATGGTACAGCTGCAGGACATCCGGTACTTGAGATTTAGGGACAACCATTTGTAAGTGACAGCTGTTTCCCCGAGCATTTTCCCATTTACGGCACAGGACTCCATCCTGAATCACCAAGCTGTCCCATTGGGCCCAATAGCTCTTTGTGATCGAACTCATTGCTGAGACGTCGCTCCACCTGGGCTTAGGAGCTCTGACCTTCATCCACTCCAGAATCGGCTTGATGTCCGAATCTTCCTGCTGTGCACGTTGTAGGCTTTCCCTCCACTCGTAGCCGAGGTCTGTCCTGAGCATCCTCACAGGTACCACTTCCTTACTCTCTTGCCTAGTACAATGCTTGCAGTCTTCAGGACAAGGTCTTCTTGACAATGCATCTGCGTTGCCATGAGATTTCCCGCTGCGATGTTCGACCACTCAATCCATCTCGCAACTTGTCCTTCTGGATTTTTGAACTGCAATAGCCATTTCAGTGCAGCATGGTCGGTTCGTAAGTGGAATTTCCGACCCAGAAGATATTTGCTAAAATGCTGCAAGGACTTTACCATAGCAAGCAATTCCCGTCTCGTGACACAATAGTTCCTCTCCGGCTTTGACAACGACTTGCTGAAGTACGCTATCACAACCTCTTGATCACCATTCCGTTGAGACAACACACCACCAAGTCCTATGTCACTTGCGTCTGTGTCAACTATGAATTCCTTGCCTGCATCAGGGTACCCCAAAATAAGTGTTTTGCATAGTCGGTCCTTTAACTCCTGGAAAGCGATATCGCAACTTTCATCCCAGCAGTAATGTCGCTTCTCCTCGGTTAGCTTATGCAGGGGTTTGGCAATATCCGCAAAGTTCTTAACAAATCGCCGATAGTAAGAGCACAACCCCAAAAACGCTCTGACCTGCGTCTTGTCTTTTGGAACTGGCCAATCTTTGACAGCGGCGATTTTCTCTGGATCCGTGCGGATACCTTCTTCCGACACTACATATCCCAAAAAGCTAACTTGCCGTTTGAATAGTGAACATTTCTTCGGACTCAACTTGAGGTTGGCACTCTGGATCTTCTTGAGCACGCGTTCCAGGTTTTGAAGATGTTCTTCAAACGTACGGCCAACGATGATGATGTCATCCAAGTAGACCAGACAGGCATCGCCAATCAACTTAGTCAGTACAAGTTCCATCAACCTTTCAAACGTTGCCGGAGCGTTGCACAATCCAAACGGCATAACTTTAAATTGCCATAGACCCTTTCCTGTCGAGAATGCTGTTTTCTCCTTGTCCTTGGGGTCAATTTCCACTTGCCAGTAGCCACTTTTCAGGTCCAGCGTGCTAAACCACTTTACTCCAGTGAGCATGTCCAACGTGTCATCAATTCTTGGCAAAGGGTAGCTGTCCTTCTTCGTTACGTCATTCAGACGACGATAGTCAACACGAAACCGCATGCTGCCGTCCTTCTTCCTTACCAGCACTACAGGTGAACACCATGGACTAGATGAAGGTTCAATAACACCATCCTTCACCATTCCCTCAATCATGGTTTCTACTTCCTTTTCACGCGCTACCGGCAATCTCCTTGGCCGCTGACGGATAGGCAACTCGTCGCCTGTATTTATTTTGTGTTGAACTAAGCCAGTCTTCCCAATGTCACTATCGTTTAGGGAGAAAACTTCGGCGTACTTCAGTAACATCTTCTTCGCCTTGCCCATCTCATTTTGAGACAGAGCGCTGCGACACTCTTCTAAAAGTGTGGTCACTCTCGTTTGTGCATCCTTGCTGGGGGTCCCAGTCGATAGATATTGGCATTGACGCAGCCAATCCACTTCCTCGCAAGTACCAATCAGTGTGCCTTTTTCAATAGTCTGTTCCTGATCACAAAGGTTCAGCACACGTACCCCTGAGATGTCGGTGGCTCTGACCAAAGTTCGTGCCACTTTCCATGGAAGGTCATTGTCTACCCTTTCCACGAGTACACAACGGTGAGTTTGCCCAGGATTCCGAGGAAGACTAACCGGCACAATCGTTTCTGATCTCGGAGGAAGAACAATTTCCTTAAGGCTGTACACATTCCCTGGTAACGCCCCTTCCATAAAAAGTTCCTCTCGTCCACATTTCATAACTCCCTGCTTGACGTCAATCTCGCAAAAATTCTTCCTCATAAAGTCAAGACCCAGGATGCAATCGTCCATTATATCAGCCACGATGACATTATGCAGGTAGGTCCTGTTGCCTAGCTTCAACTCCATCTCCTTCTCTCCACGGACGGGTATGCGCTGACCGGTGGCTGTTACCAAATTAATGCGTTCCCGGTTGTATGCGGAGTCCCCAAGGAGCCGACTCATAACTTTGGAACTGACGACCGTACGAGAGGCTCCCGTGTCTATGGTAAGCTTACAAGGCATTCCGTTGATTTCACCCTTGATGATTAAGGTGTTCCCGTCATGGGTTTGTGTGATCGAAATCCTTGGGGCTCTTTGAACATCAGCCAGCACCCGCCCCGCAGTCCTGGCTATTACTCGTTTCCCTGCTGCTGCTGGGCAGTGCTATTAGCCGCACCACCCTCTGGAGACCGCCTATCTTCCCCTTCTGCAGTTCGCTTAGGGCAACAGGATCGAAGGTGGCCCCTTTCCCCACAACCCTAGCACCTAGGGCTGTATCCTTTACGATCGCGAACTGTAGCCGCTACAACCTCCCTGACGCGATGGGAACGATGATTCTGCCGCACAGCTTCCACCTCCAGTGCATGGGCCAAGGCGTCCTTAAGCGTCCCGTGGTGACCGAGTGTCACAGCAGCTCTAACTTCAAGGTCCCGGATGCCGTCGACGAATGCCTGCACCAGGTTCCCATCAATAAGCGCAGATACGGACTGGTACGCTTTTCGAACCAGCTTCTCCACTTCAAGGGCCCACTGCTGCAGGTTTTCGTTACTGCGTTGCACACGATCCTTGAGCTGCGCACGAAACACGTGTTCCAGGTGAGCGTCGCCATATCTAGCCTCCAATGCCTCGAGGAGCTGCTCGTAAGTCACTTCCTTACCGAGAGCTTCCAGCACATTTAAAGCCTGGTCGCGCAGGCCTAGGGTGAGGGCAGTCATGGCCTGACTTTTATTCCACCCGTTCGCCTTCATGACAGCCGCAAACTGAATTTTGTAGGCCGACCAGGAAGAAGTCCCGTCGTACGGCGGCAGAATCCACGTAGCGAAGGTGTTGTAGCTACGGGAGCTGCGATTCCATCCCCAAGTTTGAGGTTACCCAATTCTTGCTTCACATCAGCAATGACGTCACTAAACTTGCTGATCTGAGTTTCAGCTTCTGACAAGCGGTTGTCATGCTGGGCAACCTTCTCCTTCACCTCCTTCATGTCTTTCCCGAAGGTTGCATGAAGGTCCTTTATGAGGAGCATCTGCTCTTCCTGTCGGTGCACCTGCTCCTCCTGTCGGCGGGCCTGCTCCTCTTTATCCCGTTTGAGCTGTTCTTCCAAACGGCGGGCCTGTTCCTCCTGTCGGCGAGCCTGTTCCTCCTGTCGGCGGGCCTGTTCCTCCTGTCGGCGGGCCTGCTCCTGCAACATCATCATCAGAGCAGAAAAATCTGGTGCTGGTGATGCTGGAGCAGCTGTGGGTGGGCCGGCCTCTGTGGTTGGTAGCTGGCCCTCCGACGCCTGTGGCATTGCTCCACCAAATCGTCTCTGGTCCGTCTCCTGCTGGCGTTGACTCCGGGTACGGATACCCTCCGTGTCGTCTTTAGGTAAAATCGGCATGATTTTAATCCCACTTCTGACACCAATTGTTACGAGCTAGGGGTTCGTGACAATTAAAAACTGCCGATATGAATTACCAAAAATAACACTTTAATTAAACTCACTAATAACACAACACAATAGCACTACGGATCACTCTTAAGTCGCACTTGAAGATCGCTTTAGATGTTCTCGCATGTATCGCTTCCAATGAACTACCCCGAGACGCGCTCCGTTCCCGCTTTTATAGGGCCCTCGGATAGTTCCAGAACCTTCTACCGTAGAAGCATCTAGAATGTTCGAGTACATATCGGCCCTGACCGAACACATGTCGATAGTTCCAGAAAGTTCTAGCATCGAACTTTCTAGAAAGCTCCTGACCATTAATTCCGCTACTCGATAAGAGATGGCGCTAGTGGCAACCAAACATTAATTGTGCGGCGCAACAATATTATTGATCGATTCTATCTCAGGCAGCTTGAAATATGGTTTGATGTTTAAAGTGATTAAACCTTCATTACGTGAGTAAACAGTAAAACTTTCAGTTTTTATTAAACAGTCGATCCATCCCGTTGCGCGACCGGTAATGATAGATCAGCCCTGATAATACCATCTAAAATTATATGGGAATACACATCGGCTCCCAATAAGATATCGATAGGACGGCTGACATTGTATTCTGGATCGGCTAGTTGCTTGCCGGCCAGGTGTGCCCATGTCGGCTTGGTAAATGTACTTCTTGGTAATTGATTAATCAGCGTGTCCATGATTATTACATCTGTTTGCCTTGGTCGAGGTGTATAGCTCTTTTGTTCGATCGTATGCAGAAGTAAGTAAGACTGTAAGACTTGCTTTCTTCCGTAAGAAGACGGTCGTGATTGTACTGGTAATCGGACCAACACTGATTCAAGTTTTCTAAACGTCGCTTGAAATAGTCCTTTTTGCAATTTGCTGCCAACTTTAGGATAACTGTGTAAAGTTCGTCCTGATTTTCATGTATGGCCTCCATGTCAAGAACTTATTTGATGTAAGTAACAAATGGGAAGATCTTACTTGAATGTTCTGGATGACTGCGATCCTTGGTGATCCCTTGTTTTAAAACTAGATGAGACTGGTTGACTATTCAACAAAATTGAGAATCCATTTACACAAAAATAATTCACACTTAAGCATACTCTATATTCTATAATATCATGCTGTATTCTCGCGGCCATATGCATTATTTCGTTAGGGGTGTAGTATTTTTTCTAATCGATTGCGGTAGGTCAGCGCTCTATTGATCCGAGCATTCTGAGCATGTTAGAACTGAATAATTAAGTTTTGGTCAACAATGGCAAACTGAATTGTGTTCGGAAGGGTGACGTTGCAAAGCTTTGTTCAAGTTATAATTAGATTGTTTTGTTTTGCTAGTATTAGAATACCAATTGGGATATTAGGGAATGTAAGTACCTACTGAATTAAATTTATTTTGCTCTGTGGTTTAATTAATATTTTTACAAGTTGCTGCCGACATGTTTTCTGGTTTAAAACCAGTTGAAAGTTAATAAAAACAAAATTAGAATTTCTAAAAGCTAATCAAATGCAAAGTTATTACTGTAAACTAAATTGTACCTACTTTGAAAAAAGCGTCCGTCAAAAAAATCATCAGGTACAAAGTGTAGTATAATTCGCTTGACAAAGCGTCGTAATAACTCAAATTTATAAAACTGTGACTTCTTGTTACTTGAGCTTCGACTGGAATCACCCTTATAACTAAGGGTCGCCCTCGTAGGGCTGTCGCGTGACTAATGTATTTTATTTAATGCGGACAAGATTACAACTAATTTCGTACCGTGTGTTTTAGAAATAAATGTGGGTCTTTTTATCTGTTCCGGTTTTTTAGGGTTCCGCACCTCAAAAGGAAAAACCGGAACCCTTATAGGATCACTTTGTTGTTCGTCTGTCTGTCTGTCAAGACCCTTTTTCTCAGGAACGCGTGGAGGTATCAAGATGAAATTCATATCAAATACTCAAATACAAGTCTACTGTCCCTTAGAGCTATGAAAAAATCAAACTTCTAAGCCAACGCAATCAAAAGATACAGCCGTTTATGCCGCAAATTTTCGACACTCGCAAGGGAATCAAAACCTACAGGGTACTTTCCGTGAACTCAGAATCTTGAAATTTGGTATGAAGCAACTTCTTATAGCACAGATAAAGGAAAAATTGCGAAAAGCATTTTGTAGTTGCATCATTTAATAAAAATAGTTTTACTAATTTTAAAGTTACCACCCCTTGGCAATAAAAATACCATCACTTTTACTTATATATCTACAGGGTTGTACGAAACCCTCGGTGACCCTCCTCTTGGGCGGTTTTTTTAAATAATGTTTGTTGAATTTTTTTATTGGGGTCGTAAGTTTGGAATAGTTATGAAAGTGCACCAGAAAGTTTTGGAACTTGACAGTGTAAATTATATTTTTGCTAGCATTTTAATCCAATTCTTTTGTGAACAGCATCTTACTTAACATGCGCCTCTAGGCGACTTTGGACAGAACATGTTGGCCCTAACCAGGATGCACTTATTTTTGACGGGTTCTTTTCTTATCACACTGCTATCGATTTAAAGTAATATTATCAGACTTTCCAAGGCTTGGTTTTAAAATTAACTGGTAAGTAGACTTAGGACTGAGTTGGACAAAGTTGCAAGAAAACTAGGCTAATTACGAATTCTCAAGTCTCTTCGTTACCTCGATAATGTTTTTTTAAACCAGTATTAAATTTATTTTTACCGACTTCAAAAAGGGGGAGGTTATCAATTCGGATGGTATATTTTTTATTTAGTAAAAATATATAACATCACTCCGTCATAATAAGTCAATAGACGGGTTTGTAAAAATATTTTTCTTTCGAAACGGGTTTAATCCGAAATGGTCCGAAATGGAATTTAAATTATCATATAGATTTGATGATGAGTTTCGGAGACAGACAACGGAACTCTTAAAAAAATTACAGCAAATCAACCGCGATTGCTGCTATCGCATAATTATGCATTGTTTACGCAATCACACAATATCACGCCTGTATACACTCGAAAGGGTTAGGCAGATGTATTCAGTATTTCAGGGTACACTCATATATTCTATCAAAGTTAGTAGTACTCAGTTGTATAATTTTTCGTTGAAGAAGTAGTTAAGCTCTTAAAAACGAAAAAGTGAAAAATAAAAAAAATTCAAACATATAAAACAGCCGACTTCTGAAAAATAAAAAATTGCAAATTGACAAATTACTTTAATTTTTTGGAATTCGGTGACAAAAACCTGAAATACACGTACCCAAAGACACCGACTTCCGAAATTAAAGTTATTTTTCACTTTGTAGTTTTTAACTTATATTGCCAACTATATTCAAAACAGCGAACTTTTCTTCTATAAGTAAATGGTAGGATGTTAAAACTAAAGTTTGCGTTACGTTTGTGGAGTCAACGTGAACTGCCCGGGCGTGTTGCCACTTTTAACTTTAACTTATACTCAGAACAAACAAGTTTTTCCTTGTTCCCGTTTGTTTAGTTTCATATTACTTTCTTTGCGATAGTTTCCATATTTAGATGCTGGACTACACGTTCTGTCAATATTTTTTCATTTCAGTTGTTGGTATGGAGTAAAATAGAAAAATTTTGTTTTCTTAAAATAGCTTGATGAACCTATGAATTATTTACCTAGATTTTTACCTTTAAACGAAATGTTAGAATCTTGTTAAAATACTTGAGCACAATTAACCTATGCTCACATAATCAACTAACATAATTTTGTTTTTTAATTTTCAGGTCCAAGAAAAAACTTTCCTGTAAGTACACAAAACCTAATTAAAGAACCGCCTAGTAACAACGCTGGGCCAACCCTGAAACCGGCGCTTATATAATTTGCGCGCGACACCACTCCTGCAAGGGTTGTCAAACATTCTCAACTTCATTATAATCGGTGAGAGCCCCCTAGCGGCGTCGCGCGAATTACAGAGCAAAGAAGATGATGGACCTTTGCGACGCGACGTCACCAATCGTAAAATTTCTTAAGTTACTGCTTTCGAATAAATGGTGATATTTGCTTTACAAATCGTCAGATACCGTGAAAATGTTATTTAACTATTCTAAGGACATGGTATAACTAGTAGGAATCTGTAAATATTTTTGAACCTCAACTTATTCCTTTGTTGAAAATAGAACTACCCTAAATACAAACACTATTCCATATCCATTAGGATTAGTGGCACAGTATTGTAAAACAAAACAAGCCAAACGGACACTAACCATCAATTTGGGCATTATATAAACTGTGCTAATAAGGTTTCGAGTCCTAAATAAACCTATCCGACCGATTCTATTCCTTATTATTTTAACTCACGCATAAATACCTACCCTTCATCTCGTAAATCTATCGGAGTTCATTCACCTGTTAATCCAACGACCAGGGACTACTAGCAGATGATATTTGCTTTGCTCCTAGCTGATATTATATGTATTCAGTGTGTTCTCGGATTAAAAAACCTTTGCGACAGAATATCTTCGTTTTATCTGTAAACATAAACCTTCGTTGTTTATCGTCGCCATGATTCCCTAGTAAACGAATGTTTACGCACAGATCGTATGTAATTCGATTTTGATGGTGATAGCAATGTTTTCATAACGCACTTTGCCGCGGCTCGGCGGTTTGTATGTCGTAAAATTTTGTGGTTGATTGCTACGACAGGTGGAACGGGAATAACAAAATAAACATTACACGAGTCTGTCCCGCACTTATGCCTACCTACTTCTCCGGATTTTAGTCCCGCATTCCCGAGTATACGCATCAACCTGTATAAAACCACATTTTTATGTAAAGAGGTGTGATAACCGTGTATAATGGTGCATCCACACATGGCGTATGCCGCCGGCTTTCAGGCTGCCTTGCCGCTGAAGATGCGGTTTCGAAGCCGAAAGCAAACTGCCGCCGGCAACCAAAAGCCGCGCGTGCCGCAGGTAAAAGATACGAGTGCTGGCGGCCAGGCCGCCGGGTTGGCCGCCGGCCGTGCCGCTCGGCATGTGTGGATGCGCCATCAGAATCAGGGCGTTGCGAATACGTTGCGCGAAATATTAAATCGGTCGCAGTCCTGGTAGTCGTTGCGGGGATGCCTTTATCGTCGTACACTTCTCTTCATCTTTATTACGAATTTATTACTCACCCTCCAAGAAATAACGCGAATATTTATTTATGGCTCTTGTATTAATGAATTCCCCCAAAGATTTTTCCATTACGTACGATTTCATAATACTCTGAAACACGATTCAAAATATAAACGCCTGCATAAACAATGAGAGCAAAAATGTTATCTTCGCCTAAAGTTACCTTTCTGTTGTTTTTATGTCTGGCGCTTCCAAATGAACTAACAAAACGGAACGATAAATTCTCGAACAAAGACTCCGACTTCATCGGTTCCAAATCGTTCTAGTCGTAATGTGTTGAGATGTCCCCGACAGACGTTCGTTCCATTTACTTTGTGTTCTCTTTGAAGAGAGTTCTTTGAAAGCGAAGTAGAGTTAATTCAAAATGTAGGTCTACGCCAAGTGGTCGTATTTTACCGGACACACCTTCCTCAAGTGATCAATATTGCTGATTTAGGAGGCAGTAAAGAAAACGTTGAATGTGCGCGACATTGAGACGGATTTGACGCATGGTACGGTTCGCATGAACTGTTTCCACTTTGAGTTGTTATAAATTAGTAGAAAAATGGTAGATACGTCGTTTTTTTCGTAAAAGTTACTAGTGTCAACAAATATGTAACTGTAGATTATTATTAGGCTCCATGAAGGCAGGTTGACTTGCTATTCATTAGTAAGGTTAAAGAAATTAAACAAGTTGGTCTACAAGCTTCTCGAAACTCATTACGGTACAATGTTATAAAGAAACTGAAACGTATACTAAGGAATTTGTCTTAAAGTTACATAATTATGTTATGTCAAAATATGGTAAGACATTGTAATCGTCACACATTAAAGATCAAAGAATGAAAAGTTAGTAGGTACCCCTAACTGTGAATCTTAGAATTTCGCGGTATTTCTTTAAATGATGTTATGTCACTGCTATCAAAATGTGGTAAGACATTGCAATCATCACACATGAAAACACAAACACACTGAATGAAAAGTCAGTAAGGTAGTAGTAGAACTGGAACTTCCAATTTCCTTCAGAATTTTCGCCCTCTCACAATTTTGCGGCATTTCTTTAAAGGTTTGTCACACAATAAAGATGAAGCCATGGTTTGATTGCTCCCAATGGATTTGTGGTAAGGGTAGAGCTACGAAGTACGCAAGGGCAGATTAAGTAATAAAAGTGGGCGGGAGTAGATATCTAATTCTTAAATGATGTAGCGAATAGAAATAGGGGATAAAAAAAAACGCTAACGTCATGTTAAGCAGCCTATGTCAAAAACATCATCATCATCATCATCATCAGCCTTATAATGTTCCCACTGCTGGGACACAGGCCTCCTCTCGGTGAGAGGGATTGGGCCGTAATAGACCACGCGGGCCCAGTGCGGGTTGGTGTCAAAAACATGGTTTATAAAAATAAAAAAACTCAAACTATTCATAATTTTCTAATCAAATGATGTGGAATTGGTATCGAAACGAAAAACACAAAAATATCCGATGACAAAACAGCACCAATTCACAAATCTTTACTTACTTTTTTCAGGAAAATTCAGGGAATAAGATTAACACCAGTGTCATTGCATTCTTGTCCGCAGATTTCATAGCCGTTCGTTTCCATAAAGTTTTCTAGGAAGTTTCGTGAATGCCCACCGGATCGCGTGACGAGGTGGAATGACGGAGCGGTTCGTGTGCTCGTCCTTATAATTCACTGCCATGTGGCATGTTCGGCCATGTTTGTTGTTTTACTCAGCAGACAAATAAGCTTCGGAAAGAATTGCAGTGGAACGTCGGGTTGCAAGTTTCAGGTGATTTCGTGGTCTTTTTATGAAGTTAGTTTCGAAGGTTGTGTCTTGCAATCTTTAAAGTTTAAAGGTAATGTCGTTTAGCCAGGCGAGGTGTCTGCACTTTTATTTAGTTGTCGTAGTTTAATCTTTTTAAAGGGACTATTTCCCTTTAAAGGTGGTGGTGGTCTGTCGTCCTCCCTGTCGTTACGACATGTCATTGTTGGAAGCTCGTTGACCTGCACAATGGATATTATTATTTAGCGTTAAAGATGGAGAAGAAGAGACAGCCTTAGCTTTGTGCTACTTGGTTGCAACTGCAGTAAAAAGGGCGGGATTTCTTCCAAATAAAGCTTACCTGGCTTAGTTGTTAAATTTCTAATTAGCCTTTATTTATACCGGGTGTTACGTTATTTCAACATGCATGCCTCTTAGAAATGCTTATAGAAGCACTTGGTAATAGATGTTTATCAACATGACCTATAATTGCGGTCATCCGTGAGTTCCATAGCAGTGTTGGAGGTTATTCGGTTGTTTTAATTATAAGTGAATGTTGATACAGCGACCAGTCACAAACAGGGCTTCCAAAATGGCGCAACACGCGACCGCATGGCGCTTTCTGTTCATAATATTTTCATAACTGAACATTTACAAAGTAGGAACCTACGTTTCTGACTAAAAATGTTGTTTGGCAAAGTGTAAGTAAGTAGGTAGTTTAAAAGAGCAGTGTATCATTAACAAAATCCATTGATGTATTAGCCATTCACTAACAGTGTTTAACTATTTATTTGATATCTCTATCTATTTGATCTATTCAAATTCAAATCTTTATTACTTATCTCATGTGTGTACAAGATCTTAATATTATTTACAAAGTTCACATGGACCCTGTCGGGCACAACAATATGTAAATTTTAATAGTAGCATGCTTTTTTTTTTGCGTGGGAAATCATCAAATGACTTCTCCCGCTGGGTAGAGCAGGAGGGCTTGTCAGACTTTAACTGACTAAAACCCACCCGTCTTCCCTCAGTTGCCCGTGTGCCAGTTTTTGGCCGCTACGTCATTGGCTTGAACGTAAAAGCCCTGACGAGTGGCCCGACCTTTGGGTTCCTCTTGGCTTCACCGTGGGACCATGGTTACTGAGCCCCCCCGAGTGGGTTCCCGCATTGTCGTTGCGGGGGCGCAACGAAAATGCGGGAACCCACTCGGGGGGGACAGTAGCATGCTTTAAAATTAATAAGTCATTAAAAAATTAATCAATTTAATTTTTATTAATTCTATTATAAGTAGTTTTTTTTTTTGTAAAGAAAACTGTTGCTGAATGGCTGTTGGAGTTCGTATACTTAATGGTGTTTGACTGGCGTTAAAAATGCACATCTAAAACTGTTTTACCTGAAACATAGTTGCATTATTATTAACAAAATTCTTTGGCCAATCAAGTAGGTACATAAAATTGTTACATGCCCGGTATTCGGAGCAGACACACAGAGTGCGAGAGTTTTCAAGATATAAGTATACGTATATAAATAATAAAAGTGAAGTTTCTGTTTGTAATGTCTAAATAACAGATTTTTCTTAAATGCATATATGAAAGTATGATAAACGGTAGGTACTTATAACAAAAAAAAAAAAACTTTATTATTTGTCTCTGTCTGTTTATTCCACCTAATATCCGAAACGGCTGGACCGATTTTGACGGGACTTTCACTGGCAGATAGGTAGCTGATATTGTATGGAGTAGCATATACTGCATTTGTCTCAGTACCACTCTCCCGTGGGATCATTTCCAAAATCCATGCGGGCACAGCTAGTTCCTACTGTGCCCGCGGTTTTGCCCGCGTGGATTTAATATAAAATAAAACTAGTGGTGTATTTTGAATTGAATTCGCTTAGCAGGCGAGTCATTCCATGACAGCAATAATGCTGCCTCATGTCCGGCTTGAAAAGCCATTAATTATATCGATTACATAATTTGGTAACTTCTGAAAATAACGTAGTTAAAGTTCAATGTCAAACTATTTAATTTAATTGGTTTTTTTTGACATCAACGAAGGTCATGAATTTACATAACGTTCTAGATAATAAAAAAAACTAAAATCATCAATCATTTAGATTAAGCAAATTATAGCCATGAACAGCATTTTAGTTTAACTTCAAAATATTTTATTTCACATAAAGCTCGGTACTTACTAATGAAACGTCAGACACTAAGAGCCTCAAGTCTGCTATCACAATAGTGTCAGAATGGTCTATCATTGATTTCATAATTGTTGATTTTGACAAGTTTGGTAATCTACTAATATAATGGCGTCATTATGACTCTCCAGTGGTCAGCCACTGACACTTCATTGAAAGAAATGGCATTTTTTGGTAATCTCGTACATAATGACAAATGAATGACTGACTTCGGCTAAAATTTTGACAGTGCCTAAAATAATATGTTAAAAAATAATATGTAAAGATATATACAGTGAAACCTGGTTAATTGGGATCTCAAGGGACCAAGGATTTTGTACCATTTAAAGAGGTTTTCATTTATCCAGTTTTCCAATTAGACAGGTTTAAAATTTAGTTGTCTCATTTACAGAGGGCCCGCTTATAGAGGTCGAAATGTACCGTTATTCCATTTATAAAGGTGGAAATTTTGTGAAAGAAATTCAAATGTTTATAAACAATCGTGTCGTAACCTGTCCCAACCTGATAAATTGTCTCACTTATAAAGGGAATTGAGCTCCAGAGTCTCAATTATAGAGGTAAACATCGAAAAAATCCTAGAAATCAAATCTCATTTAACCAAGTTCGAAAAGTCCCATTAACAGAGGTAATTCGATGATAAAGTGCCGGGACCTCATTGTAGTTCTCAATAATAGAGGTTTCTCACTTATCCAGGTCCCACTTAACCAGGTTTCACTGTACATATAAATGAAATCTGGCATGAATAAATGTTCAAATTTAATAGTGTTTTTTCGAAAATAATTACTAATAACGGGTTTTATAATAATGACAATACGACAATGCCATTATAACACAATTCTATTACGAGACCATTGACCGACCACTGATCGACCATTATGAATTTAGCAGATTACGAACATTTAGCAAAATGACAATGGGATCGTGTTGGAATGACGAATTTATAAAAATAGCAGACTTAGGCCCCAGTAGGCCGTTTTCTACGGAGAAGAGCCGGTAAGAAACTCCTTGGACGGTCTCCGGTTTAAAAATTAAAGAATTTTTGTAAGGTTAAGCGAGCTTAGCGTTGAACTGGTGAATCAATACGCAAGTTGACTGTAACTGTAGGGTTTCAGCTTATCGGTTTATTAGCGACCTTACGTGCGTGTGGGTCGTTGACACCTACTCGTAGGTAGATACTGAATGTTTTTCTGTCGTCGTTCTGTAAAAAACTCTAACTCCCTCAAAGTGGATTTTGAGTAAAGCAGGTATTGTCTGAAGTGAAGTTTCAAGTTGTGTCAATAGTCTTGACAGTCTCAACTTTAATATTTTGTATCCATTGCAACGAACGAACTAGAGCATTAGCACCTAGACAGAAAATGTTATGCTGATGCAGTGATGCTATATTTAAATTATCAATTACTTTATTTAAAGTTAAAGACTTTATTGTTATTGTGGCAAATACACCATAGTATCGATTATCAGCACTAGGTACATAGGTAGTAATAACACATTACCTCAGGTAGGAGTAGGTACATAAAATGTTAGTCCTCAAAAACTTGTTTATTGTATGACTTTCCAGTCTTCCATGTTCCGTGTCTTAGGTGTAAAAATATTGATCTGTTTCGGGAACGTACGACCAGCAGCCGACGAGACTTGGCAGCATATTTTGAAATGTAAGGTAGTGCGACGAAGCAAGTTAAACTTAATGAATCCCTATATGTTAGTGGGTTTTTAATCGCTAATTGTTCAGTCAATGGTGCCTTTGAAAATTAATATTAGTGTCAATAGCGCTTGTTCATAGCAGTCAGGAACGATTCTGCCTACATTGGACTTTTGTCAGAAAGCTGATAAAATTGTTATATCTGGTTCATTTCTATGGTAGTCATCTGTTTGGCGTTTTTATTGACCGTCCCCCGACTTGACAGAGCCTTGATCAAAATATTACCTACAACTTAAAAGACCAATTAATATCATTTTTTTACTTTTTAGAGTTTTTGTTTGGGTCGGGAGCTTTTCAAACTTTTAATTTAACTTTTATTTCCTGGTTTTTAAATTTAATATCTCGCTTAAATCTGCGCAGCGTTGCGTATGTTTCCCACAGTGAAGTTTGTTACTAAATCCTCAATCCTCATCCTGATCGCCATTTATCTATAACCTATTCATTAGCACCTTTTGAATGAGCCCAAACACGATACTTCTGCTGTTTGTTGGTGAGTAACTTGGGTATCCTGGAAATTCCAGGTGATGCTCAGCATCAGTTCAAGGTTACGTTGTTCGTTTACTATCATTGAAAGAAAGAAAGAAAGGTTACCGTTTATTTGGAAACGGTATTCTTTCTTTCATTGAAGGAATAGAATACCAAATTTCGAATTTATCAGACCTGTGGACGATGCTCAAATCCCTTTATCAACCAGAAAAGAGCTGATAATCTTCCACACACACACACACGTCAAACTTATAACACTCCGTCGTTTTTGTGTTGGGGGTTAAAAAATGATAAACAGAAAATACTTATTCAAAAATATTTCATAAAATAAAATAGAAAGTACCTACATAGGTACTTAGTATAGTAACTACATGATACAAAATCGTAATAAAGAGCTCTTAAATATATTTAACGTCATCATTCAAGTTCAAGTTCAAGTTTATAATTAATAAAGGGTGTTCACTCAACTAAAGAAATAAGTAACTGAAATTATTTTAAAGAAGGCCGTGCATTTATTTTTAAACAAGCTTTTACCTGCGGCTCCGCGGACCCAACAGATGTCGGCTATCGTGGAAAAAAGTAGCCTATGTCCTTCTCCATAGCCCAGGCTATATCTCTGCCAACCTTTTCGCATTTATAATATTAGTAGGAGAAGGATAGTAGAGATTTAATTAAATCTGCAAAATTAATTTTACTAAGGTGGTCTTTCGATTCAAAAAACATCAAACGCGTCAAACGCGTCGTAGTTTTGAACTTTGTTGCCGCGACTGGCGATGAGCTATTAAAAAAATCATCATCATCATTCTCCCCCCTTATCCGAATTTATTTGTGGTTGGCACAACATGTCTTTTTCTTCCACACTTCTCTATTAGTCGTCATCTCCATAGTCACACCCTTTCTAACCATATCATCATTCACACAGTCCCTCCATCGTTTCTTTGGTCTCCCCTACTCTTATAGCCATTGACATTCATACTCAAAACTTTCCTCAAGACATTTGCCTTATTCCTCCGTATTACATGTCCTTACCATGACAACCGATTTCCACACATCTTTTCAGCTATCGGTGTCACGTTCAGGCTTCCTCTTATTTCATCATTTCAGCCGAAAGACGTCCACCGCTGGACACAGGCCTCCCCAAGAATGGGGGGCCTTGCCATAATCGCCACGCTTGGCAGGCGGGTTGGCGATCGCAATATGGTGGTTAAATGCATAGAGAACGCTGCTGCCCATTCTCTAGTAAGTCCCTAAGTCGCCTTCTACGACACCCACTGGAAGAAATGGGATGGTGCTATTCTTTTACGCCCGGCGACACATACGGGACCTCTTATTTACTCATTTCTTATTCCATCCATTCGTGTCTCAACATTTTCATCTCAGCTATTTGCAATTGCCTTTCATTCTTCCTTTTTTGGCCCAACATTCTGACCCATACAAGATGGCAGGTCTTACCATAGTTTTATATATCTTCCCCTTAAGTTAAAGGGGATTTTATTTTTCCCGTTACCTGCCGCCATTTCATCCATCTAGTGTTAATTCTGTGCTTAAGGGGTTTTACTCCACTGTTTGACAACGTACATCAAATACTAAAATTAAAAGCCATTAAAAAGTTAGGAGCCAACAAAGATTTGTTTTTCTTGCTAATTTGACCTGACTTTGGGCGTGTTGTAAAATCTCCAAAACTAAGTCGGTACCAAAAAAGCTCAATTATCGTAAAATTCAATAAACTTTATTGGTCACTGATTTATGCAGTGGTTTTCCAAAAATCCTTTTCTTCCGAAAGACTTTTCTTAATTTTTATGCGCCTGTATTACTTATAACTGATCCTGCAGCTCACTCAATAATGTTGTGCGAGTAGACTAACGTCTAACTGCTCATCACGGGTACTACCTCTGTCCGACATGAAGCCTGGTAAGGCAGCGTGCTTTTCAGCCAGGCCCACCAGTGAGTTCGGGCCCGCGACTAGGTTCCCCTTAACCGTCCGATCTATTTGCCGTCGCTTTGCACGGCTGAAACGAAATACCCAAAGTCGGAGCAGACTGCGAGAAGCGCGCCATCAAGCGCTATGGCTCCAGAATTGGAGAGACTCGAGCCGAAATCGTAGAACATATATTCAGTTTTGGTTTTGCTGATTTTCAAGCCAACATTCTCCAGCCAATTTGATCTCAAAATCAAAATCAAATCAAAATATTTTATTTCACATATACCTGCATGGGCACTTCTGAAACGTCAGAAGCTAGGTACGCAGCGGCGCAGATCGGTGCAGATCTCGGATACATCTTCACCGACAAGAGCAATGTCATCGGCAAACAGCATGCACCAGGGTACCTCTTCCTGTAAGTCCAACGTCAGAGTCTCCATGATCAACAAGGAGAGGTAAGGACTTAAAGCCAATATCTGGTGCAAGCCTACAGCCACATTGAACTCGTCCGTATTGCCAGCAGCCGACTGGACGTAGGTAGGAGATTGATTTCTACATAGCACGAATTAACTCTTCATATTTCCCGGGCAACCCTTTCTCTTTCAAGATCCACCACAACACATCCCGAGGCACCCTATCATACGCTTTCTCCAGATCAATGCACACCATGTGCAAGTCCTTGTATGCACGTCTATACTTCTCGCACAATTGGCGGACCGCAAAAGTGGTGTCCATGGTTCCTTGACCTGACATAAACCTAAACTGGTTCGAGGTAATCTCATTCTCCTCTCGTAGTCTTTTGTCTATTACTTTCTCCCATACCTTCATACTATGTGACATGAGCTTTATCCCTCGATAGTATTTGCAGTCCAGTACATCACCTTTATTCATGAAGATGGGGCACTAGTGAACTATTGCACCATTCTTGTGGGATCTCTCCTTCATGCAACAACTTATTGAAGAATAAAGTCAGCCACATAGACATCCATCTTCTTTTAAACACTTCCATACTTCTACTGGTATATCATCTGTCCGCATAGTCTTTCCATTTTTCATACGATGAACTGCTTTTCTTACTTCATCCATGCTAGTTTCCCTCACCAAAACCATATTTACTTGTACTTCTCTAAGCACATCTTTCCATTTATTCTCTTCGTGCATTAATTAGCTTTTCAAAATAAACCTTCCGTCGTTCTTTTATTTCGTCATCTTTGGACAGAACGTTACCAGCGTCGTCTTTCATACATTTAATGTGAATGATATCTCTCGTTCTCTTTTCTCTTGCTTTCATAATGCGGTAGAGCCCCTTCTGGTCTCTCGGGCTATCCAGTGAGTCGTACAACTTCTCCTGCGCCTTAGCCCTCGAAAGTGCGACTGCCTTTTTTGCCTTTCTCTTACATTCTTTTATCTTCTTTCAGACTATCATTCCCGTTTTCTATACTCTGCCATTCCTTAAAAGCAATTCTGAGTTACCACGGGACATACCTTGTCCCAGGAAGCACAATTGCGGAGTGACACATTTATTTTAATTTGTTACAAAAAATCGTCTATTTAGTCTCTGTGGCAACCGTACATTCTAATTCCATGCACAATATACCACGTTTTAAGATATGGAAACCCTAGAATTTTGCAAAATTGGTAATAAAACATCTTTTGCATATCTTCATTCCACTACCATGTATTTTATTCTATCATAGCTTTACCTTTCAATTCTCCAAACATATCTTTTACTACTTTCCATATAAAATCCGCCATCTCTATCCAACATTCAGTCATGGATTTTCCTCCCATATCTTTCATTTCAATCATTTTGTCTACCACTTGACTCTTAAACTTACTGGTAAATTCCTATTTTTCTATCATACGCCATCTGGTTTTGGGTGGCGGTCGTTCCTTGTTTCTAC
Source organism: Polymixis flavicincta (assembly GCA_949987655.1). Classification (NCBI taxonomy): domain Eukaryota; kingdom Metazoa; phylum Arthropoda; class Insecta; order Lepidoptera; family Noctuidae; genus Polymixis; species Polymixis flavicincta. The sequence continues at coordinate 25,023,111 of OX465182.1, read as the reverse complement.
TAGACGAAACACTGAATTTTACCTCCATTGCAATGAGCCCATTTTGTGAAACAGTCTTCGCCTGGGAGCACTTTACAGTTTTTGATACTTTTAAGGCTATTCCGTTTACCAGCAAGTAATCAATTTGAGTCGCAAATAAAAAATAAAATTAAATAACAATTAATCAAATAGGTACCTAAAAACGTGCTTCTTACCCCGCCTTAATTACGAATACAGGCTACACAGTTTTAACAACTTTGAAAGATAAATCATCATTAAGTCGCCAACATTAAAACAAAGAAATGCCAGTCAATTCATCGCATCGTTAGGAAACAGCGGACGTGTTCCATTTCAAGCAATTAAACGGCAGAGGAATAACTTTTCACCCCTCGTCACATGTTTGTGTTTCACTATTATTGGAGAGAAGCTTGGACGTTTCATTTTCCCTTCCATACATACGTAGACATAGGTAGACTAGCTAATAAGTCTGGGCGCCAATGATGTATATCATTAATCACAAGGTGGATCTCATTCATCATGTTCCTACTTTAGTATTTGTACATATTTTTTGAAGCTACATTTTTTGAATTTCGGCAGTTTTTATTAGTGTGAAGTGATGTGATAGTTTTCGGGCTAACGTTGTGGTTATGTGGCCAGTTATTTGTCATTAGTTTTTATTGCAACTTATTGTTTTGTGTGTGCATTATGCATGGTTTTTGAACCAATAGAGACGTGACAAAACAACGTCACGTTCACTGAAATGCTGTCATGACATTGTTTTGTAGGTACTTTAACGTCGTATTTATATACAACTATTAAAAATATCCAACATACATTCATTCATTTTTAAACTGGGGCTGAAATAATAAACATTCGGGCGGTCATCGATACATTTTTCCTGCCAATATTAAGGTACAGTTACACATGCTCATAAAATGTCATGCTTATTAGCATGCTTAAAACAAGCGTGCTCTTCAAACTGACACATTTGCTCATGTCTAGCATGCCTTTTTTAAGCATACTTCTAAATAAGCCTGCTCAAAGCAGACAATTGAACACACATGCTATTTAAGCGCGGGCTGGAAGCTTCGGTATTCGACATTCTAGCAAGTTTTTTGCCAGTAAAGATGAAAAATGGAAAACCAAGTGGTCCTTTCCACAGAATTGAATAAAATCATAATTTTGGTTGCAATACAATGTGTCCAAAAACTGTTGTCAAGAAAGAAAAAGAGAAGGAATAAAAAGATGAACAAATGTCCGATCTATACTAGCATGCTCAATAAGCAAAACCTGTTGAGACTTGCTAAAAGCACGCCCCCTTCCACCCGCGCTGCAGGTAGCATGCCCAAAAATCACACGACCGTCGAATTTAGAGCAAACTCAAAATAAGCATGCTCATTATTAGCAATGTTTCGACACACATGCTACTAAGTAGCAATTGCTCAATAGTGGCATGCTTTCGTGCTAGTAATGAGCATGTGTAACTGTACCTTTAGTATTAGTTTTCAATCTAACCAGATGCGGCTAAAAAATAATATGTCCCATACCCTTCGTAATTAAATTACTGCGTAATATCGATATCTGTAGGTTCTGCCGACTGTCAGTACAGTAGTAATAATACAGAAAGATGGAACTTCACCTCACACACATCCAAGTCATTAATCGCCTGCGTCTGTTCCTTCCTGGGGCCCCATAATCATTTAGGTAACTGCTGTGCAGATCAGGTTAAGGTGACTGCTGACAGTGCACAAACGGTACAAAATCGCTTGGCTATTCTCTTTAATTATTGACCTACTCGTATGGTTTTAAAATTGCATCTCGCAATGTAAAATGTGATCGTGTATGACGATTATAGCCGATGCAACTTCTAACCCAAGCAACACGTAAGCGTCTTCAATATCAATATACCAGCCTATTTAGAACTTAGAGTTGTTTTAGAGACTTACAAGAGTGTCAAAATATTATATTGTATTTTATAAGAAAGATTTATGAGGTATTATACAGCTCAAACTGTATACAATATTTATTAAGGGATCCGCGAAAGCTTAGCGTATTTAAACAGAATATTAAAAATCTACTATAAAACCTTAGTATTTCTTGACAATTTAATCTGGTTTTATCGTTAAAGCTGTATAAAAGCTGTATTTTGCATGTGATTACTTACTTATTACAGCTCTAAGTATTATTACAGTACCACTTGATATTTGTTTCTGTACAATGGTATATGCAAACTCCGTTGTAAAACTATTTTTTATGGCGTAATTGTACACTCTTGTAAATACAGTGGTTTTATGACTTCTGTTTTGAAGGTGTTTTAAAACTTAAGAAATAAACGACAGCTATAGTACAGCTTTATTTTGTATTAATGACACAGTCGCTCGATAAGACTTAACGGTCAACCGCCAATTCCGTCGACGTCCAACGAAGAGGGTTCCGTAGCAAAAACATTAAACAGTGATATTAATGATCATAACAGTTATGTTATGTGTAGATTTATTTCAACCTTCGTAACCTTATGATGACGTTTCATCATGCAGCAGCGCAATTAGTTCAATTGATGATTTATTTGAACCATAAGATCTTGTTGTATTACTATTTCGTCATATGACGATAATGATAGCCTTTTCACACAGCATTTTGAAGTGGGCCAATTATCTAAAGGCCGAGATGTTTCATCTTTTACTAATTTGTTGACATCTAATCGCTTCCTTGGCCATCTTAACTTGCCTTTTGATTCCCATAAACTTGTACAATGCAAAGCCTGTTTTGCTCTTTCTCAATGGTTTCTATAATTTTAAACTGCATATTTTCCTGAAAATAAAGTAAAACATATATAATATATAAAACACACTAATAATACTTTACAATAAGTTTACTTAGGTATAAAATAAACGGTCAAATTGAGAATCTCCTCCTTTATTTCGTCGGTTAAATATTAAACAGCTAATCCTTTTGGTTTAACCATACATATGTAGGTATTTATCATCATCTTGGGCTCAGGGCTTTTTATTTCTTTTAAGAAAGTCTAAAGAGCATTATAAGCTATGTATTGAGAACTGATATACAGCCTAAGTAATAAAAATATTCTATTTTATAACTGATTACTAGCCAAACGCTGTACAATATTATCCTTAACTTACTTAGTACAGCTACACAGACTATTACACACTCCGAATACCGTTTAGGCTGTTTAACAAATTGTCGCCACTTTCGTTATTTCGAATGTATGAAAACAAAATTTTAAATATAATTTAATCAATATTTTACAACAGTTAAAGCCATATCATAATTATCAGCTTGATATGAGGGCAAAATGATCACATTGTGCCCTCATAACTATAACTTTTTTTTATTTTATTCTAAACTAAAAAAATAAACTCTTTATTACCATACTAACAATATGTTTTCTTTATATCAGCTCGATTATTTTGCTGGCGCTTGAATATTTTGCCGGATAACATAAACAGGTTCACAATAAATTTGAATCCGCACTTGCACTTGCACTTGCAGTTCCGCGTTTGGCTTCTAGCGAGAACGGATGTGTGTCATTCGCGCGCGGGTGCTCTACTTTTGAGTTATTCGCTGGCGCATCACAATAACACCGTAGTGTCCGCGTTGCGGAATCGGTTTTTCAAGGTCGCCGCTATGACCTAGTTATTTATAGTGTAAACAGTGTAATTAAATAATTGTGATGGTAAAGTATTTACTAACCTTATAATGTCTCCAACAAAGGTAAAAATTAAAACTGACCTAGAAAGGCTGTTGTATGACAATTACATCCACGAAAAATCAGCGAGAGAAAAGCTGGAACTTATGGTTAATGATCTGAAGGTCCAGATAGAAGGCCTCCAGAGACAACTTCAAAGCAGCCAGTATGTAAATTCCAGCTCCAAGAGACAAGAAAATAATGAGTCTAAGGAGTTGGAAGCTAAAAGCAATATACAATTTGCTCAATCCGAAAAAGGAAACGTTGAGTACTGCACAGACGAGGAAGAACTCGCCAAAGAGACTGAGTGGATTAGGGCCAAAATTAGGAAGAAAAGGAAGCTAAACACGTCCCTGTCTCCACCACAACAACCAGGAACAAGCGCCCAACAACACCAACAATGTGAGAAAGATCAGACATTAGTCAAAAAAGTGCCTCCACCACCGCCAATCATAGTAGATGGAGTCAAGAACTACCAAGTGTTCTACGACTCACTTACTGAAACCCAACCAACTGAATCGTTCACCGCTAAAATGATGAATGGAGATTGCGTGAAGATCAACGCCAAAACCGAGGACTCTTATAGAGCCATTGCTAGACTTTTATCAGTAAAAGAATATGAGTTTGGCATTCATATGAGAACAAACAGGTTCGACCAATAAGAGTTGTAGTAAAAAAAATACATTCTTCTTGCCAGCCAGATCGAATTAAAGACGATATAATATCGCAAGGTCTGAAAATAGAAAAAGTCGACAGCAAGTTGAGCTGGAAGAATAAAGAACCGCTCAATATGTTCGTTTTATCATTTAATAATGACGAGGATGTCAACAAAATCTATGGCATAAAGCACATTTTAGGGTGTAAAATTGAAATACACCCTCTCAAACATCCGAAACTAATTCCTCAATGTAAGAGATGCCAGGCTTATGGACATACTCATAAATATTGCAGAAAAGAGCCAAGGTGTGTAAAGTGCACTGGCAAGCATCTTACAGCCAACTGTACTAAATCTCCGCAAGAGAAACCAAAATGCGTCCACTGCGGTTTACCCCACCCAGCCAACTACAGAGGGTGTGAAGTGGCCAAGGAGATGCAAATTCTGAAAACCAAAAACATCAAAAAGAAACTTGTTGCGCCAACTGCCCAACAGTTTTCTTCCATAAATCCTGACAAAAAGGCACGGAAAGAAATTCTACAGACAACTGCAAAACCTGTTCAATTAAGTAGTTCCTATGCACAAGCTGCAAAACAAGGAACACAACCTTCGAATCTGGAAGATAAGATAAATCAAATCTTGAAGTGTATTACTACATTTGACAAAAGATTAGAGAAGCTAGAATCCAGCACCAAAACAGCTATTTTTAATAACCAAAAATGAGTACTACATTAAAAATAATGGCATGGAACTCCAATGGGCTCCTTAAACATCAGAACGAGTTACAGGCAGTCCTGGAAACAGAAAATATAGACGTGTGTTTGATCTCCGAAACGCACTTCACTAACCAAACTTTCATCAAATTTAGAGGATACAAGGTATATAATTCGCTCCACCCTGACAACTCTGCCAGAGGAGGAAGTGCAGTTATAATCAAAGAAAGCATCAATCATTACGAGCAGAGTAAATTTCAAGAACCAGACATTCAAGCTGTGGCAGTATCTGTCAAAACCAAATTTTGTCACCTTTCCATAGCTGCCGTATACCAAAGGCACATGATAAGAAAAGAGCGATTTCTACAACTTTTTGAGCTACTAGGCCAGAGATTCATCCTAGGTGGTGATTTTAATGCCAAGAATACATACTGGGGATCGAGACTTACCACAACAAAGGGAAGGCAGCTCTTAAATGCAGTTAAAGATACACATTGTGAGGTTATGAGCACAGGCAAACCAACATACTGGCCTACTGACCACCAGAAAATACCAGATCTTATAGACTTTTTCATATGCAAAAATATATCCACCAATTACTTTAATTTGGAGGAAGGTTTCAACATGAATTCGGACCACTCCCCTATTATCCTAACATTTAGTCAAAAAATCCTACTAAGAGAAAGCCATTTAACCCTGGTTAATAAGTCTACAGATTGGGACAGTTTTGCCCTTGATTTAGATGATATTATCGACCTAAAAACCCCGTTACATAATCGGGATCAGCTGGACTCGGAAGTAAATAAATATGTTGTTAATATCCAACAATGTGCTTGGAACAACACGCCACAGTTAAAACGTAAATATAAGGGGCATATCTATCCCAAGGAAATCGTAAATTTGCTAACTGAGAAGAGAAAGCAAAGAAAGCGGTGGCAACAAACAAGATGCCCGCGGGATAAAACATTATTAAATAAACTAACTAAAAGATTAAAGAGGAAAATTATACAATTTGAGGATGAATGTCTGAATACTCACCTTGTGCAGCTAACCAACGACGAATCAACGGATTTCTCTCTTTGGAAAGCTACAAGAACGCTAAAAAGGCCGATAGGTCAAATACCGCCCATCAGAAACAGCGACGGAAAATGGGCCGTAAGCAATGAGCAAAAAGCGTTTAGATTTGCCCAATACTTAGAAGATACTTTTCAACCCAATGATAGCTCTATAAAAATACTGGAAACTGAAAATTTATCGCAAAGTCAAAGAATTCGGCTTGTGACTCCTAAAGAAGTTTTGAGAGAAATTCAAAACAACATTAGCTCGAAAAAATCTCCAGGTTACGACCTTATTACAGGAGAAATTCTAAAACATCTCCCGCGTAAAGCTATAGTAAAACTGACGAGACTTATCAATGCTGCACTTATCCTAAAACATGTACCTGAACCATGGAAAGTTGCGGAAGTTATTATGATTGCGAAGCCTGGGAAATCACCCCATGAAGCATCATCATATAGACCCATTTCCCTGTTGCCGGTATTATCTAAACTATTTGAAAAACTGTTATTGAAACGGTTAAAACCAATAATTGAACAAAAAGACCTCATACCAAACCATCAATTTGGCTTCAGGGAAAAACACTCTACAATAGATCAGGTACACAGAATAACTAACATTATTGAAAAGTCACTGGAAAATAAGCAAGTCTGCGCCACTGTATTCTTAGACGTTGCGCAAGCTTTTGATAAAGTTTGGCATGAGGGTCTGGTATTTAAACTCAGACGCATGCTACCTCCAGAATTTGCCGACATTCTAGAATCATACTTAAGTGATAGAATGTTTAGAATAAGACAAGAAGATGCATATTCCGAGCTGAAAACTATAAAAGCTGGGGTACCACAAGGAAGTGTGCTAGGCCCTATCATGTACTTGCTATACATATGTGATATCCCAGAACTGGAAAACAACACCATTGCGACCTTTGCAGATGACACTGCTATTATGGCTACTGGATCAAGCCACAAAGAAGCAGTAGAGAAAGTTCAACAAGCTGTGAACAAAGTGTATGACTGGACACAAAAATGGAAGATCAAACTCAATGAGTCAAAATCAGTTCATATTGACTTTACTAATAAACACTGCGATTACCACCCAATCTACATAAACGGCATGCAAGTGCCTTATGCTAATACAGCCAAATACCTTGGCATAACTCTTGACGCCAAGCTGCGTTGGAAATCCCACGTCAAAAAGAAAAGACAGGAACTTGACATACGTTATAAAAGTATGTATCGGTTATTCGGAAGGAAATCCTGCCTATCAGTACATAATAAAATTATATTATACAAGCATATTCTTATGCCAATTTGGACGTATGGCATCCAACTTTGGTGCTGTACCAAAAAAAGTAACGTTAAAATAATTCAACAATTCCAAAATAAAGTACTCAGAAATGCTCGTCACCAACTCGTCACCAACATCATCAAAAAATTTGCTGAAGCCCACGAACGCAGACTTCACCGATATGTGAACATTGAGGCAATTCAGCTGCTAGATAACACGGACATAGTGCGTAGGCTAAAGAGAACTAAACCATTTGAATTAGTGTAGTGTATAAATAGTGTATAATAGTGACAGTGATGTGCTATACATGTAACACATGAACAAAGTGTTTTTTATTTTTGTTATCAGACCCTAAGAAAGTGCAACGGAATTGTGTAAAAGTGCAAAATGACACTATTCTTAGTTATAACGTAATCTACCACGTAAAATATTAAGTTAGAGTTAAATTACTTATTAGTCTATTAGGCTAGATTGTAATAAATTACTAAGAACTTTAGTTCTTACTAACAAGGGACTTGCAGTTATCACCTTCAGATATATAAGTCCGAGATTTCTTTTACTCACTAAAAAATATTATAAATAACAATGTCGCCATTCACGTTTCTTTTCCATTGAAAATCTGTTCGTCGAAATTTTATTATTCTATTATTCTTTTCAAAAACCTATTTAGAACTCTTTTCTTTACAAGATAATATTTCTAGTGTAATGGTTTCTTTGTACACCGATTAACAGCTCTAATAAAGCTACAATACAGCTTCTGTCTTGCTTCTACAGCTACTATAAAGCTCTAATAACGCAAAACGCTGCACAGAAAGTGCCCTCTTTTTACTTATAAGGGCTGTATAAGAGCTTATACAGCCTATATACAGCCTGAATATACAGCTTATAGTATAAAAACGAACTTAAATACAGCTTGCAATGCTGCTTGGGAAGTTAAGACGCACAGACGCACGACGGACGTAGAATGACGTGGTTACTGCTAATATCGATTCCAATGAAGTTACTGAACTTCACTTGTTGGCTGTTCCATGGAAACTTTGAGACGCTGTTGTTGAGTTTATGAGTTGCACATGAGATAAGCTTGTGATCCTGCACAGGATAGTCTATCCTGCTGGAAACTAGTAACGCTATAACGTTAAAAAGCTATTGCCATTCAAACAAGAACGATCATTACGGTAGTTTTTGATGAGTTTTCGATGACGAGGAGCCCTAGGAAAACACTGTTGTTGAAATATGACTTCAAGAGTTTATGACTCCTTAGCTTTTGTCAGGGATTTTGGTACTCATCCACATTTACTGCACTAGATATGAATGTAGATACCTGAGCAGGCTGCAGCAGTAATGGCCGAGTGGTAACGGCCCTGACTCTGTTGTAGGTCATGTGTTCGATTCCTACCTGTGTTCAAACTTACGATCTTTGTGCAATTTATTTACATCATCACTACGCCTTCAAACGGGTGAAAGAAAACATCGTACGGAAACCGGATCTGCCCCCCAAACCCAAAAATTCAAAGATATATTATGTGAAATCCACCAACCCGCACTGGGTTTGCGTAGTGGATTATGGCCCACTTTCTGTGACCGGCAATGGACTAACTTGTGTCCCAGCAATGGGAACATCATAGTCTAACTAAGCACTGAAATAACCAACTTATAACTATTTATAAAAATTCACACGAACTTTTAAATTGTTTCCTATTCCATGCGCAACTGAATAAAATAATGTATGTAAGCGTCTTCTTCTACAATCGATAACAATCTGAACCAACTGGAATGGAAAATGGCGGAAATAGACTACTGTGTTCCATGCGGATGCGCTAACCCTTCAGTTAAACGTTTATATTGGTGCTCGGCTTTATTCTATGAATATGCTTATGGTTAAGGTATATTCAAAGTTAACTATTTTCTTAATTACTAAAAAAAACAGCCGCACGGGTCGATTAGCCAGGTTAAGTTGGGAAACAGGTAATACAGATAAGTCGTCAATTACTCAGCAGAAAGAATTCTATGAGTATTATCTATCAAGCATATACAAATACGATATCATTCATGCATGCATGATATTGTATTTATTTTTAATCTTGTTTATAGTAGAAAATGCAAACTTGTCGTATTCGTCATGTCGGCGGAAAGAATATTGAATGCTACCATTGTTACAAACATACAACACAATGCATGGTAATATACAAACAAGAATGTCAATAGCTGGAGGCCTTCGTTAGTCAGTTAGGTCAAGAGTTTAATGCAGAAAGTGGTAACACCTGGACGCAATACGCTTGTGTGGATGTTCTACAGTCTACATTATGGTCCCACTAGGTTGAGGACTGTTACAGAAGCCGGTGGTCAGGATAAAGGTTAAAATTGCATCGATTGGCCCGAGAATTAATCAAGGTGCAGTTTAATACAAAAACAGCGCTGTTCTTAAAAAGGTTTGAAGGAATTCGTCCTAAAATATTTAATAAACTACCAAAACCTATATCTTGAAAAACTTTAATACTTTAAACAGTAAAAAATATATATTTATTGACCTTTTAAGTTGTAGGTAATATTTTGATCAAAGCATTGTCACGTCAGGGGACGGCTATTGAAAATGTTATCCTTTCTACAATAGCATAGCTACATTCATTATTGCTGGGCCTCGTCTGTTTGGCGTTTTGATTTACCTTTTCCCTGATTTTTAAACGTAATAAAGTAATAGTAAACACGCTACGATCGACACCCGTCACGCTTAAATCTGCGTAGCTTTAAGTGTGTTAGAACATCATGAAGAGATCGTCTAACTTAAAACTGCACGCCTCTCAACAAAAAATGATATAAAACATTTACCCCCTTATTACAGAACAAGGTTTTTCTTTAGGTATGGTTTAAACCATACCTAAAGAAAAACCTTGTTTTGTAATAAGGGGGTTTGTGTATGCCAAAACATTTAACATGTGTCACAATTACTTAAATTAATTTAAATTTGGTTGAGCATTTGATGAACATAGTTTTTATAACGAAGTATGGTGCACCGAAAATATAGTATCATGGAGGAAGTCATCTTTAACATCTCTATAGAAAATAGGCACTTATCTATTGGGGCTGTTTACCTTCAAGCTGGTCATGTGTGTACAGTAATGGGTTTACCACAATAGTGGAACACGGTCTGATTAGATTCACGACCTCTCCTTTGTTGGATTGGGTATTGTGTTATTAAATTGTATCGGGATTTGATTATACATATATTATCTAAATTTAGATTGAGGAATAGTGTATCTATTCGGATCCACTGAGGTGTAAGATGTTGACAATATCTCTCGGGTCACGTAAAAACATAGGTTGGATACGTTAGGTTAGTACATAATGAAAACCTCAAAGTTTTTGCGATTTTCTTTGTATAATACGGTGTTTTATTTTGTGACAGCAATTTCATTCTTTATAATTCAACTAGCTGCGCCTCGTAGTTCTCTCAGCCCCGTGGGGATATCGGGACAAAAAGCTCCTATTCTGTGTCCTAATCCAGGTCATGGATCTACCCAATGTGCGTTTTGCCGTTTTAGCGTGAAAGCATTACCAACAAACATTCAAAAATCTTTTTTTTTTCTTGACAATATTAGTGTAGAAAAACCGTTTGCAGGGTCCGAGATTATCTGATGGAAGCTTTTACATGAAAAATTTCCACAGTACCCTTTCAGAAGAACTAGAATGTGTGACATACAAAAATTTTAATGTTTAAAACATAATTTGTTAGTAAATTAATTAGGGATAGCCCATCTCGCGTAAAATGCCTTAGAAAACGCGCGCACGTTCAAAAAGTTGCGTACCGGCAGACGCGGTTCGAGCAGACGCACTTTGTCCTTGAATAAGATGCCCGCTTATAGAGGTTTTTGTTACTACTGACTTGCGACCTACTGTACTCGATCCAAATATGACGACAGTAATACGGAAATTATTGAAACAGGAATTTGGGATGACATTTCCTGAATTTATTTGGCATAACATCCCATTCCTGTTTACACGGATGTAGAGAAGCCAAGCTCGCAAAATCTACAAACAAGTTCGCTGGTATTGCAGTGATGCTGCCAATCAGCGACATTCCAGTGATTTATATGTGACAAGCGTGGTGCGAACCACAAGTCATGATGTTGTTTATACCTCGATCTCTGGGTTTGTAGCTACTAATAAACAATATTTTGTACGAAGGAAGTGTTTTTAGTAAAAGAAATATACAGAAAAGGGTTGCTACGATTGATTAATCCTGTGGATTAGCTAAAAGATAGATATAAGATTATGTCACGGTGAAAATCCTTAGGAACGAGTAGAAACATTTGTTTGAAAAAAATATATATATTAGGTCTTTACCTATGAAATTGCCGTTCTGCAGTACTGGCCATTTCAAATCAAAATAATTTTTGTTTGGCTAAGAATTCTAATTTCAAATTAATTTTATTTTAAAAACATGGTTTTTTTTTTCTAAAAGTAGTCATTTCTTTATTGATTAGTGTTACATTTTCATCGCATTTCAATCTTTTTCGTCATCATGGATACGTTAAAAATTCGAGTAATTATGGAATATGAGTACCGTCGTGGCAGCAACGCGGCACAAGCGGCACGCAACATCAACGACGTTTACGGAGCTAACACTACAAACCAACGCACCACCTGTTATTGGTTTGCTCGCTTCCGTTCTGGAAATTTCGACCTGAAAAATGAACCTCACGGTCGTCCGAAGACTTTGGTAGACAATGACGAATTAAAGGCGATTGTGGAAGCTGATGATACACAATCTACGGCTGAATTAGCAGCAGCTTTCGACGTTAGCGTCAAAACAATATTGGTCCATTTGCGTCAAATTGGCAAGGTAAAAAAGCTTGACAAATGGGTGCCCCACGAACTCAATGATCGCCAGCGCGAAGTACGCGTCGAGACGTGCCTTGCACTGCTCAACAGACACACAAATGAAGGAATTTTGAACCGCATTGTTACCTGCGATGAAAAATGGATTCTGTTTGATAACCGTAAGCGCTCAGCAAGTTGGTTGGATCCTGGTTCAGCACCTAAACAATGCCCTAAACGAAAACTTACCCCTAGAAAAGTGATGGTCACTGTTTGGTGGTCTAGCGCCGGTGTGATTCATCACAGCTTCTTACCAAACGGGGTGAGCATTACTGCAGATGTGTACTGTGAAGAACTGAACACAATGATGGAGAAGCTGGCGCATCTCCAACCAGCATTGGTCAATCGCTCGTCTCCGCTGCTCCTGCACGACAACGCGCGACCTCATACTGCACAGCAGACGGTCTCCAAGTTGCAAGAACTGGGGTTGGAAGCTCTCCGTCATCCGCCCTACTCACCAGACCTTGCGCCTACAGACTACTACTTTTTCCAGAATTTGGATAACTTCTTGGCGGGAAAAAAATTTAATACCCGAGAGGCAGTACAAAATGCCTTTGAAGAATTTGTTGCCTCCCGTCCAGCTGATTTCTTTAAGAAGGGCATCAATAAACTGCCACTGCGATGGCAAAGATGCATTGATTGCATGGGTGATTACTTCGATTAATACAAATAAAAAATTCATGAAAAAAATTCGTTTAAATTTTTTCATACAAAACGGCAATTTCATAGGTAAAGACCTATTATAAAACGGAAACAGTAGGTAATCATCCCGAAGCATAGACTATCTAACTAAAGATAGTAGCGGATAAGAATTGAGTTGTCGTCCTCTGCGGGTCAAATTGCTTTAAACATTCCCGAAAAAGGCAATTTCACAGAGTGTAACGGAGGCCACAACCTCTTGTAAAGGTTGGATGACATGTTTTGAGAGTGCATCTATTATACTCCGTGTACATTTCCCAAGAAAGCCGTACATAGTATAGTTGCGAATTCATACCCATTTCTTAGCCCATTCAAGTTTCCCGAATGGAGTATATTGTATAGAATCGGAAGGAACTATTATAACGACGAGGTCGTCCTAACAATACTTACTGATTGTTAGTATTATAATGGAAACATCATTTTATATGTTGTAAGTAAATCTGAGACCTTAAGATGGATGCCCTCTAAACGGCTAGGAGATTAGGCTAGATTTTTTGCTGTATAAGCCTGTAATAAAGTGGTTTGTTACTGTATCTTGGGGTTCTTGTAGGACTAGTAATGTGTTTGTCTATTAAGTTGTTTGTAAAAGATCATAGCAAATCCTAATGTGTTTTAGATCTTTCACGTAGTAGGTTTACGTACTCTATTATGTATCTTAAAATGAGGATGAAATAATTTATCGTAATCATTTTGTCATTTCAATCCTACTTTCCCACTTCCTAATAGCAATCGGATTTGGATGATGTTTTGCAGATAAATAGTTCATAACCATAATTTGCTATTTCAAACGTAAGTAAATAATTTAATTTGTTTCACGTTGTCGGTCACTGAACTTCGTTACTGGATTTTATAAAGATTACTAGCTGACCTGACAGACGTTGTCCTGTCCGTCCAATAGTCATTCATACAGAATCCCTACCCTACCTACCCTACCTACCCTACCTACCCTACCTACCCTACCTACCCTACCTACCCTACCTACCCTACCTACCCTATCTACCCTACCTACCCTACCTACCCTACCTACCCTACTTACGCTATAAACCTCACGGAGCCCGAAACCTTTCCAACGAATGCAAAACCGTGGAAATCGGTTCGTGCGTTCTGGAGTTATAGCGTCAGGAAGGAAAACCCGACTTATTTTTATATAGTAGATTTATTCAAACAAGGAATAAAACTATTCAAAACTTTATTTTCAAAGATGGCGGGCGAGCTTGACACCTTGACAGGATTGGTCCACACTAGCTCGAGAGGAGTGGAAAGAAGAAAAGGAGGCGTTTGTCCTGTAGTGGTGTGATACTCAGTCTACACGGCACTCACACATTACACAACATGTTATTGTAATGAAACCTACATTTACGTATAAATCTGACCGCGTACCGTGTTCGGATGCTCTCTCTGTTTCAGGTGCTTGAGCCAACGTTTGAGGTGTCAACGTTTCGAAACAACGAATTTACCTACAATAATGTGTATAATTTAGTACAATCGATATTTGCACACCTATTTAGGTAGGATATGGTCATCAGAACTTTTATTATTGAATGTATCACCTCATGTAACTACCCAAATTCAAGCAAACAAAAGATTTGATTTGATTTGAATGTTGGATCAGGTGCGGGTCATACAGCGTAATCATATGTTGGCTGACACAGTACTTGAAACGAGTACGAAATGAAATACAGAGTAGCCATGTCGTCGCTCCTTCGTTACAGAATGTTGTGGTACCACCACAGCTCAACACAGATCAAACTGACGAGAGGACTGATGATAGGGCTACAAACGCCTCAGTGCATTGAGGAATTGAGGAGTGCTTTGGATGGTGCGATTCGGGAATATCGGGCGCTCGTGGCGGCCCTGGATTCGCAGTTGTCAAACTATTTTGATGACTGCGAAGTCCTCACCGATACTCATTCGATTCTGTGCGCAGGCTGTAGCGGTATGTCATGTAGCTCACGTCAAATTCGCTAATTACTCTAGAACTACACGACCGAAGCCAGCCGCACCAGCTTGGCAGTGCAGAATTGAACGCCATGTTGTTGGGGCCAGAGTGCTCATCGGCAAACTAATCTGCTTCAGAGAGGGCAATATTCGCCCTAAAGTGATGCGCTTTGTGAAGCGGGCATTTTCGGGGACTGATTCCAGTCCTCAAGACTATATCACCTATATTCTAAGTCATAACCTCGAAAGCTCCTCGACTCACAACTCATTCGAGGAGACCTCAAGGCGTGCCTCGAAAGATCCTCAAAATCGGTATTCATAGACGTAAGACTGAGGAAATTATGAGGGGCCTCGAATGAGTGTGAGTCGAGGTGATACGTCACAAAAACGTCATTGTTTGGAGAAATATTTCGTTTATTATGTTGGCTAAACGTATTTTTAGAACGGACTACAGTCGCAAGTGGGCTTATTTCATCTCGCCTGACAGATTATCGTTTTTCGATGCGGGCTGAATCATCGCGATCCGACAGATGGCTAATTATCGCGTGATCTGTTGTTTTCAACTTGAAAGTGTCACATTTGTCAAATTAAAGTAGAGCGACAAAAATAAACAAACTCTAATATCCACTTGAACCAAAAACCCAAGTCCTGGGCAAAAAATAAGGTGATACTTGAGAATTGGTTTGCTTGGGAACTTAATAGAACCATCCCATCGCTTCACGTGGGTGTAAGGGACACTAGAGAATGGGCAGCAGCGTTATCTTTGCATTTGACCACCATACCATGATCGCCAACCCGCCTGGGCTGGTTCGTCGTACTGTGTGTTTGTTGTACTTACTTGCCGGAAATTTCTGGAACTGGAAGACAGTTTTTTAATGAATCTGAAAAGATTTGTCGGTCTTCAGAAATCTAATTTTAAATTAATTTTCATCATAAAACTCAATTGGATTTTCTGCATCTCGTAAATAACGTCGCGATACGTAATTATATGGATTATCGTACCTACACATATTCAATAAACTCTTCAAAAAACATTACGAAAATGTGATAAAATACGCTTTTTTTGGTTAAAAGCTTCCTCAAGGTAGATCGCGACGTACCTTATATTTGACAGTTGGTTCCTCAACTCAAACTCACCTCGACTGAGGAAATTGTATAAGGTGAGGAGTAAAATTGCAACTATGAATATCAAACTACCTAAGTGAGGTTGAGTCGACTCGAGGAAAACATGAGGTTTTGACTTAGAATATGGGTATATGTCCTGTGTTACAGAGCGCATCGACCTCCTGAAGCAGAAAGTGTATGCATGGGCGAACCGTATTCGTAGGTACAAACTGCGAGTGTACCGATACAATCAGAACCGCACTTTCCAAAGTGGTGAAAGGTGGGTATATAGAGCTTAGGAGCGACCGGACCAAGGTGCGGCACACACGCGCCTACCGTATGATGATGCCATGTGTTCTTTTAGGCGTATTTTCTGGTCGGAGCCTGTCAGTTACATCGAAGATGATTGGGCTCGAGAAGTCGAGCGAGCCTGCGATTCAGTACCAGAAATGGCGGCTATTACCATCTGCCCCTAAGATATAGCTCGTGCAGTCCGTCCGTTGCCCAACTGGAAGTTTCCAGGGCCGGACAGGCTGTACAACTTCTGGATTAAATGGTTCCAAAGGCTGCACTCTGGCTTGGCGGCTTAATACCAGGTTGCTTTGGAGTCTGGTTCGCTACTCCAGTTTCTAACGATAGGAGTTACCCACCTGCTCCATAAATTAGGTAGTGCCGCAGAACCCAAAAATTATAGGCCAATCACGTGTTTACCGATGGTCTATAAAGTTATTGCATCCATTTTGAGACCTAAAATTTACAATCATATAGACACTAATTCCATGTCTGTCTCTCAAAATGAATGTTGGAATGGGTCCCGCGGTACTAAGGAGCTGCTCTTCATTGATATGATAATTAGCTAACAGGTTCGTCGTTCCCTAAAGTATCTATCAACATTTTGGATAGATTAGATTACAAGAAGGCCTATAACTTGGTGCCGCGGTTCATGAAGGTGCAGGAGTTGTAGAAATTAGATGCAATTCTGCGCACCTTCCTGATGTCAAGTATAGGGTAATGGAGGACTGTCCTTCGATATCCAGGATGTCGAAATATCCAGAGGAATAGCGAGCCGATACGGATCGAGCGAGGCATATTTCATGGCGACAGTTTGAGTCCGCTTTGGTTCTGACGAGCCTCCAAGCACACTGCTGGAGGATTCAGGTTTACGCTATTCGCCGAGCAAAGGTGTCCAGGTTATATCTCTATATGGATGACCTAAAAATCTTTGCCCCCAAAAATTCGCAACTGATGGAGCTACTGAAAGTAACTGAAACCTTCAGTAGCGCTATCAAGATGGAATTTGGTGTCGACAAATGTGCGGTCACGCATGTACAACGAGGGGAGATTGTGGAATCCGTGGGAACTCAACTCTCGAATTCCATAAACCTTCGAACCCTCTCCGCAGCCGAAACCTATAAGTATTTGGGTATGTCGGAACCGTTGGACATCAATGTAACTAACATGAAGCAATCGTTGAAAGATCTCTTCTTTGGCTTCCTGAAGAAAGTATTTAATAATAATTAATTGGCAGGCAACAAGGTACGCGCCTTTAACGGTTGGGTCATGCCGGTTTTTATGTTCTCTTTCGGCATACTCAAATGGACTCTGACCAAACTCAACGCCCTGGACAGGAGTACGCTGCTGAGTGCATATCGAATGCATCACCCACGGTCATTGGTAATGAGACTACATCCCGCGAAGTGTGGAGGTCGAGGGTTCTTAAACGCTAAGACCCTCAACAATCGCGAGATATGCAGTCTCAGGGAATATTTCCTAGAAACCGGCGTGGGGATGCATCGACATGTGGTAGCGGTGGACAAGCCTACCCCACCACCTCACCCCACTCTCCTTGGCTAAAGAGAACTGGCGCAAGCCTGTAGTGCTTGACACTAATGACTGCATGGATGTATGGCAGAATAAGGTGCTTCACGGACGCCTTTTCCGGGCCCTATATGGACCCGATGTAGACGTTCTAGCGTCCGTACTCTAGCTGCGCTTCGGAGACATCTTTTGGGAAACCGAAGGTTTTTTCTGTGCAATTATGGACAAAGTTATGATGACGAATAACTAACGGAGATTTATTGTGAAAGATGGCATCTTTGACATCTGTTGGGCATGCCATCGTCCAGGAGAATCCATCAGACATATTATCTCCGGGTGTTCTCGTCTAGCTAACGAAGATTATTTGCATAGGCAAAAGGATTATCCACCAGCAACTTGCTCTGAAATACAGCCTTGTTGAATCGGAAGTGTATACCATACATCTCGAAAATGGACCTATGACACTGTACTAGGATCAATCTATCATCACTGACAGGACTATTGTTGGTAATAAACCTGATATAGTGGTGGTGGATCGATTAGAGCGGCGTACAATGGTCGCTGATATAACGGTCCCGCATGACGGAAACCTCGTGAAATCCGAGAAAGATAAACAAATCAAGTATCTTGACTTGGCTCGCGAGGTTGTCGACATGTGGGATGTGGACTCAGCGATAATTGTGCTCATAATCGTTACAGCCATTGGCTTGATAGCCAAGAGTCTCCGCCAACGCCTGAGGAGGCTCTCATTGGGCTGCTGGATCAAGGGCCTGATTCAGAAAGCGGTACTTCTTGACACGGCTCGCATTGTTAGGAGGTTCTTTCATCTGACCACCGGTAGCTTGGACCCTATTCCCGATACCGGTGGACTACTATTTTTTATATTTTTTAATGTTTTTATATTTTTTTAACTAATATTTAAAAATGTCACTTAAATGTGTATTTAATGAAATAAAGGAGATAATAATAAAAAATACTTTCCGAACATTTGTTTATCACCCGTAAAATCATTAAACATAATAATTCAACTAATCTAAGCGAAGCACTGTTTGCAAACGAAATCATTCAGGAACAACTTTCATTACTAAAATCTAGAAAAACAAAAGCTCATCAATTATCCTGGCACATCATTTTGCATCACATCAATTTCCGACAAACTCGAGATACGCCTAAATTATGGATTTGCCGACATACTAATAGCGATTGCCAGCCGGCTGTCAGATCCTTTGCCGCCTGCCACACTGACAGGCCATCGCGACCACTCATCTAATATATTCGGGCCACGAGCCCCATGTTTATGGCACATTGAATTAATTTGCCATTCCGCTCAGAAGGCAACACGAGTTATTTACTTAGTTACTTTAAAAGATAAAAATAAAGACCTACGATTATGAAGTTGGTGTTATCACCACTGCAAGCTTTTATTCTTTAGAAAGAGAGAAAAGCAGCGTTCGTAGGTTCGGACCGCCGTTTTACTTTTTAAGTTTTTTATCACCACTATAAACGAAACAAAAAAATGTTCTAGAACCGAAAATTCGCAGATATGTGACACACTCATACCAACCCGCACTGGGCCCGGGGCTTACGGCCCACTCCCTTTCATTGAGAGGAGGCTTGTGGCCCAGCGGTGGACACATTATAGGCTGATTATATCATATGCATGTTGTGCAATAGACAAATTTTGAATTTAAAAGAGAGAGTTGTGTTGCTGCTGTTTATGTATGAGTTTATATTATATGGCTTACACAACACGACAAAATAAAGGAGATGGAAAACGGTGGGCCCAAATGTAATAAGTTGAGATTTGATCTAAAAAATTAGTCATATTTTTTTATCTTAGAATATGAAAAATCACCTCAATTCTCAATCTGGAAGCGGAGAAATATGAGAAAGATCGTTTTCGTGAGATGATCGATTGAGTAATCGATTACACAGTTACGAAAATAAAATCTTTGCACTAAATAATTAACTCAAAGTAATAAAATGCACTATATATACTTTTATGCAATATAGTGCATACAATTACAGTCATATAAATAAATAAAATATCGATTAATTACTGAAAAACCAATATTAATGATTATCGATTTCAAATCGATTGAAATCAGTCTTCTATTTATAGTCTGTCACTGGCAAGATAACTGACTGACATTGACACTAGACAGTTGCCAGTTGCTCATGTTTACTCACTTGTTTTGTGTTTTCCGATGCGTTTTGAGAGCTTTCCCAATTATCCTTCATTTTTCACGACCACTGCTTTAGATTTTACGGATTCCGACCTACCTTGTTCGACCCTTGCTTTCACACTGGACACCGGAGATCACTCACACGTTTGACTAAGAATTGTTATTTTGGATTTTGCCGCCAGCTTGTGGATTGGATATTGTTCAAACTATGGATCGCTGTGTGAATTGTGGGATAACAATTGGTCTCTCCGTCACTGCAATACACTGAGCTGACGACCCTTACACGATGAAACAATTCTGTCAGTTATAGATTGTAACATAACCTCAGTTTTACTTAATCTCTTAAATCACTGTTCTCAGATTGACAAAATCCACAGAATTTTCAGTGAAAGGTTGATAATATTTATGCTATTAATTCCCACCACTTTCATCTTCTTACATCTAGGCCCAAGATTGTATGTAATCGTTTCAGTCTCCTTTAAAATATTTTATCACCTGTCACACGCCCAACAAAATAGACGTGGCCTGTTTTCAGTGATATCCGGATACACGCCAAAACATGAAAAGTTTTTTCCGTAACTCAGACGGCCACTTTTAAAACTTCCCTTTGTTTGATAAATTGGAATTTTCGTATTTATCTTGTCTAGTCCGTCGGTACTATATCTACAAGTTTGTTATAAAACAAGCTTTGTAGTTGCGAGTATGAAAGCAATGAAAAATGAGTTTTAGCAACCTCCGCGATATGTTTGCTACCCAGATTGTGATTGAGTTAATAACATGATTCGCTGGAAATGTGTGTAGTACCGTCCTACACACATTTCCAGTCTGTGTATCCACACAAAGTTCATCCAACAAGTGTATGTTTAGCCAATGTAATCATCGTATTAAAAAAAATGTGGTAACACAGTTAACAATAATCTAAAAGAAAATATAATGATCAGGTATCGCAGAGGAATTTGTGATTACCGTCCGTCCGTAAAGCAATGCGCAGACCTTCCTTAGGTGGACTTTCGCCACACGTACGCCATTCTACAAGTCAAAGTCAAAATCAAAGTTTTGCAGTAAATGCGGAACAAAAGATGGTAGTTACATAAATTGTTAGTACGATGACACATTTCGCCATAAGTTGCCATGCAAATATTAAAGTAAGATGCTAGGGGTAGCATGAGAGGCACATCGCTACACAAATGTACAGAATCATCATCATCAGCCTATAATGTTCCCACTGCTGGGACACAGGCTTCCTCTCTGTGAGAGGGATTGGGCCGTAATCCACCACGCGGGCCCAGTGCGGGTTGGTAGATGTCACATGTCTTCGAATTTTTGTTCTAGGACATGCCGGTTTCCTCACGATGTTTTCCTTCACCGTTTTGAGAGCAGTGGTAATGAAATTATTTTACACAAAGTAAAGCGCCTGTCTGGGTTCGAACCTACGACCTACAACTCGTAAGTCGCCACCACTACTTTAATGTCAATTTTAAGCTTCAAAAACTGACCAGTTTAATAAAATAGGTAACTGCTATTCCAATATACAAAGATAAAGTTTGCTATTAAATAAAATGAGAACATATGAAAATAAGACACAACACAAAATGCAGTGCGTACAGTAGGGAAACAGTAGGTAACACTTTTTAATAGGTAAGATTATTTACAATACGTATGTAGTTTGAGTGAACTATTCTCTTTCGGAACCAACAAACGTAAAAAATCGGACATCTTTAATTTGCTAATGATGGTGAATGAGATGATACAGATGCACAGCTATTTACTGAGTTTTCCTGCTTTCCATAATAAAGTGCATCTTAGAAAAGCATTGTACAATCTAACACAACGGTTCCCAGACATCTTTCTCATTCACCTTGAAAAAGAAAATATAGAATCGAATTCAGCCGTCGGGCTTAAACGTGGGAATCTAATCACATTTACGGTTTTGTGCTGTTTTATTTCACAAAACTCGTGGATTTACTTCATTTTGAATTCGTAAGAATACGGTGAGCAACGATATTTAGAAGTGATTTTATTTTTCTGCGCATGTCGCATAATTGAAACTGGAGTTGTGTTGTTTTGAGCTTTATTGTTGATTTGAGAGATAATATTGCTTGAGAAATCTGCGTTTTTCTTTTGTTTAATGTTCTTTGGACATTAAACAAAAGAAAAACGCATATCGTAGAAACGATATTTCATCCTACAATATAAAGTGAGCAAGTCACGTATCGTTTGCAAACATTGTAAAAATCCATTTTATCAGTTGAATCATAAAAATGTCAGCACATCAACGGGGTTGTTGCCGTTGATAAAACACTATTTTATTTTCAAACCCAGAGTCCCATAAAGTATAACTTAATGTCGTTCGGGAACAATTCGATTTGAATTCAGTCCCACGTGGGTCTCACTAATCTAGGGTATTTTCTACATTTACGAGTCGGTCAAAAGTACCAGGCTACTAGGAGCACATAAGTAGGGTAGATATATCTGTTATGTAAGTAATGCGGTGGCCTGCTCAGGTGATGTCACGGGGTAACGAACCGCTTCGAGTTAATAACCTACTTACGGGTAGTATGTAGAGTGGATTACTAGTTATGAAGCCGGGGACGCTGGACTTATGGATGGTACTGATTTATACTGATGACTGTGCAAGGAATTCCAGTCTGTGAATGTGCTGAATAATCTCACTAGAAATAACAACCGTGAACAAACAATGCGGCGATTAACATACTGTCTGTTAATAAGTGGTATTGTCAGAACCGTATCAATATCTAATCTACATAAAGAATGTTATTACATAAATCGACACCTTTTACTGGGCGTAAACTGTCTTCTACGCCGTAGCATTTCGTAGCACCGTAGCCAATGCATTTGTAGCCCCCATTTCTGTACCTAGTTAAATAAATCACAATTGGCTATCGTTAGCCAAAAGATATGAAATGGATAACTGTGACTCCCTTCATTGATGAACTAGATACGGCTTAAAGTTTCACTCAGCTTTTAGAAAAAACGACAGTATTTTCCTTTTAATTTTAACTTGCTTTTTCCACTGCAGAGGTTTAAATTCTAGTTCTATTAAACTATTGTGGTATCTGCGGGTTCCATTCTCTTGCGGAGCTTTGTTCAATGCAGCTGTAGTAGAACATTGATGCTTGTACGTGAGGAATGCGCGTTTATTAAAGTTTTGCGAGTCAGTAGCCCGGTGCTGCATCTATTGTGCAAAGCAAACAAAGTAAGCCTCGGATAGCAGAATCCGACACGGGAGTATTGTTTGATTGAATGTTTTCTGGTTTAAGAGGTATTTAACAGAGAATAATAATTATTCTGTCGGTATTATGATTATGCCATTAGGTAAATGACACGAAAGATATTTCATTTCTCGGCACACAAATATGTTGCGGTGTCCCCTTTTTTCCGTCTTTTTTTAGTCATTTAACCACAGCCAAGGAAAAAATAAACGTCAGCTTAATGTTTGAAACTAGATTCAGTGTAGGGTCTGTGATATTAGGTACACATTTTTCTACGACCACAAAGAAAACTAAATTATGTAGTTATTTTATTACAGTTTATCTATACTCCCTTCCCACAAACAGACCAGACCGTCGTAAATGATATAGAAAAGTGTCAGTCGTATATTTCCTCGGTATCGTTTATTTCGCACGGTACCTGTGGACTTCTGTGCGCCCGGTACAAAGGGGAGCCTAGTAGGGGAAACAGTTTAAATAATGTGTAGCGACTGGACCGAGGGGGCAGATGGTCGGGACGCAAAGTGCATCGTACTGGAAATGTTGTTGAAATGTTTGAGTAACAAAATGTATTTTACGTGTAAGTTAGTTTTAACTAGCTTTCGTCTATAGTTAATAGGGGAGTTTATTGCGCCACTTCTTCTTCCCAGCTAAAGCACTAGGAAGTGTCGAAGGGTGGGCGTTTTTGGGGGACTGTCTTATGTAATTTTGACGTTCGAAAAGTGCTGATTCTCAGCCTAGTTTGAATAAATGACTTTTGATTTTTGATTTTTGAGTGCCGCACATACGCGTAAAAGCTTCTGCATACTCTCAAACAAAGCTACATTGTGACAAGGACTTTGACACTTAGCTACTCAATCATTTCAGTTCTTCGCGCACTGAATCTTGAACGCACTACTTAGCGCCGAGATTTGAAAATCGAAGAATGTGTTTTTGCGCCGCGCTGGAACTCACTCGCGCTACACTCTGTTGGATTCTGAATGCTCGGTTTAAACCCAAGAGTAAAAATAACCGTGCGTGAAAAAAATCCCGTAGCTATTTTGTTACGCCCGTGTGAATGTCGAAAAACCTCTCCACCTGCATTCATTCTCTCCCAGATGTCAAACTTGCTAGCGAGTGACACGTTGCTTTTATTTTTACAACAAAATTGTTCAATCTTTCGATTCTCTCTCACTAAAAGTACGATTATTAATAGACATACGACGAACTTCAAGTATCTTAGCTAACTTATGCTTAGTGCACAATATTTAAGCAAAAGAAGGAAATATGCGTGGGTTTACTGTGAATATCAAAACTTTAAAGTCATTATTTCTCACCACGACAGCAAAATTCTAATTCAAGAAGTAAGCTGGCATCACTCCAATTTGTTCATAACTTGTAATTTCAGAAAACTTGTACACCTATGCCATTGAAATAAACATAAAATATGAGTTTGAGACACATGCATATTGATGTGGGGAAGATATGTTGAAGGAAAAGATAAGTATAGGTAAGGTAAATAACTAACGAGCATATGACTGAAATCTTATGAAATAAAATAGAACGGATATGTCATTTAATAATTTAGCTCTTCCGGGCACAATGCTAAGACACTAGCTAGCTTTGGCGGTTTCCCCGCGTAGAGTTCGAAAATGATCCCACGAGAACGTACTACCGTAACACAAAGTATCCTTTGTGTTAATCGAGGTTATGAACTACCTGTGTGCCAAATGTCATCCCAATCCATTTTTTAGTTTTTGCGTGAAAGATTAACAAACATCCAACCATCCCTCCATCCATCTCTCACAGACTCTCACATTTTTAATATTAGTAGGATTATAGTAGGTATTAGGATAACATTATTAATTTGGTGTAAGTCTCTACAGAGGTTTACGTTTAAAATGTAGATAATGAAATTTTTTAGTTTGATAAATCTTGAATAAAACAAAATAGAGTTTTGATCACACTTGTACCAAAATTCGTGTTTCATTTCCCTCTCTCGGTCACATAAAGGGTCGCCCTCAACGGTACACTACCGTAACAGTATCGACTACTAATCGAATGGCCGACTATTATGCCTACACGTGTACCGTTTTATTACAGAACACACTCTCTGGACGAAGTTGAGGCAAACGGCTAATTAGGGAGGGCTTGTGCGACCGCTGTAATGTTTTACTTACATATTTATTTACTTTACTTTCTGGACTTTTCCTGAAACAGAGTCACTGCGGTTGGCGTATGTCGGCATGGCTCACGACATGTGTTTATGAGGAAAAGTTGTGTTGTGTACACGGTAACTTATATAATATGCGGGTTTGTTGATGGTGTAAAAAGCGGGAACATTAATTTGCTGAAGAGTTCGAATAAACGAATACGGAAAACCTCTAAAATGTACGAGTATAGTAGCTTTACTTTCAGTAGGCACAACTTCAGTAAAACTTATTTTTTTTTCTTAACTATGTTGCATACAATTAAAAACGTTCCGATTGCCTAATATGTATTTCTGGAGTTGTCAATTTGCCCAAAAATAAATTAACTTTGTGCGTATTGCCTACAGAAACTTCATTATTAATTTAAAGTACGTTTCGCCCGTTTTGGCCGAGTTAAAATGTGCGGATCAACTATTAAGCCAAAATATGTATTATGTCTTCAACGGCTTTAAAAAGTCATGCTTAGCTTAGTTTTTAAGTAGGTAAGTAATTTAATAATGTTTTGAAAGAGTAAAGTCGGTACGACTACGTGCATATCGTGTAGTTATTCTGATCACTGAGCCGCGTATATGGCTAAAAACCGTAGCATACATTAAAACCACCATTCAAAATTACTTTCCATTTCTTTAACCAAACTCAACGCAACCATTTCTTTACAAAACAATGTTATTTTTATAATACCGTAGAACACACAGCTAGTTTACACACACGAATTGCATCTGAAAATTTAATCTTGTTCCTACATTTTTAGTTCTTATTCGGCCAGTAACACTCGGGCAGCTATCCCGAAATTAGTAGTTAGTACAGACAGAGCCGGCCGTGAAAAGGGAATTCAAATGAAATAGGTACTGTTTATTTAGCGATGTCCTCGGCGAACGTTATTTTTGTATAAATCCGTCGGAATTAATGCGGTGCTAAAATATTGTGCGGACGGGATACAGTTTGGGACGAAAACGCTGAAATTATGCTAAAGATTTTTTTTTGTACAGGATAAATATATCTAAATGAAGATATACTAGTATGGTTAATTCTTTTTTTTATTATGGCACGTAAAGCACATACGCGCATCTCTTGGTGTCGTAGAAAAAAGCGCCGGTAGTTACTTCCGATCTGGGCGCCCATGAAACTGTTTCCATCTGTGTTCTGTGTAGTCTAATTTTTAAGAAGTACCAACCAATACTCCATGGGTGAGCAGTGTTGGCCCAATAGTAACGACCGTGACTTACGGGTTGTAGGTCGTAGGTTCGAACCCGGAAAGGCGCTTTACTTTGAGTAAATTGCGATTGCTTTCAAAACGGTGCAGGAAAACGTGAAGAAACTGGCATGTCCTAGAACCAAAATCAATCAAAAAATACATGTCACACATACAACCTGCGCTGGGCTCGCGTGGTAGATTACGGCCCACTCCCTCGGCGAGAGCTGGTGTGTGTCCCAGCAGTGGGAACATTTTAGACTGATTATGAACCCGACATGCGCCAGCTTTCCATGGTTACAGGAAATATGTTTAAAAAAAACGAAAGTTCACGTGTCGATATCGTAGATCCATTGATAAGCTCGGTGGTCCGCCAGCTAGCATGACCCCCTCTTTGAATAAAACATGTTTTACAATATGTTTGCACAAAAAACAGTATTCCGTATTTATTGTTTTGGTTGCATTAAATAAAGTTGTATCGCCAATCGTTGGCTGTTTAATGTTTGTTCAGCAAACATTGTCACCATTGTTATAAAAAAAACTACATAATTTTATTAAATTTCCTAGGCACAGAGGGGTCTTGGTATGTTAAGATGGTCACCCATCCACGGACCAACCGCGGCAGGCGTAGCTTAACCTGATCGATCGACCCGTGCGGCTGTTGTAACTAACGTTGCTTCAACGAATAGTACATCAAATATAGTTTAAAGCAAAGCCTTGCAAGGATTCTTTATTATTATATATGTATTTATATTATTATTTTTTCAATCGTTTTTACACGAGTGCGGAATGGTCATCTTATATTTAGTTATATTTTCCATTTTTATTTCCTCCATCCAAAACGTTAAAGTAAATGAAATATTCGCTGTGAAAGATTTTAATACTGTGTCTACATTAATCAAATCCTACGTGAAAGTTCGTTAGTATGTTGTATGTGCAGATACAAGCTTCAAAACAGGTATAAAAAGTATAAAGTTACTTAAACGTACTATAGCAAAATAATGTAGGTAAATTATTTTTATCGATCAGATAGTTTTACTGTGACAAACATTCCAAACGCATTTTATAAAAACGTTCCGTAACGCAAACATTCGTATGTTTTCCGCCCCAAAGCTCTTCACCTCTGAGTGTCCGTTGAATACATTCAAATGACGAATACAATATTTTATAAATAGTCCAGTCATTTAAGCTTAAATTAGGTAAGAATCTCGGAATTCGAGATACCTGCTGTAAGTCTGTAAATACTTGTATATTGACACTCTAAAAGTTGTCTCAAAACCTACATATGGTAGGGTGTAAGCAACTATTAAATTTCAAGGTCAAAGGTCACAAAAATCGGTTTTTTGCGCTTTTTTTGAAAATATCTCATTTGCTATGGGTTTTTTGCTGTTTGTATTTAATATCAATATTGTAGAATACAAAATTCTCTACAAATTTTGTTAAATTTTTTTTCTATACGGTGAACCGTTTTCGAGATAGAGGGCGGAAAGCTCGCGGTCACAAAATCACTTCAGGTCAACCGGTGCCTCCGGTCGAAAACTCGCCATATATAGTTGATGAACTATCGATAAATCAATGATTATAAATATTTGTCAATTTTTATTAACTATTATATTATATTTTATAATTTTTTTCTTGCATTAAATATCTATTCAATAATGCTGATAACCGTTTACTAAAATTAAGTTAGTTATCCTCATTCCAAAACACATATTTTATTTCTGCACGCATTAAGTGGCTGTGACACAACTCCTGCGCTTTTTAAAAAGGGGAAAAAAAAAACATTTTTAAAAGTTTTTGAAAAACTGACAAATTTGGATGAACTAGCTGCAGCATTTGAGGAAGAAAATTGTTCGGCCCAGAGATTATTAGAGAGTGGAACTCAAACCTTATTGGCAGTCTATAATGCTCCGAAATCTGTGAAAAGTCTTGATCATCTTCGTTATATGCATTACGTCAAGTCTACAAAACTTAATAAACCTGTGCAGCTTTCAAATATTCCACCAACAAGTGCAGCTGCTCATCAACATTTCAACCGTGTATATTATCAAGTTCAAACTTGGTTAGGACATGATTTGGAACCCCAAGTATTGGGTTGGGCTATGCGAAACGATTTTCTGGAGCCTATCATGACAATTTTACCACCTGCTCCAGAAGATTTGCTAAATACAATTTTCTGCAACTGCAAGAGTGGCTACTATAATGGGCAAGCTTGTCTCAATGCTCTACCATATCAGAGCGACATTAACGAAGATGGAACCTTTGACCCCGAAATTATGGAAGAACTTGAGACAAATGTCGTTGAAGACGATAATGAAGACCAGTTTGAAATTTACCAGCAGCCAGAAGACGACGATGAAGAGGAAGAAGATGATTAAAATTATAAATTGTAGTTTTTGTACCCTTTATTCCATTTTTTTACTTTCAATAAAAATAAATGCATTGAATGATATTTTTTAATAAAAAGATTAATTCATAATTTATTTGTTTTTTTTTTTCATCATGTAAGAAGTTATTAATATTAATCAGGTTAAAATTAAAATATAATTCCTATATTTTCATTAACAATTCTGCAATTACATGGGCAGGTAAGTGTTGTTAAATAAATTAATACTGAATAAAAAGTGGATAGGTTAGGAAAAAAATGATAAAATATAACATAACAGTTAATAAAAATTGACAAATATTTATAATCATTGATCTAACGATAGTTCATCAACTACATATGGCGCGTTTTCGACCGGAGGCACCGGTTGATCTGAAGTGATGCTGTGACCGCGCGCTCTCCGCCCTCTATCTCGAAAACGGTTCACCGTATTTAAAAAAAATTTAACAAAATTTGTAGAGAATTTTGTATTCTACAATATTGATACAAACAGCAAAAAACCCATAGCAAATGAGATATTTTCAAAAAAAGCGCAAAAAACCGATTTTTGTGACCTTTGACCTTGAAATTTAATAGTTGCTTACACCCTACCATATGTAGGTTTTGAGACAACTTTTAGGGTGTCAATATACAAGTATTTACAGACTTACAGCTGGGTATCTCGAATTCCGAGGTGAACTTACTATAATGACTGGACTAAAAATGTGCCTCTCGCTCCCACCCTCATTCGTTGCACCTCCACGAAACCATGCATTGACGAATTAATATATTATTAAAAGCCAATCGCGACCACTCGTAATTTAACTTTTACGAAACTTAAATTATTCATTGTATTTTGTACGTAGATTAGTACTTACTAAGTAGTTTGCGAATAAATTTATGGATTACAAGGATTCAACCATTAAAAGTTTGTTCACCCAAATGGTTTCAGCTTCAACTAAATAGATTTGTAAAAAGTTATTTTAATTGCCAACTCAGATGAAGACAGAGTGAAGTCCTTCATGCGTAATAATGGTATTTTGCTGTCTGAAATATGAGCAACCGAACCTATTTCAGCGAATACCCTTTGTCAAAATTCCTATTGTGCTGCGGTTGTGGCAATAACTTTTGACTTTGGCAATTCGATATAATGAATATAAAATCAACGGGTTCTTCCCACAGATGCACGAGTCTATTGTTCTCGAAAAATGAAAATTCATGCTTTACTTCCAAACGGGTCCACGAAACTTTAAAATACAAAATATTTTTATTTCCCCACGAGTCCATGAGAATGTTTGGTACAGCAATAAAAGCGTGGTTATGGGATTAATGTTTATTATTTCTATGAAATTATTTTTAAGACTTGTGACATCTACCAACCCGCACTAGGCCCGCGTGGTGGATACCCGCCCACTCCTTCTCACAGAGAGGCATGTGTCCTGGCAGTAGGAGCGTTATAGGCTGAGTATATAGTACTAGCTCTTGCCAGCGGCTTCGCCCGTGCGGAACTTTCATCCCCTATTTTCTCCCTTAGGGGTTGAATTTCGAAAAATTCGTCCTTTTTCCATGTCTACATTATAAAAGGAACCTCTGTGAAAAATTTCAGCTTTATAGGTCCAAGGGCTTGGGCTGGGCGTTGATGAGTCAGTCAGTCAGGACTTTCCTTTTTGAACCGACGAAAAAACGGAGGAGGTTACTCAATGTATGTATGACCACGCATAACTTTTTTCAGAGTAGTCCGATTTTGATCATTCTTTTTTTATTGGAAAGGGTATACCTCGAAGTTGGTCCCATATAAATTTCCAACCCTAAGGGTAAGAAAACAGGGGATGATTGATTGTTTACTCACAGATTTTAATACTGAGTTGTGTAATAAATCAAAAATTAAGCATGTAGTAATTAGATTATAGCCACAAAAAATTATAAAATAAAAACATTTGAATAAAAAAATTAAACCGCCGAAAAACCGAAAAGTAAAAAATAATAAACTGGCTTTGTCCAACCCCAATAACGACCCCCCCGAGTGGGTTCCCGCATTGTCGTTGCGGGGGGGCTCAGTAACCGTGGATTCCGGCCACGGTGAAGCCAAGAGGAATCCAAAAGTGGGGCCGCTCGTCAGGGCTTTTGCCTCAAAGCCGACGACGTAGCGGCCAAAAAGTAGGTTGCGGTGAGGTGCACCGCAACTGAGGTCGGCCGCGATGTCGAATGGGAGGCATCGCGGCTGAGGGTTACGGGCTGCGGTAGAGGAGGAGTGCCGGTGCTTCTAAGCAGCGCTCTTCCCTTCCGTGGCCTGGACGGGGCCGCCACCGTTTGATGGCGGACGCGGTGGGGCCGCAGGGGAAGAGGAGTGTCGGTATAGCGTCAGCCGCTCTCCCTATCCCCTGCGGCCGAAAAGTGGTAGACGGGACGGCGCGTTGTGTTCCACACGCGCGCCGTGAAAGATGTCAGCAACCACCGGTGGGGTCCGCAAGGGCCGATGCCTGCCAGGGGTGCGGGTTTGTTCGAAAGAGATACCACAGCCCCTGGCATACGGGCTACTGAGGGAACACGGGTTGGTTTTAGTCAGTAAAAGTCTGACACGCCCTCCTGCTCTACTCAGCAGGAGAAGTCATTTGATGATTTCCCACCCAAAAAAAAAAAAACCCCAATAACGAAGTTTGGAAGTCGGTGACATTGGATATGTATTTAATTATATTTCACCGCCTTCCGAACTTCGTTATTGGGGTTGGACAAAGCCAGTTTATTATTTTTTACTTTTCGGTTTTTCGGCGGTTTAATTTTGTTATTAAAAAGTTTTTCTCATACAAACTGTTCCTACCTGTTAAAAATTTTATGCGTGCGTTCAGAAATATCTTTTTCTCTGTTCAGTTATCCAGGGTAGGTTTAAATGGTGATAAAATTTAGAAATATTGGAAGGAAAAACAACAATTTTATTTTAACGATACCTACACCTTACATAGGTACGTCAGCTAGAAAACCGTTTTATGCCTTCGAAGTAACAGGTTGTCATAACTCGGTAAGAGCTCACCTAACATAGGTGTTTCAGCAAGAAAACGCTTTATACCTTCGCAATACCAGGTTGTCATGACTAACCTAGGTGTGTCTGCTAGAAAACGCTTGATGCCTTCGAAGTACCAGGTTATCATAACTCGGTTACAGCACGTGTAACATAGATTGTGTTAGATACACAACGCTTTTTGCCTTCGAAGTACCAGGTTGTCATAACTCTGTAGGAGCTCACCCGACATAAGTGTGTCAGCTAGAAAACGCTTTTTACCTTCGAAGTACTAGGTTGTCATAACTCGGTAGGAGCTCACCTAATATAGAGATGTGTCAGCTAGATATCGCTTTATGCGTTCGAAGTACAAGGTTGTCATAACTCGGTTAGAGCACACCTAATACAGGCATGTCAGCTAGAAAACGCGTTATGCTTTTGACGAAAGGTTGCCATAACTCGGTAGGAGCTCACGTAACATAGGTATGTCAGCTATAAAACGTTTTATGCCGTCTTAGTACCAGGTTGTTATAACTCGGTAAGAGTAGAAGCACAGCTAACATAGTTGTGTCAGCAAGTGTTTATATGTTTAAACTTCTCGCAGACAAAAAATTGGTACAAAGGCGGACTTAATACCTTAAGCATTCTTTACCAGTCAACCAAGGGAGGTGAAAAGATTAGACGGCAGACGTGCTTCGATTGGGAGGAATAACTATTAAAAAAATCAAACAGAAATTGACTGATTGATTATCTTTCTTACAAGAAATTGTTTTTACTGACTGTACTCTGCATAAATCTCGTGAATGGGTCCACGGGAATTCGTTTAGATACATTTTAAATATTATTATATTCTTTTAATGGACGCGGTGGGAACAATAGAATCGTGGACCAATGGGAACAACCCAAATTAAATCAAGGGTACAACAAATAGTATACTTCCTTTAAATATAGTAAGTACGTACTAATTCCATGATTTTCAATTAATGTAGGTAAATATAAAGTAAAAAGATTAGACAGCAGGTGCATCGATTAAAAGGAATTATGATTTAAAAAATACAAAAATTTACTTATTGATTGTCTTTCTTACTAGAAATTGTTTCTACTGACTGTACTCTGGATAAATCTCGTGGACGAGTCCACGGGAATTCATTTAGAAACATTTAAAACATAATAATATTTTTTTAATGGACCCGGTGGGAACAGAAGAACAATAGAATCGTGGATCGATGGGAACAACCCATATTAAATCAAGGTTACACCAAATATAATAATATTATACTTCTTCTAAATATAGTATGTACTAATTCTATGATTTTCAATTAATGTGGGTAAATATAAAGTTTTTGGCAGAATAACAAACTTTTGCTGCTTTTCGTCGTTTGTTTTTTTTTCTAACGAACATACATAGTTTTCGATACTGTCTGTAAAGATTTTCCAAAGCAATGAAAAAGATTTTTTTCTAGTTATGTAATGCAAATAAAAAATCAAAAAGTGGTAATAGTTAGCTTATTATTGCACCCGACGACCACTT
Organism: Polymixis flavicincta; assembly: GCA_949987655.1. Lineage (NCBI taxonomy): Eukaryota > Metazoa > Arthropoda > Insecta > Lepidoptera > Noctuidae > Polymixis > Polymixis flavicincta. Next base: position 24,989,593 of record OX465182.1, on the reverse strand, counting down.
AAACTTACCAAAACAATTTTGATTGGTTAAATCGGGGACAAATAAGTTGTGTTGCGGATTTTACACCAAGTTTACCTACGATTAGGAAGGTTTTCATCAAATGCAAAAGTTATTTCAAGTTACATTCGAGTATTGACTGCCCTATGCAAAGTTCGTTGACTCCAAAGTGTCGAAAGCGTAACATTTCCAAAAGATGTCTATACAACGAACAACTATAACATTTATCAGTGTTTCAAAGGGAACTAGACTATATTGCAACAGTGATAAGGTTGAAGTGTAGTTTTGAGGGTGCAACAATGGAATAACGCATCTCTAGAGAACTGGGGGTATAAATTGAACAAACAATGTTTTGCAAAATGGCTACGGAATAACCAACGGTGAAGTGAGGTGAGCGGTGCTCAAAGTTTTATGTGTTAATTTATCTGCAGTCAGTTAAATTGTATTTTATTTGGTTGTAAAGAAATTTGTTAACATCGATCGTTGATTTTGGTAAAAGTTTCAAATGATAAATGATTTTATTTCTACATGTAGATTTGTACTAACATTTTTACACGTCAATCATATTTATAAACTAGATATGGTAGGCGTTTTCTAACTGGCTACTCTGAAAAGAAAAGCCGAAACAAACTCAGAGGTCAGTCTGTTTTAAAGTCCGGACATAATCTTGGTCAGATCATGTATTAGATTGCTGTATGAAATGAACTTTTGAGGAAAGAATCACACCGATTGAGTGGGCCTGTCCAGTCAGTGCACGCATTTGTCAGAATATGACATTTCTCATTTCCCAGTTTTGGTTAGAACGTACATTAAATACGCCTTCTTTCCATAGGGGATGGCAGAAACTACAGATTGCCACCTCCTCTACAATCCTTACATACCTACTCCTTTTACTTCGTTTACGTTCTTATTTCAAGTCATATACGCACGCCGGCTGCTAGTACTACACACCTAACCTTTCTGAAGAGCTTCACCCATAAGATCACCACAATGGACTCCCGGCGTTTCCACTCACATCTGCCTTCTTACAACCTTTTGGTCGCTCTTCATTCGTCCTCTCAACAGGACCAAATAATCTAAGCATATGCTTTTTTTTGAACCGCACCTTTGCCTTTCACCAGTGTTATAAAAATATAATTGGTAAACAGGCACATAGCTGATTTGAATGGAAATTACTACAGCTAATTATTGCGCTGATAATCTCTGTTGAAATGTACGCTTGAACGTACGAGTAAGAAAGACGAGAGAAAATAAAAATAAAAACAAACGGTGATTACCAACCAACCCTCTCACGATCTTTCAGTGTCTCCCTATTTCTGAAGCACTATACAATACACATTTCCATTTTAATCGTATATTACGATATGAAGTTATTTAGACAAATTCATCTTTGTTCTTAAGATCCGAGGATTAATACTGAAATCACTTTGAAGAAAGATCAAGTTTTACATACATATATCAACAGTGCTCCGTTTAACTTGAGTTAAGTATATTGATTACAAGATCGGCAGCACTTTACAGTTTAGGATTCTACCAGGGTGGTATAGGCGGTATGTAGTTTTCGGTTGTATTACAAATATTACTGGGCTAGGCTAGATCGGACCTTTCCGTGGGCAAGGTTAATTAATTAACTAAGCTAAAATCTTAGAGTAGCCAACGGAATTATGGATCACAGTATTCTGCTTAATTTAAGATCAAGCAATTTGGGAAGGCTGATAATTTAAGTGAACATTTTTGATTAGCGCAAGGTTTAGTCATTACAATGAACACGCAACGCGTTTTTTAAATAGTTTTGCTAAGTATTTCTAAAATATTTTGAAAACATTATGTATGTAATTTAAAATAAGTTAACGTACCGTGTTCATGCTTTATTAACTTTCTTCAAATTAGGGTTTATTATTATTATTTTAATTATGATTTTAATTTATTATTAGTAGTATTAGTAGTATTTTAATGCGTTTAAAGCTAAAGCAAAATCCAATCTTTGCGCAAGGCATACACTATCCTATCAACGACTACTTAAACGATAAGAATAGCTGGTCGCTGTGATTAACCCAAGACAATATTTGTGTTCTTTCACCAGAGTTTGCTTGCCTATTGACAGGTCCTATCTTTATTAACATAATTGTTTGTTTTTATTTCACTGTATAAATTCATTTTTATTTTCATAAGACATAACTCATTTATTTATTTGTTTAACAAAGATAATATAGAGTGCGCTATGTTATGCCAGAGGGCGTACAAATGTTTGTAGTAAGTAATAAAAAAAAAATGTCAAGCCAGCAAGTCTCAATGATTAAATAAAATACAAAAAGTTTGAATTACAAAGACTGGATTATAAAGACTTACATATTTCATAATACAAAATAATAAATTGATAAATCGCATTAGAAACGAATGTATTATTTTTTATAACTGTTACCTTGCATATCACACAGACTAAAAAAATAAATTTAAAATAACCCCGACCCAAACAAAAACTCTAATAAAAAGTAAAAAATAATATTTATAGGCCTTTTAATTTTAACGTAATATTTTGATCAGGGCATTGTCAAGTCGGGGGACGGCTAGGCCTCTGTTTGGCGTTTTCATTGACCGTCCCCCGACTTGACAATGCCCTGATCAAAATATTACGTTCAAATTAAAAGGCCTATAAATATTATTTTTTACTTTTTATTAGAGTTTTTGTTTGGGTCGGGGGTTTTTTAAATTTTTAATTTAATTTTTATTTCTTGCTTTTTAAACTTAATGTCTCCCTTAAATCACCATTTATCTATAATCTATTCATTAAGACCTTTTCAATGAGCCCAAACACGATACTTCTGCTGTTTGTTGGTGAATAACTTGGGTTTCCTGGAAATTCCAGGTGTTGCTCCAGCATCAGTTCAAGGTTTTTTTTTTTCGTCTAATATCATTGAAGTAATAGAATCCCAAATTTTGAGTTGATCAGACTCATGGAAGAGGCTAAAATCCCTTTTTCAACCAGAAAAGAGCTGATAATCTTCAAACGGCTGAACCGATTTTGATGAAACATGTCTAAGAACACTCCCGACTAATACACCTTTCAAAAAAAAAAAAAACTAAATCAAAATCGGTTCATCCGTTCGGGAGATACGTTGCCTCAGGCAGACACACACACACACACACACATACAGACACGTCAAACTTATAACACCCCGTCGTTTTTGCGTCGGTGGTTAAAAAACAAATTTAACACTATGTAAATTAATACTGATGTCACTATACAAAAACTTATGTCCAGGACAACAAGTCTTGTATTTTATTGGCATGTCTACATTCTTAGTGTTGACATAATCTACTCATTGCAATGTTTTTTATTTTTAATAATGAGTTACATTGCAAGATGTAGCTAGCTAGCGACCTCGACAATTGATCTATTATATCTAGAACAATTTAAATTTTATGTTTCGTAACGTTAATTACGTACCTACCATTGTAACCAATCAAGTTCTTCTAACATATCAGACAGCTGTGCTGCTGGGGAGTTTGTTGCGCCACTTCTTCTTCCCAGCTAAAGCACTAGGAAGTGGTGAAGGGCGGGCATTTTTTGGTGGACTGTCTTTTGTAATTTTTGATGTTCAAAAAGTGCTGACACCAGCCTAGTTTGAATAAATGACTTTTGATTTTGATTGCCAGCAATGACATACGCAGCTGATTCCAAACTCGGTAAGTACACTAACAAGCCAGCATCCTTACAGTAGTACCAAATGACTCTGTCCGACTCGCAAGCTACAGCTACTTCGCTCCCAACTTTCATTCCCTCATCTTTGTTGGTTTTGTCTCTGACAATAGTTCGTCGAGGATTAAAATTTAATTACAACAGCCTTCTGTTAGTGACAAGTTTCCTAGAGATTTCAGTTTTAAAGGGAACGCTTGAAGAAATGAGTATTATAGAGAAACAAGGGCGATGCCTTGTTTACATTTTAGATTTTCTGCTGAGACTGTTTAAGTGTCGTTTTGTTTTTGTCTTGTTTAATTTAATTAAATTTTGTTTTTGTATTGTGACAGTTGTTTTTAAAAAATTGCCCCTTTTCTATGTATAGTAAAGTACTTAGTTAAATGCTTCTAACTTCAAACTGCTTTACAGCAGTGCTGATGACCAATGGGTGAAATGTTTAGGCAATGTTATTGTTCCTTTTATTTTGCTTATCAATTCTTGCATATGGAGTAATTTTTAATCCAAACACATATATTCACATTCATGGCAGATTCTATGTCCTCTCGATTCCATTACATTACCTCGTATAAATCATCCAAAATCGCATTCACTTCCACTTTCACATTTATAATTTATAGGTAGTGCGGATCAGGAAAACTAAATAAATCATTCACAGGTACTCAGATAGCTAGTAACCGCAATGAGATCGAATACAATCGTGTTCATTGAACTGCTGCGGTACAAACATTCCCGTCACAAGAATGTGGATTACTTAACAGGAATTTTCCATTTATTTTCTTTGTTCGTTGATTGAGAAATCAAATTAGGAAGTCATTATTCTAGGAAATACTAAGTATTCTGCTCAGCAATGCCCAAATCCTTGAGTGTTGTCCGCAGAAACGGTTCTTTGAAATTCCAACTTAGCCTTAGTTTATCTAGAATTTAGTGACAGTAAAATATTACGGTTCTTGATCAACGTTCAGTCAGCCGTTGGCAATCGTACCTGATGTGGGTACAGACTTGACAGAAATAAATGTGGATACATAATAATGTAGATAAACAACATTTATAATATTTTTGCATATTTATTCCGTGATTCTTGTAACATATATATCCATAAGAGCATTTACATGTAAACAAAACAAACAGAACAGTATTAAAACACATTAACATAAAAATACAGAGATGTAAAGCTGATAAATTACCTGTTTTCCAAGTAGGCTACATCGTATTTAGGAGCGAGCTCTAGTTTATTTAGCAGCCTTCGCCAAATTTGTTTATCCCGACGAGAATGTCGTATCTACTTAACATAGGGTCATGTGTCTAAATATTAGTTCTGGCGTTTCATGTATTCTGGACAGAGTTGGCAGATTATTTCCAGGCCGACTGTTTAGCTGGATATTTTATGTAGGATTTAGGTCTGCTATATGTTGGTATTTTTATTATTGTGTAAGACTGGATGCTGGCAAAGCATTTAATTAAACAGACCAACAGAAAATGAAGTAGATCGCAGAATAAACAATGCATGGAGGAAATAATGGTCGTTGAAGGAAGTTTTCAAATCACGCATCCCGATTCGCTTGAAAAAGAAAGCTATGGACACCATCATATTACCTACACTACTCTACGGTTGTTTAAGTTAGACACTAACAAAAGCAGTTACGAACAAACTTTGAGCCTTCTAACAAGCAATGAAGAGGAGTATGTTAGGAATTAGACTCCGAGACCACAAAAGAAGCAATGCGCTAAAATAATAGATGCAGTTGAACTAGCTTGCAAGTTGAAATGGCGATGAACAGGACACGTAGCCAGAGCCACAGACGGACGCTGGAGTGAGTGAGTTCTCCAGTGGTACCCTCGCGATGCACCACGCACCCGAGGCAGACCCGGAGCTGATGGTGCGACGATATTGTGGCCGTGACCGGCCCCACCTGGACTAGAATAGCCCAAGATAGTTTTGGAAAATAAAAGGCTTAAAAAATAAAAATAAAAATGATTTGGCGCTTCATCGTAGTATTTTTTATTGCTTTTCATTCTTTTGTGAATATCTTTTTTTAATTTAAAATACATAAACAATGCTCTACATTGCATGTATTGTACTAACAGTTCGGCAATTATTCATTCTAAGCATAGTACTTCACCAGCACACTGAACTTCCTCTTGACCCAGTACCTTCCGATAAGAGAATTAAGGATTTCGTTTGCATAAAGCCTCAAACTAGACATGCGTTTGCTAATCGATTTTATGTGTTTTTAGGTCCTTTTCTGTATAATAGATTTAACAAATTAATGAGTATCTATAGTTTAAGCTATAAAAAATGTAGTACTATGTTATCAGAATACTTAGCGTTACTCAATTACACAGACACAGAAAAACTTCTAGAAATTATGTCATGCATGACGATAATTTATTCCATATAATTACATGGACTTAGTTGTAGGTATTAATGTTTAATTACCAATATGCTTTATCTCGTAGTTGTTAATAGATGATTTTTATATAAATTTAATCCGAATTTGTCCGAAATACAGGTTTCAATAAACCTAGATCGGGTGGATCGCTACATAAAATTCTAATTCCGGAACATTATCACTTGCACTTGTAATAAAATATTTAAGAAATAGTTTATTTTTAGACACTATAATTGTATGCGAAAACTACTGTTGACTAAATGTACCCTTTTTGTATCCGTTTTTATTAAACCAAATTTATTATTATTTATTATGTTATGCAAATGCAGTATCATTTAATTAATATATTATCCATTTTAGATGATCTTCTCCCCAAAATATATTTTTAAAAAGCGACCTCAACAAGTGATGACATCCTTTAACCTTTCTGAGTTTTACGGCCAGAGTACAAAACCATTTCACACACATGTCGCATGCAAACATCATCGAAAAGAATCCTAAAACGATAACTCGACACGAGTCTATCGCTGCGAGTATTTTTATGGGCGATAGTTTGAGAACCGCTGAGCGATGACCCTCTCAATATTTCACGGTATATCGCACCCCGCTATATCCCGGCGTATCCCAGGGCCTGGTGTGGTGGACATTCTTTGCGCTTTTTACTACCTTTATTAAGATTGGTTGGGTGCCGATGACTTGAGTTTTTCTTGTTGAAAATTTAATGTTAGAACGAAGACAAATTCTTATTTTTTTTAGTACCTATTATTGTGATGTTAAAAGACTATTTACAATGCGAATCGCTATATTGTTGTTATCTCTATTGGCTTTTAACTCATTAAATCTTATTATAAGTACTTCAATGACAGTAACTATTGATTGAAGCGTAAGCAGCTTGTAGCAGTTGTTGGTCGACAAGAGGGTGGCAACAAGTGAAGCGAGTTTAGAATGACAGGGAGATTTCACTAAGAGGTAAAATTAACATGGTTACACTACGAGTATGTGAGGGACCGAACTTCAAAAGATAGTAGAGTACAATTTACATAGAAGTCTTTGATCTCTGTGGTAATGAGGCAAAACATTTGAGATTGTTACAAAATCTGCCGTTTTTATCCAATAACTAGCTTTTGCCAGTGGTTTCGCCCGCGCGGTATTTTCATCCCCTCTATTTAACTCCCTTAAGGATTGAATTTCAAAAAATCCTTCCTTATTTCTGGTCTGCATTATATAGGAAACCTCTGTGCAAAATTTCAGCGTTCTAGATCCAAGGGTTTGGGCTGGGCGTTGATGAGTCTGTCAGTCAGTCAGGACTTTTCTTTTTATTTATATAGATGTGTCGTCGACCATTGAATTAAATTCACTCCCTATTAAAATGAGTTCACACCCACAAATAGCAATTCCTATTAATGCTACCATCGATTTTTCGGCGACCGGCGACCTCATTAAGAAGAATGGCGTATCGCTGAGCGCAATAAAAAATAAAACACTCCATTAATTTTTATCTATGAACATAGGGGGCGTTTTTGATAGGGAGCACTCTGGTACTATGTCGTGATTTCAAGTGCTTTTAATAAAATCTTGAAAGAACATAGCAAATAGAGTACAGTCAGTGTTTGTTTGTTGTCTTTGCTGAGGGAGCTAGGAATATTAGATTCTGTCGAATGGCACGAAATGCAGCTTGCCAATATTACTGTGTGCTTTGCTGTCCCGAGGAACAGCTGAAAAGATTGATTCAGTTCAAAATAGTCAAAAGTGTGTCTCTTGCTTTGTTCATGTATGTGGTACGTTTCTAAAGCGTCACTCAAAATCAGTATTAAAATAGTAACGTGTCATCACGGAATATATTGTTGAAATCATGGCGAATTTGTTTCATTTTTGCGTTGTCTTGTTTACGTTGAGTATAATATGCTTACTCATCTGTAGTAATGAAGTTATTATAGTTACAGTCAGGGCCATTCCATATTGCTGAGAAAGCTAACATTATCTAACCAACAATGACTCTGGCATTGGCCCTATTATTACTTGAGCCACCATACTATCAAGGCTAGTCAAACCTTCAAGAAACCTTCATTCAACAGTGGAGCATCCCTATGTGACATACAACGTACAGACATCGCCCCCTAAAATTTGCCGCCATGTTAAATGCTTCGGCATTATCAATCTTACCTCTATTAACACAAAGTTCAGTTCCAATTTTGCGATTAAGTAAATGTTTGTCATGACAGTCTCAACTACTTTCGTGTTCTGTCATTCTAAAATTTAGTGACTACATTCTACATTATTTAAATTTAGTCGTTAGAGTTGCAATAATAAGCGTACTTAAATAGGTATTATTGTAGATTTAGAACTAGGTGAACTCCACTTAGGGGTTTTCTATCTGACTACTGACGATCTGACTAAAGACCGAAACAAACTTTGAGGTCAGGTTACAGTCTCTTTGTAAGTCTAGACAAAATCTTGGTATAATTAACGATTTTTAACTGACGAAACACTTATTTCTTACTTGTCATGTTGACGCTACATATTAAATACAGGCTGGTAACATCGATGTGCAAACTGACACCATAAATTCAGCAAATGAATCTAGCGTTGACATTTTTTCACGGCTATTAAAAAAATTGAAAGAGTTGATTTTATTTCTTAGCGGGCGAAACTTTCCTATAGAACCACTGATTTATTTGATATCTGACCAAAAATTACATCTCAAGGTGGTTCAGGATAATGTACTGAGTCAATGTTCCTGCCTCGTGCCGCCCTGTATGCTGGCTGTATTCACTTATGCGTGTGGTTGTCAATAAACAAGATTGTTAGCTCTAGGGCGGTCCCCAACCACAAAAATTAATTTGTTACGCGTTGACGGCATGTTATGTTGCTACTTTGATTCCTTTGATCATCATACATTTATGTACGTATGTAATTGACGGTGGATTACTGTCAGTGTCTAGTCGGTAACTATTAAAATGTATTTTTAATTTTTTACACAAGTAAATTATAGTGTACAGTACGGAATCATAAGAGCAGTAGCATGCTAAGGATTATGTTGCTATAAACGCGTGGTCCAGGCCGTACCTACATCTGTGTGTATAAGTGATGTATCAACACAGAACGTACACCTCAGAACTCAAACATTGGCGTCGAATGAAGCAAAAAACGTACCAACGCACAGACTACGCAATTACGGATGACATTGGTCAGTTCATACCATTGCTAAAATTCGCGTTCTAATATCAAGTTTAGATAACTGGTAGCGTATCGTCTTGTATTATGAAACACAAGTAAAGTCCAACCTTTGCGCAAAGGCATACTATTCTATCAACGACTACTTAAACGATAAGAATAGTTGGTCGCTGTGATTAACTCAAGACAACGTTTGTGTTTTTTCACCAGAGTTTCCTTGCCTACTGAGAGGTCATATCTTTATTAACATATTTGTTTGTTTTTATTTGACTGTATTAATTCATTTGAATTTACTTAGTGTTGACATAATCTACTCATTGTTTTTAATTTTTAATAATGGGTTAAATTGCAAGATGTAGCTAGCTAGCGACCTCGATAATTGATCTATTATATCTAGCCCAATTTTAAATTTTTATATTTCGTAACCTACCATTGTATAAAATCCAGTTCTTCTAACATAACAGACAGCTGTGCTGCTGGGGAGTTTGTTGCGCCACTTCTTCTTCCCAGCTAAAGCACTAGGAAGTGGTGAAGGGCGGGCGTGTTTGGGGGACTGTCTTTTGTAATTTTTGACGTTCAAAAAGTGCTGACACCAGCTTAGTTTGAATAAATGACGTGAATGAATCGTAAGATAACTGCACCCAAATGTCATTTAAATTTGTTTAGGTTTCTGTGGGCAAAATCATAAAGTTTTACGAGTTTAGTGAACAAGACGAACATTACAAGAAACTATAGTCAAAAGCGTGATTATTCGAGTGATTTTTAAAACCTTAAAAAACTAAAACCGCGCGTCAGATTTGAACCCGCGACTCGCTACGCATAAAACGTGCTAATGCAAATACGGTAATCGCAAAGCTATCATGCCATGTACCCTAATGGTCGAATTTATGAAATACAATCATTTGTAAACGTATGAGACTGTGTTTGTCTATAGTATAGAAATAACTTCTTATAAGAAGGTCGTAAGTTACACCGAAGTGTCAATCTATTGGTTTGTGAGATTGTTACCCCACTTTTGACCGCTACTGTACATATGTAGGTATACGGGGAAAACGATTTTTGAATTTTCGGCAATTTTCTTGTACGGATAGAAGTATTTTCAGGCTACGTAATCACGTCTATGATTATGAATTGCAATTCACTCTTTGTTATTTGCTCACACAAAACTATTAAATGTAATTGATTGTATACGTTTGTTTCAGGTTTCAGCGGCTTTAGGTGCGCAACGAATAACGGTGAGTTTCAATACATTTTACTAAACAATTATTAAATTATTTCTACGACATGGATTACCTGGTAAACATTTATTCAACAAAAAAGGCAACAACAAACTGAATGTGTCATTACAAACAACTGCTCTATATTTTATCGGCTTTTCTTTTAAAAACAACTCACTCTAACTTTAAAAACTAAATTACTTTTCCACACGACACTAAAGTTAACAAGCTTCCTTTATTTACAGCACTAAATATTACCTGCGGAACAATGTTAGAATATTTCACTTTTACACTTTTAATATAGAGGGTAGTCGTCAAAAGGCGCGCGTGCTGGGTTGTGACGTAATATCATGTGTTTTACGATGTACTGCGGCTTATGAGAGTCACTCGGGGGATTCGGAGCTCCCTTTACTGTGATGCAAGCCTCTTATTAATCTACTTTGACAGGTGGCTGTGGGATTCTCGTTTTTCACTATACAAAGTTTTGGGCTAGCTAACAGTCAAATGACCTTCCATGCGGATCGCTTTACTGCTGGAGAATTTCTGCACCACTTCTTCTTCTATCAACAAATTATTTACAATTTAAAGTACTATTGAAAAACACAATGTACCAACATATCTACTAAGTAACAAGATTTGGTATAAAGGAATTTCATTCATTCTGTACGTCTGAAAAGAATAAGACGAGTTTCAATCTAAAATTGGTCCTTAACAAATTCTAGAATTCCTACATTACTATATCTAAGTAGCGTCGCACAAAGAATTCTTCAGTAAATCAAATCATACAATACAACGAGGTATTGTGACAAAGCAATACGATTCTTTGTCTCCAAATATTGTCGAATATATTCTGGTACGCGCGAGGAAGCATGAGTAAATTGGAGATATAGAAGGAGTATACCCATCTGGACTAGACAGGTAGCAGTACAATGAGTGTCATAGACAATCGGCATAATCAACTAATTGTTGTATTCAAGTTGCCATATACACGGGTAGGTATCGTAGTTACATAATATGTAATGTTATAATGTTTTACAATGTCCGTGATGTAAGTGCCATATTAACGATTGGCCATGTTTCATTCATTTAGCGGTGTTACGATCACTTCTCACTGCATCCCATGACAGTACCTTATCACCACACCTTACCATTTGCTCTTGTTGTTGGTAAACATGATGAACTTGTGATGCACTGGAATTGTCTTTTAATTTAAATACAGAATGCTCGCGCTTTGCCTTTGTTTTTATTTAAAAAACACATACTTATGAGGTCATATATATCTATACATTTTGTAAATTAAAATTGCTTTTTGTGTCTGTCTATGTGACCGCGTTGTTCTTCTTCTCGTGTCAGTCCATGTGAGCGCGTTGTTCTTCTTCTCGTGTCAGTCCATGTGAGCGCGTTGTTCTTCTTCTCGTGTCAGTCCATGTGAGCGTGTTGTTCTTCTTCGCGTGTCAGTCCATGTGAGCGTGTTGTTCTTCTTCTCGTGTCAGTCCATGTGAGTGCGTTGTTCTTCTTATTGGGTCAGTCCATGTGAGCGCGTTGTTCTTCTTCTCGTGTCAGTCCATGTGAGCGTTTTGTTCTTCTTCGCGTGTCAGTCCATGTGAGCGCGTTGTTCTTCTTCTCGTGTCAGTCCATGTGAGCGCGTTGTTCTTCTTCTCGTGTCAGTCCATGTGAGCGCGTTGTTCTTCTTCTCGTGTCAGTCCATGTGAGCGCGTTGTTCTTCTTCTCGTGTCAGTCCATGTGAGCGTGTTGTCCTTCTAAACTACGTAGCGGTTTCCACCATCATTTACGCCACGTTCGCACGAACGTAAAAATATAGCGGCGCGATTTTATAGTGCACTGAATTTTGAACTCTTGTTTTTGGACCGATGACCGATCATTGAGAATCCAACAGAATGCAACCAAGCGCGTTGAAAATACATTGTGTTCGATTTTCAACTCTCGATGCTAGACAGTGCGTTGAAGATCCAGCGCGAAGAAACAGTCTGGCCAAAATATGTTATTTAAGAAGTGGACTTAAATAATTTATTCCGAAAGGTTAATGTGTATAATACATTAATATGAAATTTACACAATATCAAGTTGTAAAAATCGTGTAAAGCAGGGGCGGGTCGCTAGTTATGTAAGATATTATTAATAAGCACTTACAGCAAAAAGAGTTAAGACAGGTTTGGAACAGACATTTTCTTTTTGTTAAGTAAGGTATCTAAGGTTGATTAGAACTAGTTGTGATGTCGTTAGGTACTTGTGCACTTCTAACATGCATGATCAAATCAATTAGAACTAATTGTGATGTCGTTAGGTACCTATGCATCTCTGACATGCACAATAAAGTTATTCAGAACCAGAACTAGTTGTGATGTCGTTAACTACTTGTGCTTCTCTGATAAGCATGATCAAGTTAATCCAGGGGACGCAAACGTTTGGTTTGGTATTAAATAAAACAATTGTGACATATTGTGCTAATAAAGATACGTATACTTATAGAATAACGATACTAACATCGAGTTCCAATTCAAATGTTGATTCAGTTACGTAAATAAACAACTAATGTGTATTCGCAGTCTGCGTGTATTTATTATTTGTGTAATAATTAAACATTGGAGATAATATAGGTGGCAATTATTTTTAAGTATTTCCAAATAAGCTACTACTCTGTTTTTCATAATCAGCCTATAATGTTCTCGCTGCTGGGACTCACGTCTCCTCTCGGTGAGAGGGAGTGGGCCGTAATTCACCACGCGGGCCCAGTGCGGGTTGCTAGATGTCATATGTCTTCGATTTTATTGGCTTTAGGATACACTGGTTTCCTCACGATGTTTTCCTTCACCGTTTTGAGAGCAGTGGTGATTATACAAGGTGTAACAGGATATACGCAAAACCTAAAAGTAGTTTGTTCCTAATTGACTAGTGAATCGATTTCAGTAACTTTTAACATAGGTTTTTTTTTTTCAAAAATTTGGTTTTTACCACTGATTAAGCCAAAGAAAATTGAATCTTATTTCAAAGCATCAGACTTAATGTTAAATGCATAAAGCAATGCTTGGGTCAACACGTTTTTCTTATTACTAACACTTAGCTTTTAAAAAACAATTGGTCATTGTATTATGCTTTTAACTCAATACTGTCATTGGGGTGTATGAGGTTTTGCGCATCTAAAGTTACACGTTGCATAATTTATAAAAAGTAAGCGCCTGTGTCTGTTCGAAGCTACGACCTACTACTCGTAAGACGCGGTCGCTACCACCAGGCCAACACTGCAAGCATAGTAATTTGTACCTAATGAAAAATAGCACTGAATGCAATGTTAGCCTTAAAAAAAAAAAGTACTTTTGTTACGAATTAATAAAAATCTCTTTATTGTTTGGTGACCTCATAATCGCTTATGTGCAAGTGGGATAGTCGCCCAACGTGAGCCTATAAATTGTAAAAGAAAAATATACAACCTGAATTCTAAATAAACACGTTTTTGCGTTAGATACTCATACGAATTGGAATTTTGACTCATTGTGAAAAATAGAAAGTCGCACGCATGCATATGCATGCGTAGTGTGACATAGGCAAATTTTGTCTCGCTTAAAAATCGTTATAAATATGACCTATCTCGTAAATGCTCAAGACATTACTCTAGCACTAAAACTCTCGTAGTTATTATTAGCGTTTGAAATCTTACATGTTTTTGTTGGTCAGAAATATTGAAGTTACCACCAGTACCTACTCCGAGCGAAAAGACGTTGTCACGTCAAAAGGTAGCAGGAGGATGTAATGCACTCTCTTGATGCCAGGATCGCTATCTTGTGTTTCTTGTGGCACAGTCAAAATGTTTTAATTCCATAAATTCTCCCTTTCTAAGTCCCACCACCACCAATCACAATATTATTACTTATTAATAATATTGTGATTACATAGCTGAAGTGTGATACCTTTTCTACCGGTAGTACTTTCCTGTGGGATAATTTTCGACCACCTCGCGGGCGAAGCTGGTAAAAGCTAGTTGTATTTATAATTAACCCTTTTTGAAATTTATGATTCGTATTTTACGATAAGAGAGTAGATAAAAAAATTGATGTAAAAGTTATCATCACCTTAAGCGTGTTCAGTATTGTACGGTAGAGCAACAGATTTATCTATGTTACTAATAAGCTAAATCGAGTAGAATACAGGAACAGTTTTAATCCAGTGCGCAAATTTTAACTATGAATGCTGCATATCATTCTAGACACTACCGTAGAAAATTTTCGCCGGTTATACAAAAAAAAAATCAGCTGTTCCATACATTTTGACCGCGTAGGTATTGCACTTTTCTATGAAACAGCTGTTTTTTATTTTTTATAACCGGCGAAAGATTTCTGCGCTAGGGGCTCTAGAATGATATACTGAATCATGGTTAAAATTTGCGCACTGGATAAAAACTTATCCTGTATAAACAAGTTTATCGTGCTTAATAAGTGCTACTGCTAAGATGACAGTTTATCTATTGAAATAATCAAGTGTCTTAATTATTTTTTTTCTTTTCTTATTCTGAGACAAAAAACATCATTCGATGGCCGAAGGCCCGTAATCGACCAGCTGGTTTTGCAATTTTTTGTGGAACATATGGATATTTCTTACGAATTTCCAAAAACCCATAACGTAGCAGTCGTATGGTTGTCTGAATACACATGCAAGTGTTATTTAAAGTTTTGAACAAAGTTGATAAACGAATGATATAAAATAATTTTTTTTTTTCGATTCATTCGTTTTCGATATCAACCCAACACGTGGGTAAAGTATTGCCAGCTAATTTAATGTGACCCTGTATACCTGTATTGAGTATATGTATTGTGTTTGTATTGGTACCTACTTTAACTACTGTGTCTATTTGTGAAATTTATGAATTAACAAGAAAACTTTTGAAGTAAACTGAAAACGTGACGAGCTCTAAGACTTCACTTTAAAAATTGGTTAAAAATAAGTCTTGTGAAAAACTAACTCATAAACCGTCAGGGCTATTTTTAAACCCAACAAAGTTGTCAAACTTTTCATAACACGCTGTTTAATAGTGCTGAAGATTTAAGGCCACCCGTCTACCGTCTGTTAAGCTAGAATGTCGCTGGTTTATCTATGCCCCCCCATCCCCGACACTCGTTTAGAGTGTAAACAGAGTAAATTGTTCTGCCACCCCAAGTTATTATGCCGCCGCGTAATTACCGGTTTACGATGTAAAGATACTGCTAGACAGTGTACAAATTAAAGTGGGTGTTAACCAAATAGATTGGAAGCGTTTTTTGTTATACTTTTTGCTCCTTTAGTGCTTTTAAAGAGCTGTAGCAATTTGGTGTTAGCTTCTAAAAGCAACACTTCTAGTGCAACGCAAAGCTTGTACGTTGCATCTAACATAGTTAGTACAACGATATTGACTCTTGGAACTCTGAAACCATGGAATAATTTGATGGTATTGCTACCATACAGCCCATATTTTTACCGAGTTCAAAAATGAGGAGGCTCTCAATTCGTTTGCTTTTTTTGTATGTTTGTTCCGCGATATTTCGGCGATTGTGATTCGATTTCGAAAGAAAGACTATTTTTTTTAAATCAATTGGGTATGCCTCTGAGGCAGTCCCATATAAATGTAATCACCTTTTCTTCGGTAGTGTTTGCGTTAGCTGCGATAATTATAATACCTACGTATGTAATCCATTTTGTGTATTTTGATGATGATCTAATACTTTCTATCACTGTTGTTTGCATGCATGTAGTGGCAAAAAAATTGGTGCAAACAAAAATACCGTCTTCCAAAAAACGGTCTGACGTGGGATAAATAACTTTAATTTCTGAAATCGGTGGCAAAAAACTGAAATACAGATCCTATTATACCAACTTTCGAAATTAAAGTTTATTTTTCACATTGTAGTGTTTTTTTGAAAGTCGGTCATGTTTTTTATAAAAAATTGTTATGTTGGCCCGAAATTGATGGCCAAGGTATTTTTCAAATCGGTTTTAATCAACACCCTCATTAATTAATAGTGTTTCGTGGTGCAATTTTGCTAGCCTTTTGCTGTGTCTAAAATTACGTTTTTACTTAAATAATTACCAGATGTAACCGCAGATACTGGCCATCGGATGCCATATATGGATATAAACCAATTATTGGACGACAGATACCGACGAAGTCATGGTTGTTTCAGCACACGATACACCTAGATTTGTTAGACTGTTAGCAGGTACAACGGCCGTGTGTGTTCTAGATAAAGGCCTTTCTTTAAGAATGTTTATAGCATGCTAAATTTCCTTCAATTCCTATTCATTCTCCTCTAAAACCCGATGTCCTGCAAGAATTATCGTAACAAAATCTCAGCCGGTGGAAGCATTGCCGCTTTAAATTTAAAACGCTTTGCCTCAGACGGTATCGTGCGCCGTCTCAAAGGTTTTTGATGAATAATTTATGGAGTTTACTTGTACTCTATTATTATCTTGCACATAGAATTTCGGGGACTATTTTCTGTGTTAGCCTTCGTAGGTAAACGTTTGTAAGGCTAGTCTAGAGGAAGTTAGATGAAGTAACTGAGACAGTTCGTTTTGCATACATTAGCAAGTTGATAATGTTTGAATATAGGTACAGTAAATTACACGTACCAACATCATTTACTTAAATACTAGCCGTGTGATTTCTGACAAAACTGAAAGCCCTTTCCTGCACTCGTAGCATGACCACTTCTATCTCCTTTCTTCAAAGACGAAGTGAAATTTCTTTGCTTCACTTGTGCCATCGCGCGTAGAAGTCTATCTACAATCTGACATTTTGTCCTTCTTTTTACGGTGGTTATACTACGCGTGCTGATACTGACTGAGCGTATTAATCAATTTTAATTTGATTCTAAGAACCTGTTCGCACGGATGTCAAAATATCGCGGCGGGATTTTATTGTGTACTGGATTTTCAGCTCTCGTTGTTAAACCGAGCATTGAGAATTCAACAAATTGCATCCGAGCAGCGCTTCGAAAAAACACACTGTTCGATTTCTAACTCTCGGCGCTATACGCGCGATGTTCATCCAGAGTGCGAAAAAGTTCTGCCGCGACATTTTAACGTCCGGGCGAATGTGGACTAGAAACGGATTAGATTCATCTTCATCATCTTTAGAGCCGAAAGACGTCCACTGCTGAACATAGGCCTCCCTAAGCACCGCCACATCGACGGGTAGATTAGCATCATCTTATTAGAATATCAACGTACTACCGTCATCAATCCGTTTATGTATTCATTAGACGTCTTATGGGAGCTGACTGCTAGGTGATTATTTTTGCAGCATAATTTGGCTCTTTGACTAGATATTCGTCCGTAAATTTATAAATAATATTATCTACAATAAGTCCACAACTAGATTTTAATTCTTGTACATACCTACTAAAGTAAAATATATGATCACACCACAATAGATGTAGAAAAACTTGCGTAGACGCCAGAACATAGGCTCCAACAATACCTACAGACATCGTAAAAAGAATGTCATATTATAATAGGTCTTTACCTATGAAATTGCCGTTTTGTATGAAAAAATTTAAACGAATTTTTTTCATGAATTTTTTATTTGTATTAATCGAAGTAATCACCCACGCAATCAATGCATCTTTGCCATCGCAGTGGCAGTTTATTGATGCCCTCCTTAAAGAAATCAGCTGGACGGGAGGCAACAAATTCTTCAAAGGCATTTTGTACTGCCTCTCGGGTATTAAATTTTTTTCCCGCCAAGAAGTTATCCAAATTCTGGAAAAAGTAGTAGTCTGTAGGCGCAAGGTCTGGTGAGTAGGGCGGATGACGGAGAGCTTCCAACCCCAGTTCTTGCAACTTGGAGACCGTCTGCTGTGCAGTATGAGGTCGCGCGTTGTCGTGCAGGAGCAGCGGAGACGAGCGATTGACCAATGCTGGTTGGAGATGCGCCAGCTTCTCCATCATTGTGTTCAGTTCTTCACAGTACACATCTGCAGTAATGCTCACCCCGTTTGGTAAGAAGCTGTGATGAATCACACCGGCGCTAGACCACCAAACAGTGACCATCACTTTTCTAGGGGTAAGTTTTCGTTTAGGGCATTGTTTAGGTGCTGAACCAGGATCCAACCAACTTGCTGAGCGCTTACGGTTATCAAACAGAATCCATTTTTCATCGCAGGTAACAATGCGGTTCAAAATTCCTTCATTTGTGTGTCTGTTGAGCAGTGCAAGGCACGTCTCGACGCGTACTTCGCGCTGGCGATCATTGAGTTCGTGGGGCACCCATTTGTCAAGCTTTTTTACCTTGCCAATTTGACGCAAATGGACCAATATTGTTTTGACGCTAACGTCGAAAGCTGCTGCTAATTCAGCCGTAGATTGTGTATCATCAGCTTCCACAATCGCCTTTAATTCGTCATTGTCGACCAAAGTCTTCGGACGACCGCGAGGTTCATTTTTCAGGTTGAAATTTCCAGAACGGAAGCGAGCAAACCAATAACAGGTGGTGCGTTGGTTTGTAGTGTTAGCTCCGTAAACGTCGTTGATGTTGCGTGCCGCTTGTGCCGCGTTGCTGCCACGACGGTACTCATATTCCATAATTACTCGAATTTTTAACGTATCCATGATGACGAAAAAGATTGAAATGCGATGAAAATGTAACACTAATCAATAAAGAAATGACTACTTTTAGAAAAAAAATCCATGTTTTTAAAATAAAATTAATTTGAAATTAGAATTCTTAGCCAAACAAAAATTATTTTGTTTTGAAATGGCCAGTACTGCAGAACGGCAATTTCATAGGTAAAGACCTAATATGAAATAATTGTGTAGTAGTTTTGTCGTTATTATGGTGGAACATACGGTCTGCTCTCGGACATACTCCCGCTAGATGGCGCTGAAATCAACATTTTTAGTTTATTTTGTTTTATGTGTAATTGGCACATTAGTAAGTCGTAGGAGTAGTAGATGCGCTTATCAGACATTACACTTTATTGAATTACGTCATAACATTGCATCAATATTCACCCAATTCGACAACCGGTATATAAAATCTTCTATTGAATACAGGTCGTTTACGCACACAGACGTACGCGAGTACTTCCAAGAATAGACCACTAGGTAGCGTGTATTTAAAAAAATGCCGCCTGTTGCGATATAAATGGAGTATGATAGGCAAAAAAATTAAATGCGTTGCTTGCGAAACAAGTGTGGTGTGAATACTGAGCGTAGTACTTTCAACCGGCGTGCGCGTATGACCAGATTTATGAACGTAAACGAGACAAAAGGAGTATGTAAGGATCGTGGCAGGTGGCGTTCTGTAGTTTACCTCCATCCGAAGAAGGCGTGAAGTATAGGGTAATAAAAGTTATATTTACTTAATGTCTGTTATTTCCTAATAAGGTCGATTGCGCCGACATTTCATTCTAGAAAAGTGATAAAATGATTAGTTTTCAACAAAGGGTGTCTATGTTCAGCGTATAATCACAAAAAAAAAATGTATGAACAGCCTATCGGAACATCCTCCTTAATCGTTGGTCGTTTCGGTTCCCGACACAATTTAATATATTTCCAGTTTACGCTGATTTCGCACTATACGGAAATCCTATACAATGCGAGATAAGCTTATATTGGAAATGAATAGCTTGATCTGTAGCCGTGTGTACTGGTGCTGTTCTATGGATATTGGGACACCATTGTCGGCATGCTCATAAGTGCAGGATATGCCGTTTGCATGTTTTTTTTTTTTTTTTTTTTTTTGGGTGGGAAATCATCAAATAACTTCTCCCGCTCTGGGTGGAGCAGGAGGGCGTGTCAGACTTTTACTGACTAAAACCCACCCGTGTTCCTTCAGTAGCCCTTAAGCCAGGGGCTGTGGTGTCTCTTTCGAACAAACCCGCACCCCTGGCAGGCATCGACCCTTGCGGGTCCCATCACTTTTTGTGCTGACATCTCTTTGAGGCGCGCGTGGAACACAACGCGCCGTCGACTTGGGCTTGGTCCTTACCGGATAGCGAGCTACCCATTACTCGCCGTCCGCAAGCCCATGCCTACGGTGGCCGGAAATCGGCCTGGGATTCCCGACGCCCAGGGCGTCTCCGTATCCTGCGGCGGCTGGGGTCGCGAGGGCGCATATGCTGCCTCTCCCTCACGTGCGCCGCCTCCCTCTTCGCGAGCATCACTGCTTCGCTGAAGGAGGTGACGGCTCCCCATGCCCTCTCGCTCCGTACCATGGCCTGGACCAGGGCCGGACGCGAGAGATCGCCGCCACCGATCGCCTCCACGAGGACACGGCGGTGCTCCGCCCAAGCAGGGCAGACCGCCACCGTATGCTCCACCGTGTCCTCAGGGCGATCTTCGCAGTGGAAACACCCGGGCGTTTCCTCCCGCCCTATCCGAAACAGGAACCTCCCGAAACAACCGTGTCCGGTGAGGACCTGCGTCAGGCGGAAGGTGAGGACGCCATGCCGCCTCTCGAACCACTCCTCAAAGAGGGGACTTACCGCCGCAATCGTGGCGTGCCCAGCACTGGGTTGCGACAATCGCTCTCTCCATGTCACCATGAGATCCCGCCGGAGCTCTGTCCGCTGTGCCGCGATTTCCTGCGGCAGCGGAGTTACACCCCGGCGTTTGGCCTCCTCGCGCCACTCCCATATTTGCGCGAGGACCTTTGCCTCCAGATCCCATGGCGGTAATCCGGCAAGGAGGCCCGCCGCCTCGCCGGAGATCGTGCGGTATCCTCGGATCATCCGTATGGCCATGACCCTATGGGACGCCCTCAGCTTGCGAGCTGGTTGGCGCCTCAATGTAGGCGCCCACACCGGCGCCCCGTATAGGGCCATGGACCGCACGATCCCCGCGTAGAGCCTCCGGCAGGAGGCGTTTGGCCCCCCTAGATTGGGCAAGAGCCGCTTCAACGCAGCCCCGGCCCGCTCCAGTCTGGGAGCCAAACGGCGAAAATGTTCCGCGAAGTTCCACCGGCTGTCGAGGACGAGTCCTAGGTACTTCATCGTCGACTCGACGCCGATGTGAACCCCTCCCACCGTTATCTGGGAAGCCGTTTGCATGTTGAGAAACAAACTTTATGTAATTAAAGATGACGGCCAACTTCATACATACTTAAAACATTGTTCTGTTTCTGTTAATCATATGATGATGACAGAGATAAACTGATTTTTAAATACGTATGTTTAGCGCTAAATGCATTTAGTCATGTGCAAGCGGGCCTTAGTATGTAGTTCTTAACATGCTAAGTTTTTTTTTCTTTTATACCGGGTGGCAGGGACATCGACGTGCAAACTGTAACCATGAGTTCTGCACATGATTGTAGACCCCAGCGTAGACATTTTTGTAGGTTATAAAAAAAATCTGCTGTTTCATACAAAAGTGCGATAGGTCAATATTGAACAGATTTTTTTTTGTTTTTGTAATAACCGACGAACACTTTTAACGCAGGGGAGTTCAGTCTCACGTATTGAATCCATGGCAATGGGCTGAGTGTCATGTTCTTGCTACCCTGTAAACTTGTACATCTCTAATTTATTAATCCATACTTCCCTACTAATATTATAAATGCGAAAGTAACTCTGTCTGTCTGTTTGTTACGCTTTCACGCCTAAACCGTTGAACCAATCGTCACAAATTTGGCAGAGATATAGCCTGGGATATGGAGAACGACATTTTCATTTATTTACTAACCGACTTCAAAAAACAGTTTTTTTTTGAATGTATGTTCGGGCACAACTCTGTCATATACAGGGTGTTTGGCAGAACGTTGAACATACGAAAATGGTAGATAGGTGGGGTCATCTACTACTTACTCAGCCCTAATTTATTTGGGCCTGGCCCCCTGGATATTTAAATTTTTTAAATACACTTTAAAGTTAAGAAAGTGGTGAAACTAGAAGAAAGCAAAAAAAAAAATTTAAATATCCAGGGGGCCAGGCCCAAATAAATTAGGGCTGAGTAAGTAGTAGATGACCCCACCTATCTACCATTTTCGTATGTTCAACGTTCTGCCAAACACCCTGTATAGACGGATTTACAAAATTATTTTTTTGTTCTAAAAGCGTATATTTCGAAATGGTCCCATTAACATTTCATATAGATTTGATGACGAGTTTCGGAGACAGACAACGGAACTGTTAAAAAATGACTGCAAATCAACCGCGAGTGCTTTTATCGCATAAATAATATTTTGGGCACGCCACGATTGCGGCGGTAAGTCCCCTCTTTGAGGAGTGGATTGAGGCACCACGGCGTCCTCACCTTCCACCTGACGCAGGTCCTCACCGGACACGGATATTTCGGGAGGTATCTGTTTCGGATAAGGCAGGAGGAAACGCCCGTGTGTTCTATGTTCTATGTTACGGGTTTGGTTTCCGCACTGTCCTTCAAGTGGACCATTGTGCGTGAGCCATGGCGGCCTTTTGGTGTTATTATAGACAGCCCACCTCCCTCCAGAAGTTGACTCCTGGTTTGTTGAGAATATCCGTGTAACATTTGGGTGCCCTGAGGGTTTTTGTTCTAATCTGGGCTACGCCTGTGCATTCGAAAAGTACATGCGCAACGGTTTCCTCGGCCTCCATGCAAACCCTGCACAAGGGGCTGTCTGTTATGCCTATTGTGTACAAGTGTTTGTTTAGCGGGCAGTGTCCTTTGATGGTTCTAGTCAACAGACGCAGATCTTTTCTGTCCAGGCGTAACAGACGTCTGTCATACATAAAGGATACGTGCCTGACCCACCTTGTTTAGCTTTTACATAGGTCCAAAACAATTTCGGGTTACCTTTGAGTACGTCCTCTATAAGCCATTGCAGACAGTAGCAAGGTCATCACGTTTACCAATAAATTTTTAATTCAATTTTATTCAATAGATTATTTTAAATCTCGTAGCGTTTTCTGGTTTTTATTTTAGAATTTAACATTTTAATTAGGTTACGGTTAAACCATGGTGGATGTTTACTGTGTATGGGTACTTTAGTAGGTATAAATCTTTGTATATCCGAATTAATAATGCCGTAAAAAATCTGTAACATCTCATTGACATCGTGCTTACTCACAAATAATTCCTCCCAGTTAAGTTCCCCTAAAAACTTACGAATCGGTATATAATTTGTTTTACGAAAGTCAGGCTGTCCTTACAATATTGTAAGGAAGTTTGGCGGCCTTGTTCAGGGAAATTACAATATCAAGGAGTGGGTAATGCTGATCACACTACTACTTTTTTACGCGATAACCGACATCCATGCAGGCGGAGCCGCGGGCAAAAGGCATTATTATAAATGGGAAATTATCTCTGTCTGTCTGTCTGTTACGCTTTTGCGCCTAAACCACTGAACAGATTTTAATGATATTCAGTACAGAGATAGACTAGACCTTGGGAAAGGACATAGGCTACCTTTGTTGTAATGCAAGTGTGTATGGGAGTTGGTTATTATAGGAAACAAACCCACGAAACTTTGTATTGATATAGGCACTTGATAGAAAGTAAATCAATATTTTTGTTCTATTGATTTTAAAATTTTGACCTACATGGGGAAGAAATAGATGATGAAAGTTCGTATGGAATTCCAAACAAATCTATTTATGAAAAGGATGGAATAACAAAAAAACGTAGTTTGTAAAAAATATATTAAAATAAGCTATATTTACAATAAACCACAGCAGCTAGTATGTACATTATTTGCAAGATATTATGTATCCTAAAAATTAAAATGCTGCTATTCATATATAACATT
The DNA here is from genome assembly GCA_949987655.1 of Polymixis flavicincta. Classification (NCBI taxonomy): domain Eukaryota; kingdom Metazoa; phylum Arthropoda; class Insecta; order Lepidoptera; family Noctuidae; genus Polymixis; species Polymixis flavicincta. The sequence goes on along the minus strand of OX465182.1, from coordinate 24,965,404 downwards.
TTAACTATTCCACGCGAACGAAGTCGCGGGCAAAACCTATACCTAATTATATTTTAGTGTTAGATTGTACATTGTATTGAAGATTTTTTATATTACTTATTATACTACTGTTCGCGACGATAGATCGTGGTGGAGCAAAATGAAAGATTGAGTGGACTGTATAACATGTATATAATTATATTACTATGAGATTACAACGGTTAACTGGGTCGGTTGGAAATGCAAACAAGATATTGTTATGTACGTTAAGAGGCGCAACCGTAACACGCAGGCGAGCCGTGCGTGGAAGCGTGCAACAGCTGACTAGTGTGGCGCGCGGCGATGTTGAGATGGGTGGACTCAACAACTACTTCATCGTAATATACGATTTAAATAATTCAAAGCACGAACCGTTTGAGAGGGCAGGTTCGCTAAATCAAAGATACTTACTGAGAATATATTTTTGCGAAACCTGGAAAGGTTGGTCTTCCCTGAAATAAAACGCGTAGGTAACTTTTTAAAACAACCATCCCGAATCTCGACTATCCTAAAATAAATCTTCTCATGCATGAGTAAATTTTCTCTAGTACTTATTACTTGTAACATTTGGTAGTCGTAAGACTGCAAGTCGGCAATATAGGTAATGTTGTTCACAACATAATAAATCGACGATGCTAACTAGTTAGCCAGACAAGTTATGAACAATTTTTTTTATCGATTCACTAATTAATTGTACGAGAAAAACAGCGTGTTTTCTACACATATGTATGTAATATATAACATACATATATATGACCGATTTTGTTTAAACGAAATCGGACAAAGGACTAATTGGCGAGGTGTTCCGTGTCAAACAAAACTAAATAGGTACGTCGCGGTAAACCTATGTGAAATACGAATAAAACACATGTGAAAATGGTTGCAGTCATTTTATTATTGATAGCTCAAGTCTTTGTTTTCAAACTGAAAGCTATGTATTTACAAATTGTGTTTATTCTGATGGAGTGCCTGTTCTTCTTACTCTTTGGTAAGTTAATGTACTACTAGGTGGAAACATGACGACGTACTGATCATACAACGTTGTTCTTGTGCATTTTGGTGCTACAATGCATACTGTATTAGAGATCCTAAATTACTCCATCAACGAAACAGATTAAACAAGGCTCGATTCGTAAAAAATGATGTGCGACTGAGTTTTATCTGCGAAATATACTCAGGAACAAGTAAAAAATTACGAAGCTTTGGCGTACCTACTCGTATACCTGATTCAACGTCGCCAGATTAATTATTTAAAAACAAGAACCTGTTTATTGCAACGCACTATATTTTGGCAAATATTCCTGAAACACGCTCTCCCACAAGTCGTTCTCTTCCTTGTCCGGTGATTGGCCAGCAACCAGCTGATTGCCAATATCCAGGTAATCCTGCGCAGCCAAAGTGTATGGCTTCCATTTCACTCCAAGGCTGTTATCTGGGGTCGGGTTTCTAAAAACAACGTAAAATTTAAAAAATTTGTAATAATGCATATTTTCGTCACTATGATCATGCAGAATGACCAAGCATCTACGTTTTGAAAAAATAAAATGCGTTTAAATCCTTGGAGCTCGGTTCCTTCACTGTGATGAAGATAATTTAATAAGATGAAGCTTGGTCATGAAGGTCTTAATTACTCGATCGACGATTGATTGATAATAAAATAATATCACATGAACCTAACGTTAGGCTTAATTGGATCTTGCTAGGAGATTGGTGTAACCTTTAATGTATGTAGTTGTAGGTACATACATTGGTTACAAAATTAGCGATTCACTTACCCGTCTTTGGCGAAATTCGTCCAGAGCTTAGTGACCCTGTCAATCAATTTGAAAGTGTCCGATTTTTTATCAACTTTCGTAGTGAAAAGTTGTACTGGGAAGAGATATGTCAAATCATCACAATGAGACACCACCTCCATATTTTTAGTAAGATGGTCGACGCCAAACACACTGCTGAAACAGTTCCTCTCAGATTTACAATTGAATTTGTATAAGTACACTTTATTCTTCCTTGAGTTCAGTTTAGCTGATAACATCACTCCATATACGAACATGTCAGTACTTAAGAACTTCATCATTTTTACAGAATTTTTCATTGAGACATCGTTATCCTTGAAATAGTATTTTTGTATCTTTTTTGCAGCTTTCAATTGATCACCAATAGTACAGTTTGTCTGAATAATTTTGGGGGCAAAGACTTCACGGTAGCGTTCAGCCTTGGCAACTATATCTTCCAAAGGACCACCAATGGCTATTGCTATCAGTCCTTCGTCTTGGGTATAGCCGGTCATGATATCGACACCTTCATGTGTTTTATTTCGAATTGCGTCAGTGACATCTCCATAGAAGAACCTTTCTTTTCCAAAATCTTTCTCATTTGCTATGCCAAAATGGATTTCATAAGGTTTTTGTGCTAGAGTAACCTGAAGATTCAAATTAACAAGACCCTCGAGAGGTTGTTTTTTGAAGAATTCGTATAGCTCTTGGTCGTTTTCTGACTGGAAACCTAATTGTTTGGCTAAAAGCAAAGCTTTTTCTCGTGGTTCGAACGCTCGTGACCAAAAGCATGTAGCTGCTCCACTCTGAGTTATTGCTCGCCTAAACAAGCCTTTAGACATTGGTGATACTAAATGATAGGAAACACTTCCGGCTCCAGCACTTTCTCCAAAAATTGTGATGTTCTCAGGATTTCCGCCAAATTTAACAATATTTTTCTTCACCCATCTGAGTGCAGCTACTTGGTCCTTCATGCCAGCGTTACCGGGGACCTCTTCGGTATCAAGACATAGGAATCCAAGGACCTCCAGTCTGTAGTTTATTGTGACCAAAACTATATCGTGTCTGACAAGGAATTCTGGCCCGTATAGGTCATCATTACCACTTCCCCAGACAAATCCTCCGCCGTGAATCCAAACCATAACAGGAATTGGATTGCTGGGTTTAACGTCTGGTGTATAAATATTGAGATACAAGCAGTCCTCACTCATATTTGCTAGATTAGGGTTGATTGAGTTGTACTGGTAGCAAACTGGGCCAAAATCGTATGCTTTGCGTACACCTTGCCATGGTTTAATTGACTGTGGAGCCTGAAATGGAATTAGAAAACGTTCTCATAAAGTAAAAGAAATCTAAGGTTTTAGGACTTTTAATGAGAAATAAAATGTTTATTTTATTTCTTTTTAGTTATCGGAAAGATTTTCATGACAAAGACGATTGAAAATGATTTATTAGAAGAAGAAGATTACCTTACTTTGTAGAGTGGTGCAAAACGCATTTTTTTATTGTAAATGATCAAGATCAAGATTTATTGATAAATACCGTTGCTTTATGGGTACGACTTATTTGAAATGTACCTTCCTTTGCTTGTTTTAACATAAGTTATATCCTATGGAACTCTGCAATAGCGAAGCTTTCTATTATTGAAATAATTTCTGAAGTCGGATGTGGATTCGGAGATTACCTCCTACATAATTATAAACTTAACAAAGTTTACTTTTTTTACAGATAAATATTAATCTTGATAATTCGACAGCGCACTGTCTGCCAATCAATCAGTCAGTAACAAAACTCTTTTTGTAAATTTCTCTTACTTTGAACCGGAGGTCTCCTATGGGCGGCTGCGCGTACGGGATGCCCTTGAAGCTGCAGTACGAGCCGCCATACTCGTTGCTGACCAGCTCTCCCTCCAGCAAACCTTCACTCACTCTCACTTGCACCATCTTCAGACTTCTTCAACAAACTTCTGTTCTGAAGTATATTCCTTGAAAAAGTATTGATAACTAAATTGAAATCCGGTTGTTGATCCATAAATAGCTAACAAATCACCGACAAAAAAGAAATCTGAACTTGAAGTCATTTATTTATGAACTGTCTAGATTTATAGCCTCTTGCTACTTGTTACCTAATCGGCCAGAGTCTCGAATATTAGTTTCTCCACTTGCCTCGACTACCGAATGTATGCATACTAATTCTAACACTAAAAAAAACTAGGTATTGAATAAAAATTAAAATAATATCTGGTAAAAACAAATTATCATTGTGTAAGTTTGATATATTAATTTAATTTATCACCGTTACTAATCAATTTGAACCGACCAGCGTCCGCTGTGGAGCGAACAAGGGACGCTATTTATACTACTGTGATGAAATTGAGGTGTTTGTTAGATTGCTTATTATTGCACTGTAGACTCATCAAGTATGTACTGACACGCCTCACTAATAGCAGTTCAGAGAAGTGTACGCTTCAGTCAACAAAGATAACGATGGCTAACATACATACATAGATAGATATGCACGACACAGCTGTTTTATCATCAAAGTCAATCGTCCGTCTGTTTACCTTTCAATTATTTTGTTTTGCTACATGTCATATGAATATGAATTGACCTTGACTTTGATCGCGAAATATTATTTATATCATTGTTTACTTCGAAAAGTAAACGAGCAGTCACGGCCAGTATGCTTGTATATCTGACAAAGTATTAGCATTAGTCATTTACCTGAAACTGACATGAACATGACATATCAGAGTGGAGCGGGCCGGGGCTGCCTTGAAGCGGCTCCTGCTCAATCTAGGGGGCCAAACGCCTCTCTCGCGCGTCCGGCCCTGGTCCAGGCCATGGTACGGAGCGAGAGGGCATGGGTAGCCGTCATCTCCTTCAGCGAAGCAGTGATACTCGTGAAGAGGGAGGAGGCGCACGTGAGGGAGCGGCAGTCTATGCGCCCTCGCGACGCTAGCCGCCGCAGGATACGGAGACGCCCTGGGCGTCGGGAATCCCAGGCCGATTTCCGGCCACCGTAGGCATGAGCTTGTGGACGGCGAGTAATGGGTAGCTCGCAGTCCGGTAAGGACCAAGCCCAAGTCGACGGCGCGTTGTGTTCCACGCGCACCTCAAAGAGATATCAGCACAAACGTGATGGGGCCCGCAAGGGCCGATGCCTGCCAGGGGTGCGGCTTTGTTCGAAAGAGATACCACAGCCCCTGGCATACGGGCTACTGAAGGAACACGGGTGGGTTTTAGTCAGTAAAAGTCTGACACGCCCTCCTGCTCCACCCAGAGCGGGAGAAGTTATTTGATGATGTCCCACCCAAAAAATATATAAAAAAACAAAAATTACATGTAAAACTAAACTAAAATAGAAGAGATAAACGATTGAATAAAATTAGTCAAAATAAGGTAAAAGTAGATAAAATTAGGCACAAATCAAAATCAAAAGTCATTTATTCAAATTAGGCTGAGAATCAGCACTTTTCGAACGTCAAAATACATAAGACAGTCCCGCAAAAACGCCCACCCTTCGATTACATTATATCAGAACATTAGATAAAATTCATTAATAAGTAAAAAGATGAAATTGAGATACAGCATTATCATTATCAAGATAAAATCGGGATACAAAACTATTTATTAAAATATAAAAATTTACTCCATAGAGATTGTACTGGGAGTGGCAATGGACTCCAGGTATCCAATAGCCGTGTTCAGGAATCTCAGTTCAGTACTCGTGAAAACATCTAAGGATTCGTCATATAGCAAAATGTTGTAAATATGGGTGAGGGCTTGGTACAATGGCCAGTCCATTCAGGGGTTATGGTACTGGTTTGCGGTATTGAGAAAACGCGGGGCGAGGGCGAGGGCGAAGCGTGTGTCTAATAGGTGGTGGGATGCTAAAGGGGATGAACTGTAGTAACGAGGAATTGTAGTGGGCACCACGAATTAAGCGGAGAAATACTTGACCAGACCAAGATTTCTCCTAACTTCTAAACTTTGGTACCCCACCATACCCAGTACAAATGGTGTTGGGTACATGTACGGGTAACAACCATAAAGTTTTAAGTACAGGTAGCGGACAAAACACTTCTGAACCTTTTTGATAACCAGTGTGTACAATTTTTCGGGGTGTTCCAGGTTTGATTGTTAGTCTCGAATAAGCTGCGGATGAAGGAGTTGTACAAATGGTTATTGCTTGACGATCAGTAAAAATCGTGGCCTGACGCAAGACAAAACCTAAGTTTTTTCGTGATTTGTTGCAGGTCTGCATTATGTGCTGGTTAAATGTTATGTGTGGATCAAAGCGAGCACCCAGATCGCGTACGGTTAAAGCGCAGTTCAGGGGTTCATTGTTCATTGTGTAGATGTTGGCTTTTGTGTAGGTCAGGTTAGCTACTGGAACAGCAACTTTGACATCATCAGCATACATTAAGACTGTGGAGTGTTTTACATATGTGGGAAGACACTATGAGAAAAAAAGGGGCCCGAGGTTAGTGCCCTGCCCTATGCCCGAAGTGACCAAGTAGCGCTCCGATTTGGCATTTTTGTGTGATACAAATTGCTTGCGGTCGGGCAGATAGTTTGCGAAGAATTTTAGTGACATTTCAGAGAAACCTGCCAATGCCAGTTTAACAAGAAGTATGTCGTTGTCAACACGTATATGAAAACTAGCCAAGTCAGACCTTAGGCTACAATATATTATCCTATACTCTAAAGGTTTAGGTAGTTAAAAAAGGGTAAACAAAAAAAACCACGTGACTCATAGATGCTAAACCTTTTATTTCACGTTACTCATAGATGCTAAATCATATTAATTATAGTCACATATATATTTATAGTCTCTATTTTGAATCTGATTCTGATGAACTCTCTGTCCCAATAATAATAAAGCGTTCAGTTACCAGCCTCGGGTTCACTCATTTTTCCACGATACGAATTTAAAACCCAATAACGATAAATAACAAAAACGAACAATAACTAAATAACAAAAACAAAACAAGGAAACAAGCTAATTTTATCACAATTCAACAAAACCAAAACGCACGGATACAATCGCAATGTCGATAACGCTGTCAACAAAGGCGTCTGGTTAACCGACTAAACGTAATACCTGCCAATTCAGTTGCCAGACTAGGTCACAGTTGTACTCTTCAATTTAGCAATGTTATCTAATTAGTTGTATTTTCTAAAAGGTTTGGGGAACCTGTCTTTTTGGGCTCTTTATAATAGACAGATTACAAAATGTTATATTATTATTATAAATCTAACAAAAAAATTGTACTAAAGCAGTTACATCTACGAAAAGTTGTTTAAGAATAAATGATAAAGTTTAACATACTATAATAAAAGGGGAAACTATCATGTGATCGAAAATAAATTTAATTTTGTTCTAATGTATTTTTTAACAAGAAAGTGTCAACTATAAAAAACCCTTTTTACGATTTGTTTACCCTTTTTTAACTACCTAAACCTTTAGAGTAGATATTTTATGTAAGTATAAATAAATTTCAGAACTAACCATTGAACTTGGCACCCATTTATATCTCACTTCTTTTGTCGTTGAAGCCAACAACCAAGGCTTTTTTTTTTTTTTTTGGGTGGGAAATCATCAAATAACTTCTCCCGCTCTGGGTGGAGCAGGAGGGCGTGTCAGACTTTTACTGACTAAAACCCACCCGTGTTCCTTCAGTAGCCCTTAAGCCAGGGGCTGTGGTGTCTCTTTCGAACAAACCCGCACCCCTGGCAGGCATCGACCCTTGCGGGCCCCATCACTTTTTGTACTGAAATCTCTTTGAGGCGCGCGTGGAACACAACGCGCCGTCGACTTGGGCTTGGTCCTTACCGGACAGCGAGCTACCCATTACTCGCCGTCCGCAAGCCCATGCCTCCGGTGGCCGGAAATCGGCCTGGGATTCCCGACGCCCAGGGCGTCTCCTTATCCTGCGGCGGCTAGGGTCGCGAGGGCGCATAGAACTGCCTCTCCCTCACGTGCGCCGCCTCCCTCTTCGCGAGCATCACTGCTTCGCTGAAGGAGGTGACGGCTCCCCATGCCCTCTCGCTCCGTACCATGGCCTGGACCAGGGCCGGACGCGAGAGATCGCCGCCGCCGATCGCCTCCACGAGGACACGGCGGTGCTCCGCCCAAGCAGGGCAGACCGCCACCGTGTGCTCCACCGTGTTCTCAGGGCGATCTTCGCAGTGGAAACACCCGGTCGTTTCCTCCCGCCCTATCCGAAACAGGAACCTCCCGAAACAACCGTGTCCGGTGAGGACCTGCGTCAGGCGGAAGGTGAGGACGCCATGCCGCCTCTCAAACCACTCCTCAAAGAGGGGATTTACCGCCGCAACCGTGGCGTGCCCAAACAACCAAGGCTGAAATCATAATATTGAACTTGGGTCTCATTTCACATTTACGTTTTTGATGGGATATCTTTACTTTTTGTACATAAACTATTATTAGGTACTTATTTATAACAAAATTAATACCATATGGTTTTTACAGGCACTAAGTATATACCTAAGTGTTCATAATGGAATCAATTAAGTGAAAAATTATAGTAAAATGATAAAAATTTACCAGTTCCTGATTTATTCCTTTGTATTCACCTAATTACCTAGGGGAGGTCTGCCCAAAACGGGTAAGCTAAGGTTGATGATTAAAAAAACAGTTTTTAGATACAAATTGAACGTTTATTTGTACGTTTTGAAATATTTAGTTATCAAGGACCATAACATAAATGACATATTTATTAGTTTTGTACATTATGAATACAAAAATAACAAAAAACTTTACCATTCGAATTACCCGTTTTACCCGTAGGGGGGGCCTAAAGCAGGTAGGGCTTTTGGGCAAAGCGGGTAGGTACGGCGCAGACTAACTTCCGAATGACCCATCTTGAAGCCTGACGCAGGTCCTCACCGAACACGGTTGTTTCGGGAGGTTCCTGTTTCGGATAAGGCGGGAGGAAACGCCCGGGTGTTTCCATTGCGAAAATCGCCCTGAGGACACGGTGGAGCATACGGTGGAGGTCTGCCCGGCTTGGGCGGAGCACCTCCGTTTCCTTGTGGAGGCGATCTCTCGCGTCCGGCCCTGGTCCAGGCCGTGGTACGGAGCGAGAGTGCATGGGTAGCCGTCGCTTCCTTCTGCAAAGCAGTGATGCTCGCGAAGAGGGAGGCGGCGCACGTGAGGGAGAGCCCTATAAGCGCCCTCAAGGCCGTAATCTCCGCAAGAGACGCCCTGGGCGTCGGCAATCCCAGGCTGATTCCCGGTCACCGTAGGCGTGGGCTTGTGGACGGTGAGAAATGGGTACCTAGCTCGCTGTCCGTTAAGGACCAAACCCGGGTCGATGGCGCGTTGTGTTTCACGCAAGCCTCAAAGAGATCTCAGCACAAACTGATAGGGCCCGCAAGGGCCGATGCCTGCCAGGGGTGCGGGTTGTTCGAAATAGATACCGTGGCCCCTGGTACACAGGCTACTGAGGGAACACGGTTGGGTTTTAGTCAGTAAAAGTCTGACACGCACTCCTGCTCCACCCAGAGTGGGAGAAGTTATTTGATGATTTCCCAAACTCTAATTCTTGAGCTGCTGTAAAAACTGTTGTGAATCTTCCTAGTTTCTTTTGGACAACCTTTTTCCATGTCTCTGTAATGCCGAAAGGTTGATGCCATATTTTTTGGCTGCACCATTGACGAAAGTTTTGAAACCTAGTTCTATTGAAAGCTTCATAACTTCCTCATCCCACGACGCATTTGCAGTCTTTCTTTTAATATTTAGGTAACCATCTACAAAAGTAAAAGAATTAGTAAACACTCAATAAAACTATAAAGGGCAAATCGGGTATGGGCAAAACGGGTACCTGCTTTACCCCTACCCTTTTTGCCCACAAGCATGTTTTTTTTTCAATGACTCATATCTTTAAAACCGAAATAATAAACACCAACCTACTGCACAAATAAAACGTCCATTAATTGCAAAAAAATATCACAAAACTTGTAAAAACATATTGTAGACCATTTTCGAGTATTCAAAAGTAATGTTACTCAATTTTTTTTAGTGGGTATAGCACAAAACTTTGTTCTTGTCTTACCGTGAACTCATGTTTGCCAGAGAAGCGCGCCGACTGCCTGTGATTGGCGAGCGGTAGGCACCGCGCCCTGCACGTACACATTCTCAATAGCACTAACGGCGCGCAATTTAAAACGCATACCCGTTTTAGGCGGGCTACCCGTTTTAGGCTTACCTCCCCTATCTGCATGCCAAATTTGAACTTTCTAGGTCATCTGGAACTGTGTTAGAGTTTTGAAGGTCAGTCAGTGATAAAAATGACGTTTTTTCGACGTTAACATCTAACTAACCGTTTGAGATATGTTTATGAAATTTGGAGCACATATGCATCTCGCAAGTCTCAATATATGAGCCAAATTTGATACGTTTATGTGAAACAGTTTTTGAGTTATGAGGAGGGCAAAAGTGGCTCCAAATGGTTCGTGTAATATTTATTACACACGGTGCTGCTCGCCAGTTCTGTTACTTGAACTTGGCTTGACACGCTAGCGCGTGTCTAGATAATAGGGACAATAAACAGATTTGTATTCGGTTCCACTCTCGGCGACTTTGACATATTATAGTAGCAGACGATTTTATGCCTAGACTAAAAAGGGCGAATTGACAATAATCTTGTGATTCGCCCATATTTACCTTGAGAGTTAGCTTTAAGGGGTACTGTGTTAAATGTTATGGTAAAATACCTTGTGATTGTGATATATTGCAATTAAATTAGAGGTAAAAAAAACTCGTATTAAAAATACACTTTGTTATTAAATGTACACTTTGTAAACAAGCATATTACAAATTAGAGGATTATATCCAAAATAAGAATGCTTCGAAACATGCTGGTCCTGCTCCATAGGACAATCTAGAGTCTAGACAAAATAAAACTGGTTGCTAATTAAATTGTATAATGAATTATATTTATGACATTGATTTACACTCCGTGATTACTATACCTCACAAACTGACTTATTACTTGTTAATATTCTAGGAAAATTGTATATTTATTTTTAAAATGTTTGTAAAAAATGTGAGCACCATGTATCTATTATCTATCTATTATAAATAAAAAGAAAAGTCCTGACTGACTGACTCATCAACGCCCAGCCCGAACCTGGCCTGACCTAGAAAGCTGTTTTTTTTTTTTTTTTGCATTTTTTGCAATTCAACCCCTAAGGGAGTTAAATAGGGGAGGAAAGTTGCGCGCGGGCGAAGCCGCTGGCAAAAGCTAGTCTATCATTAAATTAATTTATCTGTCATTACTTCACTTTAATTCTTTTTACCTATTTTGGTATGGTAATTTTATTCTAGGTGCATCGTTTTCACACATTCTTCTACCTGTCTATTGATTGTATGTAAAATTTTGTACTTTGGTGGAATTTCTGGCCCATTCTGCTCCATACGAAACTACATTTTAGAAGGGGCGACTAGAATCGATTCTATTTTAATATAAATGTTGACGTTCAAAGGTGCCTTTTAAGTGCCTAATTGAAATAAATGCTTTGACCTTGACTTTGAAAAAATATATGAGAATGCTTTAATAATATAACAAGTAAAACTTAACAACTAGTGGTTGGAGCCTCCTTTTAAACAGATAAGCCTGTGTTAGGAGATTCCGCTCTTCCAGAACTTAAATGAATATTTTTACTTGTTTTATGCAAAGCTCATATATCGAAGAAAAACCACATCTTTGCTACGTTTTAATTTTGTAATGAATAGTGAAACAACAACTTTTGAACAAAACATGACCCAGAGAGCCCTTGCATTCAAAATGGTTAAAACAATAATAATATTATACTTCTCAAAGTAAATATTCATTTCAAAGTGTTTATAATAATTATCAAATGTCAAAGACAAAAACAAAAAAAAAAGAACATTCAGTATGCAAAAAGAGCAGGTTAATCCCAAGCTTTTTTGTTAAAACAAGAAATGAGTACCACAAAACCTGCAGTGCGGGATGTCAGAAAAAAACAAACTGCGATATTTTCTCAGATTCGAAGTTTAAAATGTGTTAAAAATATATGATGACAATTTGCTTACCTAAAAAGGTTGGAATGGAAATCAAAAAAGTTTTTAACCGTAGCGAATTTACGCTACAGTACCTACCAAGTAAAGGAAAAAGTGGTAGTCACATCCAAAAGTGGTAGTGGTGGTCGCATCTTTCTTTCTTTCTTTCTTTCTTTCTTTAGTAAAAATAAAAAAATCAAGGTAACCGACAGCTCGAAGAACTGCCAAACTTGTAGCAGTATGCAAGGCACATTGCTCGCAGAACAGATGGCCGATCCCACCCCGAGTGGGTTCCCGCATTGTCGTTGCAGGGGGGCTCAGTAGCCGTGGACTGCCAGCCACGGTGAAGCCAAGAGGAAACCAAAGGTGGGGCCGCTCGTCAGGGCTTTTGCCTTCAAAGCCAATGACGTAGCGGCCAAAAAGTAGGTTGCGGTGAGGTGCACCGCAACTGAGGTGGGCCGCGGTGTCGAATGGGAGGCATCGCGGCTGAGGGTTACGGGCTGCGGCAGAGGAAGACTGCCGGTGCTTCTGAGAAGCGCTCTTCCCTTCCGTGGCCTGGACGGGGCCGCCACCGTTTGATGGCGGACGCGGTGGGGCCGCAGAGGAAGAGGAGCGTCGGTATAGCGTTGGCCGCTCTCCCTATCCCCTGCGGCCGAAAAGTGGTAAAAGGGACGGCGCGTTGTGTTCCACACGCACGCCGTCAGAGTTGTCAGCAACCACTGGTGGGGTCCGCAAGGGCCGATGCCCGCCAGGGGAGCGGGTTGTTCGAAAGAGTTACCGCCGCCCCTGGCACACGGACAACTGAGGGAATACGGGGGAGTTTTAGTCAGTAAAAGTCTGACATGCCCTCCTGCTCTACCCAGCAGGAGAAGTCATTTGATGATTACCCAACCAAAAAAAAAAAAAAACAGATTGTCGATGGGACCGAAAAGTTCTAGAGTGGCGACCGCGTACCCGAAGACGTAAAGTTCGAAGGCCTCCCACAAGGTGGACCGATGACTTTTGAGGGCTGCAGGATTCGCTGGATGCAGGAAGAACAGAAGCGGTCGAAGTGGAGGAGCTTAGGCCTATGTCCAGCAGTGGACGTCTTTCGGCTGAAATGTTGATGAATGAGTAATCTCATGAAAGCGGTTAATAGCTCTAAATAATTGATGTGTTTTTCGCGTTCGCTGTTCGACCACTGCCCACTTGCGTTTTCACCATCACAGGAGGCGCCCCATCCCGTTCTTGAGGCGTCAGAAAATATTTCGATGCTATAGTTGTCATCTCTAATACGGTGGTTCGAATTATCAATAACCTTTAACCACCAATGGAAGTCAGGCATTAATGTATCAGGGAGAATCATTTGCTTGTTATAATCTTCATTACCCATAAGATTTAAAAATTTGCACGGCTCAAATTGTTTAGTGTGTACTCAGCCGTATTCCACAGCTGGGCAGGCTGACACTAATATACCTATTAATTGTGCGAAGGTTCTAATTTTGCAACTTCTCATGTTAATAAATTTACAGATCTCGTTTTTAATACGCGTTCTTTTATCTGTAGGTAACCTAATTTCTAACTTGGCCGAATTTATAATTACTCCTAAAAATTTGCATATAGTAGAAGGATACAGACTGCTTTTTTCATTATTGATAATAAAACATAAGGAACAAAGAAATTTATTTGTGATTGCAACATTAGTTTTACAATTATAGCATGTATTTGCTATTAATCATCTAAGTAGAGGGTAGGTAAAAAACCCGCGGATCGCAATAATTTTACAACCGGTTTCATTATTTTTGTAAACAAGTATAGAGCTGTATTCAAACCGAGTGGCAATGCATTGAATTCGAATAATTGGTTATTAAACGAGAATCTAAGACATTTCCGGGAATTTTCATGAATTTTAATAGAAAAGTAAGCATCTTTTATGTCTAAGGTCGTCATATAGCAGTCCTTAGTAACAAGTTTTAAAGCAGTTCTTAAGTCCTCTAATTTAAAATGGTGTGTATTAATGAACTTATTAAAAAAATTGTGGTTTAATCTGAACCTCATTTTTCCATTTGGTTTAGGAGTGAGGAACACGCTAGATACGAATTGATCTGGGCACGGGTCACATTTCGATATGGCTCCTATTTGTAGTAAGCTATTAATAGCTTCGGAAAAATGAGTAAACTCAGAAGTAGAATATCTTTGCTCAGCAGGTACTACCTTCTGGATGACCTGAGAGGAAAATGTGAGTTTATATCCATCAGTCCACGACAGTATCGATTGGTCGCTAGTTATAAGCGACCATTGTTTGTGAAAGTATGTCAACCTGGCGACCTGCGTACTTAACTGGATCTAGTAGCGGCGCTGCGGCTGGCGCTGAGGCGTCAACCTCCTCGATGAGCTGGCGGGCGGCGGCGGCGGCGGCCGCGGCGCTGCTGGCTTGCGGCTCCTCGGCGCGGCTCCCAGCGGCCTGCGCGCTGGAGCAGCTCTTCGGTTTCGGGTTCTTCGGTTTCGGTTCGGTGTAGTGCTACTTAAAGCGTCCTTCATGTCCCGTTTTAGCGCAGATAAAATAAAGTTTCTGCGGGTAACTGAGTCATAATGTTGGACGTCGCAAAGGATTCGCGCAGCGTCCATTGGTTTGGGTAAGAACTCATTGCTTTTTGAAATGAGTTGACTGGTAATTACCTGGCCCAAGCAGGAGATAGCACTCGCCATTTGCTCCTGTTTGATGACTATGGCTTTGTCACGCATTGCTGCGGCTTCCGGAATCGCTGCTTTTAACTCCGCGTTCAACGCTGGTGCACCAATATAACGACAGTTCGATGGTACCAAATATTTGGCTATTAACGCTTTCCTACAATCCTTCTCAAAACCCTCGGTTGCGATGTGCTGGAAGCGTTTAGTTTTTTCTTTATGTAAATCTGGTCCATACATCACAGGTACTATCAAGATTCACTAATGCAGTCGCATACTAAGGGCTATATTGCAATGAAGTGGCGGTCCAGGCCGTACCTACAGCTGTGTGCATAAGTGATGTATTTACACAAAACTCACCGCTCCACTCACACACTGGCGTTACTCTCTGTATTTTATACATACCATCGGCGACGACAGACATGACCTTGGTCGGTTCATACCATTGCTAAAATTTACTTTTATAATTTGAGTTCCGGTAGCGTGCAGCGTATCGTCTTGGATTAAGAAACTCATAGGTCTGGGTTCAAATCTCGCGATGAAGCTTTAATTTTTCTTTTCAACAATCATCTTCATCTGTTCTTTTATTATTCGATTTATTAATACACCAGAATAATAATGTAATTTTTTTTTATTATTACTCGTATTGTTATTTAAAGGTTTACCAATAATAAATGATTACAAAATGTTTATTCGTTATAACTTCATGAAGAATGTATAAAAAGAACTAATAATAACTTCTTGTTAAAACAGTTTATTTTCTCTTATAGAACAATTTATTGAAGTAAATAAGCTAGTTGGTGAACTATGATAATCAGGCTATTGTATCTTAGTAATATAATAATATTGTGCTGTGTATATAGTATTATAGCCTATAGAAATTGCTTATTATAAGAAGGTCGTAAGTTAAAGCGAAGTGTCAATCTATTGCTTTTTGAGATTGGGGCACCATTAGTGAGGGCTACTGTACCGACGGGTCTTCCCCCAGGATGACCATCGTGTCTTGGTCTAGGTACGTGTTGATGATGTCCTCTGACGCTTCTGTCGAAGTACTAGGTTTGTCCTGCAGATTTGCAGGGTCGATTGATATGACGGGATCCAGTGATAAGATATGATCAACTGGAATTGCAGAATCAGTTGGGTCAACAGGAACGGCGATAAACTCATTAGGTGGATAACTGATCTCCGGAGAGTTTTGTAACCAATCTTCTGGTTCGATACCAGTGTATTCTAAAAAGAAACACAAAGTAGGTAGAAGTTCTTGCGATACAGGATAAGTTTTTATCCAGTGCGCAAATTTTAACCATGAATTCAGCATATCATTCTAGAGCCCCTAGGGCAGAAATTTTTCACTGGTTGTACAAAAAAAAACAGCTGTTTCATAGAAAAGTACAATACCTACGCGGTCAAAATGTATGGAATAGCAGATTTTTTTTTGTGTAACCGGCGATAAATTTCTGCGGTAGGGGGTCTAGAATGATATACTGAATTCATGGTTAAAATTTGCGCACTGGATAAAAACTTTTCCTGTATAAGATCTTTTTTTTTTGTATTATCCTAGCTAATTTTTCTTTGTAAAGTTTCGGGCAGCAATAAAGACCCAATCGGATTGTTTACAACGACAGAAAGTGACGAAAGTTTAACTAGTAGTTAAAGGCTATCGTAAAACTTAATTGGGTGGTTTATAATTAGTCCTTGCGTTGGGACAGCCCACAGACAGCCCGGAGTGCAAGACTTATTCAAACGTAAATACGTTTAGCAATAACACTTTTTTATTGAGTATCGATAGTAAAGTTAATGCGTCGGAAAACCCATAGGTAGCCCGGAGTGCAAAACTTAAATTTAACGTAAATACGTTATTTTAATAGTCGGTAGGAACACGTGCACACTGTTACTAACCTGTTTGTTCATACGAAGTACTCGCGATCGGAGGCGTTGCGTCTTGTGAAGGCGGATATATAGACGCCGCAACCTGCGTTCATATTTGTTTTACAGATATTTCTTTGTTAGGTGTTCGTAATCAACCACACTCTTTCTTTTTGACATGATATTTAAAATAACTATGGTTAAATAAAATGTTAAACGTGTTGAGCGGCTGAACACTAAAATGTGCATGACGAGAGACTCCAAGACAAGTAATCAGGAAAACAGATACACCCGTAGTAAAAAAAAAAACCTCTCAACTACAGTGTCTGATAGGTGTCACTTATGTGTTACAACATTGTGTTATGTTCTAATCTCGAGGACGAAGCGTTAGTATAATACGCGTATGTAATCTAAACATCTTATACGCGTATACGTATAGATTTGGAATTTTATGTTCCATAATTCTAGATAATGACATTGAGGATCAATGTTTTCTATTTTTTCAGTTAGGCACATAATTCTGATCCTGGATCCGTTCCCACTACTAAACAAATAGATCCTTCGCAAATATTGAAATTGTATTTGCACGTCACTATTGGTTCACGAGCTTTATGGCAAGTGTTGCCAATTACCGTTACCTCGGAGACAAGCTCAGACTAGGCTCGAGATAAACAGTGAGTATTATGTTCCTGAGAACAGTCTAAAAATATTTATTTCAAGTTAAACAGTAAAACCCACTTTATTACGTAACTTTTTTTAATGAAGTACAGATAGAGATGAATAACAACGATGATAACAACAGTAAAAAAACAAGTTGTTCAGCAGTTCCACAAATGAAAATTAAATAAAAAACTGTAAAACCAACAAAAGTATTGCATAAAATATTTTACTAAAAATAATACAAAAAAAGCAAAAATAAAAGTTTAAAAACCCCGACCCAAACAAAAACCTCTAAAAAGCAAAAAAATAATAATTATGCGTTTTAGTTTAATGAGAACTTGTAGGTATTTTGATCAAAGCGTTGTCACATCGGGGGACGGCTAGTGAAAATGTTATCCTTTCTAAAATAGCATACGAGTAGTACACCTGTACGCGCACCGCACTAAGGCGAGCGAGGCGGGAGAGAGGGACGAGGGGGCGTCGCGCTAGCGCAGCCAGTCGCCGGCGACCGACCGACACTCCGCAAACAAACGACGACGGCGCAGAACGCATTCAAAATAACTTTTAGACTCAAAGTGCAACCAAATTGTATATTTGAATATATTAATTTTATAAATTTAAAACTAGTTTGTTATTCTTAACAAAAGTGGCGACCAGTGACGAAACTATAATTATAATAACTAAAGAAAAACGCGTCGAGTTTGCGGGCGTCACCACACGTGGCAGCCGCCATTTCGCCAATACCTACCCAGCGAGTCATCGGTCGAGTGAAGAAAAGGAGTTGCTGTGACTGCTTCGGAAGCCTTTGGGGACATCGTGAACCGGAGGTCTAGCCCAAGGAGAGTAAGCCCTGTTCCTAACCTTTTCTCACCTAACCAAATTCTCTCGATCCTTTGTTCTCGCATTGTGTGTAATGGCCGACTTGCTACTCGAGTGTTGGGTTTATGCTAGCTTTCGTATTTTCTGGGTGTTTATGCTTTCATTGTGTTTAGGCACAAAATACTAGCACGTGCATCTCAGCGTTAGGTATACCTACCTACTTAAATAATAATATACTTAATCAAGCTATAAAATACGAGCACGCGCCTAATCTATAAGCACGCATTTAACTTATTCTACTACAGAATTCTGTTAAGCTAATCCCAGCTATAACAATTGGTTAGCCTCTGGCTGGACTATATAACTCGATCTATAACCTATTTCATTCAGCACATCGGTGCCTATAGCATAACCTATTCCGTACCTACCTGTACAACAAAGACGTTAGTTTACGACGTAAACTTTACGTTACATGCCGACTATTCCAGCGTACCTCC
The DNA here is from genome assembly GCA_949987655.1 of Polymixis flavicincta. Lineage (NCBI taxonomy): Eukaryota > Metazoa > Arthropoda > Insecta > Lepidoptera > Noctuidae > Polymixis > Polymixis flavicincta. Next base: position 24,947,052 of record OX465182.1, on the reverse strand, counting down.
GTGAAGTGGAGCGCATCGGACTCGGTATCCCCGCCGCCAGCCCGGTTCCGTCGCGTGCGCCGCGCCGCTACGTGCGCTTGCTGGCCTAAGCTGTCTGCTCAGCCGGCGCGAGCTGCCCTAAGCCTCGCGTCGTGCCAGCGCGAGCGACTGGACCTGAGCTTCTCTGCTCTTCTAACGGGTTTGAGTGCACATTTTATTGTTTCATTGTTTATTCGCCTGTGTTATTGGTGACTATTGTATTCTATAAAAATGAATGAAGCAGAGCTCAAGGTAGAACTTTCTAAGTTAGTCAAAGAGCGCGGTATTATTAAGGGAAGGGTAACAAGGTTTTCAGACTATTTAAATAATTTAATTAATTTAAAAGAAATTTCATGTATTCAGTTTAGAGAATTAGAGTTGAAATTGACTAAAATTCAATCACTTATGGAAGAGTTTGAGGTTATTCAAAACAAAATAGATGTATTGCATTCTGATAGTACTGAGCAAATTAAAGAAAGAGATAGCTTAGAAAACCAGTTTATTAGCTTAATAGCAAGGACCCAAGATACTCTATCAAATTCTCCCCAGAATAAGGCTGAGAAAGAAAATAGTGACCATGCATCTAATACTAGCTGCCGTTCATTTAATGGCATAAAATTACCTACAATCAAACTTCCTACATTTGATGGGAATTACCTAAACTGGTTACAATTCAAAGACACATTCCAATCAGTGATTGATGGCAATGAAAGTATTGCACCAATTAATAAATTCCACTACCTAAGGTCTGCGCTTGAAGGAAGTGCAGCTGTTGTCATTAAATCAATAGAATTTAGTTCAAAAAATTACAAGGTTGCATGGGACCTGTTATGCCAAAGATTTAATAATAAAAACTTATTAATAAATAATCATTTAAAAGCATTATTTAACATAGAGTCGATTCAAAGGGAATCCTACAAATCATTGCGGTTTATCGTTGACCATGTGTCAAAACATTTGCGGGCTCTTGACACTCTTGGCCAGCCTACTAACATGTGGGATGTTCTTGTAATTTATATGGTCTCAGCAAAACTAGATATTCACACAAGTAGAAAGTGGGAAGAATACAAATGTAATCTGGCAGATTTACCTTCGCTTAGTGAATTTTATTCTTTCCTGCGCAGTCGAGCTGACATACTAGAGACTGCCTATTTTAATAATAATCGCTCTGACAAACAAGTAGATTATAAGCCTAGGGTAACCACCCAATCTAAAAGCCTAATTGTATCCATTGATAAGAAAGAAAACAAGAATTGTTGTGTTTTATGCAATGAAAATCATCATTTGCATCAATGTCTCAAATTTAAAAATATGGATGTAGACGAGCGACTACATGAAATTAATAGATTAAAATTATGTAAAAATTGCTTGCATAGTGGTCACAATGCATATCAATGTCAGCTGAGAGCTGTATGTCGCCAATGCAGAAAGAAACACAACACATTAATACATATAACGAAAGGCAACCCTACATCTGCTACTGAAACTGAACAACCTTCTACATCTTCCTCTTTACCTGTGTCACTGTCTGTGACATCTAACGATCAGGTTTTGTTATGTACGGCGCTAGTCCAAATTGTAATAAATAATAAGACATACACAGCTCGTGCGCTGCTGGACACAGGTAGCCAATCGTCTTTTATTACAGACAAATTAAGAAGGAAGATAGGGCTAGTAATTAACCCCGGTGGTTCAGTGAATGTTTGTGGGATCAATAACGCTACATGTAATATTACTGAAACTTGTTATATCAAAGTTAAATCTAGATGTAGGCCATTCGAATTTAATGTCAAATGTCTAGTAGTACCAGGAATAACAGGAATTTTACCAAACTCTACAATTGATACTGAGCATATAAAATTACCTGAAAATATCACGCTAGCTGATCCTAGCTATTTTTCCCCAGCTGAGGTTGACATCCTCTTAGGAGCAGATGTATATTGGGATATAGTTGGCTCTAATTTAATTAAGTTGGGCAATAACAAACTGGTTCTACAGGAGTCTATGCTCGGATGGCTTATAAGTGGCCCTATACAATGCAGTAAGCCCGCTTCGAAGGTTTATTGTAATTTCTCTCAGGAGATAAAGGACTCGTTAGAAAAATTCTGGAAACTTGATGACTTACCTGCCACAAAAACATATTCTAGCGAAGAGCAACTCTGTGAGGATCATTTTGTACAAAACGTATCTCGCTTAACAAGTGGTAGATTTTCTGTATTAATTCCAATGAAAGAGTCACCTGAAAAAGCTCTTGGAGACTCTTACTATGTTGCTAAAAAATGTTTTGAGAGTTTAGAAAGAAAATTTATAAAATATCCAGATTTAAAGGCAAACTACAAGGCATTTATAGATGAATATGCAAATTTAGGGCATTTAACTAAAATCAGTAGACCAAAATTTGGGTACTACATGCCTCATCACGCAGTAATTCGTGAAAAAAGCGAAACCACAAAGCTCCGCGTAGTATTCAATGCGTCTTCTAAAACCAGCTCTGGTAAATCACTTAATCAAATTCAAATGATTGGTCCAGTAGTACAAAGTGATTTAATTTCTATTTTATTGCGATTTCGCATGCATAAATTCATTCTCACAGCCGACATCGAAAAGATGTACCGACAAATTGAAGTCGGGCAAGAGCACCGCCATCTGCAGCTTATTCTATGGCGTGATGATCAGTCCCAATCGATAGATGTTTTACAACTCAATACAGTCACTTATGGTACTGCCTCTGCACCATTTCTCAGTACAAGATGCCTCTTACAGTTGGCAAATGAGTGTAAGAATGAGTCTATTGCCAGTGTAATCCGAAACGATTTTTATGCAGATGACTTAAATACAGGCTCAGAAACCATAGAAGGGCTAAAACAAATCTATCATGAAGTGGTAGACACTCTTAATTCTGCATGCCTACCCCTAAGGAAATTTCGCACAAATTGCCCTCAATTATTTGATGATGAATGTGTTTCTACAAAGCCTTTTGATATCCACAAAGAATCCAGTGTATTAGGTCTCAATTGGTGTCCCAAGGCTGATACTCTGCAATTCTCTACAGACTTAGAGCCTTCTGCTCATATTACTAAAAGGTCAATAATTTCTACTACTTCTAAGGTTTTCGATCCCTTAGGATTATTGTGCCCCTGCATTATAGTACCTAAAATTTTACTGCAACAATTATGGTCCTCGAAGCTAGACTGGGATGATCCAGTACCAGCTGAGTTTTGTAAAAACTGGGCTAACCTATTAAAGGAATTTTCAAATTTGACTTATATTCGTATTACAAGGCGAGTTCTGTGTGATACCCCCAGTTATATAGAATTACATTGTTTCGTGGATGCCTCTCAACAAGCCTATGCTGCCTGTATTTACTTGCGTTCTGTGAATCATAATCAGAAAGTTACAGTCAGGTTGTTGTGTGCTAAGGCACGAGTTGCACCAATGAACCCAACCACTATACCACGGTTGGAGTTATGTGGCTTCTTGTTAGGTGCACGTTTATGTTCAAAGGTATTAGAGTCATTAAATTGTAATATCAACCGTAAATTTATATGGACTGATTCAAATGTTGTGCTAGGGTGGCTGAAGACCCCACCCAGAGATCTTAAAATATTTGTGTGTAACCGAGTGAATGAAATCAATCAACTTGCAAATGGATTCACCTTCTGTCATGTTCCCACAGATCAAAACCCAGCAGATATTGCGTCTAGAGGTGTAACTCCTAAGCATTTGCAGTCCTGTTTCCTGTGGTGGGAAGGGCCTTCGTTCCTCGCGAATGAGCCATCTTGTTGGCCTACACAAAAACACACACAAATCCCTAACATCTTACCTGAACTTAAGTACTCGCATACCATTGAATGTCATGTTGTTGTCACAAACAAAATAATTCAATTTGAGAAACATTCTAATTTAAATAGATTAAAGAGAATATATGTCTATGTACAACGTTTCCTAAATTATTGTAAAAATAAAGAGGCTAAAATTAATGGACCCTTAGATACTAAGGAATTAGATGATTCTTTGCTAATGTTAGTTAAGTTAAGTCAGCTAGAAAGCTATGCAGAGGAAATTAATTTGATTAGAAATAATAAAACTCTTAATCGTAAGTCAAAATTGTTGCCGCTAAATCCCTTTATTGATTCAGATGACATATTAAGAGTTGGGGGTCGAATTCAAAACTCTGAATTTGATTATGATAAAAAACACCCCATTATTTTAGATGCAAAGCATCATTTAACGAAATTGATATTAAGATATGAACATGAACGCTTATTTCACGCTGGTCCTCAACATCTTCTTGCCTCGATAAGAGAACGATTCTGGCCTATAGGTGGCAGACACTTAGCACGTAGCACGACAAAGCAGTGTATAGTTTGTATTCGCCTACGCGGGAAGACAATACAACCTTTAATGGGAAATTTACCTGCCGAAAGAAGCTATTCCATGTTTCCTTTCTACTCGTGTGGTGTTGATTTTGCTGGTCCGTTTATGATCTCTAGCCGTAAGGGTAAAGGCAATCGTATTTCAAAATGCTACCTATGTTTGTTTGTATGCCTCTCGTCCAAAGCGATTCATTTAGAGTTAGTCAGCGATATGAGCACTGATGCATTCATTTTGTCTTTGCGAAGGTTTGTCTCTAGGAGAGGTAAACCTAATGTTATATATTGTGATAATGGTACCAATTTCAGGGGCGCGAACAATGAGATAAGTAGAATACTCAGGTCCAGTCGTGAATCAGCTATTCATTACGGAAATAATGAAGGCATTAAGTTCGTGTTTAGCCCCGCATACTCACCTCATTTTGGAGGTATATGGGAGGCGGGGGTCAAATCCGCAAAACATCATTTTAAGAGAGTAGCAGGTAATGCTTCCCTGACATTCGAGGAACTCGCGACGCTTTTTGCACAAATTGAAGCGATTTTAAATTCTCGTCCCCTAACTCCTCTGTCATCCGATCCCACCGATCCTTCTCCCTTAACCCCAGGGCACTTTCTTATAGGGCGACCCCTCACTTCGGTGCCATCGTTGCCTATCACCTGCAAGCACCCCAACAGATATCAATACATTGAGCAGCTGAGGCAACAATTCTGGGAGAGATGGCGCCGGGAGTTTGTTGCCGAACTTCAAGAACGCACCAAGTGGAAAACGAGGCAATATGAGCTTCGTGTGGGCGATCTAGTAATCCTCAAAGAAGAAAATCTTCCCCCACTGCAATGGAAACTTGGCCGCGTCACTCAATTATATCCTGGGAATGATGGAATCAGCAGAGTTGCCGACGTATTTACCTCAAAAGGCACGCTAAGGAGAGCTGTAAATAAAATGTGCATACTACCGGCCACTAATTATGTAAAGGATTCCACCGAAAATGACGGAGCGATTATCCAAGGGCTAAGCAGCGAAACTAATGACAATCTTGGCGTTAGTACAGCCAATGCCAAGGCAGATCATTGAAAGCAACTCTTTCAACGCCCGGGAAGATGTACGCGCACCGCACTAAGGCGAGCGAGGCGGGAGAGAGGGACGAGGGGGCGTCGCGCTAGCGCAGCCAGTCGCCGGCGACCGACCGACACTCCGCAAACAAACGACGACGGCGCAGAACGCATTCAAAATAACTTTTAGACTCAAAGTGCAACCAAATTGTATATTTGAATATATTAATTTTATAAATTTAAAACTAGTTTGTTATTCTTAACAACACCTGTAAAATACATAGTGCACCCGAATCGGGTTCAAATCTATTGTTATCTCATTAAATGTCCTAGACAGGTTAATTATTGCTGGGCCTCGTCTGTTTGGCGTTTTCATTACTCATTACTAATTTATTTACAATTTTTTTTAATTTAACTTTAATTTCCTGTTTTATAAAGTAAAAAATATTTGCATATATTGCAGGTACAGTAAATAAAATGAAAAATGATAAAATATGGGTGATCCTTGTACAATCTACCTTATAATAGGCATGCAACATTATTATAACATGAGAGATTTTTTAGATAGGTATTACAGTTCAACAATAATCGGCATGGTAAACTTAATGTAGTAATAGTAAACCCTCTACGATCGACACATGACTTGCAGCTTTGCGCAGCTGTACGTTTGTTTCCCACAGTGAAGCTTGTTACTAATTTATCCTCATTCCTCGTTGCTAGTCCATCATCAGACCCTGATCACCATTTATCTATAACCTATTCATTGAGACCTTTTCAATGAGCCCAGACACGATACGTCTGCTGTTGGTGAGGTGTCTGGGTATCCTAGAAATTGTAGGTGATCCTGCAATATCAGTTCAAAGTTAGTTTGTTCGTTTAATCTAATATCATTGAAGTAATAGAATACCAAATATCGACTCGATCAGATCCGTGGAAGATGCTCAAATTCCTTATTCAACCAGAAAAAGCTAGTAACCTTCAAACGGCTGAATACATTTTCTTGAATGATAACTATCATTATATCGGTAATTTTCTCGTTTAAGTCATAAAATAAAAACAAATACCGATCAATCTAATCAAACGAATGCAAACACTACATTTCTGCTATTATTCTATAAGAGTGTACTGCTGGATATCCAGCACCCTAATTGCGTAACTCACGATTCATCATAATCTGTACCGTTTTGAAACATATTGTTAAACCATTGCTTCCTATGTTCGAAAAATGTGTCTGTTCAACAACGTAAATAACGCAATGAATACTGTTGAACTGTCAAATTGAAACCGATTATGATTAATCGTGAGTTACGTAATTAGGGTGCTGGTTATAGCATCAGCTCATCGTGTTACCATCGCATGTTAAATAGAAACAAATACTGAAAAAAGGATTCCAAACACGACATATCTGCTATTATTTTTTCAAGAGTGTACTTGTGAGCTGTCTAACCTGGCTGCAGCATCACACCAAGAATTCCATAATCTTGCATAGTTATATAGCTTACATGGTTGTTTCAAATTTTATGTCACACGTATCTTTGAAAGTAAAGAAAATAGATACAAATTAAGCGTCTAATATTGTGCACGTCAAAAATACCATTTGATTTGCTAAACATTTTCTTTGTAGATTAAAGGCGTAGGTAGGTACTGCGTAACGTAATTACGTAATCGAAACATTCTGTTAACTTTCATAAGCCAACTGATAATTTTATCGACTGATAAAAAAAAAAAACAAGTAACGCCGATGAATAAACACAAGCAATATCTTATCAATCACCCATATTTAGCGATGTTGGTAAACACTGAACACACTAAATTAGTCAGTTCATAATGTTTGGTTTTTTTCTCAACTTTTAAATTATGTGCATTTGCATTGAACAAATATTTCAGTTCGTCCAAATGGGCAGCTCCTTCAATCCCGTACTTCAGTTTTCGTCGTTACCAGAGTCACTCTTGAAACCCCCTCCGTGGATAAACACCACAACCACCTTGACGGCACGGTTGGCGCAGTGGTTAAGCGATTGACTGCTGCGCTGCGTTTCGCGGGTTCGATTCCCATACGGAACGAATATTTGTATGACCTACAATTACTTGTTCCGGGTCTGGCTGTTTGTGTATGTGAGTTTAAATGTTTGTAAGCGCACCCACAATACAGGAGAAATTCCTAGTTTTTTTTTTTTTTTTTTTGGTTGGGAAATCATCAAATGACTTCTCCTGCTGAGTAGAGCAGGAGGGCGTGTCAGACTTTTACTGACTAAAACCCACCCGTGTTCCCTCAGTAGCCCGTATGCCAGGGGCCGTGGTATCTCCCTCGAACAAACCCGCACCCCTGGCAGGCATCGGCCCTTGCGGACCCCACCGGTGGTTGCTGACATCTTTGACGGCGCGCGTGTGGAACACAACGCGCCGTCCCGTCTTCCACTTTTCGGCCGCAGGGGATAGGGAGAGCGGCTGACGCTATACCGACACTCCTCTTCCCCTGCGGCCCCACCGCGTCCGCCATCAAACGGTGGCGGCCCCGTCCAGGCCACGGAAGGGAAGAGCGCTGCTCAGAAGCACCGGCACTCCTCCTCTACCGCAGCCCGTAACCCTCAGCCGCGATGCCTCCCATTCGACATCGCGGCCCACCTCAGTTGCGGTGCACCTCACCGCAACCTACTTTTTGGCCGCTACGTCATTGGCTTGAAGGCAAAAGCCCTGACGAGCGGCACCACCTTTGGGTTCATCTTGGCTTCACCGTGGCTGGAATCCACGGTTACTGAGCTCCTCCGCAACGACAATGCGGGAACCCACTCGGGGGGGAAATAAACCCCTTTCGAACAAAAAAAGAATTTTGCAAATCGGTCTTATGACGGAGTTATGCCCGAATCTTCACCTAACTCTTAGCCGTTAAAGAGTTGTACCTTCCTTCAACAGCTCAGCGTCATGAGATGATGATGGCCATACGCAAATGTCTCAATAGCTTCAGAAAATATATGAAAAACATTGTTAATACCTACAAAATTTGAGGGTTGCTCTCGATTTTCCTGGGATTCCATCATCAGATCCTGACTTGGTGCCAATGGGACCATTTCAGGAGTATACTCTTTCAAATAAAAAACGAATTTTGAGAATCGGTTCTCAAATGGGGGAGAAATCGATGAAATCTGCTTGTACAAGCAGTCTTCATTTCCTAGTTCAATAACGTCTGAGAATATGCACTTCTGAGGGCATTTGGGTCCATCCCAAGCAGCATTGCAAGCTGTATACAGGCTGTATTTAAGTTCTTATTTATACTATAAGCTGGATAACAGGCTGTATATAGGCTGTATAAGCGCTTATACAGCACTTATCTATATCTATATCTATTCTATACATATAATAAATCTGTAAAGGAACTTTTTCTGTACATTTAAAATATTTCGAAAATAATTGCCTGGGGTGGTAAGGGATAATCAACAGATGACATTTTAACCCTTATCAAAATTTTTGTCTGTAGCTCGGTTTTTCAGTTTCTATGTTGAATAGATCAAGTATCACGTCAAAAGAACGAAACTAATATGGTTATCTTTCATACTCAAATATTGTTTATAACTCAGAGTTTATATTAGTCTTTGTTTCATCGCAATCGCTTCGGTCAACCTATCTAAATAATTTAAAGTGTTCAAGAAGAATTTATTTACGTAATGTTGAAACACTTAGCGACATCTATTGGCGTGAAACGGTACTAACGAATACTTAATATTAACACGTCATTCTCATTTAAGTTACTTACTGTGTCTATGTTATTTCAAAAAGTAATGATAATGATTACTAAAATCGCTTTCCGTTGGTGGTTGATTCCCACGAATCAAAAAAGCTAAAAGAATTTCAAATAAAAAGTTGTGATAATATTAACTGACGTGGTTTTCTGAGTCATATACCTAGAATGCAATGTTAGTTAAATATTTATTAGTTATATCAATCAAATTAATACAAATAGAGGGGAAGAAATCTCATTTTTAATTGTGATAAAAGTCTTAGTAGCGCCATCTAGCATAATGTAGCAAAATTAGAGCGGCTAGAGGAACATCTCCAAATTCTTAATCTCTAGCGTCAGTAACGCCATCTAGGTTTGAATAGCAAACATGCAAAGACAACAACTTGATTTCGCGCGAAATTTGATAATGTTAAATTTAAATGCGTGTTTACAGCATTACTCGATTCAAATAATGGGAGTTTTGGGAGTAAAGAGTTGTAAATACTTATGTGCTAATTTTCGTGATGTTAGTTTTCGAGGTGGGGAGGGGTTCAAGCGAGGTCGGATGGTGAAAGTCAGGAAAAAAAATCCAAAATTGTGACCATAACTACTGGTGGATTTGAGTAAATAGATAGGTTTTCACACGGGCAACTGTAGTTATGTCGATGCTCTTCCGAGCAACATCGCTTACAGAGAAGCATTTTCTTAGTTAAAACAAGTTTAAAAATGTATTTATTTATCCATTTGGCATCTCCAACAAAGGATACATTACCTACACAGGAACAATAGAAATCACAATAGTAAAATATTGACAATTTTAAAGTCGCTTCTTTAAATATAATTATTTATTGGTCTACAAATAAATGTATGGCTGAACAAAAGAAACACTGAAACATTTTTGATTACAATTTACAATAAAAAGGCATCGCAACTGAGAGTCGCGGAGGATCGCTCTGTTACGTCCATTATCCTCGGGATCGGGCTCTCTCTCTTCCTGCTGCCTGCGTCAGCAGCGGGGAGAGAGGTGGGGGCGCGCGCGGTATGGCACTACGTAGCAACAACATCGTACTTACTATGTTCATAGAAAACCCGTGCTATACAATTAAATAGTTTTTTTTTGCCTGGTTTGGTTTTTTTTTCAACAGCGCTTTTAATGTGGATAATGACCGACGTTGCGGGGCGTAGGTAATGGTAACATTCGCAGCGAGATGTCTTTACGCCGTGTGCTAAAATCAGTGTTGCTCGCTCGCATGTTTTGCCGTAGGTACTACTGACTGCACGAATACTTGCTTGGTAACATATTAGGTGCATTTTGACCCGTGACGCCGGTCAGTATCCACCTTTACAGCGTGATCTTTCTTCATCGTGATAACGCCATGGTCCCACGGGCCGTTAACTGACAAGTGGCGTCAGGTGTTACTGCACTGCTACCTGTCGAGGCCTATCGCAGTCCGTGCAGAGCATTCCCACTGCTGTGGTTTTATTCAGTGGTCAACGTTTGATAAACAAAGCTAAAAGACACGCGCCTGTACGGGCCGAGATAGGCGCCCGCCCCCGCGTGGAATAATGCTTCAGCACACTCAACCAGACGCGCAGTCGATTTATTGAGTAAGTACAGTAAAAGCTCCTTTTTCGTGCTTCCTTCATTCGCGTTTTCACTACTCGCGGATTAAAAAAATGCGACCCAATTCCTATATCCGCGGCTAAAGATTTATTTATATGCGGATCTAATCGGTACATCGGTACATACATATTAACAAATAACAAAAAGGATTCCAATAGGTATCCAACCCAATATCCTTTGTAAACGCGTCGTCAGATGGACTATAAAAAAGTGAAATAGACCTTATTACAACTTCGCCTAAAGTACATTGTCAAATGATATCGCCGCTGTATTGGTTCGGCCTTTGACATCTACAATAGCCGCCTTCGCCGCGGTCGGTGTTTTTAACCGACTTCAAAAAGAAGGAGGTTATCAATTCGACATGTTTATATTTTTAATGTATGTTCAGGCTTAACTCCGTCGTATATAGACGGAATTGCAAAATTCTTTTTTTTTTTTCGAAAGGGGTTTACTCCGAAATGGTCCCATTGAAATTTCATATAAACAGGGCCCGATCTAGCTATTTAGCCGCTCCGGGCAAAAATAACATTCGCCGCCCTTTGCACTAACACCATCAAAGATGGTATGACCATAATTATGTGATATTCTTTTAGCTTTATAATATTCACATACGTCAGTCTACTACGGCTACGGCAACAAGTATACAAAAATTCATGAGAGTAGGTACCTATGTTTGTAAGTATACATTTTGCCGCAGCTCATTTTTGCCGCTCTGAGCATTTGCCCGGCTTGCCCCCCCTTAGATTGGGCCCTGCATATAGATCTGATGATGCGTTTCGGAAACAGACAACGGAACTCTTCAAAAAATTACAGCAAATCAACCGCGAATGTTGCTATCACATAAATAAGTATGCATTGTTTTGACCCAAAGGATGATGAAATTTCGAATTGGTGTATGGTAGGTAACAAAAAAGTGAAAAATAAAAAAAAAATTCAAAAAAATTACAACCGACTTCCAAAAAACACTACAAAGTGCAAAATAACTTTAATTTCGGAAGGCGGTGACAAATAATTAAAATACACATCCAACGTCACCGACTTCCGAAATTAAAGTTATTTTGCACTTTGTAGTGTTTTTTGGAAGTCGGTTGGTATTTTTTTGAAAAAAGTTTTTTGAGAATGTAAACAAACATAATGAAACCAACCTCATCACCATAAAGTATATTTATATATCATCATCATCATCATTTCAGCTGAAAGACGTCCACTGCTGGACATAGGCCTCCCCCACATTTATAAATGCGGCGACTTAATAGACATTCCATCCTTTGGTACGAGCCGCTTTGCGTGTTTTACCTATTGTTTCATCTTTCCATTTATTGCAAAATGTTGAAATTTTTTTTTTACTTAAAAACGATTTTCGACGCGAAAAAATCTGTTTAACGCATAGAAATGCTTGATCGTTTACGCCTTGGAGAGTCGCTTGCATCCATATCACGCTCATACAATTAATCAATATGGTCAAAAACTTCAATTAAATTGTTTTTTTTTTGTCACTTAGGAACGTATCCCCTATAATCCCATATAAATTACCATTCCATAGTCACGGTTTCTTTATTCGCGGTAGGTATTTTACGGAACGTATACCTCGCGAATAAAGAGCTTTTACTGTACCTACGGCAGGTGCACATTTATTATAAAATGAGCCTCGACCAGGCGCTTTGATCTATATTTATTCTTAAAAATCTGAGTGAGACTTCGTCGCAATATCATTATAACCCCTAAAGACGCCTGCAGGCCTAGACAAAACACCTTTCTGTTAACGTTCACGCTAAACTCTACGCCAGAATATATGGGAATGACATTACCGTGTCCTTTCCGCAGGTAATGTCATTCCCATACATTTTGGCGTACCATTTAGCGTGAACGCCAAGAGTAATGTGTTTTGTCTCTAGGCTCTGGACTGCATTCGAAAGCTGTGGTAGATTCCTACCAGGATAGATCGGAAGATCGGAGGAGTGGTACCTACACCGTCAAAGCGACACATTATTGTTTTCCGACATGCACGCGAACGAAGTCGCGGGCACAGCTAGTAAGTAATAAAAGGGCACATATAATGCAGCGTTATGCGTTATTAGAGCTGTTAATCGGTGTACAAAGAAACCATAACACTACAGATATTATCTTAATAAATCTCTTGTAAAGAAAAGAGTTCTAAATAGGTTTTTGAAGAGAATTATAGAATTATAAAATTTCGACAAACACATTTTCAAAGTAATAGAAACGTGAATGGCGACATTGTTATTTAAAATATTTATTAGTGAGTAAAAGAAATCTTGGACTTAGATGTCTGAAAGTGATAACTGCAAGTGCGGATTCAAATTTATTGTGAACCTGTTTATGTTATCCGGCAAAATATTCAAGCGCCAGCAAAATAATCGAGCTGACCTAAAGAAAACATATTGTTAATACGGTAAGTAAGTGTTTATTTTTTTAGTTTAGAATAAAAAATATATTAAAATTATAGATATGAGGGCACAGTGTGATCAATGTGCCCTCATATCAAGCTGATAATCATGATATGGTTGTAACTGTAGTAAAATATTCCTTAAATTATAATTCAAATTTTGTTTTATATAGTCGAAATTACGGAAATGGCGAAATTTGTTAAACAGCCTAAACGCTATTTGGAGTGTATAATGTAGCTGTACTAAGTAAGTTATGGATTATATTGTGCAGCGTTTGGCTGTTAATCAGCTTTATAATAGAATATTTTTATTACTTAGGTTGTATATCAGTTCTCAATACATAGCTTAAAATCCTCTTTAAAGTTTCTTAAAAGAAATAAAAAACCCTGAGCCCAAGATGATGATAAGTAAATATGTATGGTAAACCAAAAGAATTAGCTGTTTAATTTTTACCGACGAAAAAAAAGGAGGACCTTCTCAATTTTACCGTTTATCTTATACAAGTAAACTTATTGTAAAGTATTATTAGTGTGTTGTATATATTATATCTGTTTTACTTTAATTCAGGAAAATATGCAGTTTAAAATTATAAAAAACCATTGAGAAAGAGTAAAACAGGCTTTGCATTGCACAAGTTTGTGGGAATCAAAAGGCGAGTTAAGATGGCCAAGAAAGCGATTAAACGTCAACAAATTAGTAAAGGATGAAACATCTCGGCCTTTAGATAATTGGCCCACTTCAAAATGCTGTGTGAAAAGGCTATCATTATCGTCATATGACGAAATAGTAAGACAACCAGATCTTAAGATTCAAATAAATCATCAATTGAACTAATTGCGCTGCTGCAAGAAGAAACGTCATCATAAGGTTACGAAGGTTGAAATAAATCTACACATTTAACATAACTATTATGATCATTAATATCACTGTTTAATGTTTTTGCTACGGAACCCTCTTCGTTGGACGTCGACGGAATTGGCGGTTGACCGTTGAAGTCTTATCGAGCGACTGTGTCATGAATACAAAAAAAAAGCTGTACTGTAGCTGTCATTTATTTTATAAGTTTTAAGACATAGACAGAAATCATAAAACCAGACCTGTATTTAAGAGTGTCCAATTACGCCATAAAACTTATTTTTACAATGGAGTTTGCATATACCATTGTACAGAAACAAGTATCAAATGATACTGTAATAACACTTAGAGCTGTAATAAGTAAGTGATCACATGCAAAATACAGCTTGCATACAGCTTTAACGATAAAACCAGATTAAATTGTAAAGAAACACTTAGGTTTAATAGTAGATTTTTAATATTCTGTTTAAATACGCTAAGCTTTCGCGGATCCCTTAATAAATATTGTATACAGTTTGAGCTGTATATTATCTCATAAATCTTTCTTATAACTAACATATAATATTTTGACACTCTTGTAATTCTCTAAAAGAACTCTAAGTTCTAAATAGGCTGGTTTATTGATGTTGAAAACGCTTGCGTGCTGCTTGGGATGTTCTGTAGCATTTCGTATACCTTCCCATGGATGAGCTGGTTGCGGAGCCTGATTTTTTTATATAATTTTTGTATGTTATATCCACAGTAGCAAATTGTTATGATAATGCCAACAAGTACTAAGATTGCCATAAAGCGTGAATGAACAATGTATCGTGCTGATTACTTTGACTCGCGAAAAATATAAAATATTCTCTTGGAATTTATTGGAACCGGCTTTGACTTTGCACAATACCAATATTTATGATTACTAAGTACTGATATTACTATTATGATCCATCTGTCTGTAAAATTTTCATAGGGCTGTATCCAGTGACTCATAATAACTAGCTAGTTGGAATCTTCACAGAACACTCAAGTTAAATCTCAAAGTTATAAGCATTTATTGCATGAGGATGGACATACATCTGGGTGAGAGACGCACTGAGCCGGGAAGCAAGGCAGAAAAAAGGAAAGGCCTTACAACCCTCGTCTGTCAGGACGCCTGATTCAGGCGTGTGTCAAGCCTTGTCTGCCGCGACGTCTGATTCAGGTGACGCCGTTCACACGCCACCGTTTCGAATTTATAGAGCGATAGTGAATTCCTTAACTATATTTAGACTGTTCTAACATGCATAAAGTGAAGGAATAAGACAAGGATGACATCATAATATGACTCATCAAATAACTAACTCAAACCAACGCCGGTTGATTCGTAAATATAATCAAGTTGTCGAATGACCATTGACATTTAAAATAAATACAACAAAATTTATGCTACGATCCATTTGAGGGTTTAAAAAATATTCTCTAAAATACTCCAATACAAAACTTTAGGGATATCGACGTTTTATTCACACGTACCGATAAAACCGAAAGTTAACTAGTAGTATTGCACAGGTCTACCATAAGTGCTGAATAGAGCAAAAAGGCAGCTGGCAGTTCAGAGCAAATAGGTAACGATAATAATAGGGGTTTTTGCAAATATGTTGCGGTGGTAACAAACCCTGGCCACGTTTTTGGATTGGATAAACTAGCGTTTCAACACTAGGCTCACCAATTACACAGATTCACATCACACAGACATCATACGAGTACATGCATTTGATATAAAAACAAAAGTTTCAGCTCACCTTAAATCTCAATTAGCCCAGAGCGGTGGTTTTTTTTTTTTTGGGTGGGAAATCATCAAATAACTTCTCCCGCTCTGGGTGGAGCAGGAGGGCGTGTCAGACTTTTACTGACTAAAACCCACCCGTGTTCCCTCAGTAGCCCATATACCAGGCGCTGTGGTATCTCTTTCGAACAAACCCGCACCGAACGCATGAGATGCCTTTGTACTTGCCATCACCTGTGACGGTCTCCATTCGTTCCCCAGTCAGCCATCCTTGTTGCGCTTTGACTTCTGCCATTGTAACTCAACACTGTAAAAATAATGCAAAATGATATGTCAGCGCTATAGAGCTCAATAAAGAAAAAACGGCCAGGTGCGAGTCGGACTCACGCACCGAGGGTTCCATTAAAATGATAAAAAAAAAAACCAGTCAAGTGCGAGTTGGACTCGCGCACCGAGGGTTCCGTACAAACCTGTGGGTATATAAGTAAAAGTTCAAAATTGTCAAAAATATTTTTTTTTATATGACGAAACTAAAAATTTTCGGTTTTCGTAATTTTTCCTATATCTGTACTATAAGACGTGACTTCGTACAAAATTTCAAGATTCTAAGTTCACGGGAAGTACCCTGTAGGTTTTGATTCCCGTGCGAGTTTCGAAAATTTGCGGAATTTTGCGGCCTAAATGGCTGTATCTTTTGATTGCGTTGACTTAGAAGGTTGATTTTTCTACAGCTTCCAGGGACAGTAGAACTAAGTATCATATAGAAATTTCAGTTTGATACCTCCACGCGTTCCTGAGAAAAACGGTCTTGACAGACGGACGGACGGACGGACGGACGGACGGACAACAAAGTGATCTTATAAGGGTTCCGTTTTTCCTTTAGAGGTACGGAACCCTAAAAAAATAAGAAAACTAAAAATGTATGCTTTTCGCAATTTTTCCTTTATCTGTGCTATAAGATGTTGCTTCATCAAATCATGAATTAAAGTTAGATTATTTATTTCGGGATTTTACGTGAAAATCCTGAAAATTTGGTAGTTGCAAGTTTAGTTAAATATAGCTTTTACACATCTTAAATAAAGCTTATTTTCAACTTACTGAAGATTTTTCCCGAATCCTGGGAAAAAAATTTAGTCCTAAGGAAGTCTCCGTTTCTTGTCTCTGTTCTTCGAAGTTTAGGCAAATAGGCACTATACCTATCACTGGTTATAATAATAGTCAGTTCGTTTATAATTAATAACATAACGTTATTTATTATAAACGAACTGACGCCGTCTTTGTAGCGAGATGGACGGGCTAAAGGCGCGGGCGCAGTAAAAAAAACTTGTTTTGGCTGCAATTATTTTGTGTAACTAAAATATGTATGGGCTATATATACCACTGACCTTAATACAAGATATTATATAACTTAGTAAGGGTGCTGGTTGCAACACCTACCTGTCTGTTAACTAGCATAAGTCAAGTGTACCCATTTATGTTACTTACTATTAATTTAATGTTAACACTATTATTTGATTAAATAAATAATTATTTTTATAAAATACAAGTTTACACTCACCATTTACATATAATACCTATAGTACAATGTAGTCAAGCATGTGTAAGCGGAGGTCTTTAACCTGTGAGTAGTGGGTGCTATTTGTCCAAAGTAGCGTATGTAAATACGCTACTTTAGGGATAACTGTGTCATGGACCACCAATTTTTGCCGGAGAATTTAAGTAATGAAAGTTATTTACTATGGTTATTCTAGAGTACACATTAAATGCGTTTTGTTCCTCAATGGTTTTTGCTGATTTCTGGTGCTTGTGTTGCTAAACGGGTTCGAATTGCCCAATGCAACCGCAGTTTTATGTCACCGTTATGCTGACATACGCCACTATTAAGGGGGAAGTCTGTAAAATTCAAATTTTCTTATGTTTTGTGATATTGGCAGGTCAGTCTCATTAATACAACCCTCTACGTTCATCTAATTCCATTGACTGAGCATTTCATGACATAGTGAGCAACCCTGGCGCTTCCTCCTTAACTTCACACTATCAGTTTTAATTAATTTAAGCTTTTCAATTTTATAAAAAGTAAAACGAAATGTGGTTATATTTTTATTTGGAATTCGCACACGAAACTACAAGTACTTAAAAAAAAATAACTGTACATATAAACAAAACATTTGTAGTTATGAGGCCAAAGTACCTATAGTGTGATGACAATTCAGTCTTTACGAAAAAAAAAAATCGTTACTGAATGAAACAGAATATTCTTAAAATTCTAGTCCAGCGTATTCAAAGATGCTCTTCCAGAAATCCAAAGCTTCGGCTTCTGGTGCTGTTCTACGAGTGAGGGTATCTCCTATCTCTACGTAGGCTTTGGTCGTGTTGTTGTACTCCGGCCAGATAGTACCAAGAGAGGAGTCAGGCGTTGGATTGCTGTGAACAGACAGAGTCATTTTAGTCAAAATGTGAGGAAAAGTAAATAATGATTTTTGCATAAAGATTAACTGTCAGAGTAAACTTGTAACGAAGATGAAATAAATATAATTAATTCTCAAACAGACTATTTAACTCCGAATGTCTCCAATAAAAATGAGTTAATTTGAGCGTAACATACGCTCTAGCAGTGGCGGCCCAGTGGTAACGGCCGCGACTTACGAGTTGTAGGTCGTAGGTTCGAACCCATGACAGGCGCTTTACTTTGTGTGAATTATATCTTCACCACTGCTCTCAAAACGGTGAAGAAAAACATCTTGAAGAAACAGGCATGTCCTAGAACCAAAAATTTCGAAGACATGTGACATCTACTAACCCACACTGGGTCCGCGTGGTGCATTATAGTCCATTCCCTCTCGGCGATAGAGGAGGTCATACTCAAATTAGGCAGCGACACCATGATCGCAATATTCAAGCGTGTAATGGACTACGTACCTACTCGAGACGAGGGGCTACAAGAACAAGGCGTACATGCGCTATGGACAACACAACCCCTTTCTCTTCGCAACTAGAGTAGGAGAAATTGAGTACATAAATAAAAAAGATAGGGAAAAGCCTCTCTTCAAACGACTGGCCCCCTTCCGACAGCGTAGGCTCTGACTGTGGAGTCACTTAATAAAGTAATAAGCAGCTTGCCGCTGGGGCTAACCCCCACTGCTTTATCGTTAATAACGACCAGGATAGGTTTTAAAAGCTCCTACTCTACGGACACAATGAAACACACAATTGTAAATGAGATTTTTAAGTGATATGTAAATAAAACTAGAGAAATAAATAAATTCTGATTCTGATTCTGAGAGAGGAGGCCTGTGTCCTAGCAGTGGGAACAATATAGGCTGATTATGATACGCTATCATTGGAATTAGAATGTTAGGTTGGCTTATCCCAACCGAATATTTGATAAGTAGATAACTTACGGTCCGATGATAATAAGACTAAACAAAATAAACACAAAAATTTATCACTCACCCATATTTTGCGAAGTTGCTAAACACTGCACACACAAAATTAATCAGTTTATACTCTTTAGTATTTTTCTCAACCTTTATATTTTTTGCATTTGCATTCAATAAATACATGAGGTCATCCAAATGGGCAGCTCCTTGAATCCCGTACTTTAGTCCAGAGGCTGCGTAGACGTTTCTATTTGATATACAAGAGAACTTATACACATATCTTCGACCAGTACCAACCTTCGGCAAATGTGAAATAAATCGATTGACATCGTAGACGAAACACGCATGATTAGCGTAGGTTATAAATTCTCTCATAACTTCTACTTGGAGAGGTTTCCCTTTGAAATAATATTCGTGTATCCTCTTTGATACTTCTAAAATCGTTTCTGGAGTGCTTTTCGTGAGAATCTTCCTCGGGACCAACATTTCTGGAAAGCGGTTGTAATGCTTCAAAAGTGATTCTTCATACATAGGAATTCCAATAGTGGCTTCCTCACTAGTATATCCAATAAGGACATCTACATCGTTTATTCTTTTATTTTTTAATGCCTCTAAAGGATCTATCGTCAGAAAATGTTCCTTGCCAAAATCTTTTTCTACAACTGGAGTGAAATGATACAACTTGAGTATATTGTTGTTGAATTCTTCAAAGGATAATACAACTGGATTGGTTTTTACTAACTTTTCCGCTGGAACGCTTTGTAAGAAATCTAGAAGCTCATGAGGGTCATTGGTTTCAAAGCCAAGATCTTTGCCAAGTAAGAATGCTCGTTTTTGTGGTACAAATGAAATAGACCAATCACAAAAGGGTACACCACTCATGGGAACAGCTTTCTTGAAAAGACCCTTAGACATAGGTGAAATAATATGGTAACAAGTCGATGCACCGCCAGCGCTCTCTCCAAAAACTGTGACATTGTTCGGATCTCCGCCAAAGCTCCTAATATTATCTCGCACCCATCGCAAGGCAGCAACTTGGTCTTTTAATCCAGCATTCCCAGGAACATCTTCAGTGTCTAGACACAAGAAACCGAGTGCTTCTAATCTGTAGTTAAAAGTCACAAGTACTACTCCGTGGGGTACAAGGAAATCTGGTCCATAGTTATCGTCGTTACCAGAACCGCTTTTATAACCTCCTCCGTGGATGAACACCATAACCGGCAGTGGAGAGGCGGGCTTAATGTCTGGGCTGTACACATTTAGATATAAGCAATCTTCGTTTCCTGCTATAATAGCGTCTGTGAAAATGCAGTTCTGAGGACATCTAGGTCCATGTTCTGTAGCTTTCCGTATTCCTTCCCATGGAAGAGCTGGTTGGGGTGCCTGGAAAAATAATACGTTTTGAATAGATATAAAAGTTTTACAAACAACAAACATTAGCGAATTCAAGTACAATTGTTATTATATAATCATAACCACTATGCAATGACAATACGTGTTTTCTCAATGTCAATAACTCCTAAAACGGCCATAAGAAGTAATTTATAGAACTATTACTTTTATAATAGACAGTCTTGCGTTTTGTCTTTAATGATGTACTAATATAATATGTACAACGGTGCACACCAATTTCATTTATTCAAGTTCATTGAGTACCTACTAGTTTTTATTAAAACAAAAAATGTAGCTCACTTTGAATCTCAGTTTGCCCAGCGGTGGCTGAGCGTAGGGGATGCCCTTGAAGCTGTAGTACTTGCCATCACCTGTGACGGTCTCCACTATTTCTCCAGACAGCCATCCTTGTTTTACTTTAACTTCTGCCATTGTGCAGTGGTAACACTATAAAACATAAATCAAATAAACGTGAACGCACATTATAATAATACTGTAGTGTATGATTTGTTTAATGAAATGGTCGCTAAGGGTGGCGCAATAATTTCAATATCTTGTTTGTTTTGGATGAGTGATTTTGATGATTTCCCATTCAAACTCAAATTTAAAGCATTTCTTTCAATTAAACCATTTACAGGCACTTTTGAATTTTCAAAAAATTTAAGCTAGTCGCCCATTCTAAAACGTAGATCTCAATGGAGAAGAGCGGGCAAGAAACTCCACAGACACTCTTTTTAAAAACAATTGGGTAATACAAAAACTTGGAACATTATTCTTGTTGCTTCTGTATGTGAAGAATGTAAAAAAAAATGAACAATTCTAAATAGAAGATAAAAAATAAGCCCTGGCAGTTAGGAGATGACCAGTCTCAACCGACAGCGCCCGTTCGCGAACATGAAGCGTGGATCATTCGTTATTTTAATAGGTAATCTATCACTATTATCTCGTCATTTTAATAATTTGACTTGGACTGACATTAAATAGTTTTTTAATTGAGATTTGCATGACATTATCCCAGCCAAACGTGATGATCTGTTATCATTTTTGCTTTAAACATCTCTTGCTTGCTACTGTTTATCTTATCTACTGAAATGTTTTTTTAGTTGTCACGTACGATATTAACTTTGTAAGACCATAGTCGCTACTTTTTAAATTGTTGCGATGACGGGAAATAATCGGTCTACGGATAAAAAAAAATGTTAATACCTACTAGCTTAGTTATAAGAGACTTTTGTGCGAGTAGTCTATGGGTCAAACTGAATTTTTGCATTTACTGGTTAATGTTTACTTTTCACACAAAACGGTAATTTACACTTTATGATAATGTTAACCTTTAGATCCCGGCTAATGAGACACAAATGATTTTCCATCGGGTGTGCACGCATGCGCCCTCTGCACTTTGATAAATAAAGAAATATTCTTAAATATTCTTACCGTGTCCTAAGTACTCGCAGTTCTAATAACGTTGAGCGTCGTTTACAAGTAGTAAGATGTGAGACGCGGTACTCGTTTCGAGGTGGACCGGCTACTGGCGCTTGCACATGACAAGTAAACTTATTGGTTAATCGCGATACAAACAGTTGTATATAAAGCATAGTTATGTAAGATAACGGTCAGACGCAACGTACGCTATCAATGTTTATGTACAATGATCTGCATTTTACTAAGGAAAACTATACTAATAATCATGAATGGTGTGCCTTTATTTTCGACTCAGAAACAAAGAGGAGCTTATCATCATCCAGCGAGTTTTTTTATTATTTACGTATGTACCTACTTCGATTTCTCAGTGATTACTGTGCCCATTTACATTCTTTTTACAACCGGTTGCTTTAAGAGTTCATGAGTTAGTTTCAATAGCATACATTAAATATTTTAAATTCACCGATAAGTTGATGATGATTTAACATTCCATAGCAAGTACATAGTAGGTACCATCACTAAAAAGCGAAAATCAAAAGCTTTCTCCAAAAATAAAACAACCGACTTGAATAATAATACTATGTACATACTAAGTAAACATAGCTTCAGTTTTGGAAATCGGTGACAAAAAAGTAAACAAAAGTACCTAAAGACAAATATAGCTGTCTCTAGAGCTGTCTTTGATAGGCACTAGTATCAATCATCTATCTAAAGGATGACACCTAATAGCAAATCATTTTGTATAAAAATATCGATGTCATCCTCGTACAAGTACGATAATAATACATAATCTATTGTATTTAATTCTCGTCATTGTTTATTGTGACTTCGCTAATCGGCCGCGTGTCGAGCTCGTGCTCTCTGTTTGAGATCGAAAGTATTCGGGCAATCACCAAATTAATGAGTGTGAGTAAAACCGTAAGACCACGTCCGCACGGACCGCGTCCGCGACGGGGTTCTATCGACCACTGGATTTTGAACTCTTGGTGAACCGTGCATTGAGAATCCAACAAAGTGCACACCAGCACATTGAAAAAACATAGTGTTACATTTTCAACTCTCGGCGCCAAGCGGTGCGGTGTGCTGAAAAAAATCCGACGCGATATGTTTTTTTTACAACCCACAAAAGTAAATCCAGGTTATATCTGTGTGCCAAACTTCATCTAAATCCGTTTAGCCGTTGTTGCATGATTGAAAAACAAACATCCAAACATCTCATTAATTAAACGTACAAACTTTCACAAATATAATATTAAAAGTAGGATAGTGAAATTGAAATACCCATCGTAATGCAAAATTTTCTTAGACTAGTAATGTGCAGTTTCACACACTACTTTATCTACTGTCATACATTGGCATTGAACCTACTAAATAAAAGACCAAAGTTAAAGGAGTTTTAATTATATTTATTTTAAGGTTGATAAATCATCAAATAACTTCTCCCACTCTGGGTGGAGCAGGAGAGCGTGTCAGATTTTTACTGACTAAAACCCACCTGTGTTCCCTTAGTAGCCTGTGCGCCAGGGGCGGCGGTATCTCTTTCGAACAACCCGCACCCCTGGCAGGCATCGGCCCTTGAGGGCCACATCAGGTTGTGCTGACATCTCTTTGAGGCGCGCGTGGAACACAACGCGCCGTCGACCTGGGCTTGGTCGTTACCGGACAGCGAGCTACCCATCACTCACCGTCCGCAAGCTCACGCCTACGCTGCCCGAAAATCAGCCTGGGATTCCCGACGCCCAGGGCGTCTCCTGCGGCGGGTAGGGCCGTGAGGGCACACATACTGCCTCTCCCTCACGTGTGCCGCCTGCTTCTTCGCGAGCATTACTGCTTCGCTGAAGGAGATGACGGCTACCCATGCACTCTCGCTCCGTACCATGGCCTGGACCAGGGCCGGACGCGAGAGATTGCCGTCGCCGATCGCCTCCACAAGGAGACGGCGGTGCTCCGCCCAAGTCGGGCAGACCTCCACCGTATGCTGCACCGTGTCCTCGGGGCGATCTTTGCAATGGAAACACCCGGGCGTTTCCTCCCGCCTTATTCGAAACAGGAACCTCCCGAAACAACAGTTGAGGCCACCGTGACGCCTCTCAAGCCACTCCTCAAAGAGGGGACTTACCGCCGCAATCGTGGCGTGCCCAAAAGTCGTGCGTCTGTTGTTCTGTCTGTCCTTATAGGATCACTCGTGTGTATGTTGTTCTGTCTGCCCATATAGGATCACTCGTATGTTTTTCTGTGTATCCGTCTGTTACAGCCATTTTGCTCCGAATCTACTGGACTCATCGAGATTTCATAGGTACTCATGAATTTCTGTTACCCAAACACGGACGTGTGACGTAAATAAATGAAATCTGAATATGGGGGTCAGTTTTGAGAGCCAACTACATAGATACTTAAAAACAATAGTTTCGCAAACTGTACCATGTGACATATCAAGTGAAAAGGGCTAGTTGTGAAGGGTCTCAAACATATTTTATGTATAATTCTACTTCCTACTATGCTACTATTATTATGAATGTGAAAGTTTGTGAAGATGTTTGGATTTTTGTTACTCAATCACGAAAAAACGTCTGAACGGATTTGGATGAAATTTGGCAGACAAATAAATTATTATCTAGATTAACACATAGAATACCTACTTTTATCTTGGTAGTACGTTCCCGCGGCATAATTTCCGACTTCCAAGCGGGCGAAGCCGCGGGCCGAAGCTAGTTTTAAAATAAACGGATCTGAAATTACATACATAAAAATATGAAAATTCATGCTTAATCTTCGAGAAGAAATTTGTAACTCTCACCCTACAAGCCTTTCGGGAGGTTCCTGTTTCGGACAAGGCGGGAGGAAACGCCCGGGTGTTTCCATTACGAAGATCGCCCTGAGGACACGGTGGAGCACACGGTGGCGGTCTGCCCGGCTTGGGTGGAGCACCGCCGTGTCCTCGTGGAGGCGATCGGCGACGGCGATCTCTCGCGTCCGGCCCTGGTCCAGGCCAGGAGCGAGAGGGCATGGGTAGCCGTCACCTCCTTCAGTGAAGCAGTGATGCTTGCGAAGAGGGAGGCGGCGCACGTGAGGGAGAGGCAGTCTATGCGCCCTCGCGACCCTAGCCGCCGCAGGATACGGAGACGCCCTGGGCGTTGGGAATCCCAGGCCGATTTCCGGCCACCGTAGGCATGAGCTTGCGGACGGCGAGTAATGGGTAGCTCGCTGTCCGGTAAGGACCAAGCCCAAGTCGACGGCGTGTTGTGTTCCACTCGCGCCTCAAAGCGATGTCAGCACAAAATCATGGGGCACACAAGGGCCGATGCCTGCCAGGGGTGCGGGTTTATTCGAAAGAGATACCACAGCCCCTGGCATTCGGGCTACTGAGGAAACACGGGTGGGTTTTAGTCAGTAAAAGTCACACGCCCTCCTGCTCCACCTAGAGCGGGAGAAGTTCTTTGATGATTACCCAACCAAAAAAAAACCCTCCAAGCCTCTGCAGAGTTGCAAGTCGGCAATTCTTACGGATGATAGATATACCTACTTCCGTTTCTTATGAAAGCTAGATTAGCATGCATATAAACAGCAAAGAAGAAACTCGTTGCCATTGGCTATGAAAAAAGTAACTGCTGGCGTGCAAGAAATATTATTTTACTTTACATGAAATGTTTTGATAGGTGACATAACTCTTCATCGTACAGAACCCTCTCTATGCGAGTTCAACACGCACTTGTCCGGTTTTTTACAAAACTTTTTAGGCATTATGTTTGTCGATACTAGCCTAGTTCTTCTGCTTACCGACTTCTTAGATTTTCTGGCACCAGCATTACTTTCAATCTTCCTTTAGACCTTCTCATCTTATTTATGCTCGTCCCACTACATTCTCAGTCATTTTTATTCCGTTCAGTGCCTTTTATTCAACCTTGCTGTATTATTAACATTTCAATCCATACTAGTAAACTACATCGGAAGTCATATTGTGGTCGTGGAGTTTCCACTTTAGTTTAATGAAAATGCAGGTGTCGGAAATAGCTCCCATGACCGTCCACTTTAACAACCCTGTGTTTAACGGTCCGCTATAATTGATCCAACTGCACGAGGATCGCCGATGGGGTTGTAGCCTGCAGAGCTGCGCACTCACAGATGGATCTACACAAAATCTACTAGTGCCGCCAGCGTTTCAACCGACTAACCCTAACCTTAATATAACTATTCAAAGTATTTAAGGACACAGCGGTTTGCTAGGTAACGATGCAGCTGACGAACTTTCCAGAAGGCGATGAAGCAAGACAGTGGGACCTGAACCCATAGTGCCACTTCCCTTCTGGTACTTACGCAATCCAGCAAAGAAACGCACCCGGGACCAACATCACAAACTATGAGTGGACTAAGGTGGGTACAGGCAGGCTAAGGAAGCAGTCCCTAACTGGAGGCCGCCACACGAAACAGGTTCTCCGACTAAAAAAATTAACTGGTCATGGGTCATTTAGTGAACACAAGAGGTGTTTACTAAATGACCCGTGACGAGTTGTCATAGGAGTCACAGACAGTCTGCTGTGCAAAGTCTGCATGGAGGACAGCGGGACAGCAGCTCATGTGTTTCTAAAGTACCCGGGCATGGTACTTCGGTAGCCCAGGTAACCCCCGTGAGAACGTTCCTGATTCGATCACGTGGGGAAACTCCAAGGATTGTCTCTATTACTCTTTGGATGACTTTAAGAATTCTTATAAAGCCCTTCTCAGAGTAGTTAGATAGAAAACGCCGCACTCATCTAGTTTTTAAAATATGATTGACGTGTAAAAGTTTTTGTACAAACCTACTTACAGAAATAAAATAATTTATGATTAACATTTATATTTATACCGGTACGAAATCTAAGGGGTTATTCCCGTAACTTTAAGAACTTTCACAGTTTGATCTCAGCAATGACTAAAGGATCTCAGCCGCAATCTGTCGCTACATCTTGACGAGTTTTTGACATTGATTGTCGCTGAAATTAGACTTTTTGAACGTTTTCAATTAATCAAATTTGTCTTCTGGTCTCTTAGCTTACCATTCTCACACAGTTTACATCACTTTCCTTGCTTCATCCATACTAAACTTATTAAAAAACCTTTACCAAACTCATCATTTATCTACATTTAATTCATTTTATTCATCCTAGTATGTCATAACCTGGTCTGTGATATTTCCAACAGATTTGATAAATACACCATCATATTGTGGTTATTTATCCCAGAACTCTGACATCCAGTCTCACCAAGGGGTGTACCATGTTACCTAGTTACTGGGTTCTACTGGGTGATACTGGTATTTAGCTGCATCCAGTTAAACTGGAACCCGACACCAAAAAAGTTTTATAAAGGCTAAGGAAATGATGACGATAGTGTGGTTAATTAATTATTAAAATTAAAACTGGAATCAGTTTAATTTAAACTAGAGAGATATCAAGTTTCATAATACTTAAGAAATGCTCAAAACGATGAAGGAAAACATCGTGATGAAACTGGTATGTCTTAGAACCAAAAATATGGTGATATGGTGACTTCTATCAACTCGCACTGGGCCCGCGTAGTGGGTTACAGCCTACTCCCTCTCACCGAGCCGGAGCCTGCGTCTCAGCAATGTAAACATTATAGACTGATAATTATGAAGAAATGCTCTCTAATAAGCAAGTCGTTACGTCGCAAAAATTACACAGTACCTACTGATTATTTTTTGTTGCTGTTAGGTTATCAGTTACCAGTAGTACAAAACCAAGTTTGCAGCTTCGAAGACCTGTGCTAACTGCATCGTGCCCGAAAACTCTCGAAATGTTGGATTCCTCTCAGTTATTAACATATATCTTCTTTAAGGCGCATCTTACGTATAAGTGAGAATAATATGTATTCTTAAACTATCCTAACAACATCCCAAAACATCAATGCAATGGATTTTTTGCGAACGAACGCGTTTTTTCTGTTTACGCGGCCTAAAAGATATAATTATAAATTTATGAAAAAAAAAAAAAAAAAACTTGAAAACGGCAAATACCCATTATATTGATTGAGTCGCTTTACGAGTAACACAACAGACTTCTGATTTGAAAATTAAACTATCGTCAAATAAGGTTAAAAAGTACCTAATTATTGACAAATAAGTAATTTTAAATACAATAACAAGCTATACAATGTTTTAAAATTCCAGTCCAGCATATTCAAAGATGCTCTTCCAGAAAGCCAGAGCTTCAGCATCAGGTGCTGTTTTCGAAGTTAAGGTGTCTCCTATGTCTACGTAGGCTTTGGTGGACCTGTTGTATTCCGGCCAGATTGTACCAAGAGAGGAGTCGGGTGTGGGATTTCTGTGAACATAGGTATACATTAATAATTTTATAATTTCGTCTTTAATCACACGAACATACAGACATAGATATTAATTAAGACGATGTGGGAACAAACAAAGAGATACATTTGAGTTAAAAAAAATACAAACAAGGCAACCGGTTTTCGATCTTAAAAAGAATGTTGCGAATAATGAAAATAGCAAAGAAGTGAGAACCATCTGCTGATCTCGTGTCCACCAGGCTTTATAATGCTGCAATAAAAGTATTTTAGAAATCAATGACTCACCCATATTTAGCGAAGTTGGTAAATACTGTACACACTAAATCAACCAGCTCATACTCTTTCGTATTTTTCTCAAGCTTCAGATTATGTTTATTGCCGTTAAATAAATACATCAAGTCATCCAAATGGGAAGCTCCTCGAATCCCGTACTGCAGTCCACGACACCCATAGATATTTCTATCAGAGAAACAGGAGAATTTGTACATATATCTCCGAGCATTACCAATCTTGGGCAAATGTGAAACGAATCTGTTAATGTCGTAAACGAAACATGAATGACTAAGGAAAGTTACAAATTCTTTCATTAGATCGACTTTAATAGGTTTCCCTTGGAAATAGAATTCGTGTACTCTTTTGGATACTTCTAAAACTGTCTCTGGAGTGCATTTGTTTAGGATCTTTCTTGGTACCAACAGTTCGGGATATCGGTTGGAATGTTGCAGAAGTGATTTTTCATATATTGGGATAAGATAAGTGGCTTCTTCGCTGGTGTGTCCAATAAGGATATCGACATCGTTTAACCTTTTATTCTTCAATGCCTCTAAAGGATCTTCTGTCAAAAAATGTTCTTTGCCAAAATCTTTTTCGATAACTGGAGTGAAATGGTACAACTTTATTAAATGGTTGTTGAATTCTTCAAAAGACAACACAACTGGATTTGTATCTATTAATTTTTCCACTGGAACGCTTTGTAAAAAATCAAGTAGCTCATTAGGGTCATTGGTTTCGAATCCAAGAATTTTACCAAGCATGAATGCTCGTTTTTGCGGTACAAATGGCACGCACCAATCATTAAAAGGTGCACCACTCATTGAAGCAGCTTTTTTAAAGAGGCCCTTAGACATAGGTGAGATGATATGGTAACAAGTCGATGCACCGCCAGCGCTCTCTCCAAAAACTGTGACATTGTTCGGATCTCCGCCAAAGCTTCTAATATTATCCCGCACCCATCGTAAGGCAGCAACTTGGTCTTTTAATCCAGCATTTCCGGGAACTTCTTCAGTATCTAGGCACAAAAAACCAAGTGCTTCTACTCTGTAGTTCAAAGTCACAAGTATTACGCCATGGGAGACAAGAAAATCTGGTCCGTACTCCTCATCGTTACCATCACCACATTTATAACCACCTCCGTGGATAAACACCATAACTGGCAGTGGAGAGGCGGGCTTTATGTCTGGGCTATACACATTTAGAAACAAGCAGTCTTCGTTTCCTAGTAAAATACGGTCGGTGAATAAGCACTTTTGAGGGCATTTAGGACCATGTTCTGTAGCTTGCCGTGTTCCTTTCCACGGAAGTGGTGGTTGTGGACCCTGAAAACATATTCATGTTTGAATTGCTGAACAAGCAAATTATAAAATGGTGACTATTTCCATTATACAATAGGATATATAATGGAAGTATTTATCTTAATGAGCCATGTCGATTGGAATCAAGATGATTTAAATCACTTTCAAGCCCGAATGGCAAAGTACTACGCGCTCCTTACTTTGTTGCATTTGAAATTGTTGTATATTATGTGTATGCATGTTGTATATTGTGTGTATTGATGTATATGTTTTCATTAAATAGTTGGACACGATTTATTGAACAAATGGTCCTTTTTGTCAATGATGACTGTGCATTCTTAGAATACTCATCCAAATCTTTTGGATCAAATATAGTAATCTGTTTACAAAACACACAAGAAAGCCTAGTTCTTGTGTGTTTTGTTAATCAATTCAAATCATTTATAATCCTTTTTGCGCGGCAGAGGCGCGGGAGCGGGCAACGAGCGGTGCACTCCAGTCAAGCGGTGACCGCCCGCGCGGGATTCACTTTTATTTTGCCAGCAATAAATCGAGCGTTAAGACTTAGGAATAAATTTGAATCAAAAAGATGTTGTCGCCGTTGTTCAGACATTTTGTTCGCGAATAAAAACAAATATCTCAACGACACAACCAGGAACACAACACTACGCCGCTATAGGGCCGCGCGATCGGCCCGCTGGTTTCAAGAACGGGTCTGCGTTGCCCGCGCCGCTCCCGCGCCGCCGCCGCCGCTGGTCCGCTGCCCGCAAGATTCGAAGTAGCAGCCTTAATAGAACTGCCTTTCATTTAACATCTAATAATTCTTTTTGTATTGGATTGACTCGTGCATGGATGCACGATGGTGATCGCAAGTTTTGTTCATTGGAATGTGCATCACTACTCTATTGTACTGATTTAAAAATAAAAACGTTGCCTTAACCTACCTTAAATCTCAGTTTGCCAACCGGCGGTTGAGCGTAGGGGATACCCTTGAAACTGTAGTACTTGCTGTCACCCGTGATGGTCTCCACTAGTTCTCCA
This sequence comes from Polymixis flavicincta, assembly GCA_949987655.1. Taxonomy (NCBI): domain Eukaryota; kingdom Metazoa; phylum Arthropoda; class Insecta; order Lepidoptera; family Noctuidae; genus Polymixis; species Polymixis flavicincta. Next base: position 24,916,150 of record OX465182.1, on the reverse strand, counting down.
GACAGCCATCCTTGTTTAACTTTGACTTCTACCATTGTCACTGAACACTGTAAAATAAGCTGATTAAAAGTTAGGTACCTCCCGCGAAATGGTGCAGGTCTTGGAAATACGGTAGGCTTTGGTAGGTAAGCGACGTGCGCTTGACAACTGGGAACTGACCCCTGCAGGCACTGTCGCTGACTTTTTTATAAATAAGTTTGTGCAGGTACGATAGATAAACTTGCAATTTTTATTGATTTACGTTTAAACGATCAAAAACGACCTTTGAAACATGAGTAGTCAGCATTCATGAACGTCCACTTATTAGTTAAATAACTAAACCAATAGCGATAAGACATTGAGTTCTCTTTTTGTCCTTTTGTGACTGCACAACCTAACAAGGAAGCCAATTTACGATTAAAATATTAAAACAATTCGAAATTTCATTAAAAAAATAAGATAGACAGATCGGGGGGTACGGCAGTGCCCCCGCCAAGTTGAGTGCGAAGCAAACACTGCCGTAACATCCCTTACTGGAACCATTTCGCCGCATTTTCAGGCCCCTATTTGAGAACCTCTGGATAAGACCAAAACGCAGAAATTTTCGTCATCCAGTGAGCTATAATTACATACTTAAAATCCAAAATTTCAGGTCTATAGGTCATTTAGTTCGGAAGTTAAGCGAAAGCAAAGTTTCGCATTTATGACACTCACTCACTCACTCATGATCATCAGAATAGAACTAGTACTTCCCATAAACTCAGAGAGCTGAAATTTGGTACAGAGTTAGGGTTTAATGGCAAACTATTAGAGATCGACATACCGACTTTACAAAAAATATTCAACTTGGTGGGCCGCTTCATTTGGTGTCAAAAATCGAAGGTCTGAAGTATCTGATGAAGAACCCTCAGCTGGTCTCAGCTGTATTAGAGATATGGTAATGACCCCTTCTACTATTGGTACATGAAAAAAATCGAATGTTTATGTTATTGAAATACGCAGCTTTATCAAGCCTACAATTGACTGGTTATTGAATCAACGATTTCCAAGTGGCAATTTTCCATCGTCAATGGGTGGCGGTTCTGGCGACAGACTGGTGCAAAGCTGTCATGGAGCACCTGGTTTTGTACCCTTGTGTACCCTTCAACGGCCAACTCACACAACATTAACTATGTATAATAATAAAGAAATCGCAATAAGGAACCTTAGACTTGGCACGACTTTGTCTAGATTTCATTACTTTTTAGAGATAAATAAGCAGCTCCATCGAGACTTGGCTAGTTTTTACAGAATGTTTTTGGTGGGATATATTATTTAGTGTTTGTCATTTTATGAAATGTAAACAATTAAATAATTGTATGAGTTTGTCAAATAAAAAAATCTTACTGTTTCTTAAGTACTATAACTTACAAAATAGCGTTGTTGGTCCAGCTATATAATTGCACAGGTGCAGTAAACAAGTTGACACTTATTTACCAACCGCGTTACAACTCTATATAAAGCAAAGCTTAGTAGATAACGGCTACACGCAATGCTATCAAATACCTACGTACAATGATCTGCATTCTATGAAATTAATCTTAAATCTGTTAGGTATTATTAGATATCTAATTATAATTACTTGTTTTTTTACGAAATCATGATTATTCAATCACGCTATCAAAATCGCGATATTTTGTACATTTTAGTGATATTCGTCATTACATATTAAAGTGTGACATGGTTAATATGGCCGCGTAATTTGTTATGACTACGATATTCTCTATTAGAGATCGAAACTGGTCGCACAATTAAAGTGAGTGAGTGAGTCAAAACGTAAACATTAACGGTCTTATTCATAAACGCCTTGTAACTTTTAATCAATTGCTAACTAACTGATTAGCAAAATTCTTATTTATAAACGCTATTTAGCGCTATAAGGTCGCTAAGCAAATGATTTGTAGCTGTCATATTTAAACACCACCGGTGCCCTGTTTAACTTGCTAAGAGGCAACATGGCGGATTTTATTTTAATCAGCTGATCGATTCAAAATGTACTTCTAATTTTTAGTGTACTTCAAGGTTATTTTGTTCTTAAATATGGAATTATCATTAGTAAATGTGGATTTCGACAATATTTTACGGGATTTCAGAACGACACCGAAGAATTAAATAGTTTTGAAACGCCGCGGGCGCCTATTGTTAGTAAACGGAGGAAGACCTACAAGACTCGTTCAAATCCGCTACGAAAAAAACATATTCCTCATTCTAAGTACACGTGATGATAGGATTTATAGGGTAGTTCAATCAGTAGGAGGTTCAGTCAGTTCGTGAGGAAGCTCATCGGAGATAGTGATTATCCATTGTTATCCCATGTACCCCTCGTTTTATGACGCAGAGAGTACTTTATACGATACTGATGACGCCTTCTAGGGCCCAGAACTAAAGAAATGCCACGTTATGGCAGTCATGCACAATAAAACAAGATACTTTTTATAAAAACCAATTTATTTCGATACGCAATAAAGCCATATTTGTGTTATAATTTCATTATTTTTGATTTCCAATTCTTCTTTGTCCAAAGACGGGTGCACTTATTTTCTCATGCCACTCTCATTCCTCATCTTTTTCACTTAGCATGGTGACCCCCGTTGCCATCTTTGCAAGGTTGAATAGTAATGGAGCTAACTGCTAAGTAGTAGCTTTCATAGCAGCAGTCAAAATTGTAACTGTAAACAAGAATAATAATTGTTATTTAAAGACACTGAAACCCCAATGCAAAAGCAATAGGAAGTTATATAGAATAGGCACAAGTACCTACATATGTTTCTCAAAGAGAATATCCATGTTAACAAGTTTAAAGAACATGTAAATACATAGCTGTATCGGCTACTTTGTTATCATTCATTTGGTCACTTTACAATAGAAAGTAAATAGGTACAAATTCAGAGATACATTACCTTTTCCTGTTAAGTCCATTCTTGGGAGCATATTATTATCATTGCTCATCTTTTTCACGTAGCATCATCTCCACCGTTGCCATCTCAAGATTGAATAGTATTGGTGCTACGTGCTAGTAGCTTTCATAGCAGCAGTCAATATTGTAACTGTAAACAAGTATAATTTTATTGTTATTAAAATACACTGAAACCCTGCAAAAGCACTAGGAATTTTCATAGAATATAAATACATATATACGCATATGTTTTTAAAAGATAATATCCATGTAAATAAACGTAAAGAACTTGTAAATACATAGTTATTATCAGCTAATACGATAGCATTAAATTGGGTCACTTTGCAATAGAAACTAGATAAAAATTTAGACGATACATTACCTTTTCCTGTTTACTCCAATCATGGGAGCGTATTATTTTCATTGCTGATTTGCTTCCATCGTAAACACAATAAAATAAACACAACAAATTATTTTATTCAAATACAATTCTAACAATGAAATTTTTGACATAAGTCTGTCGAAGTCACCACAGATACAAAAATCATGCATTTGACATAAAATCCTGTTTTTAGGCGACTATTTTGATTATAATCTGTGCTGAACGCATAATTTCACCTCTATTTCGTTTCGCTACTAATCACCTGCAAACTAGCGTTTATAAATAAAGAAAAGTTAATCAATGATTAGGAGGTAACCAATTGATAAGCTAAACAGTGGCTAGTGAGTGATTAGCGAGTTTTTTATAACTAAGGCTGTAAAATGTTTGCAGTCAAATGAATAATTCGTCATCTTGCAGTTAGAGCGCACGCCGCGGGAGAGCACGGCACGCCAGCATTAGTGATATCACTCGTCGTGAAGTTGTCACTGAGATGTCGGGGGTAGCCAACTGGTTACTGGTTTTAGAACATAACGGATTGGCACGCAACGATGGGAAGGGACCACCAGACGAAATCACCATAATACCATATGAAAGTTAGCAAGGCCTTTGGTATGTGATGCAACATGTGTCGACATCCTTGCGCAATCCTGTCTTCCTAGCATAGCAGGCTGTGCTGAGGCGGCTGCTGCAGGTGCGGAAAACCTCAAACGACGAAAACATTCGAGTATTATTAGGAGTTAAATGATCGAATCGTTTGGGTACACTATGAGGCCGTGGGTGGGGTTCGTGGGCTCACTTGTTTTTTCGAGACATCGCTAAGCGGTTGGTCTACTCTTCACGTGGGCAGGCCAATTTTTTGCCTAAATAATCGGCAATACCATACAACGTGGCAATGATCCCAGCTTTGTGGGGACTTTTTCTATGGACAAAGACGCGGACGATTTTTTTGATTCCTCATAATTCTTGTCCATTTTGTGGAAACATGTACCTACATAGTATTATTATTACTATTGGTCGCCTTGTGGTCGAAATTCGTCCTTAATATATTTAAGGCTAGGTTTTTCGAGCTTGTGAAACGCTACCTCCACCTCCCCCAAATACAGTGCGACGTATTTATTTACGACTAGCAGCGCTCCGCGGTTTCACCCGCGTAGTTCCCGTTTCCGTGGGAATACGAGGATAAAATATAGGCTATGTCACCCGAAGGTAGTACAGCTTCCCAACAATGAAATAAATTTTCACTAGAAATTCACTAGAAATAAGGACAAACTACGTGCTCCCTTTCACCGGCTTCATAAGGTTCATAACTCATTTGTTGGGCTTTTTTTTTTGGGTGGGAAATCATCAAATGACTTCTCCTACTGAGTAGAGCAGGAGGGCGTGTCAGACTTTTACTGACTAAAACCCACCCGTGTTCCCTCAGTAGCCCGTATGCCAGGAGCTGTGGTATCTCTTTCGAACAAACCCGCACCCCTGGCAGGCATCGGCCCTTGCGGACCCCACCAGTGGTTGCTGACATCTTTGACGGCGCGCGTGTGGAATACAACGCGCCGTCCCGTCTACCACTTTTCGGCCGCAGGGGATAGGGAGAGCGGCTGACGCTATACCGACACTCCTCTTCCCCTGCGGTCCCACCGCGTCCGCCATCAAACGGTGGCGGCCCCGTCCAGGCCACGGAAGGGAAGAGCGCTGCTCAGAAGCACCGGCACTCCTCCTCTACCGCAGCCCGTAACCCTCAGCCGCAATGCCTCCCATTCGACATCGCGGCCCACCTTAGTTGCGGTGCACCTCACCGCAACCTACTTTTTGGCCGCTACGTCAATGGCTTGAAGGCAAAAGCCCTGACGAGCGGCCCCACCTTTGGGTTCCATGTATTAAATCTATGTATTAAATCATTAGTAATTGACATGATCTACTCCTAACAATAATCCAGCATTGCATATGTAAGCTATCACGCCCTTATACCAGGAGGCTTTTATTTTGGTATTATGCTTTATTGTATTAATTTGCCTTTGTGTGTATAGAATCAAGTCCATCCACTAAACAGACAGCTGTGCTGCTGGGGAGTTTGTTGCGCTTCTTCTTCTTCTTCCCAGCTAAAGCACTAGGAAGTGGTGAAGGGCGGGCGTTTTTTGACTGTCTTATGTATTTTGACGTTCAAAAAGTGCTGATTCTCAGCCTAGTTTGAATAAATGACTTTTGATTTTGATCAAATGAATTGGTTTTGCTTAGTTTTAGGTACCTATTTTATTTTCTTGGTAGAACTCAAATGAATACATAATAAATAATGCCCAGTGTAGGGTAACTTTAAGGTACCGATTGGGCGTTTTCACATTATCAGATATCTACACTAACCCGAAACGAATATGTCGGCAGCTATACCCAGACCGATTCGATACCGATATAAATTATCAGCCTGACGATATTGGTGAATATCGATTACCATCGAGACTCACCTAACGACCACAGTACAGTAAGTATCGACGTCTCGAAGTAAGCAGTGTGATTATGTTTTTTTTTTTTTTTTGGGTGGGGAATCATCACAGTCATAACTTCTCCCGCTCTGGGTGGAGCAGGAGAGCATGTCAGACTTTTACTGACTAAAACCCACCAGTGTTCCTTCAGTAGCCCGTATGCCAGGGGCTGTAGTATCTCTTTCGAACAAACCCGCATCCCTGGCAGGCATCGGCCCTTGCGGGCCCCATCATTTTTTGTGCTGACATCTCTTTGAGGCGCGCGTGGAACACAACGCGCCGTCGACTTGGGCTTGGTCCTTACCGGACAGCGAGCTACCCATTACTCGCCGTCCGCAAGCTCATGCCTACGGTGGCTGGAAATCGGCCTGGGATTCCCGACGCCCAGGGCGTCTCCGGAATACTCACAGCTCCTCAAACGTCGAGTTTTTAAGTGTGCCTCTATATGGACGCGTACAACTTTCGCACAGCACATGCAAGAATTCTTGCTCAGTCACATATACAACAAAGCCGTAAGAATGTGTGGCATCGGCAACTCTAGGCAAAACCAAGGCCTTACTGACTGTAGATTTGTAGACGATTTTCTATTCTGTATTCGTCTAAGTACCTGGTACTTATTGACAGGCCTGCGCTGTCCTCCCATACATTGTATCTCTGTAATTTGAAAATATTGTTAAAGCCAATTATTTTTAAAAGAGTAACCGTGGAGTTTCTTGCCGGCTCTTCTCCATAGGAAACAACAATTTGGAACCGTGCACCTAGCTTCTGACGTTTCATAAGTTCCCATGCAGGTTTATATGAAATAAAAATATTTTGATTTGATTTGATTTGAGTCAAAAAGATTGTTCGCAAATGGCTGCTAGCCCAATCATACACCGAATCCGAATCTCTTTTAAAGGTAATGTCATAACACAACAACTATGCACACACACGCACACACACACACACTTTCTTTCTCACATACATACACACTTACACATAGTGCACAATGGCGCTCAAATATTCATTCATCCTACTTTATTGTTAAGCCTAGACAATATTTAATCACCCAATATCATTACTTAGTTTAAAATAGGCATTTGCGCGTTCGCTTTCGTGAAAACGTTTGGTCACAACTGCAATCTGACTTGTTATTGTGTTCTTTATGACGTAAACTTTCTTCGATTGTTGTTTTTTTTTTTTTACAATTGGGATTTACAGCTGATATGAAACGAAATAAGTTTTTACATTGGGTTTTCTAACAAATGTTCCTATGGTTCCGATACTGCTGTAGCCATTGTATCTGACTGATACTAGATTAAGTAGTCATTGGGTTCCTCATGAAGTCAGCTTTTACCGATTAAGATGTTATATTTCCAGTTTTCAGCAGATTTACAGACAACATTAGATGAAATCTTAAAATATTTTGCTATTTTCAACAGAGTTTGTTACGGTTTCAGCCACTGCCGTAGGTATTGAATTTGCCCGGAACTAGATTTTTTATTCTTATTGCATTCCTTAATGCAAGCTTTCGTCGATTGTGTTTTTTTTTTTCGTCTCTGGGCATATTTACGGCCGATATGAGACGATTTATGGAGTTATTTTGCTATTGTCAATTTCAAATTAGTTTTTAACCCTCTTTCGGCCAATATTTGTATTAATTCTTTCCCTAATAGTGCTTTATCAATTCATGACAACGATACCGGAATCAATGTTCCAACTAAAGACGTTTTTCCGCCACACGAATTGGAATTTCGACTCATAGTGAAAAACAAAAATTGCAAATCGTCTTTAAAATTGCAATGGTTTTACCATAGACAGCAAGACACAAACAGTGCACCTGACGGTATTTCTCTTCGACAAAAATGGTAGATTTCCATACAAATTTTCTTCCAATAATTAACTTCTTTACTGGCAGAATTCTCAAAGATGGCTAAAAATGGTCGTACTGTTTCACTGCAATAATATTCTTTTGTTTTTGATGTTTGCCACTGCTCATAAAGAACCGTAAATACACATACAATTTTACCAGTGCGCAAACTGTAACCATGAATTCCACATATCATTCTAGATCCGCTAGCATAGAAAATTTTCGTCGGTTATACAAAAAAGTCAGCAGTTCCACAAATTTTGATCGCGTAGGTTTTGCGTCTTGATAAAGATTTGTGTCTTGCTGTCTATGGTAAAACCATTGCAATTTTTAATTCTCACCTTACAACCTCAAAACCATGTCTAGATACACACGTTGGATGGACTCTGCGGAAGTTGATATAGCTAGAAAGGGGGTGGCTACCGATATGACGCCTAATAGGCAAGTATGCAAGAAAGAGACATGCTGCGCTTAACCAAATAAATTGGCATAAGGGTAGGAGAATGATGAATAACATAAGTAGATAATGTTCTCAAAGTTACAACTTATTTTCATTTCAGGTTACTGATTCATTTACCTACTAGTAAAATTAAAATTCAATGCTTACATTTAAATACTTGTCTTTATGAAAATACCCATACCGTCATAATAATTCTTGAGTCGCTGACCGCTTGTCGGTTGGGCCCACAGGGTTCCAAAAATCAAGCACGGCTGGGACGCTAGCGTCCCACCCCGGTGCTCACTGTTTTTGCCTTTATTTAAAATATAAATAAGATTTTATATCGTCTGTGGTAAATTTACTATTATGTTGGATACACACACTCGTCACCTCACTAATTCTTTATGAAAAATATAATCTGGCAGCACAAAATTAAAAAGTTGAAAGTGACGTTTCGAACTCGACGGGATCTGAGGGATTTTCGTGTTATGCTCTCTAGTTCACATATTCTGTACACATATTACTAAAATTGTGAACAATGCTTTTCGTATGTACGGTTTTGTTATGAGATCGACTCAAGAATTTAAACGCCCTGGTACTTATTTATACCTATATAAAACGTTGGTCAGGTCTCAGTTGGAGTACGCGGTCCCGGTGTGGAATCCTTTCTATGACAAATATTCTAATATGATAGAAAAAGTACAACGCAAAGAACAATGGCAGACGTTCATACATAAAATTAGTTGAGAAGAAATGGTAGCGTCTATTTGTCAAAAATATCTTAAAATGTTAAGCGTCAGTCTCTGAGTAACTTTATAAAACAATTTTGTCCTGAGAAGGCTTCCAAAAAAAGATATTTCAATTTGAACTTTTTTAGGTTATGTTTTATGTCAAAACATAGTCACGTAGAAGAGCTAGATCAGATTCCTTCCACGCATAGGTCACACAAAGCAAAGCGAATGTCTGTCCGTAAGCAATCCAAGTCAAATAGAACTAATAAAATAGCAAAAAGAACACGAACACAACTGCCACGAAAAGTGCAGGAGCATCAGTGACAGATAGAGGTTTGCACCGGAGCAGTGAGTACCGGAGAATAACCGGTGATTTACCGGTAAAAGTACTCGATTGAAATAATCGGTAATTGACCGATTGATCTCCGGTGATCGACGCATCTTATTTTATTTATTTAATAAATTTACACAAATAAAAGACACATTCAACAAATTTTTTTTATAATTATTTAACATTCATGACAATTATTCACCAACTTGGTTCTTTGAATCAAAGCGACCTTGTCCGTTTATGTGATTCATTTCACTAGCAACTAACGGGCCAAAAAATTTGTTGCAATGTTCGTGGTTATTTTTGAAATTTTATGGGTTGCTTTTTGAAATATTTCTAGCACAATCACCTTCTGGTTCTTCGTCAGAAAATGTCATCCTTTGCGCATATTCTTCAAATAGATTTATATCTACAACGGACGAACGAATGATCATTCAACGTGAGAAATATTAGTCTGAGTGAGACATAGGACGCATAGATTTGGGGATTCCCCTTTCATAGAATATTATTAATAGTGAGGAGTCGTAAACAAACATATTTATTTAGTCTTTGGTGAGGGGAATTTCCCGAAAACATTTTATTTGTGAAACATACTCATTCACTCGTTCAAAATTACATTTGTATTGTAGAATTTCGTTCGATAGGTCGAGGTTGTTAATCAATAAATTATTAAGTACTATAATAGCGTCATCGTAATTAAATATTTTGAGATAAGTACTCTTTCACAGTGAAAAACCAAGATTTATTAATAAAAAATACACCAGCTTTTACGTAAGTGCCTTTTTGGATTTTATTTTTTAACTTCTGTCTAACTTAACATTAACTTCCAGTACTAAAACAAGTTATCAATGTGGATATTTTAAACTATTGTGGTACTATTCAAACTTATTCTTGTTGATATATTTCAGAATGCCGAAAGTTCAGTCAAAAACTAAAGGCCACTTTGAAAAAGTAGATGATGACGGCAAAAAAGTTCAATGTAAATTATGCAATGCCGTGCTAACCACTGGCGGTGGAACATCAAATATGTTATCACATTTGAAAAGAAAGCATTCTGATATTATGAGACAAACAGATTCTCCAATGTCATCTGATACAAATGATAGTATAGAGGTATCTACTATGGAGCAGTCCTCGGAACCAAATTTAAAAAAAGCAGACGAAGCTTTAACTTTGATGTTAGCTACAGATTTTCAACCTTTTTCTATGGTTAATGATAAAGGCTTTAAGAACTTTGTTCATAACATTAACCCAAACTACAAAATTCCAGAAAAAAGAACAATACGTTATGAATTAATGCCGAAAATATTTGATGAAGCTAAGACAAAGCTAAAAAAAATCTTATCTGAAGTTGATAATTTGTCACTGACCACAGATATTTGGACGAGTAATTCCATGGAGTCCTACATCACAATCACTGTGCACTTTTTCTTTTCAAATGACCTTAAAAGTTGTGTACTAACCACTACACCTTTGACCGAGTCGCACACTGCAGATCATTTAAAAGATGTGGTCCATAAAATATTGACGGAGTGGGAAATCCGTGATAAAGTTGTGTGCATCACAACAGATAATGGAGCCAACGTAGTAAAAATGGTAAGACTGTTAGGAGTGCGTAGCATGCCTTGTTTTGCACACACTTTGAATTTGGTTGTAAATGATTCCTTAAACATTCCTGAATTAATAAACTTGGTAGAGAAGTGTAAAAAAATTGTTAAATATTTCAAAAAATCTAATATTGCGACACTAACACTCCACAAAGAACAAAAGGAGAGAAATCCTGATGTAGAACCTTTACAACTACTACAGGAAGTTCCAACTCGTTGGAATAGCCTTTATTACATGATACAAAGAATTTTAAAGTTAATTGATAGTATAACCGCCGCACAGAGAAAACTGCCTCAAGCACCTCAAATAATTAGCCCAGAAGAAGAAAAAATATTACAAGATATGGTGCTTTTGCTGGATATATTTGAGCAAGCAACCCAAATGATAAGTGGAGACCAGTATCCAACCTCTAGTTTGATTATACCTATTATTTACGGGCTATTCGATAACATTCAAAGTTTGGGTTCCAAAATTTCTACAGCGGTAGGTGAAATATTTTTACAAACATTGAAAAACTGTATGAATGATCGCTTATTGGAATACGAATCTCGAACTGTTTGTCGAATTTCTACTATACTGCATCCCGTTTTTAGAAACAGCTTTAGACTATTGCAAAATAAATTGGCTGCTAAAGATGCTGTAAAGGCAGAAATAAATAATATTTACCGGATCCGAAACATATCTCAAAGCGCAGAAGAAATAGCCACGTCAAGTGAAAATAGTACTAGAGAAACTGGTCGCCCGGATTTGCTTGGATTCCTAAAAAGAAACACCAGTAATGCAGATATGACATCCGCTACGGCAATGAATTTATTCAAAATGTATACGGAAACACAGTATCCTGAAAAAAGCCACAATTGGGATGAAGTTGTACAATTCTGGAAATTTAATAAACACTTAAAGCCTTTAGACAAAATAGCATTTAAATACCTAGCTGTGCCTGCTACTTCTGTAAGGTCAGAGAGAGTATTTTCGGCGACAGGACAAATACTAAATGATAGAAGAAACATGTTGTGCTATGACGCTGTTGACATGTTGTGTTTCTTAAATCAAAATCAGCATTTGTTGTCTTTATAAAACGTTTTTTTAATTTTAATAAATGATTAAATAAAGTATATCAATTGATTATTCTTATATCTTTATTTTTAATGTATAAATTTAAAAAAAGAAACAAAATTTCTTTATTCTCCGGTGACCTCCGGTTTTTCACCGGAGATTGCCCAATCACCGGTGAATTCAATCGGTTGTTAAAATCTCGCTCCGGTGCAAACCTCTAGTGACAGACTGCTTTCCTTGACAGTTGACAGTGACAGTTCATTTTAATAAGGGCGATATTTTGCGTTCAGAGTTTGATTTCACGATTCTGACAGCTAAAAATCGTCATTTTTTGTCATCAATACGGAACGCTCGTGATCACGATAAAAGTGTTTATTCAACGTTAAAACATTTATTCACCATATTAAACTTGTATACACCACACATTTCTTCTTCTTAGATAGAAGCACTACTTCAAATAAATCTAAGTTAGTTAAAGATACGATACGACTCAAAACAAAACAGCACAACTGTCATTTTTGACAGCGCTCACGGTGATATTAGTTTAACTCATGGTCGGCGTTATCGCAAGATGGCGCATCTATGACGATTCGCGGGACTTCGTTATCGCGCTCACGCCAATGCGGAACGAGTGTGAGCGCGCTCAAATCGATATTATCGTATCTCGGAACGTAACCTTAGTGTTGCCATAACATTAAGAATTGTTGCACAGTATTATTATGATTGACGCACCAAATAAATAATTGCAGGAAGTAATTTTGAACTAATTTTCGAACATAACACTTGTTTTTATTATTACTGTAGTATGGTTATTAGTAACTGCTTTAAAAGAATATTTTGAACCTGTATGTGGACTTACAAGTTTATACAAGAATGGTATGAATATAGATAGTGGCAACTCTTAAATTGTGTATATTATTCACTTAGTCATTAGATATTCCCAAAAATGCATGCTTTTTTCTGCGGCTTTAACTAAAATACATTTTTGTTTGAAAAATCATAGAAAAATAATTAAACTCCTTTTGCATATAAGACATTTCTAGACGCTAACATTTTTGTCAACTATTTTTCTGCCATTGTTCTTTTTAAAGCCCATGCATTACCGTTGTTGCCGTGCCTATGTATCTTACAGCAACTTACTAAATCACTATAAGCTTCAAAACCTTAAATCTAGACGTATACTGTTGTAATCGACGTTTCTGTTTGATTTATGTAGCATTTCTTATGATTGTATAGATATAAGCAATAAAATAAGTTATGTAGTACCCAGAACAACGATATGTCGAGGTGTGCGCGCACGACCGATGTTTGCTGTAACCTCTTGTCGATCAAACGCAGGCTCGCGAGCACCCCTGCGGCGTCTTACCACGCAGTTCAATATGATTTTCCGGAATATCGAATTCTTTTCTGTTTCTGCTGGCAAATTTCGAAGTATTGCGCTTAAAATTGTAGCAGAATTAGGTAACTATCAATGCTAAATTCATAATTTTTATTAAAATTTATTCTTTCTGTTTTTATCATTTTTACTTGTATTAGTTTCAGACTAGTTTTATTTTTAACCGACTTCAAAAAGAAGGAGGTTATCTATTCGACATGTTATATATATATATTATGTATGTTCGGGCATAACTCCGTCGTGTATAGACGGATTTGTAAAATTATTTTTTTGTTCGAAAGGGGTTTATTCAGAAATGGTCCCATATAAATTTTATATAGATCTGATGATGCGTTTTGGAGACAGACAACGGAACTCTTCAAAACATTACAGCAAATCAACCGCGAATGCTATCGCATAAATATGCATTGTTTTGATCCCAAGGATAATGATATTTCGAATTGGTGTGGGGTAGGTAACTAAAAAGTGAAAAATAAAAACTTTTTTCAAAAAAATAACAACCGACTTCCAAAAAAACACTACAAAGTGTAAAATAACTTTAATTTCGGAAGGCGGTGACAAAGAATCAAAATAACTACAACTGCAAATTCACCGACTTCGACACCGAAGTCGGTTGTTATTTTATTTGAAAAAAGTTTTTTTTATATTTAATCATACTCTCTGTTCAATGTTACTATTTATATCGCACGCCGTCCGTGTTTGTTTAACTTTTTTATATTATGTGGAAAATGTTGTTGGTTATACATTTGTACTCCCATTTTAGTTTTAAGTTCTATACCATAATACTGTAATGTGTAACCGTTTATTTTCCCAAATAAAATCTTATAAAATAAATAATGTCTTAATATTCCAATCCGGCGAATTCAAAAATACTCTTCCAGAAATCCAGAACTTCAGCTTCATATGCAGTTTTACGAGTTAGGGTGTCCCCTATATCCACGTAGGCTTTCGTGGAGTTGTTATATTCCGGCCAGATTGTACCAAGAGAGGAGTCAGGCGTCGGGTTTCTGTGAATATGAACATTAATTAATTTATTTATATTTTGTCTACACTACAGAGGTAGACTTAACGCCTGAGGACTTTTTAACAGACAACATCTAGACGATGTACGGACAAACAAAGGCAGAAAAGTATGTAAAAGGGTAAGGCAATCGTTTTAAGCTGTGTATAATATGAAAATACACAAATAGGAAATCAAGTAATGATAATCATGTACTGATATCAAGTAATACAAATCCTGATAGGCTTTATAATGATGCCATAAAAGTATTTTACAAATCAATGACTCACCCGTATTTAGCGAAGTTGGTAAATATTGTACACACTAAATTAATCAGCTCATACTCTTTAGTATTTTTTTCAGCCTTTAACTTCAATTTGTTTGCATTAAATAAGTACATCAAGTCATCCAAATGGGAAGCTTCTCGAATACCGTATTTCAATCCATGTCTCCCGTAGATATTTCTATCAGAGAAACAGGAGAATTGGTACAAATATCTTCGACCATTACCAATCTTGGGCAAATGTGAAACGAATCTGTTAATGTCGTAGACGAAACACGAATGACTAAGGAAAGTTACAAATTCTTTCATCAAGTCGGCTTTGAGAGGTTTTCCTTTGAAATAAAAGTCGTGTACTCTCTTGGATACCTCTAAAATTGTGTCCGGAGTGCATTTGTTAAGGATCTTTCTTGGTACCAACAGTTCGGGATATCGGTTGGAATGTTGCAGAAGTGTTTTTTCAAATAAAGGTATTCCATATACAGCTTCTTCGCTGGTGTGTCCAATAAGGATATCAACATCGTTTATTCTTTTATTCTTTAATGCCTCTAGAGGATCTTCTGTCAAAAAATGTTCTTTACCAAAATCTTTTTCTATAACTGGAGTGAAGTGGTACAACTTTATTAAATGGTTGTTGAATTCTTCAAAAGATAAGACAACTGGATTTGTGTCTAATAGCTTATCCACTGGAACGCCTTGTAAGAAATCTAGAAGCTCATTAGGGTCATCAGTTTCGAAGCCTAGATCTTTACCAAGTAAGAATGCTCGTTTTTGAGGTGAAAATGCCACAGACCAATCGCAAATACCTACCCCACTCATTGGAACAGCTCTTTTAAAAAGACCCTTAGACATTGGTGAAATAATATGGAGACTAGTAGATGAACCGCCAGCGCTTTCACCAAAAACTGTGACATTGTTGGGGTCTCCGCCAAAGCTCCTAATATTATCCTGCACCCATCGCAAGGCAGCAACTTGGTCTTTTAATCCAGCATTTCCAGGAACTTCTTCAGTGTCTAGGCACAAGAAACCGAGTGCTTCCAATCTGTAGTTCAAAGTCACAAGGACTACGCCGTGGGGTACAAGGAAATCTGGTCCGTACTCCTCATCGTTACCAGAGCCACTTTTAAAACCTCCTCCGTGGATGAACACCATAACTGGCAATGGAGAGGTGGGCTTGACTTCAGGGCTGTATACATTAAGGTACAAGCAGTCTTCATTTCCTTCTACAAATGTGTCCGTGAATATGCATTTATGTGGGCATTTAGGACCATGTTCTGTACCTTTCCGCATTCCTTCCCATGGAAGAGGAGGCTGTGGAGCCTGAAAACATATTGATGTTTGATTTTTTGAATAAGACAACTTTAAATGGATAAATATTTCATTCATGCAACATTAGCAATATCTATTGGAAACAAGATAATTTAAATCACTGTTCATAAAAAAGAACGGCCTAATGTTACGCTTAATATAAGTATTACATTGTCTTATAACTTAGTTCAAATTATTAGGTTTACTTGAATTGATGAATGGATGCACGATGGTGTTCGCAAGTTTTATTCATTGGAACTTGCATTAGTCAATGGCACTGCTTTATAAACAAAAACTTGCCTTGAATCTCAGTTTGCCAACCGGTGGTTGAGCGTAGGGGATACCCTTGAAGCTGTAGTACTTGCTGTCACCTGTGATGGTCTCCACTAGTTCTCCAGACAGCCATCCTTGTTTAACTTTGACTTCTACCATTGTCACTGAACACTGTAAAAATAAGCTGATTATACGTAGCTCACGCAAATGTATGCAGGTGTCCGGAATACGGTAGGCTATGGTACGCGACGTGTTCTTGACGACTTGGAACTGACCTCTGACACACTTTGCTGACTGTGTTATGAATAAGTTCGTTCAGTTACGAGATGAACTAGTACAGTTTTTGATTTAATTTGAAACGCTCGCAAACGTGATGGATGACTAACAGCGATGTTTGTTCCTAAGAGTGGTGCGGGCGCAGTAAACTGGCTTACACTTCTTGACTAATCGCGGTATAACTCTATTTAAAGCAAAGTTTTGTTGATAACGACTTAATGCGATACCATCCATATACAATGATAATGCATTCATGGAGGTTATCTATCGTGATAAATTAGGTAATAATTACTTGACCCTTTTGTACAAAATCATGTGTGTCATCACGATAATAAATATACGCTATCTGCACATTTTAATTACTGTCGTCATTAGATGTTAAGTTGAGACATGCTAAATGGCCACGTGATTACTTATGACTAAGATATTTTCTCTATTTGAATCGAAAATTAAAAAAATATAATATTGGTATCTAAAGGTTCGTCAGGCGTTGTCATGTTTCTTAGAACTTGATCGCGGTTCCACCTACTGGGGTCCAATTGTGAATCTAAACCATCCAGACACCGACACACACAAATCATCAAAATCGGTCGAGCCGTTAAGGAGGAGTTCATAAGCATACACACGTACTGAAGAATTATATGATATGAATATATTCTTAGTCAAATAAACATTTATTTACCGAATAAAGTATCGACTTTATTTGGTAAATAAATGTTTATTTTACTAAAACTGCGTGTAGCGTGTAGTGTATACTACACGCTACACGCGTAGACGCGCAAGTGATAGCGTGTAGTGTATACTACACGCTATCACTTGCATTCAAATAACCTACTCCTAAAATTACTGCTACAAAGGAAACTTTGTCAAATGTTTTCCTTGTTTCATATGACTTCAAAATAGGAGGAAGTTTTTCAACGTTGATTCAACAATAATAAAACATAAAAAGGTTTTTGGAAACTCAGCTAACGTTATAACGGATAATAGTAACGGATTATGGATTTTCTTCACCGGGACTGCCTTGTTAAATTATAAGCCGTTCATCCAACTGGTAGCGGAAATACTGCTCTAATGACTACGGAACCCTTCTTCGCGGAGGCAGAGATAACAAAATAAACAAAAAAAGATAAATTAAATATTTATAATATCGAAAAAAAACGACATCTTAGTGATAAAATAAGGAAGCACGCACGAAGGGCGCACTACAAAATTTCACAAAAGAAAAGTTCTAGACTTTGTCATTGCTTAGGCGATTTCTTAGTGGTTCCTGAGTTAAACCAATTCCACTAAACGATTGCTCATTTAGATAGTGAACCAGGCGCGGGGCCGGCGTGACGGCGGCGGCGGCAAAAACTTACAATGTGGTGCATGCGAGTTATTAAGAGGGCGATAAACCAAAATTGCCTATCTTAAATTTGTTGCCTATCTTAAATTTGTTTGTCATGAAATTTATAAGACTTAGATAGAAAATAAAAATATTACGAGTAACTACATGATATTTTCAAACTTCTTGTGGAACAGAAACACGATACATTAAAATTTTCTCGATAACAAATCATCACGAAGTTACCTCTCATTTTCTCGTAGTTTCAATTTGTACATAATATGCTAATGACTAATGGGATAAAAATTTGATGATTACTTGTATCATCACAAGGCGAAAAAGTTTGGGCACGCCACGATTGCGGCGGTAAGTCCCCTCTTTGAGGAGTGGTTTGAGAGGCGGCATGGCGTCCTCACCTTCCGCCTGACGCAGGTCCTCACCGGACACGGTTGTTTCGGGAGGTTCCTGTTTCGGATAGGGCGGGAGGAAACGCCCGGGTGTTTCCACTGCGAAGATCGCCCTGAGGACACGGTGGAGCACACGATGGCGGTCTGCCCTGCTTGGGCGGAGCACCGCCGTGTCCTCGTGGAGGCGATCGGCGGCGGTGATCTCTCGCGTCCGGCCCTGGTCCAGGCCATGGTACGGAGCGAGAGGGCATGGGGAGCCGTAACCTCCTTCAGCGAAGCAGTGATGCTCGCGAAGAGGGAGGCGCCCGCAAAAATGATGGGGCCCGCAAGGGCCGATGCCTGTCAGGGGTGCGGGTTCGTTTGAAAGAGATACCACAGCCCCTGGCATACGGGCTAATGAAGGAACACGGGTGGGTTTTAGTCAGTAAAAGTCTGACACGCCCTCCTGCTCCACCCAGAGCGGGAGAAGTTATTTGATGATTTCCCACCCAAAAAAAAAAAAAACAAAAAGCGAAAAAGTTTGTGGAGGCGTTTTTTGAAATTCGTTAAATTTTTTATATTATTACGACTACAAGCTATTTGCACTTACGACGCTCTTAGTTCGAGGAAAAAGTCATCTTCCGTCGCATGTTACAGGAATTTCAAGCATATTTTTGTTTCACAAATCAGTTGCCATCGCTCTTTTGAGACGAGAGGACTGCGCTTGAATTTTCAGCTGCGCTGAGAAATAATTTATTTTCGTAAATAATATTTTCGTAATTTAACACATTGTAGAAAATACACTGTGAAAATAAAACATAAAAAAATGAATAAAACCACTTACGAAACGATTATTAAAAACGTTAAGAATGGAAAAACTGAATAATTGCCGAGGGTAAACTACAAATATTATTTATCACAAATTGTGTTGTTGATATTTATACTCAAGATGACATACATTTGATTTGACAGATTTTTGACTGGTGGACACCTACGTGGAAGTAGTAAGTACTATAAAGCAACTAGCCCTTTTGCTCAGCATTTCGGTCAATTTCCTTGCGGCAATAATTTACAACATAGGCCACTAGCCAATTTGAGATCTTATTGTTATTAAGTAGGGATCCAAATTTGTTTACTCGCGGACTCAACAATCCAAGGGTACGGAGTGTGAAGTTCGGTGAAGCACATTATTATAGACAGCTACGGAAGGGCGCGAGTTACGAGTCACATCTTTTAGCATTCTCGGCTTTGTCGGCAAAAAAGTTATTGGCAGGGAACGCCTCAGGCATTAAGTTCGTTTTCGTACTGTTATTGTACACAAAATTTTATAAATTAAAACAAGGAACTATCAAACTTTTGACTTTCTTTAAGCTCCATATAACTTGCCACCTTTTTGCATACCAATTCTTTTATTGGCTAAGCTGACAATTCTGTTTTAGCCTTGTACCAAATCATCATTTAAATTAAATTAAATTAAATAATCATTTATTTCAGGAAATTATTCCCATATTAAGCGGTACAAATTACACGGAAATATAAATAAAAATTACATTCTAAGTACATTATAATAATATTACACATAAAAACATTGCATTACAAATAAATAATAAATTAAAGTTAATAAAAAATAAAAATAAAGTTACAGCACATTCACAATTCATTACGTTAAATTCTTTCGATTCAATTTTTTTTTTTTTTTTTTTAAAGCAATACTTAATCATTTAATAAATGGTGACGAACTGGCATGCAGGTGCATCCATCTCTCCAACAACACCGAGTCCCATCGCTCGGACAATACGCTCAGGATACTGTTAGGGCTGCGTTGGAAGCGACTTAGTAGCGAGGCACTCCGCTTCCTAATAATAGCATGAAAGTCATCGGTTTGCGCCTGCGCGAACATCGTAGAAGCGCTGCAAAACCGCGGCAGCCCTAGCAGTATCCTAAACGCATTGTTGTACTGTACGCGCAAGGCACTGTATGCTCGCTGCACAAAGTTGGCCCATAGGCTGCACGTATAAAAAGACTGACAATAAGCTTTAAATAAGGTCACTTTTACTTGTTCAGTGCAGCGTGAAAACCTACGTGCCAACATGTTACAGCGAACCGACAGCGCCCTACGCTCCCGCTCGATGTCTTCATTGTCAGACAAGTTATCTGTGACCTAGTGGCCCAAGAACTTAAAATGGTAAACCCTATTCAGACTAGCACCACAAAGAGTGATTGGAGGTGTAAAAGAAAAGCATTTGGTACCAGCTTTGAAAATCATATACTCACTCTTTTTAGGGTTGTACTTGAGCCCATGAGCCCCAGCATATGTCTCACAAATGTGCAGGAGTTTCCGCAACCCCCCAACCGACGGGCTCAGCAGCACCATGTCATCCGCGTAGCTAATGTTATTAATAGGCACTCCGCCTATTGAGCAACCCGCATTAGCACTGCTGAGCTCGCCGATCAGCTGGTTCATGTACAGGTTGAACAAGCGGGGCGATGTTAACCCCCCCTGCCTCACACCGCAATCCAACCCGTAGACGCCGGAATATACTCCCGCCCATTTCACACTGTTCCGCTGGTGACTGTACCAATACCTAAATACCGACACTATCTCACTCGGCACCTGTGTCTCACTGTGCAGCTTGTGCCACAGCATGTCATAATTGACTAGGTCGAAAGCTTTTGAGAGGTCTAGGTAACAAGCGTACACAGGAGTATTTCTAGTCGTGTAGTACTGAACAGTCTGCTTGAGACAGAGGATAGCACTCTCAGTTGACAAACCAGGCGTGAAGCCAAACTGAGCATCATGTATATGAACGTGCTTCTCCAGCTGTTTATCAAGCAGCCTGTCCAGCACCTTGGCTATGACAGTAGCGAGCGAGATAGGCCTGTAGTTAGATACATCCGACACATCACCCGTTTTATTTTTAACGATCGGAACTACTACCGTGTATCATTGATAACCATTTATTTGCTTTGCATTATTTGCTATGTTTTTGTTGCGGAGGTTCATTCTTCAACGCTACATAAATCTTACGGCGCGCGGCTAAAATTGGAACTAATGCCCCCATCTTGTTTTTCCAATACAATCTATGTAACAATTTCACAAATGTTAATGATAAATGATTTTATTTCTGTAAGTAGGTTTGTACAAACACTTACACGTCAATCATATTTTTTTAAACTAGGTGAGGTCGGCGTTTCCTAACTGACTACTCTGAGAAGAAAGGCCGAAACAAACTCAGAGGTCACAGTCTCTTTTAAAGTCCAGACATAATCTTGGTCAGATCATGTGAAGACCATATGGATTGGTGTCTGAAATGGTCTTTTGAGAAAAGAAACCACACAGATTGAGTGGACCTGTCCATTCAGTGCACGCATGTATCAGTAATCATAATCAGAACTTGAGGAGCTCAACGATTTGACGAACAATACCAAAGAAAGGACATTAGGGTAGGCCACATAAAGTACTCAAACTGCCAGATTAACTTTAAAAATGAACTGAGAAAGAAATGAAACACAAAAACAAAAATACCACATAGTCCTCACATTCACAATAATTAAAGCAAAAAAATATTATACTTCTCAAAGTAAATATTCATGTCAAAGTGTATATAATAATAATCAAATGTCAAAGTGTTTATAACAATAATCGAATGTCAAAGAGCAAAACAAAAAAAAAAAAAAAAAAAAACTGTATACAAAATTGGAGCAGATCAATCCCAAGCTTTTTTGTCCTCAATATAATCTTTAACGGTATAAAAGGCTTTCAGGCACAACTTACGTTTAATGAATGATTTAAATTTATTGAGACTTAGATCTTGAACATGGCTTGGAAGTTTATTATAGAAGCGTATACATTGACATCTGAATGACCCACCTATTTTCTTGAGCTTTGTTGATGGTACAACAAATTTGTGTTTGTTCCTAGTATTTATACTATGGATATCACTGTATTTTTTAAACAATTTAATATTTTTATGGGCATATAAAAGATTTTCATAAATATACTGTGAAGGCACAGTCATTACATTAATCTCCTTAAATTTATCTCTGAGAGAGTGTCTCGGACTTAATTTATAAATTGATCGAACAGCTCTTTCCTGCAAGACAAAAATAGTCTGAATGTCGGCGGCATTTCCCCACAATAGAATACCATACGACATTACACTATGAAAATAGCTAAAGTACACTAAGCGGGCTGTCTCTATATCAGTTAAATTACGAATTTTTCTAACGGCGTATGCTGCAGAGCTTAGCTTTTTCGATAATTTGGCTATATCTGGGCCCCACTGAAGCTTGGCATCCAAAGTTAAGCCCAAGAATACAGTGCTATTTCAGGATTCAATTCTTCGCCCTTTATCAACACATTAGTTTTCACCTGCTTAACGAGAGGTAGCGTAAACTTAATGCATTTGGTCTTTTTTTCATTAAGAAGTAAATTATTAACATTGAACCAGTGAACTACTTTTGAAATTGCACTATTTACATCGTCATTAACAAGTTGCTGACGTTTAAGTTTAAACAAAAGTGAAGTGTCATCCGCAAACAACACTATATCATGATTATCCTATAAGAGGTAAGGCAAGTCATTAATATAAATAAGAACCAAGAAAGGACCAAGAATCGAGCCCTGTGGGACTCCCATTGATAATACGGATCCGGGATATCTTTTTCCGTTTACATCAACACACTGAATCCTATTACACAAGTATGAAATAAGAAGATCCAGAGCGGTGTTCCGGATCCCGTAGTGGCGGAGTTTCCTGATTAAAGTTTCATGAAGCACGCAATCGAATGCTTTAGATAAATCTTAAAAGATGCCCAAGGCATCGTATTTATTTTCCCATGCATTGTAAATATGCCCTAAGAGTTCAACACCGGCATCGGTAGTTGAACGACCCCTTGTAAAACCGAACTGTTTGCTATGTAATAAATTATGTTTATTAAAAAATCTTTGCAATTGTTCTAAAATTAATTTCTCAAAAATTTTACTAAAGGTAGGTAGTACTGAAATAGGTCTATAATTAGTGGGATCTGATGTACTACCTGATTTAAAAGGTGTTATTTTACTATTCTTCATTAGGTCAGGAAACTCCCCACAGTCTATACAATTATTAAATATAAGAGCTAAAGTAGGTGCTACAATGTCAATAATAGACTTAGCAACTTCTACAGAATTACCCCACAGATCTGCAGTCTTTTTTACATTTAAAGTGTGAAAGGTTTTAATTATATCTCTACAGCTAATATGTTCAAAATGGAATTCTGAATCACAAACATTAACATTTTCCTTAAGTAAAGACTCAGCAACAGAAGGTGATGAGTTTAGTGATTTTGTAGTTGAAACGGGAATATCTGCGAAGAAATTTTCAAAAGCCGCGGCGACTTGCGAGTCTGATGTGATTATGTTGTCATTGATAGACAGGCTGTAGTCAGTATTTCGGTTGCTAGACTTTCCCGTTTCACTATTAATAATATTCCAAGTCGTTTTAATTACATTACTACTGTTTTTAATCTTAGAACTCAAATAACGCGACTTGGCCATCCAACAAACTTTTTTAAATAATTTGGAATAATTTCTAACATATAAATTAAATTCAGCAGTGTTTACAGTAGTCCTTTCATTGTACAGCTCATAAAGTCGTGTTCTACTTTTATGAATACCAATGGTAGCCCAATCACTGAAAGAGACGTTACTAATCGAGATAGTCTTGGGAATAAAAGTGGAATTAAATTGTTTACATACATCTTAAAAAAATCATCATATAGATGATTAGGATCAGCATTTGCAGACAAAAATGGTAATTTATTTTCAAGTTTAAAGGCCTCTAGGCGAAAGGCAGTTTTGGGGTTAACAATGATATCCTTTTACCCATTTTTTTATTTTGATTTTGAATGGTAATCCGTTGTCCGCAATGATCAGAATCTAATAAATTAATAATTTCTTTGTGGCTCGGTACAACATCTGTATAAATATTATCTAGGCATGTGGCACTACAAGGGGTTATTCTTGTGGGCTCCATAAATAAGTTTACAAGATTGTACGACTGAAATAAACTTATTATTTTACTACTATAACCTGAGTTATCTAATAAATTAACATTAAAATCACCACAAACAATAATGGATTTGTTCGAATTACAAATCTTGTGTAATACTTCATCCATTAAGACAAATATAATGCACTTTAGACAGCGTACGCCCAGCGTAACTAATCTTCACATACATTATAAAAATGACAATATTGGTGAAGCAGGAGATACCAAATTTTTAGGATTACAAATAGATTACAGCTTAAATTGGAAAGCGCATATAGATATTATGTGTAAAAAACTGAGTTCATCAGCGTATGTCTTATATAAATTATCCTCCATAGTAGATATCAAAACACGTCTTACGGCTTATTACGGCATAGTTGAATCTCGCATACGCTACGGCATCATTTTCTGGGGAATTCAACTGATAAAGATACAGCATTCAAGGCCCAAAAGAGATGTCTCCGATCATTATTTAATCTGCAAAGTACAGACAGTTGCAAGCCATATTTCAAACAATACAATATCTTACCACTTCCTTGTGTTTATATTTTCGATATAGCTTTGTTTGTAAAGCAGAATCCAAGTCGTTTTGAACGCCTGGCTGATGTATTCCCCAGGAATAGGCGAGACATTATCAAGCTATGTCAAGTGTCATGTCAAACCACTTTGATGCGTAACAGTGTTTATTGCATGGCCTCACTTATTTACAATAAAGTACCAAGTGGTTGGAAAGATTTAAATACAGTACTGTTTAAGAGTAGACTACGTAAATTTTTGATAGATAAAACGTACTATAGTGTAACTGAGTTTCTAACAGAGAAAAATGTATTAGTTGAATAATTGATATAATTAGTGGTAATTTTGATTATAATGATAATTTGTAGTGATGGATGATATTTGTAATGATAATGGTACCTAATAATAATTGTGATGATAATTGTAATAATGATTGTAATTGTAATGATAATTCTATTGATTATGATAATTGTAACGATTTTTTTATTTTTATTTTTAAACTCAAACTCAAAGCATTTATTTCAATTAGACCTTTCACAGGCACTTTTGAATTGTCAAACAAAAATCGAAGTTGAAGCTAGGTGCCCATTCCAAAAACGTAGATCTCTCTGGAGAAGAACGGGCAAGAAACTCCAAGGACACTCTTTTAAATCGTGGGTATTACAAAATTTGTGTCTGTGGGAACATTATTCTTGGTGCTTCTATATGTGAGAACAATGTAAAAAATGTAATAAAATAAATAAAAAAAAATAAGATTCAAAATAAGCCATGGCAGATAAGAGATGACCAGTCTCAACCGACGGCGCCCGTTCACGAACTTGACGCATGGATCAGCACCATCCAGCTCAACCATTTTCTAGGGAACCGAATGATCCAACACACACGCCACCATCAGTGAGACATTTAAGTGAGCATGACATACTCTCAACTACCACGTTTTTTCAAGTCGACGTACATTAAAACAACATATTATAAGGATGCATGGTACTCACATTTACAAAAATTTGACAAAATGCTTCTAAATTATACAAAACTATAGTTTCAATCCTATTTGAGAAATTCATAAAATTTGACTTCCAAAAAGAAAGAAAAATATATAATAAGTATCTATTGAAATTTTAATAAATAATACTTGGTTCAGTAAAATCAAAAACAAAATCGTAATGTCACAAAATTAATAAAAATAGGAACAGAAATGTTCGCAATGTCAGAAAAATAATAATAATAGGAACAGAAGTGTTCGTAATGTCAGAAAACATAAAAAAAAAGGGGAAGCATCTCTTCCAAATATTAAAATGTTAATTAGTAAGCCCAGGTGGCTGTGGAGCAGGACCAGCATTAAGCCAGGCATTTTTATCTAAGATATAATCATCTAACTTCTAATATGCTTGTCTACATAGTGTGCGTTTAATGCATGACTTAAATTTATTTTCACTTAGTTCAAGAATATCGACTGGTAGTTTATTATAACATTTTACACAGTACCCCATAAAAGAAGTATGTACTTTAGACAATTTGAAACGTGGTTGATCTAATTTGTTCCTATTTCTAGTGTTAAAATTATGCCTGTCACTTATCTTACTAAAAAGATGTAGATTTTTCCGAACATACATAATGTTCTCATAAATATATTGAGAAGGTACCGTCATGATGTTAATTGTTTTGAACAGTTCCCTTAGAGATTCGCGTCTGCGGAGGTTGTAAATGGCTCTGACAGCCCTCTTTTGCAGAATAAAGATCGACTCAACATCCGCAGCCCGTCCCCATAGCAAAATACCGTAAGACATGATGCTATGAAAGTAACTAAAATAAACAAGTCGCGCGGTATCCACGTCTGTTAATTGGCGGATCTTCCAAACAGCGTAAGCGGCAGAACTTAGCCGCCCTGCAAGTGATGTTAAGTGAGGACCCCACTGTAGCTTTGAGTCAAGCGTGATCCCCAGGAAAACCGTTTGTTCGACGAATTCTATTATCTCCTTATTCAATACAACGTGACATTCACTACTTCTGACATTCGGCAACGTGAATCTTATGCATTTAGTTTTCTTTCCATTTAATACCAAATTATTTACAGTAAACCAATTATGAACCTTAACTATAGCGCTATTTACCTCGTCAAGCTCCTGTGCGTGTCTCTTAAATAACACCATTTGTGGTT
The DNA here is from genome assembly GCA_949987655.1 of Polymixis flavicincta. Taxonomy (NCBI): domain Eukaryota; kingdom Metazoa; phylum Arthropoda; class Insecta; order Lepidoptera; family Noctuidae; genus Polymixis; species Polymixis flavicincta. The sequence goes on along the minus strand of OX465182.1, from coordinate 24,889,417 downwards.
GGTTTTTTTAGTAAATGAGGTAAATCATTTATATATACTAAAAAGAGGAACGGACCCAATATTGAACCTTGCGGTACTCCCATTTTGACTTTTAAGCCCAAGGAATTCACACCGTTTATTTGAACTTGCTGCAGTCTATCATTCAAGTACGATTTTACCAAGCTAAGCGCAAGTTCACCCAGTCCGTAATGCTCAAGTTTCAAGAGAAGTGTTTCGTGATTCACGCAATCAAACGCCTTGGATAGGTCGCAAAAGATACCTATTGCATCTTGCGCCTCTTCCCATGCTGTAAAGATGTGTTTTAATAAGGTGACACCGGCGTCAGTTGTGCAACGTCCTCTTGTGAAACCATACTGTTGATCGTGTAGGATGTTATTACGATTAAAATGATTGAGCATTTGATTTAACATAACTTTTTCAAACACCTTGCTGAAAACTGGCAAAACCGATACGGGTCTATAATTATTCATATCTTTGCTGTCGCCAGATTTGAAGAGTGGAATAACTTTACTGTACTTCATTAAATCTGGGAACACCCCTTGATCTACACACAAATTAAATATTAACGCCAAATAGGGTGCAACTGTCTCAATAATGGATTGACATACTTTAGTAGACATGCCCCACAGATCTTCCGTAATTTTGATCTTAAGTTGCTTATATGTCTTTACAACGACCACAGGGTTTATATGTTTAAATTTAAATTCCACAGGACAGGTTGAAACATTCGCTCTTAATAAATCAATAGCAAGTGCGGGCGAAGAATTTAAAGTTTCTGTAGTTTTAATAGGAATATTGGTAAAGAAAGTTGCAAATTCCTGAGCAACATCGATGTTATCGCTAATGAGACCGCGGGAAGTGTCCAGTGTGTAATCGGTATTAAGCCTTTTGCTTCTGTTCGTTTCATTGTTTATAATTTTCCAAACTGCCTTAATTTTATTATCTGCTGATTTGACCTTGTGGCTAATGAATGAAGCTTTAGCTACTTTGCAGATATTTTTAAAAGTTTTAGAGTAAGTGGCAACATACTTAGTAAAAGATTCTGTGTTAATATACGGCTTAAGGCCATACAGTTCAAATAATCTTTCTCTACTTTTCCTGATGCCTTTAGTTGCCCAGTCACTAAATAAAAATTTAGGGCAAAAAGTTTTAGATTTTTGCCTAAAATAATTATTGAACTCTGTTTGTACTGATGAAAATAATTCTTTGTACAAAATATTACCATTATTCACATTTAGTCCCTGAACACTTAACTTGCTAATTAAAGCGCTATTAAACTTATTTAAATTACCCGATGTTATTGGTCTAGTTTGTCTCTGTACTTTTTGAATTGGTGTGTTGGACTCAAAAGTAACGGTTTGACCGCTGTGATCAGAAGGGAGATAATTTACAATGGCTTTATCTAAATAGTCGCAGTCACAAAAAACATTATCAATACATGTAGCAGTAGCCGTAGTTATTCGCGTTGGTTCCAAAAACACATTTGAAAGATTGAATGATTTAAAGAGGCTTAACAATTTGCTACTATTTGAATTATTTTCCAAAATATTAATATTAAAGTCCCCACAAATAATTACCTACTGACTTATTACCAGTTGCAAGTTTTGCCAAAACATCTTCCATTACTGACTCAAATATAGAGTAGTTTTGGTAATTAGGAGGCCTGTAAACGCACACTATACAAAGCTTATCTAGCTCAACACACGACAGTTCAATGCTATGTTCCACTGATAGTTTAACTATGTCTGTACGAGTCTTCGATTTTAGATAATTTTTAATTAAGATAAGCGAACCTCCACGAAGCATGGAATGTCGGTTAAAGCAACTGCCCACACTATAGTTCTCATAATTAATTAACATTTCATAATCTTTCAACCAGTGTTCAGTTATACAAATAATATCAAACATTGTTTTTTCTAAAAATAATTCAATTTCTAATTGTTTTGAAGAAAACCCTTGAATATTTTGATGAAACAATGTCAAGGAATTCTGCTTAGCCCCTTTTTTACATTTAGGTAATTGAATGCTAGAAGATACCTTGTTGATGGTGAGCTTAAAAACATTATTACTGGTACCTTCTGTTGTCTTACTGACTAGTTTAAATTATTATCACTAACCACCTTAATATTAGTATCAATACTAATTTTTGTGGTACTAATTACAGTAGACTTCGACATACTACTTATGTCTGAGTTTATATTAAAAGCTAATAGCCGTGCTATTTGACGTCTAAAACTAATAGGCAGATACGCAGTATCCCTAGTCGATTTTAATCTCTCAACAAAAGTGTTGGTGTCAAAAAATATAAGTTTGTCACTATAGCAATTAGCTAATAAATGCATATGGTTATTTAGCATATGTATATTATGATTTTGCCTACTTGACAAGTGCTGAAAGTATGGAAAAGCACATAATATTATTTTCTGGCACTTAGTCTTCATGATTTCAGTGACACTATCAGTGATGTCATCTTGTTTTACATTAGTACTATTACCCACTAATACAGAAATAATTGCCTTTGGATTATATTTATTCCCAATTACTGATGACATTATCTCTTTGTAGGATTTTCCTGGCATACAATAATTAACAGCAGATTGACTCAGGTTGTTACTCAATAATTTACCTAACCCTCTCCCTAAACTATCTGAAAACATAACAGAACATTAACAAACTTTACTAGAACAGGCGAGGCCACAAGTCTCTGTCTGTGCTACTAGAGACGAACCTTGTACAACCTGTGGTGTCTCTTGAATGGTAAAACAGTCCCGAGCCCCCCCAGACCGGGACGGGTCCTCCGTTGCCTCAGGTTGGAGGGTCTCAAGGTTGGATTCCATTTGACAAGGACACAGAGTAGAGCCCAGAGTCTTTGGGTCCACTCTAGCTGGGTCATCCTTACACATTTTCACTAACTCATTTGCAGCAAGGATGTGTTCATTTATTTGTTTTTGAGAGCTCACATATTTAATATAAAGTGAATGTATTGCCTCTTCAAGTACCTCAATTTCAGACTGTAATCTTTGAGTGTCAAATTGATATATGTTTTTACTATTTTCTAATTTAATTTCAAAGTTTTTCAATTTATTTACTAGAAAACCACGTTCTTTCCTCAGTTTAATATTATTGGAACTGTGTTTTTGCTGTTTCTTGAATTTATTGCATCTATTTATGATTTTATTTAGTTTTGCATATTTTTTAATTTTATTTTGACTTACTTTATAGCTACTATTATTTATTTTCAATATAGAATCTTCAGTTAGGTCTATTGTTACTAAGGAATGAGGGTTACAATTAGTTTTAAATAGTTCATGATATAAGTTATTGGTTTCCTTAGCCTGAGTACATTCTTTTTGCTGCTTTAACTTATTAATTCGAACATTTGCATGAATTAATTCTTCTTCTAGATCCCTAACCTTACACAAAGCCTCCTCATACAAGTTACTGCAGTTATTGAAACCATCTGTGACCAATCGCAGTTTGTCCCGTTCATCAACAACATCCAGATATTTTTGATGTAGGTCTACTAGCTCCTGTTTCAAGCTTGTATTTTTGAAAACGATCTTCTCGACTTCCTTCTCACTATCATCTATTTCCTGTAGCAGCTGATCACATTTACTGTTTGAAGCCTTAAGATCTCGAAGGGTCATTCTTAATTTAAGCTCCAACTCTTGAGCCGCAGCCTTACGGGTCATCACAGGCATGGTTTCAGGAATAAGTACTGAAAGTAGAATGAAAGAAACGGTGAGAACTATTTAGACAGCTAAACAAAAGGGTAAGCTAGAAATGAAAGGAAAAATGAGAGAAGTTAGTGTTGTTTTTAGGTAAATGAGGTAAGGTGGTGAATCTAATTGAAATGCAACTGATATTATACGATTAAGGACAAAGTTTAATTAATTCTATCGTTTTATAATGTTACTTTTTCTTATGTGGGTAGGACACATGGAAAAAAAAATTAAATAAAAATCATGTACTTATTTCCTAAAGATTGCAATTAAAAATGAAAACAATTGTCAACGTTACTGTTGTTATCTACAATATGACACCATTATAATTGCAGTATTTTGATAATTCACGACATTAAGTTTTGTTGACCTATGTAAAGAAAGTGACTAACACCCAATGCAGGGTGCCAATTTAACCAAAATTTGTGATACTAAGTTTCAATGAATATGTTAATGAGCCTAAGTTACGATTGTGTGCTAATTAAATAATAAAAATAAACAATACTCCCCCTTTAAATCCGCAGCTATTAATCAGCTGTTCGTAGGTTATAGGTTACCGGTAACGGTGAGTTACCAAACACTGTGTTTACTTCGTATTTTTGCAGGAAAACAATAATCCTCAATATTTATTTAGATATTTTTCATTACGTTACAATATTACACCATAATTACACTTAAAAATTAAATTAAACTATTTTAAAATACGGAACAAAATTTTGACATGTCACTCGGACAGTGTTACCAGTAAAAAAAAACGTTTATTTTCTGTGGTTTCAAAATGTAAGTACAACTAACATAAATACCTAATGTAAATGTTTGCATGCCGAATGGTAAAATATGGCTGACCTATAATGTATATTAACAACTATTGTGTACTACCCATATTTGCAAAATAAAATCCTATTCTATTCTATTCTATTCTATTACCTTTTCAAAGCAGTCATACAATCCTGAAGGTGGTCTGTACACACTTAATACAACAAACCGCTCCAATTCTATACAGGTTATTTCAACTGTCCGCTCAACAGAGGGGTTGTTTACCAACAACGTGAATTAGACGCCAAAAGATCCTTGTAGCAATAAAGAAAATAGTATGTACTTGCACTATAAAAAGGAAAGGTTTGCTTAGACACAGATGTCAAATGACAAAAATGTGTGTTAAAGCAACAATCAATATTTTTTTTTACTTGTGAAGTAATAAGGTCCTAAATAAAATTGGTTACGTACTTGAATTTCAACATTGACACGTCGTTTCTGAGTTTATCTTTCCAAAACATGGTAGTAAGCTAAGATTCTGAATTCGAGATTAGTGCATAGTATATGCAAACGAAACAGATGATTATATCGAAGGAAGAATTTCTTTGAACTATTTTTTTCTTTTAGAGTTGCCCCTTCACGAAAGAATTATAACAATCCGTCGAATGTCGTTGTCTCTGTCGACTCAAATCAAATCAAATATTTGTTGGAACTAAAAACTGGTTTACATTTTTTTTAGCTACGATAGTTTAAAAACTATGTTGCAGCCATTAGCGCCCACCTCCGAGAGGGGGGAACTGATGATGTAAAAAAATCGTTAAGCACTAAATATATTTGTAGTGCAAACGGATCTCAAATATCTTATAGACGCAATAATGACCGACATAAACAACATTGTACACAGCGGTCAATACTTCAATTGATCATCTGATTATTTTGCATATACATACGACAGAAGAATAAAATATCAGTTATATAAAGATAAAGATAAATAAAGATAAAGATAATTTTATTTGTCAAAAACATGTGTATACATGCAAATTAAGCATGCAGGATGTCACAATATTAATGATTCGTGTGTACATGTTTCACCCGTATGGCGTACAAATTTATAAAATTTACAGAATAAAATAAAAATAAAAAATTGCAAAATAAAATTGTACAACAGGTATAACATTACGTGTAAACAAAATTGACTTGTACCCACTAACGTTTAAAGAATGTTCAACGGCGAACTCACACAACATTAACTATAATAATAAAGAAATCGCAGTAAGGAACCTTAGCCTTGGCACGACTTTGTCTAGATTTCATTACTTTTTAGAGATCAACAAGCAGCTCCATCGAGACTTGGCTAGTTTTTTACATATCGTTTTGGTGGGATTTCACTTCTTTTTGTAGAAACGTGGGCCTTATTGATTTTCTTATTTAACACAGTTTTTTGCTTTTTAGGAGCAGTTTTTTTATTATTACAAATCATAATTTTGAGCGAAATTAATATTTTCGTGTAATTTGTTTATTTTATTTGTGTAATGTTCGAGTAGAATAAAGTTAATCATTCGACTATTTCTTCTTGTAAACTAGTAAGTTTAAATATAAAAGCCAGTCTAGTCTTATCCAGAGTTTTCCTTTAATTTTATTTATATGCGTACTAGCTTCCGCCCGCGGCTGCGCCCGCGTGGAATTCGGAAATTATCCCGCGGGAACATCCTACCGGGATAAAAAGTATCCTGTGTAAGTTAATCTATGTCATAATCTATCTGTGTGCCAAATTTCACCCAAATCCTATCAGCCGTTTTTGCGTGATTGAGTAACAAAGATCCAATCATCTTCACTAACTTTCACATTTACATTACGGACTACCCTTTAGGGGTAGATTTTCTAAAAACCCTGATACACTTTATTCTTTATTCTTGGTTTTAGGTATAAATACTGAGTTTCCAGTTAATCAGACAGCGCGTTAAAATTCTTCCATAAAAACTTTGACACCCCCCAATCACCCTTCAGGGGGTAGTTTATAAAAACAATAAATGACCAACTTTATCATTTACTTAGATAAGTATTTGTGCCAAGTTTTAAGTTTATTAACTGAAGGAAGAAGATTTTTCAAACAAATAAAATGCCCCCTTTTCACCCCCTTTAAGGTCGAATTTCCAAAAACCCGTTCTTAGTGCTCCCCTACATTATAAAAGGAAGCCGTGTACATAATTTCACGTTGCTAGTCCTAGAAGTTTCGGCTGTGCGTTGATTGATCAGTTAGTCAGTTTATCCTTTTATACAGGGTTACTGGTAACTCGACGTATTCCTTGCAGGACGTCATAGTAGGGTTAAAATGCAACAAATTAAGCCACCAAATGTTCTACGGAAATTCAGTAGTTTTTGAATTAGTTAGAGTTTTAGTTTTTTTATGAAAAATCCCAGATTAAATCATTTGAAACCAATTTAAAAATGATTTACGGCGCGACTGTACTGAAATTTAAGTTATTATCATAGTTGACGCCGTAGCACACCTTTGTTAATAATTAAAAGTTCAATAATGCCTAAAACTTTGGCAAATATCACTAACCAAACATTTTATTTTTCGTAATTTTTGCTATTACTTCATAAAAAATGTAGTCTAGTGCAAAAAAAATACTACACCTGGTGTACAAATTACTAAGAAAATATCCTTGTCTTATCAGCTATCCAAAAAGGTATGAAAGTTAATACAAAATCATGGACTACATTATGAAACACGTTTTTGATTTAGTACAGGCGTGCGTTTCACAAAAAGGTGATTATTCGAAAAATCAAAAACAAAATCGTGAACATTATTATTCTTTTTAATCAATATTAAAAACTTTAATTACACACATTTCACACGTCTTTTTCGATGTGCTGCCCTCGGTTTCGAATACATGTTCTTATTCGCTTCCTGACTTCGGTTTTTGTTATTCTTGATGTTATTGTTGCCCTAATCTGGTCCGCCGCATTTGTAATTCTCTCCCTTAGTTCTTCAATTGAATTTACTGGGGTCACATAAACTAGATCTTTCATATGACCCCAGACGTAAAAGTCTAGCGGCGTCAGATCAGGGCTTCGTGCAGGCCACGGAATCGGCCCACCGCGCCCTATCCATCGGTTTGGATAGTTTTCATCCAGCAATTGTCGAATTGTGATTCGGAAGTGGGCTGGACATCCGTCATGTTGGTAAATCATGTTTGCTCTTCTTTCTTCCGGTACATCCGTGAGCAGTGCTGATAAATGACTTCTGAGGAAATCTTCATAAAGTTCCCCATTTAGTGTTTGGGGTAAAAAATGTGGGCCAATTAATTTGTCGTCAATAATACCCATCCAAACATTAAGCGAGAACGCTGGGATGCTGTTGGTTTCAGTTTTTTAGGGTTTGCTTCTGCTTTCGGTGCCCAGTAATGTAAGTTGTGGTAATTTGTGATACCATCACGATCAAAACATGACTCATCGGTCCACAGAATGTTTTTAAAAAGTTTTCGCTGTCGGCGTCGGCACTTAGCATAAAACGACAAAATTCAAGCCGTCTCAGCGGATCTCCTTCTTCTAATGACTGGACTGGTTGCTGATACTGATATTTGCCAAAGTTTTAGGCATTATTGAACTTTTAATTATTAACAAAGGTGTGCTACGGCGTCAACTATGATAATAACTTAAATTTCAGTACAGTCGCGCCGTAAATCATTTTTAAATTGGTTTCAAATGATTTAATCTGGGATTTTTCATAAAAAACTAAAACTCTAACTAATTCAAAAACTACTGAATTTCGGTAGAACATTTGGTGGCTTAATTTGTTGCATTTTAACCCTACTATGACGTCCTGCAAGGAATACGTCGAGTTACCAGTAACCCTGTATAGTATATAGATTAAAAGCAGAAGGGGAGGCATTCGCCCAACAGTGGGACGCTATAGGCTAGAGTAGCTCCTATTGATTAATCAGCGCCATCTATTGTCAGACTTACCACACTTCTGCTCACTATAACGAGAAACAGAGGGCAGCACTAGCTACTTGTAACCAAACATGGAAAACAAAAACAATGCACTAATGTGCGAAGGATGTCAACAGAATATATCCTATAAAAATATATAGTTTGCTACGAATGTAAGCAAAGCTACGACCTAGAATGTGCCAACATCTCCGAAAACCGACTCTCTGATTTCAAGAAAGTATGGAAGTGTCATGCGTGTACAGTAAAAAAACCAAGAAGGAATAATGAGAACGTTTCAGCTTGCTCTGCTTTTAATGTCACTCTAAGAAAACTAACCCCATCTGGCAGACAACCATCACCCGAACGGAAAAATAATGACGACTCTTCATTATACGAACTATTTACTTTTGATGACAGCCTCTTAGGAGACACGATAAACACCCAGGCAGTGCCATCAACCTATGTACGAGCTTCCGTGCCCACATTCACACTTGATCAACTCAGCCTACTTTTAGATAAAAAACTTGAGAGTAACGAAATTAAAATAGTCTCACTAATCAAAACTGAACTAAAATCTCTTATGCAAGAAGAAATAAAAGAAAATATGGGGAATTTAAGCACTGAGATAACAAGTAAATTTAATAATGTAACCAACGAACAACACAAACTGAACAGTGAGATACAAAGTTTAACAGGGAAAATAAATATTTTAGGAATAGAAAGCGACCGCCTAAAAAGTGAAATTAAATACTTACAAAACCACTTCAACTATAAACCTGAACACAATACCAGCAACAACACGAAGAAACTAGTTCTATATGGACTTGAAGAATCCAACTGGGAGACAGAAGACGAACTTTATGAGCGCATCCTACACATCTTTTATGATGTTATGAACATCAAACTAGAGGGACAAATTGATGAACTAACACGATTAGGAAAACAAGGATATCGCAGACCCATTGTGATAGAGTTACTTAGCAAACAAATGACCAGGTACATCCTCCAAAATAGACAATTTCTTACGGGATCTGGAATTGTGATTGGCAAATTCTTGGAAAAAAAAGCACTCCAAAAACGAAACAAACTGAGGAAAATCTTACACGAAGCAAGAAAAGAAGGTCACCATGCGATGATCAGATATAATCAACTCATAATCAACGGACAAGTACAAAATATGATGGAACATGAGAATGACTCGCCCTGGACTCACCAAATAGACAAATCAAAGTCCTTCCCGCAAAAAAACCCAGATATCAACAAAGAAAATATGGCACAAAGTAACAACGACTCCAACAACTCTTTTAGGGCCAATTCTACTCTCAACCCAGCAGACCGTTCCTTTCGAAACTAAATACAGTATCATACTTCAAAACGTACAAAGCATAAATAACAAGATCCATTTATTAGAGAACCTACTTCAAGAAAATCAATACCAAGCTGTTTGCTTATCAGAAACTTGGATCACCGATAAACAACACCCCTACGGACAAATTGACGGCTACGAGATCGCTGCAGCATATTGTCGGCGACAGTACTGCGGCGGTGGCGTGGCCATCCTGCTGCCAACCGGAACTACGTATACTGAAAGGTCAGACCTTAGCGACTTAACTATAGAATATGTCTTCGAATGTTGTGCGGTAGAAATAAAACCTAATATACTTCTCAGTACTTTGTACAGAACGGACCGTAAAATAGACCATTTTTTTTACATTTCTCGAACTGCAACTCACAAAACTAAAATCACACCACTACAAGAAACATATAATAATAGGAGGCGACTTTAATATTAACCCAGTCCCGAGCTCCAAACACTATAAAAAACTCATGGCAACTATGCTAGGATATACGAGTAACTTACATCAAATTGTTAATAAGCCAACAAGGGAAACTTCAACGTCATCTACCTCCATAGATCTAGTCTTCACAAATAATAAGGATGTATCAGTATCCGTTGAGGATAAAGGAATCTCCGATCATAAATGCGTAACTTATAACTTTGACCTGTTTTATAGGAAACGAATTAAACCTATTTACAAAAACATTCGACCAACAAATCACCCAAAATACTACATACCTTTCAAACGTAAATTAAGAGATATCACTTGGGAAAACATTCTAACACCTAACAATAATATAAACGACAATTACAACCTCTTCGAAGACAAATGAAAAGAAATTGTATATGCCACTATCCCACTGAAAAGTGTAAAAATAACTAATACCAAAAATAAGAACTAATATATATAACCAAAGGTATAAATAAATCATGTAAACATAAAAGACTTTTAAAAACATTAGTTAACCAAACAAAAAATTAAGTACTAAAACACCATTACAAAATGTTCTCTCAAATTCTGAAAAAAATTGTAAAAGTGTCTGTTCGCGACGATAGGTCGTGGTGGAGCAAAATGAAAGATTGAGTGGACTGTATAACATGTAGATATAATGATTAAGATGAGATTACAACGGTTAAGATGGTCGGTTAAACATGCAAACAAGATAATATTATGAACGTTAAAAGTTACTAAGAGGCGCAAGCGCAGCCGTGCGTGGAAGCGTGCAACAGCTGACTGGTTTGGCGCGGGGGCCCGCTTTCGGCCGTTCGGCCGGCTGACGAGCCGCTGTCCCCACACCCCTCTTTCACTGCCGCTGGCGCGCGGCGATGTTGAGATGGGTGGACTCAACAGTGTCTAAAAACAAAATTATTCACAACCGGACAAACTGATCGACGACCCTAGCAGTTTATAAATACACACAAGAAATACTTACATATATTAAAGACAAAAACTATGCAATAGGTCTCCTACTAGACATGACTAAAGCCTATGACAAAGTATCTCACTCGATCCTTTTATCAAAATTAAATGGAGTTGGCATCAGGGGAGACGCACTTGACTGGTTAAAATCATATCTCGCTGATAGTAAACAGTGTGTACAGATAGAACACCTAGATGACGACACGTATGAGTTACAAAACTTGCGCTCGAATATACTAACCACGAACTGTCTATTATACTTTTCCTTGTCTACATTAATGACCTGCCAAAAATTTGTGGCCAACTATGTGTGTTCTTCGCTGATGACATCTCCGTACTCTTTAAAAGCCCTACTAACAACCTTCAGTATAACTCACAATTTAAACCCTACCAAAAACAGAAAACTACCTTAAAAGATATAACAGACACTAACCATATTGAAGAAGTTGAAGAATATAAATGATTAGGTATCACATTACACTCTCACTTAAATTGGAAAAAACATGTCGAAAATACTAAAGTTAAACTATAACAATTTTCATATGGACTTAAGTGTGCTAAAATTAGTGTCCTCTCTGCATACTACGCATATGCACGCGTGGCTACGCTATGGTATCATCATGTGCGGACACAGTGTAAATGCGAATGATTTATTCATTGCACACAATAAATGTATGCGAATATTATTTCAAATAAAACCTACAGACAGCTGCAAACCCCACTTTATAAAAGAAAAAATGCTAACTCTGCCCTCCATCTACATATTAGAAATATCTACTTTTGTTAAGTGTTTAATTTTGATAAGAACGAGCGCGGCAAAACCAAGTTAATTCTACCAACACCTAGACTACAAATGTACAAAAATAGCCCAGAATATCGTAGCATACAAATATATAATAAATTACCTGAAAACATACGGTCCACGAGGACTCTATGTGTATTTAAAGCGAGGTAAAGGCATTGCTCTTACAAAATTGTTACTATAGCATTCTTGAGTTTATGGAAGATAAATGTAGCAATAGAGTTTAAATATTATATCCATGTGTTAATTTTAATATGTGCTCTTTTTAATGTATAAAGCTAGATATAAGTTTAATTAATATAATATTTAAGTGTGTAAGTCCCTAATCTACGTCATGTTAGATCTCACAGAATACGTATTATTAGTATTTATTTTTATTATTAGTTTTAAGTTATCTTGCTGCGCTCTAACAGGGTCATGTACCACTAGTTTTAAGCTTAGCTTATAAATATGGTTGTGTACATCGTGCATTTAACAAATAAATAATTTCAACATAATTATGTAACCAACTTTTTGTAACCAAATCATGATTTTAAAATAGTGTCCATGGAGTTTCTTGCCCGTTCTTCTCCTTATGTACCTACGCTTTAGAATGGGCAACTAGCTTCATCTTTCTAACTCACCGACCTTGACAATTCAAAAGTGCCTGTAATTTGTTTATTTGAAATAAATGCTTTGAGTTTGAGTTTGACAACGCGTCGTCGGGTTTAAATAGAAAAAAAAACACTGAAAAAGTTGACGAATATTATGTTTATTAATCGGACGTTTCTTGGGGCTTATGAATTTATAATGAAAGCTATCGAAAACCAGGCCGTTGTTTCTTACTTATTTAACCTAAAGTAACAATACTGAATGTCTCAAAATTCCAGTCCAACATAATCAAAGATGCTCTTCCAGAAATCAAGCATTTCAGCTTCAGGTGCTGTTTTACGAGTTAGGGTGTCCCCTATATCCACGTAAGCTTTGGTGGAGTTATTGTATTCCGGCCAGATTGTACCAAGAGAGGAGTCAGGCGTTGGATTGCTGTGAACAGAAAGAAGTGCAAAGCATGAGTTTTAATACTGAGATACTGTGTTAAATACTAAGTAGTGGGTATTTTTCTATTAAGTTTTCCACTGTTAATACTAGTGCTGGTTAGACCGCTGCTAGCTACTCAATGACATTTTGTTGGATTATTACAGCAAGGCAAAATCACTGGCGTGTAATGTAATTATTTTATAAGCAGCTGGCCCGCTTTGAAGGTATGTGTATTCCAGTTTAACCAAAAAATCTACTCGGGTTGCGCAAACACCATGCTGTCATTAAATTATCTTATCAAATACTTACCCATATTTAGCAAAGTTGGTAAATACTGTACACACTAAATCAACCAGCTCAAACTCTTTAGTATTTTTCTCAAGCTTCAGATTATGTTTGTTGCCGTTAAATAAATACATGAGGTCATCTAAGTGGGACGCCCCTCGAATCCCGTACTTAACCTGCCCATAACTTCCATTGACATTTCTACCTGAGAAACAGGAAAACTTGTAGACATATCTTCGACCATTACCAACTTTTGGCAAATGTGTAATGAATCTGTTGACGTCATAGACGAAATACGTATGACTAGCATAAGTTACAAATTCTTTTATAACTTTATTATTAAGCGGTTTCCCATTAAAATAATATTCGTGTATCCTTTTTGATACTTCTAAAATGGTTGCCGGTGTGCTTTTCATTAGAATCTTTCTTGGGACCAACAGTTCTGGATACCGGTTGGAGCGTTGTATAAGTGATTTTTCAAAGAAAGAGATGCCAAATGCGGCTTCTTCGCTGGTAAATCCAATGAGGACATCTACATCATTTATTCTTTTATTCTTCAAGGCCTCAAAGGAATCTTCTGTCACAAAATGTTCTTTGCCAAAATCTTTTTCCACAACTGGAGTGAAGTGATACAGCTTAATTAGATTATTGTTGTATTCTTCAAAAGACAACACTGTTGGATTCGTGTCCACGAGTTTTTCTACAGGAACGCTTTGTAAGAAATCTAGAAGTTCATTAGGATTATTCGCTTCGAAACCTAAATCTTTTCCAAGTATAAATGCTCGTTTTTGTGGGACAAATGAAACAGACCAATCACAAGACGGTGCACCGCTCATTGAAATTGCTTTCTTAAAAAGGCCCTTAGACATAGGTGAGATAATATGGAGGCAGGTCGATGCCCCGCCGGCGCTTTCACCAAAAACTGTGACATTGTTGGGGTCTCCGCCAAAGCTCCTAATATTATCCCGCACCCATCGCAAGGCAGCAACTTGGTCTTTTAATCCAGCATTTCCAGGAACTTCTTCAGTGTCTAGACACAAGAAACCGAGTGCTTCTAATCTGTAGTTAAATGTTACAAGTACTATGCCATGGGGTACAAGGAAATCTGGTCCGTAGTTGTCGTCGTTACCAGAGCCAAATTTATATGCTCCACCGTGGATGAACACCATAACTGGCAATGGAGAGGCTGGGTTAATTTCTGGGCTGTATACATTTAGGTACAAGCAGTCTTCGCTCCCTACTTCAACACCGTCTAGCTTCTGAATGCATTTGGGTCCGTGTTCTGTGGCTTTTCGTGTACCTTCCCATGGAAGAGCTGGTTGCGGAGCCTGGAAGATATGTTTTTTATATTAGTAATGGTAGGATTTGTAGGTTCTTTTCGTTTCAAATTGTATTGTAATAGGTACCTAGTAATACTGAAGAAAAAAAAAAGACAGGTAAATTATAGTTAGAAGATATTTCGACGGTCCGTACGCATAGTCGAGATAGACACGGTTGGCGCAGTGGTTAGGTGATTGACTGCTGCGCTGCGTGTCGCGGGTTTGATTCCCGCACGGAAAAAATATTTGTATGACCTACAAGTAGTTTGTTCCGTTTGTTTGTGTGAGTTTAAATGTTTGTAAACGCACTCACAATACAGGATAAATACCTAGTGTGTAAACGTTGCCCAACGTTTAAAAAAAGAAGAAAGTAAGAAAGAAGAAATCCCTAACTACAACAGACAAAATTTCCAGGAAAGCGCTTTAAAGTTTCAAACACGTGATATCATGTTCTAGTTAATGTAATATCGTGACGGATTTGAAGTGCATTTTGCCATCTTAGGCTTATTTTTGTTAAAGTAAACGATAGTATAGGCTGGCATGAAGGTCACGAAAACAAAACATGCAAATCACGTTATGGATACTTTGTCACACAATCTGAATACCAAAATCATAATTTTTCGATTATTGAAAAAGAAGTCATGACTCACCTTGAATCTCAGTTTGCCTAACGGTGGCCGAGCGTAGGGGATTCCTTTGAAGCTGTAGTACTTGCCATCACCTGTGATGGTCTCCAATTGTTCTCCAGAAAGCCACCCTTGCTGAACTTTTACTTTTGCCATTGTAACTCAGTTAATCACTGTAAAAAAAATACAACCTGATTAAAATCACCTTTTACTGAGCGTTTCAAATATATACCTAAACTAACACGAACTTCAAAACAAGTCAAGCAATATCTGTATGGATTTAGAACATAAGGTTACAATAAAAATTACACTTAACTTTACACTGATTTACACTACGTTCATAAAGTGGAATGTCTGAATTCTGCAAAAGGAGAAGGCAGACCAATCAGTATGTATGTCATCATAATCATCATCATCATCAGCCTATAATGTTCCCACTGCTGGGACACAGGCCTCCTCATAGTGAGAGGGATTGGGCCATAATCCACCACGCGGGCCCAGTGCGGGTTGGTAGATGTCACATGTCTTCGAAATTTTTGGTTCTAGGACATGCCGGTTTCCTCACGATGTTTTCCTTCACCGTTTTGAGACCAGTGGTGGCCAAGTGGTAACGGCCGCGACTTACGAGTTGTAGGTCGTGAGTTCGAACCCAGCCAGGCGCTTTACTTTGTGTAAATGTATATAGTACGCGCATATTTCACTTACATTGTCAATTTCGCTTTCCATTAATAGATAAACAAATATTCTTACCGTGTCCTAAGTCCTTGAAGTTTATGTTACCAGTAAAGATTTGATTAAAAGCGAACTGACACTATTGCCGCACCACTCCAGACTGAACTAAAATATTTTGGTAGTCGTGATTCAACTTAGTGTTATATATATAAAACTCGATAGTCATGCTCCTTAGATATGATCAAATACAATGATCCGCATTATTACATAGGTACTTACGTACGTAAATATTATGAGGTAACCGTGACACGGTGACACGTAGGTATATTTTAATAGAAACTTAACGTTTATGAATATGTTAATAAAAGGCTCATGTCATAGTGATACGATCATGATGTCTACATTATTTTAATATGATATGGCGTTGTAATACTTATCGACATTATTAAAGAAAGATGTGGTTACCTACACTACGTCGTTAGCATGCATTCGGGTATCCCAGTGATTACCTAAATATGGCCACCCGTTAGGTTAATTACACTGGAAGCGAATTTGGGTGTCATGTCATATCAAATTCATTATCTAATGATCGTTTTACTAACAATATTTTTGATTATTGTATGCATATCGCATGGTAACATCAATTATAATTCGAGTTATGAAGCACCTGTGCACGTAGGAACTCTTTATTATTTGCATGAGCAATAATTGAGGAAGTAGGTAATATTAAATTTATGGCATAATTTTTGATTTTTGTTATTTTTCAAGTTTTTTTTTTCGTACCTAGGTAATATTTTAAATTTAAAATGGTGTTCAAAATATACAACTGTCACTTGTGCTAACAATAGAATCGCAATACATCTTCACATACCTTTATTAAATATATTTACCTATTTCTGTAATTTGCTTCTTTTCTGAAGCGAAGCTTTTAGACGAACAATAAATTGTTTTAAAACTAGATGAGTTCATTGTTAGGGTCAAAAGTAAAGCCGTTCTAAGGATCTCAATTATACATTTATTATCCTTTTACTCTGTTATATATATTGGAAAATATTCAACTCAGCCTAAACGCTGCCCAACCCAACTGGATCCTCCTGTCGGCTTCTTTCTCAAAGTTGTGTCTACCTAGGTAGACACATTCCTTCACGACTTCGTGAAGCGACCCTTCGATGCGGATTGGACTCGGCAAGACGTGCGAATTGAACATGACTTTCGTCTTGTCCAAATTCATGCCAAGGCCCACTCGTCGAGAGGCTCCATTTAGGCTATGCAGCATTTGGTCTAACTGATCCAGCGTCTCTGCCATTATGACGATGTCGTCGGCAAAGCGAAGATGTGAGACGTACTCGGTGTTCACGTTGATACCCTGTCCAGCGATGTTGCGGGATATTGGTCTATTCTTTCACTTATGCATGTTTCAGGTCTCGAAGTGTAGCTGGGGCGGGGTTTTGATTTCTTACACACCGCCCAAACTAGTCACAAGCGTGTTTATTTGGATTCAGGTCCGGGCTTCTCGCGGGCCAGTCCATGCGATTGATGTCAAAGTTCTGAAATTATGAGTTTACTATTTGAGCTGTATGTGGCCTGGCGTTGTCATACATCAATATTTAATTTTCCCCCATATTAATTAAATATGGATCGACATACTCATTAAGAAGTTATTCCACATAAATATCTTGCAAAACAATAGTGAGGAAACAAGCAAAAGTAAATTAATTAAAATTCATTTATTTCAGGTCTTTAACCCATATAAAATTAAAAAGGAATTTAACAATTGCCATGCTTGCACTATAAATGTTACATACTATTACTTACTAACAGCATAAAAGACATCCAAAATAATTACGGAAATTGTATTTAGAATTACATAATAAGTCAAATAGAAAATGTTTAAAAATGTAAAAAAAAAAAAAACACAGTTTGTCCAAAGATAATGCCAAAGTCAAAGATATTAAAAAAAATAAAAATAAAGAAGCAGAAGCGATGCACTCCTTTTCCGGATTATTCCGTAGAAGTCATCGGTAGTACCATCAGCGAACATTGCCAATGCGCTACAAAACCGGGGCCGCCCCAGCAGAATCTGAACGCGTTGTGTTGTACTGGATACGAAGCGCGTTGTACGCCCGCAGAGTGAAGTTGGTCCACAGGCTGCACGTGTAGAAAGTCTGGCAGTATGCCTTGAACAAGGTTATTTTTACCTGTGAAGAACAACGTGCAAACCTGCGAGCCAACATGTTGCACCGGACAGACAACGCTCTTCGCTCCTTCTCGATGCCCGCATTGTCAGACAGATCATCAGAGACCCAGTGACCCAGATACTTGAATCGATCTACTCTATACAAATGTGAAAAAAAAAAACAAACGCGAATATGATTTATTTCGAAATTCGAGGTTTTATAACTTTAATTTTATTTAATTACGTTATAGATCATTTAAGGTTTTATTTCATACGTTTATGAAATTCTCTGTAATATGAAGATAGTTTCATGCATGTATCATTATTAATTTTCAAGTTATTTGACCGCGAGTGTATGAGAAAGTAACGATTTTAGTTGGGTATGGATAGTAAAAAAAGTGAGTTAGAATGAGAAAGACGACAGTGTGAAGTAGGATCCGAGGGCACGCCATCAAGACG
Source organism: Polymixis flavicincta (assembly GCA_949987655.1). NCBI lineage: Eukaryota > Metazoa > Arthropoda > Insecta > Lepidoptera > Noctuidae > Polymixis > Polymixis flavicincta. The sequence goes on along the minus strand of OX465182.1, from coordinate 24,870,885 downwards.
AGCCAAGCGGAGCGCAAGGGTACTACGAAGCGCTTCGTCGTTTTTTTTGAACCCTCCTATGCATAACTTTATATTATACCAGATAACAAAATTCTCGGGATATGATGTCTATAGTGTATTTATTAAAATTACTTAGTTCCAATTGCATAGCTCTTATACTTTAGATTTTATTGGTATCTAAATATCTCCGATTTAGTCACTGACTTACTCATTGATGATCATCAAAATTCTTAGGGTACTTTCTGAAGTCCTAGAAAGCTGAAATTTGGTATATAAGCTAGTATTAGCACAGAAACAACAAAAAAATATTAATCTAAAACTTGGAACTTATCCCCCCAATCCCTTAAACTAGGAAATGGAAGTTTGTATGAGACTTCCGCAAGTTTTGATGCTAGAGGTCTGAAAATTGATATAGGGACTCCTTTTTATAAATAATAAAAAACATATTCAGGATTTTTAGTAAATCACCCCCCACCCTTTAAATTACCACCCAGAAAAAGAAAGAAAAATTAAACAAAAAAAAAAATTGTCTTAACCAATTTACAAAAAGAAGTGAAATCCCATCAAATTTTTTTTCATTGAAAATGTTGCAAAGACGAGACCTTATGGCTCGCACACACATTAGTCAAAATACGTGGCTTGACCTTTCGTTACTTCAAGAACTATTTTAACAGAAAATCCCATATTTTATCAAAATATTACCTACAACTTATAACGGCCAATGAATGATTTTTTTTAACTTCTTAGAGGTTTTCGTTTGGGTCGGGGGTTTTCTTTTTTATTAACCGACGAAAAAACGGGGGAGGTTACTCAATTCGACGCGTATTTTTTTTTTACACAGTAGTTCGATTTTGATAATTCTTTTTTTATTGGAAAGGGTATACCCCGAAGTTGGTCCCATATAAATTTGGAAAAAAAATCTAACCCTAAGGGTAGGAAAACAGGGATGATTGATTGTTCACTCACTGATTGTAATGTAAAACCACGCATAACTGCTTACAGAGTAGTCATATTTTGATAATTCTTTTTTATTGGAAAGGCTATACTTCGAAATTGGTCTCATATAAATTTCGAAAAAAAAAAACAACCCTAAGGGTAGGAAAACTGGGGATGATTAATTGTTTACTCACAGATTTTAATGCTGAGTTGTGTATTACAAAAAGTAATAAAAAATTAAGCATGTAGTAATTAGTAGATTATAGCCACAAAAAATTGCCGAAAAAACTGAAAAGAAAAAAAATAATAAAACTGCTGAGGCGGTGACATAAAATTGAAATACATAACCAAACTCACCGACTTCCGAACTTAGTTATTAAGGTTAAACACAGCAGGTTTATTATTTTTTTCTTTTCAGTTTTTTCGGCGGTTAAATTTTTTTGTTAAAAAGTTTTTTTAACTTTTTTTTGCTTCAAACTTAGTGTCTCGCTTAAATCTTAAGGCTTGTTGTTCTATGTTATTGGGTTTGGTTTCCGCACTTAGTGATTCAAGTGAACTATTGTGCGTGAGCCATGGCGGCCATCGGTTGTAATTCAGGAGTTACATCCGTGTAAGATTTGGGTGCCCCAAGGGTTTCTGTTCTAATCTGGTTTACGCCTGTGTATTCGAAAAGCACATGCGCAACGGTTTCCTCAGCCTCCATGCAGGCCCTGCACAGAGGGCTGTCCGCTATGCCTATTGTGTAAAAGTGTTTGTTTAGCGGAGTGTCCCGTGATGGTCCCAGTCACCAGACGCAGACCCTTTCTGTCCAGGCGTAACAGACGTCTGGTCAGTACCATCCAATGATGGCATTGCTTCCCTAGGCTGCTTGCAGCCTGGTGTCATGGTCTACCAGCTCTCCACTTGTGTGTGAGTGTATTCCTGAAGCCACCTGCGTAGCTGGTTGAAGGGGATAGATATGATGGGCTCGGGTCCACAGACTGACACGCTGGATGTCCTTCTAGCCAGTTCGTCAGCAGCATCGTTGCCTAGTGATCCGCTCGCTGCGTCCTTTTATTTATCCCTTGCAGTGTCACAGTGTTGCGGTTGGCAACTGTTACTCGATCTAGTGCATAGTGACATTCTAGTGTTAAACACGCTGTAAAGTATTTTTTTCGTAAGGATTGGAGAAGCACTGTCGGAGAGTATACGTATGTGGGTGTCCGTGAGTCACCCGGCTTCTACGGCGTACGCCGCTTGTATAATGCCCACACATTCCGCCTGGTAGATGGTGTTGAACATTCCCAGCGGGCTGGATTTTTTTATGTTAAGATCTTGTGAGAAAACTCTGACTCCGGTTCCGGAGTCGGTATTTGATCCATCAGTGTAGACAGAAGTGCTTTGGAAAGTAGTGCAGTTTCGGGGTTTATCGCAGAGTGACGCCATCATTGGTTGTCATTTGATCGCATCTTCCTTAATGCGTGTGTGCTTGACTCTAGTGTCTTTGCCTAGGGTTCCTGCTATGTTGAGCCTGAAAGCAGCTAGAGCCGTCTCTTCTCGCACCATGAGGTATAGAAGAGGTAGCCTCAGCATTGCCTGTATGGCAGCGGTGGGTGTAGTTCTCATGCAGCTAGTGATTGCTATACAGGCGTACCGCTGCAGTTTTTCAAGGTCTTTTTGAGCTGTGCTCAGGTCTGATCTGGACCACCAGACTGTGCATGTGATAATTGGTCGAATAACTGAGGTGTATAGCCAGTAGGTGACTCTGGGGCTTTTACCCCAATTCCTGCCAAGCATTCGCTTGCAACTGCCACAGGGATATGCTGGCTTTGTAATAATGTAGTTGGTATTTTTTGCCCAGTTCAGCAGTTTGTCTAAAAAGATGCCCAGGTATTTGTTTCAGTTGATAGGCTAAGAATAGTGCCAGACAGACTAGGAAATTGTAGTCCCGCGAGTTTCCTCTTTTTTGACTAACGTGTAGAGTTTGTGAAGTTAGGGCTTGTAGAGTTAGAAGATTGGCTCTACATGAGATCTGATAACTTTTTGACAGTGCGAGTCATATTGTCTCGTCTTGGCAATATTTAACATGAAAATGTTTGTGGTGGGTCGATTTGTTTTGACTAAACTCCAACATTCATATCTCCAGATAACCTTCAATTTATAACACAGTTTGTTCAGACTTAAAATTTGAAGGTTATGTTTTGCATCTTAAATCTGTTAATCCCGGCTAATAAGAACAAATAATTTTCTGTCATAATGAAACCGATAGGTTCCGCGCCGGACTTAACTGGTTAAACTTAACCAGTAAAGTAATTAACAAAGCGAATCATATAAAGAAGATGTAATCAGTTTTATGGAAATTGTTGTTAGGTATAGTTTAAAAATACAATTAAAATGATTCTCATTTAATATTTTGAAATGATAAATCGATGATTCATTACAACATAAACTTTAGAATTTACACAAAACAAAATAATGGCATTTGACAAGTATATTAATGGCTCTATAAAAGGATAGTAACTAGTTTTTGTTGTTCTATATGAATATTTATGGGTGTGGTAGTGAAAATAAACATTTTAAACTTGAAATCCACGTAATAGCATCATAGATTTATGTTGTTTGGATACATTATACTTATATTATTGCTCATACAGGATCACTAAAATGGGATTCCAGCGAATTTGTAGATTGCCTTCCAGAAGTTGAAGTCAGATTCGTCAGGCCCTCGGCCCAGCTTCGGGCCATCGTTGCTGAACGTCATGAAGGCCTTGTCTGAAGGACTGTACACTTTCCATTCGGCGCCGTCGATGCTCGGGTCACTGTAAATAATGTTAAAAGGTGACATAAAGTACAAAAGCGTAAGGTATACCTGCCTTACGTTTTATCATGTTCTTTTGGAAGTGAAACCTTTTAAGGTGCATTGTGCGATTTTTGGTAGGGGAAAATCTTATGGTTGACGTGAAACCGACATGCTAATATTAACAGCATTTTGTAGGTATGAGTATGACGAATAGTACATGGTAAGGTGTACGGTGATATAAAGTACTTAAGCGTAAGGTATACCTCTGCCTTCCCCTTCCGACACAGATTTTTTTTTATCGGTAATTACCTACATAATTTTTGCTTTCCCCAACAAGCTTACTGAATTACTATTGTTTGCACGATAAAAGGGTATTCTCCTGATAAACTGCAAAACAATTGTATATTGGCTTTTCACGAGTAAGCAATCAGCCACCCATGTGGTGGCAACGGTGTGGTACAAAGAGATAACGAAGATCAGTCTTCGTTATATAGGCATTACAACAAAACGTCCATTAGGTTACCACATAGGAAAATAGATGAAGTTATTAAAGCAAATTGTCCATATCCATGACAACTGTCTACACTTTCAATGTTCTTTCCGGTTTGGGGCTAACAATGACTTGTCCTATGAAATCAAATAGGGATCCCTTTTCTTCGTAATTTTTTTTCACTATTTTTTGGCATTTGTTTTGGCATAATTGTTTTTGGCATAATGTTTTTTGCCATAATTGGTTTTTGGAATACAGTGGATATTAGCATGATTATCTTGTAGCATAATATGTTTTGGGATATTTTTAATTCGCATAATGTTACTTGGCGTCGTGGCTATTAGCATAATAGTGAGTAATGTAGTTATTGAGTAATGTAGTGTTTCAATAGATCAAGATGCGGAGGATTCCGGCAACTGGGACCACGATTTACTCTAACAGTGGTCCCAGTCGCCGAGACCGTTTTTTCTTATGGCGACTAGGACCACCTATAAATGAATGGCAAAAGCTTTTGTTGAAGCCAAAAAGAGTACGCACGGCTACACATCAAGCTATACATTTCCAGTTTACGCTGATCTCGCACTGTACGGATATCCTATGCAATGCGAGATCAGCTTATACTGGAAATGTATAGCTTGATGTGTAGCCGTGAGTACAATTTTTTTTATTTTTTTTAAGTAGTTAACAAAAAAAACGACAACTGCATAGTATGAACGTTGATTATTTTTAACATGGTTACTCCTATGTTTGATAAGCTCTTACTAAGTTATGAGTATGACACTCCGAAGGAATAAAGTATTTTTTAAGTTGTCGCACAAAATGTATGAGAAAATTTAATTATGTTCTTTTTTCCCGTGAAATTAGTTTAGTTTTTTTTTTTTTGTTTTCTTAATTTATAAATTGTGTAACTAACCCGACTTTTTTTATTAATACAGGGTAAGTTTTTATCCAGTGCGCGAACTGAAACCATGAATTCAGCATATCATTCTAGAACCACTACCACAGAATTTTTTCGGTTATAATAATAAAAATCAGCTGTTTCATAGAAAAGTGCAATACCTACGCGGTCAAAATGTATGGAACAGCAGATTTTTTTTTATAACCGGCGAAAAATCTCTGCAGTAGGGGTTCTAAAATGATATGCTGAATTCATGGTCTCAGTCTGCGCACTGGATAAAAACTTTTCCTGTATATTTAGAAATAAATAAATGATGTTTTGGTATCAAAGAGTATTTTCTTTAATTATTACATTAAATACTTAATCCTTTGGCTATACTATTTTTAGCTTCAACAATAGATTTTCCTATTCAATTATGGGTGGCCCCAGTCACCGGAAGAACATATTAAAATGTATTTATTTTACGTGGTGTTAATAAATAAATAAAATACATAAATAAATAAAAATACATACAATAAATATAAATAAATAAAATACATAAATAAATAAAAATACATACAATGAATATTAATAAATAAAATACATAAAATTAATATTAATAAATAAATATTAAAATGAAGTGGATCCGATGACTGGGACCGCGGTTCGAGTTAATTGCGGTCCCAGACGCCAGAATCCTCAAGATACAGCGGGTGGCCTTTAGGACAGATCCCTTCTATAGTTAGGTGAGGTTAAAACTGTATAATGTTTCCTGATATTTACATATTGGTTACAAAATGTGTAAATATGAAAATTTGGTCAACTCAACGTTCTATAAAAAGCACATTATACACATTGAAAATTATATGAAATGAGCGTTACACTAAATTTAGTATATAATATTTAATTAATTAGTAAATTAAAATAATGAGAGCAAAATAAGGTTATTTGTTTTATTGTATATGAAAAGTATATCATGTGAATGTTATTTCAAGTGATTTATAGTATCTGATAATATTATTATGCCTTTTAAAACACACCCCTGACATAAGGTTTTAATGTCACTATGCGTAAATATATTTATGCCGATGAATTTTTTGCGTGTACATTGTTATGATCAGAGTTATGTTTATAATGATGATACGTAAGCTGTTATGCGTAAATATAGTAGGATAAATAAAATTGCTGTTGAGAGAGATTGAGAGGTTCTATGGACAGTTATACACGTCAACAAGAAACCCCGTTACGAATCTGGCAAACGACCCAAGAGCTAGATTGACCCGACATTATACTGAAGACATCCCGGACGTCAGCTTGTACGGGATTAGGATGGCTCTGAAGCAGCTCAAAAACAACAAGGCGCCGGGTGATGACGGAATCACGGCTGAACTCCTAAAGGCCGGCCGGAAACCTGTTCTTAAGGCCCTCCAGAAGCTGTTTGATTCCGTCATACTCGATTCGGCAAAACGCCACAGGCATGGAACAGAGGTGTGGTGGTACTTTTCTTTAAGAAGGGTGACAATGCTCTTCTTAAGAATTATAGGCCCATCTCACTTCTGAGCCATGTCTACAAGCTGTTCTCCAGAGTCATCACGAACCATCTAGCGCGCAGGTGTGACGACTTCCAGCCTCCCGAACAAGTCGGATTCCGTAAAGGCTTTAGAACAGTAGACCACATACATACGCTGCGGCAGGTTATACAGAAGACCGAAGAGGATAATCTGCCTGTCTGTTTAGCGTTTGTGGACTATGAAAAAGCCTTTGATTCGATCGAGACATGGGCTGTACTGCAGCCCAGCGGTGCCAGATTGACTGTCGGTACATCGATGTGTTGAAGTGTCTGTATGAAAACGCCAGTATGTCAGTCCGACTTCAGGACCAGACCTCGAAATATATCCTTCTGCAGCGAGGTGTTAGACAGGGAGACGTTATCTTTCCGAATCTCTTCACCGCTGCACTGGAGGATGTCTTCAAGGTTCTGGACTGGAAAGGGGCTGGCATCAACATCAGTGGCGAGTTCGTCACTCATCTTCGGTTTGCCGAGGATATAGTTGTCATGGCTGAGACCATGGAGGACCTCAGTACAATGCTCGATGACCTCAGTAGAGCTTCCGAAAGAGTGGGTCTTAAAATGAACATGGACAAGATAAAGGTCATGTCAAATGCCCATATAACGGTTGGAGGCGCTGCACTCGAAGTTGTGGACGAGTACGTTTACCTAGGACAAACTGTCCAGTTAGTTAGGTCCAACTTCGAGAAAGAGGTCAATCGTCGAATCCGACTCGGCTGGGCAGCGTTCGGGAAGCTTCGCAATATCTTCTCGTCCCAAATACCGCTGTGTCTCAAGACGAAAGTCTTAGACCAGTGCGTGTTGCCAGTGATGACATATGGAACCGAAACGTGGTCGCTCACAATGGACCTCATAAAACGGCTTAAAGTCACTCAAAGTGCGATGGAGAGGGCTATGCTTGGAGTTTCCCTGCGTGATCGAATCAGGAATGAAGAGATCCGCAACAAAATTATGCCATGTTATATTATTATGTCTTAAAATTATATGAATGCGAATGGATAGGGAACCGATCAAATATGCAAATAATTAGAAATAGTTTATATTTTACCCAGTTTTGGCAAAGTTGGTAAGCGCTGTAATGAAATTCTGTGCCAACTTGTACTCCAAGCTATCTGTGCTTACGGTAAAGTTCAGTGATTTCGGGTAAAAGATGTAGTAACCCGCATCAAAATGTGCCGATTCATAAATTCCATATTTGGCGCCTTGTTGACCAAATACGTTCCAGTTTGTATAGCAGTCGAACTTGAAGAAATATGTGCTTGGTCCCAATAGGGCCCATTTGTTAGCGAATCTCTGGGCATGATATGCTATGCTAGCATTGCTGCCGTAATTCAAAAATAAGTCAAGATTATCAACAGTCACTGGATTGTCCCCAAAATAGTACTTCACGACCCTTTCAGCCACCTCCAAAATTGTGTCTGGAGTACATTTCGTTAATATCTCGCTCGGTGCAAATAATTCAGGGTATCTATTAAAAAGATGTATGTATGTCGCGTTATAAACATCAATAAGAAGCACAGCCTCCTTGTTGCTATGTCCGATCATGAAGGGGATGTCTTTGTTAACGTTTCCAGTCGTCAGTGTGGTGTAGTAGTCTTCTGTGAGGAAGTTATTTCCGGTGTTTCTTTCGATCACTGGTGTAAAGTGTTCCATTTTAAATAAAACATCTGTTATTTCTTCTGCAGCAAGAACCGTAGGAGTCATAGAATAGAAATTTTCGTATGGTTTTTCTTGAAGGCATATTCGAAGTGCTGTCTTGTTCTTAACATCAGGGCAGTTATTTAATTGGCCGAATATCTCTGCCTTTTTCTCTGGTTTATAAGTTAATCCATAATCACAAGTAGGTGAACCACTTATTGAAATTGCTTTTTGGAAAAGCCCCTTTGTTGTCGGCGACAGCATAAGAAGAGTAACTGATTGCCCACCGGCAGTATCCCCAATAATAGTAACGCTATTGGGATCTCCACCAAAAAATACGATATTTTTTTGGACCCATTTTAGTGCCATAACTTGGTCTTTTAATGCAGCATTACCTGGCACATGTTCATCACCAATTGATAAGAATCCCAAAACGCCTAATCTGTAATTTATTGTTACCACTACAATTTCTTTGGCCATTAAGTAATCGGGTCCATACAAATCTGAATCCCCAGAGCCAAAAATGTAGGCACCACCGTGAATAAAAAATATAACTGGATACGGTGACTCAGTTTTTATGTTAGGGCTGTAAACATTGAGGAACAAGCAGTCTTCACTTCCGGGGGTGTATATTGCAGACAATGGGTTAAACTGTGGACACACGCTTCCATGTTTGGTAGCATTCAGCACACCTTCCCAAGACTCAGCTTCTTCCGGCGCCTGTAAAGCAAAATCGAATCATTATTGAGGTTTGTATATGCATTAACCATGTTTTATCTTATTTTATGGTATCGCCTGAGCCCACCGTTGGGAAAGTTTCCAAGTAAAAAAAGAGTATCAATGCCTGCCTACCTTGAACCTGAGGTTGCCAGTAGGTGGCTTTGCGTAGGGGATGCCTTTGTAGCTGTAGTATTCTACATCTCCGACGACGGCTTTCAGTTTCTCACCACGTATCTGACCCTGCTCTAGTTGTACTAGAGTGTCATCGTCATCACAGGCAATGGTTTGTATTGTGCTGAGAACATAAGTATACCGCTAGTAATTATTTCCACTGTGCTGTGACGAGAAATAGGCGTCCTGCACGCGTTGCATGACCGCCGTAGAATCAGCAACTACCTACTGTGCACAAAGGTTAGTAAATCAACGAAAGACAAAATGTTCCGTCAGTAGAAATATTTCTACAGCGTGATGATAAAACGAATCTTCGATTTTACATAAAGATATGTGTCATTCGTCCTAAAGTGATGATGCTACGTTAACTGTTTATAAGTGATTTGTATTTTCAGTTGTCTACCAAATGCTGTGACAAACGAATGGTGTGCTTACAAGGCCAACTACAATTGCGCAATTCTTGGTATAAGCAAACGCAATACCTACCTTTGCAAAAAACACAATGGCCAAGGATTGCGGAATGTATTGCCTGTGTACTGAAGTGCATCTTACCAATATATCGGCCGGTTCGTACGACAGAAGAAATGCTAGCAAAACGTTTCCGAATTTTGTAAAGCAATACTTTATCACCTACATTCCAAATCAAGATTTGGTAGCACGAACTGCATGGCTGGTGGGCTATTGTTAGCCATAAGCAAACAAAATAGAAAAACCATCAAATATTAATTTTGGTTTGAGCGTACGTACGTGAGATGTTTCTTTTAGAAGTAAAAACCAAAAAAGAATTAAACATATTCAAAATAAAGAAGAATATAAACTAACTATACAAAACGTTTAAAAGAAAAAAAACAACCGCCTTCCAAAAAAAAAAAACACCACAATATGAAAAGTTAAGATAACTATAATTTCGGAAGTTGGTGTCTTTTTTTGTCTCTTCGTTTTTTTGCCTCCTTTCAAACCAAAAAACTTTTTTGAATTCGGTTAATAGCTTCTGCGGTAACAAACATTTTAAAAATACAATCGAGTTGAGAAGCTCCTTCTCCTCCATATTTGAAATCGGTTATATAGAGGTTTTACATTCTTTGTTGGCAAGCACAGCTAAGTATCGTATAATAAGTATAATAATGTTCCGATAACAATACCCAGATAACAACAATATCCACACTAACAACAAAATAAAAAAAATAACAAAATTATAATTAATCAAAAACTGACCTAACATATTGCGTACCTATAATTTTTTAACCGAAGAAAAAACTTAGGAGGTTCTCAAGTCGACGCGTATATTTTTTTTTTTTTATGTATGACAACGCATAACTTTTTCCAGAGTTGTTCGATTTTGATAATTCTTTTTTTATTGGAAAGGGTATAATACCCCGAAGTTGGTCCCATATAAATTTAGAAGAAAAATTCCAACCCTAAGGGTAAGAAAACAGGGGATGATTGATTGTTTACTCACAGATTTTAATACTGAGTTGTGTATTACAAAAAGTAATCAAAAGTTAAGCATGTAGTAATTAGTAGATTATAGCCACAAAAAATTATAAAATGAAAACTTTTCAATAAAAAATTAAACCGCCGCTTTTCGGAAGTCGGTGACATATAATTAAATACATATCCAAAGATATGTATTTAATTGTATGTCACCGCCTTCCTAACTTAGTTAATGGGGTTGAACAAAGCAGGTTTATTATTTTTTACTTTTCGGTTTTTCGGCGGTTTAATTTTTTATTAAAAAGTTTTTATTAGTGTGGGTACGTCGTTTGATCAGACAGTCAATTCATTATTAATGACGGATAACTTTATTAAACACTAGCAGCGCTCCGCGGTTCCACCCGCGTAGTTCCCGTTCCCGTAGGAATACGGGGATAAAATATAGCCTATGTCACCCGGAGATCACACTGAGATGTGTACAACTTCCCAACACAGAATTTTTTTTCAAATCGGTGCAGTAGTTTCGGAGCCTATTAAAGCAAACAAACAAACGAACAACGAAATCTTTCCTTTTTATATTAGTACTAACTTTTGCCAGCGGCTTCGCACGCGCGGAACTTTCATCCCCTATTTAACTCCCTTATGGGTTGAATTTCGAAAAATCCTTCCTTATTCCTTGTCTACATTATAACGGGATCCTATGTGCAAAATTTCAGCTTTCTAGGTTCAAGGGTTTGGGCTGGGCGTTGATGAGTCTGTTAGTCAGTCAGGACTATATAGATTTATCGGAAGAGCGAAGTGCAAAGCGGATTGTCATCATCCTCAGAGCGTGACCCTGTGACCAAAGTGGCAGCTCTGGCGCATTGAACAGTGCAAAAACGGGGAGTGCGTGTGAGTGGACTCATTCAATAATACAAAAAGACATTAAGTAGGTTATACAACATTTTCCCGGCGAATTGATGTCAGTCTGATGCTGCGGCCAGTAACTATGCGATGTATAAAAACCAAAAATGCATAAAACGGAGGTTTTTTTTAAGAATTTTGTAACTTACCATAAAATTAGAACGGTTATAGAAGATATTACCCTCATCTTGCCGCTTGCAGATTGATCACAGCAGGGTGATCTTATGAGTGGAAACTGTGAAAATCGAATTTCGAAACCGCTTTTTATAGAGGACTGTCCTATTGTTTAGCTTTCTTCAAATATTTAAGGTATTAAATATTAAAATGAAAGCCACTTGTATCAATAAGACAGTTTAATTCAAAGAGATTACAGACGAACCGTTCGACTTTCCGATTAGTCTACTGCAATCGAATAACAACTTTTGATTCTACGTGAATTTTCAAAAGAGCAGGGTGAAACAGATTAACTCTTTGTAGTTCAATCAAGTGATGTGATTTGCAATTAATGACAGGCTCGCATGCTATAAGTTATATTTATCGTTTATTGTTATAATATTTTTTCTAAATATATTTTATACCCAACGAATATGCCATGAGATCCCTGTTTCTAAAATTCTCGGTAATCATTACTAATAGGTATCACTGAAAATACTTTTAAATGGATACAAATCAAAATTGGTCCTACCTACCCCAGCACAGCTAAAATAGGAAATCATCACGGATTGAATCGACAATCGAATAATCATGTTACAGTTGTCGTTTTACCCAAAAAAAATTATTTACGGTCACGTATTAATAACATGTCTGTATTTTTCTACAAATACAGATGTTTTTGAGAACAAGTTAAATTAAAAGTAATAAAAGTTACCTATTTTATTATTCATCTGCGAGTCTGTGTGGGTGACCTTGAATATGTATTTTATTAATTTCTTCTCACCGCCTTCCGAAATAAATTTTTCACTTTGACGACGGACGGCGGTTGTTTTTTTTGGATAAGTTTTCAACCAATTCGAATTTTTATCATCCTTGGGGTATTCTCAAAGTCAATAAAATCCAAACAATGCATATTTATGCGATAGCAGCAATCGCGGTTGATTTGCTGTCATTTTCTGAAGAGTTCCAAAGAATCGAAGATATTAAATACCTTAGTATCAATATAGACCAATTCTTGACCTTCAAACCGCACATAAAAGTCCTAGCAACCCGGTTGCGTAAACTTATATACATCTTCAAAACCCTTAGACATGCAGCCGACCGGCGGGTTATCAAGATGGTTTACAATGGTTTGTGCCAATCCCTAATAGATAACTGCATTACGTCATGGGGAGGTGCCGCCAAAACTCACCTCATTGAAGTTGAGAGGGCACAGCGTGCCATCCTCAAAGTTGGCGCCAGCCTCCCTTACCTATTCCCAACTGTAGACCTTTTTAAAGACTGGGATGTACTAACTGTTAGGCAAACTTTCATACTGCGTACGGTGCTTAAACAACACTCTTTGTTGCAATACGATCCGAATCTACATAGGGATAAGCGCCGAAAAGGCAGGGTATGCCAAACACAACCTGCTAGCTCTGCACACTCCCGTAAGTTGAATAGCATCCTTAAGGCGCAGACAGCCGACTTTTAAGGACTTTTTATTGAAAATCACGTCTAAACGGCTTGTCTTATGCATTTGAAAAAAAATTATGTAAAACTAGACGATTTTCTTCGTCATTTAATATGTGAATATTTTAAATAATATTTTTATAACATAATGTAATTAATTGGTAAAGTAATGTCTATCGCGGACATAAAAACGATAATCACGCAAAAACTATCGGGTGTATTTCCATGAAACTTTCACCATCTAAAAGACAATTTAATCACCCATAATTTAGTATACGGTTTTTCTTTGAATTGTGTTTGATAAATCAACATGGGTTGTTTTTCGAAAAACTTGATGCGCGTTCAGGCGGGGTCTCTTGCGAGCGACGGGCGGCAGTGCATCGCTGTAGGTAGCTGTCATCTATCGTCGCCTTAATATCTATCCTCTAACTAAATACAGATGTAAAATTTCAGTCATTGCCTATTTAAAAACCCTAGACTATCAGGGAACTGAGAACTTGCTAATCCCCCTCAGATAGATCTTTATACTCATCCCCTCTCCGGCTTCTGCATACCATCAACCATACTCGCTCCTCATTTACTCAAGCAACCTATCACATTCTCACATATACTCTTACATCTCATTCATACACTTGCTCCGGTTACTCATACACCCTCTAGTATCCCCACAATGTTTTTAAATTTTTTATTTTTATATTATGTTACTAAATTTTATTTTGTTTCCATTGTGAATTACGTATTCTGTTTTGTTATCATGTCGTGTATCCAAACATTAGGCATCTAGCCGCGGGAGGGCCCTGGTGACCTGTAACACATGTTTTTAAATAAACCTACATCAGGCACCAGTCTCTCACAAAGTTAGCTCCTATTTCGTGCACTACTGTATAAGTTAGCATTAAGTTCATAACTTATGTTGAGAGAGAATAAACGTTTTATATTATATTATTTATTATATTAGTTCCGTTTTCTGTCTCCGAACCGCATCATCAGATCTATATGAAATTTGGGACCATTTCGGAATGAACCCCTTTCGAACATAAAAATTAAATTAAAAAAACCCCGACCCTAACAAAAACTCTAAAAAATAAAAATAATAATATTTATAGGCCTTTTAAGATGAAGGTAATATTTCGTAAATCTGCGCATCGTTGCGTATTTTTCCCACAGTGAAGTTTGTTACTAATTTATCCTCATTGCTCACTATTTATTATTAACCGACTTCAAAAAGAAGGAGGTTATCAATTCGGAGGCTTTTTTTTTTTATGTATGTTCGGGCATAACTCCGTCGTATATAGACGGATTTGCAAAATTCTTTTTTTGTTCGAAAGGAGTTTACTTCGAAATGGTCCCATTGAAATTTCATATAGATCTGATGATGCGTTTCGGAGACAGACAACAGAACTCTTCAAAAAATTACAGCAAATCAACCGCGAATGTTGCTAACGCATAAATATGCAATGTTTTGACGCCAAGGATGATGAAATTTCGAATTGGTGTGGTAGGTAACTAAAAAGTGAAAAATAAAAACTTTTTCCAAAAAAATAACAAGCGACTTCCAAAAAAACACTACAAAGTGCAAAATAACTTTAATTTCGGAAGGTGGTGACAAATAATTAAAATACACATCCAAAGTCACTGACTTCCGAAATTAAAGTTATTTTGCACTTTTTAGTGTTTTTTTGGAAGTCGGTTGTTATTTTTTTGAAAAAAGTTTTCTATAATCTATTCATTGAGACCTTTTCAATGAGCCCAAACACAATACTTCTGCTGTTTGTTGGTGAGTAACTTGGGCATCCTGGAAATTCCAGGTGTTGCTCCAGCATCATTTCAAGGTTACTTTGTTCGTCTAATATCATTGAAGTAATAGAATACCAAATTTCAAGTTGATCAGACCCGTGGAAGATGCTCAAATCCCTTCATCAACCAGAAAAGAGCTGATAATCTTCAAACGGCTGAACCGATTTTGATGAAACATGTTTAAGAACACTCCCGACTAATACACCTTTCAAACTAAAAAACAAAATCAAAATCGGTTTATCCGTTCGGGAGCTACGTTGCCTCCGACAGATACACACACACACACACACGCACACACACACACACACGCACACACACAAACACACACACACACACAGAAAAGAGTTGTACCTTCGTTCATTAGCTCAGCGTCATGAGATGATGATGACCATACGCAAATGTCTCAATAGCTTTAGAAAATATATGAAAAATATAACATTCGAGGGTTGCCCTCGATTTCCCTTGGATTCCGTTATCAGATACTAACTTGGTGCCAATGGGACCACCTCAGGAGTATACGGTTTGGAAAAAAAAAAAAAATGAGAATTGGTCTACAAATGGGGGAGAAATCAGTGAACATACATAAAAAAAACATATAGTCCAGGGTCGATAATTTTTAAAACCAAAAAAAATCATAATAGGATGAAACCCATTAGAAAAGGAGGGAAATATGATAAAAATGAAAGGAAAAATAATTTACGGGCGATCTGAGGTTGGGAAGGGGATGGGGGTGAGTTTTTAAGGGTAAAAAACGGTTTTTCTCGATTTCCGGCAAAACTAAAAGTCCTATCGAAAAAAGTCAAATGGAAAAGTTGTAGATAATAAAAAGATCTAAAACTTTTGTATTAACACTTTTTTCACATAACCTCAAAATTTATGTGAAAAATTCAAAAAACCAAGTTTTTGGTTTTTTATTTTTATCTTTTACAAATTTTTTTTTTTGCTAACGAAATTTTGTGAAAACTTACCTTTTTATGTCCCAAATACGCTGTAATTTATTTAATTAAAAATATTAATTTTTTCACCTTATTTTGAATTAATATCGAAAAAACACCCTAATTTTCAATCGAAAATTCACCCGTCAAAATATCAGCTTTTTTCAAAAAGTTGGTGTGGTTTCTGTTCGTTGAAATCTCTACTTTCCGATGGTGAAAAAAAAAATATATGTTACCATGGTAAATCTTCTCAGAAAACGCAAAAATTAAAAAAAAACTTGAATTAGATTTTTTTTTTTTAATTATTATAAATAATTTTGAGCTATTTATTAAAATTTAGACTTTAATTACTCGAAAAACGTTAGATTACATGTGACGTTGATAACAAAAAAATAGCAAATAAAAATATACTACTATAATTAACAAACAAATAAGTTAATTAAATTAATATTTAATAAGACATCTACAATATTTGGAGAAAGTTGTCTAATTTTCTTTAAATTATATGCGTAGATGCTTATTTATAACTATTTTGAGATAAATTATATATATACCTGAGTAGATATACCTGAGTGACCTACGAAAAATTGTAGCCCATCAAAAGGTATTTCGTGGAGAAGTGGGGAAGGGGCTAGGCGGGTCTGGGTCTTACTACATACATACCTACTATTATATACTATATATTTCGTAGCAGCTGTTACAACCGCTAGCCTAACCAGTATTCGAAATACAGTACAGTATACAACATCGTTTATAAAAATACACGTGCACGCTGAGTTTCTTGAAGATAATTGTGACAAGTTTACTTAAAAAAACAATAAAACTTTTCGAATCTGCATAGGAAGGTAAATACTATCTCTATTTTTATCTGTATCAATCAACTCAACCATAAAAATCGTAATATTTTCTTTAAAAATAGTATGCTTAACTTAACATAACCTAAAGATTGAAATTAAATGATATTTTAGTACAAGATAAAAAAATAATTATCTCCTTAATTTTGCACAAACAAATTTAGTTAATCCCATGAAAAAAAATATATTTCAAAATCTATAAAAAATATATTTAAAATCTATAAAAAATATATAAAATATATATCGTAAATATATTTCTAATAAAACAAACTTTTGGCCGATTTTCATATATATTTTATAATTTTTTATAGATTTATAATACATTATTTATACATTTTGACATTGATTTCTTTAATATTTTTTTTTTCATGGGAGTTTATTCACGATTAAATAGTGAAGACATTATTAATTCGATTTTGTCTTTTCAGATTATCAGTATGGATGAATCAGTTTGTATCATTTGCAATTTTCGAATTCAAGTTTTTTTTGAATTTGTGCATTTTCTGAGAAGATTTACCATAGTAACATATTTTTTTTTTTACCATCGGAAAGTAGAGATTCCAACGAACAGAAACCACACCAACTTTTTGAAAAAAGCTGATATTTTGACGGGTGAATTTTCGATTGAAAATTAGGGTGTTTTTTCGATATTAATTCAAAATAAGGTGAAAAAATAAATATTTTTAATTAAATAAATTACAGCGTATTTGGGACATAAAAAGGTAAGTTTTCACAAAATTTCGTTAAAAAAAAAAAATTTTGTAAAAGATAAAAATAACAAACCAAAAACTTGGTTTTTTGAATTTTTCACATAAATTTTGAGGTTATGTGAAAAAAGTGTTAATACAAAAGTTTTAGATCTTTTTATTATCTACAACTTTTTCATTTGACTTTTTTCGATAGGACTTTTAGTTTTGCCGGAAATCGAGAAAAACCGTTTTTTACCCTTAAAAACTCACCCCCATCCCCTTCCCAACCTCAGATCGCCCGTAAATTATTTTTCCTTTCATTTTTATCATATTTCCCTCCTTTTCTAATGGGTCTCATTCTATTATAATTTTTTTTCACTTTTCATTATTTTTAAAGGCTTCTACCCTGGTCTAATACTGTCGAACATAGAACCTCCTCCTATTGTTGAAGTTGGTTGATAAAATTCATCAATTTCAATGTGTGTATGAAAAAAATCCGGATATAATTTTGGTCAGAGCATTTAAGGACCATGTAGATTGGTGTCTGATATGGTCTTTGAGGAAGAACCACACAGATTGAGTGAACCTGTCCTAACAGTGCACGCATTTGTCAGTAATCATGCAGCTCAACTTAGAACATAAGGAGTACAACGATTCGACGAACAATAGCTATCTGACAGTCGTTATGTGTCGTGAGAAACTCGAATTAGTGAAAACTAGTCTTACCAAGTGGTCCCATGTTTCCCAGATAATGGTTTTATGAGGTCAGATGGGCAGTCGGTCCATGTAAATTATTGGTATTCAGCTTTATTTCAAAGACATTACGAACTGTATTCAGAGAATTTTAAACAATCAGAACCGGGCTTCGAACCCGCTAAATGTGAAAAAAATATCAATAATTTTACTGCACCGCACCGATCGAAAGACTCAATCATATATAAATTTTTTTCGTCCCTATTGGGTCTAAAATAAAAGGAATACAATAAAACTTAACACAAAAAGTAAAGTACGTTTAACAGTAACTTCCAATCAATTACATGCTCACCATTTCTCCCATGCAGTTGTATACAAATTGTAACTCTTTTAATAATTGCCCTTCCCGTTGATTTGTTTATTTTGTCATGGCGATATATTTAGGAACAAAGTTGAAATTAATAAGAGAATAAAAATGACATGGATTAAGTTCTGGAGATTAAAAGAAATAATGAAATCAAAACTGCTCTTGAAACTGAAAAGGAAGTTATTAATAGGTGTCTGCTCTCCTGCTTGCCATAATGGATCACAAACTTGGACATGCATGAGTCAGAATATAGAAGACCCAGCAATCTTTGGACAGGAGTATCCTGAATGTTATCACCTGGTTTTAGAGGGTGCTAAAGCCGATAGTGGGGTCAAAATCCAAGTTGGCGGCTGTGATAATATTCGAAATTTCTATCATGGGTGTGTGTCGCTTTCATGGTTTTTGACAATGATATTATAAGTTTAGATAGGTTACATACACAGCATTCGATCTTCAGAAACGGCACACTAACGCACACATAAATAACTTAATATTGCAATAGCACACTACATTACGATTAGACGTTAAATTTTGATGGCATGATTCAAATACCGCGGGTGAAAAAGAGACAAATATAATTTGCGACAGTACGTCGTCTCGTGTACTAGAAACGATATAGAATAATAATCAGATATGACATTTTACCTCAAACCGTGATTTATGCCTAAAAATACGATTCACTCATGAGTTCATGTAGTAAAAATAATAAAGTAGTAATATTGCATTGAAAGCATTATATTGCATAAAGCATTGAAAGTAGGTAGGTAAATAAAAAGCATTGTTGATTTTACAAAAAATTACTATCAATTATAGTGCTATAATAAACTTATTTCTAATAGCATCAGTGACCTTCAAATGAATTTAATTTATTTATTTTTATCTCTTGTTCTACACGACTTTATTTTTATCTTCAGAGTGAAGACGGATATTTACATACTTCTCTATAATTGCTTTTAATACAAGCATACGGTGGTTTAATGTGGACCGTGTTTTTGTGTCATGGCATGGTCGTTCAATTCACTAAATATATTAGAGTCGACATTAATGATTTTAAAATACTTTTTTTTTAACAATGTCTTCATTTCCGTGTTCATGTTTTAATTTGAATGTAGTAGTGTATGTATGTATTTAATGTATCCAACCTCATCATCCCTCATCCTCATCATCATGTCCCGTATCTGTCGCCGGGCGTAAAAGAATAGCACCATCCCATTTCTTCCAGTGGGTGTTGTAGAAGGCGACTAAGGGACTTACTAGAGAATGGACAGCAGCGTTCTCTATGCATTTTACCACCATACTGCGATCGCCAACCCGCCTGCCAAGCGTGGCGATTATGGCAAAACCCCCCATGACTGGGGGAGGCCTGTGTCCAGCAGTGGACGTCTTTTGGCTGAAATGATGATGAACCTCATCATAGTAATAATAATAAAAATTACATGCCACCATTTGTACCTACCTACTGTGAGGCTGGCATGTCTGTTTTTAGGCATAATTTTACTCTATGATCGGTAATATTTGACGTCTATTCTTTTCTGACGCCATATTTTACGAATTTATTGTTTGAATTTTGAAAATATTAAGATAAATTTACTTCCGAATGATATGTGATTCCTTAAGTTATAAAAGTTTTTCTTGTATAATTTGTGCAATGTCTCATAACACACGACGGCATTTTCGGTGTTTTTGGGTCAGTTTTACTTTTAATTGCACTCCGTACCTACGTGAAGTCCATCCGTTGACGTTGGCGACGCGACACTAACGTCCAGTTTGGTCACTTGTCTACATTTTAACGTGCCGCTTTCTGAGCTCATATAACCTATCTACACCTTTTTACACTTATACGAGTAATATCATTGGTTTTTGAGGGTTCTTAAGCCTGTGGTTGGGTCAATATGAAGATCCTAGATGATAGCTGTGAAAATTTTCAAATTTTTCATCATGGGTGTCATTTTCATGGTTTTTTAAGCCGATGGTGAGGTCAAACGACTCTCCTCCTCCCCTGCGGCCCTACCGCGTCCGCCATCAAACGGTGGCGGCCCCGTCCAGGCCACGAAAGGGAAGAGCGCTACTCAAAAGTACCGGCACTCCTCCTCCGCCGCAGCCTGTATCCCTCAGCCGCGATGCCTCCCATTGATCGACATCGCGGCTCACCTCAATTGCGGTGCACATCCCCGCAACCTACTTTTCGGCCGCTACGTCGTCGGCTTTGAGGCAAAAGTCCTGACGAGTGGCCTCACCTTAGGGTTCCACTTCGCTTCACCGTGGCTGGGAGACCACGGCTACTGAGCCCCCCGAAACGACAATGCGGATACCCATTGGGGGAGAAAACAGCCATGCTTAAGGCACAGCATGGCGACGGACGGCAACGGCAACGCAATACTGGTGACATTACCGAGGTGGGGGGTAATACTCCGCCCACGCACTCCACCCGCGCTCGTCTCAAATAATAAGGCAATAAATACCCACTCATACCAACTAGCCACACGTTTAAAACCAAAATATAGGAAAGCAAGTAAATTTTCATGACCACTGAAGTACATGAGTAAAGAAACGGAACAGAGACTAAGCTTCTAAGGAACGTGCAAAATTGGTACCTATTCTGGTAGGGTTGACACAGGCGGATAAAATAAAATAAACCAAAAGATTGCATGTTTCTATTATGTAGGTATGCTATAGTAAAACTTGACTGAGGAGTCTTCTGGGACTTGGTGCCTGAAGCGGCCGCTCCGTTGGCTTTATGGTGGGGCTGGCCCTGCCTACGGGTATCAGGACAATCCCAGAATTACGGTCAAGAGCACACAGCACTTTTATTCTCCCGGACGATAGGGCCATGGGGTTGCTAGTGCCCAACAACTCGCCACATGCTACCCTGCGGGTTTCTGGTGCCTCGGTCTGGCTGCTCACCCTAGACCTGTGTCAGCAAAGTAAACTCCAGCGGCCCAGACCCAGAACTGAGGAGTGTTTCAGTTCTGGGTCTGGGTCGTTAGAGTTTACTAGTGTACGGAATGTGCAAGCCGCACCATGACGTCAACGTAGAGATACGACCATGTTTTCTCTAATCAATAAAAATCGTAATTAAATACGGGACTTACAGTGTCACCAGTAACTTATTTATTTTGTTTTAATAAACCTATACCTGTTTATCTTATGACATCTGTTACAACATTAATAAAAGTTACCGTTTTCACACTTAATTATTTACCAGTCTGAAGGCTGCGTCAAACGTGTCGTAAAACGTGATTTTTTTGGATATAATGTTGATCCTTGTCGCACCAAAAATTGTTCTTCTGCCCAAGTATAGAAAAGTACTTAGGTAGTCTAGGCATCACATAGGATTGCGGCTGCAAATTCCCTCTGTGAGGAGTGCCTGGAGAAGCGCACCGGCACAACCGCCTTACGCATGTCTTCACCGGACACGGCTGTTTCGGGAGGTTCTGGTTCCGGATAAGGCGGGAAGAAACGCCGTGGATTGTCTGAAGGACACGGTGGAGCATACGGTGGAGGTTTTCTCTGCCTGGGCGGAGCAGCACCGTGTCCTCGCGGACGCGATCCGCGACTGCAATCTCTCGCGTCCGGCCCTGGTACAGGCCATGGTACGGAGCGAGAGTGCGTGGGCAGCCGTCACTTTTTTCTGCGAAGCCTTAATGATAGTGAAGGAGGATGTGGAAAGCCAGAAGGAGAGGTTTTTTTTTTTGGGTGGGAAATCATCGAATAACTTCTCCTGCTCTGGGTGGAGCAGGAGGGCGTGTCAGACTTTTACTGACTAAAACCCACCCGTGTTCCTTCAGTAGCCCGTATGCCAGGGGCTCTGGTGTCTCTTTCGAACAAACCCGCACCCCTGGCAGGCATCGACCCTTGCGGGTCCCATCACTTTTTGTGCTGACATCTCTTTGAGGCGCGCGTGGAACACAACGCGCCGTCGACTTGGGCTTGGTCCTTATCGGACAGCGAGCTACCCATTACTCGCCGTCCGCAAGCCCATGCCTACGGTGGCCGGAAATCGGCCTGGGATTCCCGACGCCCAGGGCGTCTCCGTATCCTGCGGCGGCTAGGGTCGCGAGGGCGCATATGCTGCCTCTCCCTCACGTGCGCCGCCTCCCTCTTCGCGAGCATCACTGCTTCGCTGAAGGAGGTGACGGCTCCCCATGCCCTCTCGCTCCGTACCATGGCCTGGACCAGGACCGGGCGCGAGAGATCGCCGCCGCCGATCGCCTCCACGAGGACACGGCGGTGCTCCGCCCAAGCAGGGCAGACCGCCACCGTGTGCTCCACCGCACCGTGTCCTCAGGGCGATCTTCGCAGTGGAAACACCCGGGCGTTTCCTCCCGCCCTATCCGAAACAGGAACCTCCCGAAACAACCGTGTCCGGTGAGGACCTGCGTCAGGCGGAAGGTGAGGACGCCATGCCGCCTCTCAAACCACTCCTCAAAGAGGGGACTTACCGCCGCAATCGTGGCGTGCCCAGCACTGGGTTGCGACAATCGCTCTCTCCATGTCACCATGAGATCCCGCCGGAGCTCTGTCCACTGTGCCGCGATTTCCCGCGGCATCGGAGTTAGGCCCCGGCGTTTGTCCTCCTCGCGCCACTCCCACATTTGCGCGAGGACCTTTGCCTCCAGATACCATGGCGGTAATCCGGCAAGGAGGCCTGCCGCCTCGCCGGAGATCGTGCGATATCCCCGGATCATCCTGATCGCCATGACCCTATGGGACGCCCTCAACCGGCGATCTGGTTGGCGCATTAATGTAGGCGCCCACACCGGCGCCCCGTATAGGGCCATGGACCGCACGATCCCCGCGTAGAGCCTCCGGCAGGAGGCGTTTGGCCCGCCTAGATTGGGCAAGAGCCGCTTCATCGCAGCCCCGGCCCGCTCCAGTCTGGGAGCCAAACGGCGGAAATGCTCCGCGAAGTTCCACCGGCTTTCGAGGACGAATCCCAAGTACTTCATCGTCGACTCGACGCCGATGTGAACCCCTCCCACCGTTATCTGGGAACCCGTCGGTGGCGCATTCCGAGGACCATGAAACCACATGGCCTTGGACTTGTGCAAGGCCACCTCGAGTCCCAGTTGCCGGATCCAATCGACGATTGTCGCAACCCCTTGTGTCACCAAGTCGGCCGCCGCCTGGTACGACCTCCCTTGCGCCAGGACCAACGTGTCGTCAGCGTAGCAAACTACACTGACGCCGCTAGGGAGGTCAGTGCGCAGCACCCAGTCGTACCCGATGTCCCACAGATGCGGCCCCAGGACCGATCCCTGTGGGACACCGCACGACATCTCTCGCCGGTTCCACTCTCCGAGGTGACCGGGGTAGATGACGGCCCTGTCCGTCAAATAGGCCTCGACCACACGACAGAGGTAGGTCGGCATCCGGTGATACCGGAGTGCCTCCCTTATGCAACTCCAGGGCAGGGTGTTGAAGGCATTGGCGATGTCTAATGACACCGCCAAGACGACCCCACCCCGGGCCACAGCATCCCCCGTCGTGAGGGCTCGCACGCGCATGATAGCATCCACCGTGGAGCGCCCCCTGCGGAAACCAAACTGGCTCTCCGCCAAATCCGGCCCCACCCGCACCAGCCGCCCGACGAGGCGGTCTGCAATTACTCTCTCAAAGAGCTTGCCCACCTCGTCGAGCAGCACAATGGGCCGGTAAGCGGACGGAGAGTCCGCTGGGCGCCCCGGCTTCTTAATGAGGACCAGTTTCCCCGTCTTCCAGCGAAGTGGGAACTGGCCCTCCTCCAAGCATGCGCTTAGGAGCCCTCTTAGTCGAGGCCCGAGAGCCTGCAAGGCCAGGACCCAGGCTTTGCCGGGCAAGCCGTCGGGTCCTGGGGCGGTATTCTTGGCATTCAGCCTACGTACCGCCACTCTCAGGTCTACCCCGGTCACCTCTGGAGAGTCGTCGTCGTCGTCGGTGTGGTCCGCATCGGGCACCGCAGGAGGCGGAGCCATGGGCGGGGGAGTGTGCTCCCCTCGCGAGGGGAACAGAGCGCTCACCACGTCCTGCACTAGCTGAGGCCGGAGACTCTGCGTCAGCGGGGGAGCCCACGGGCGGATTTTATCCCGCACCGTTTTGTAGGGGCGTCCCCACGGGTCTCTGTTCAGAGTCTCCAGCGACTCCTCGCGGGCCACTACTCTGGCCCGCAGGATCTCGTCTCGGAGGGTGGTCTTCGCCACTGTGTACCCCTCGTACAGCTCCGCCTCAATGGCTTCCGTATACGGAGGGCGGATACGGAGCCTGCGGTGCCTGGAGTAAAGGTGTCGCGCAGCAACACACGCCTCGTGCAGTGTTGTCAACTGCGGCGACCACCAGTACACCTGGCGTGAAGCACGACCTGGCTGGACCCGGGGCATTGCCACGTCACATACCTCGGACATGGTCTCCCGGAACCACTCGGCCTCGTCGTTTATGTCGGCAGGCCTGTCCGGTGATGACACCCAGGCCTGCACGATCGAGGCTTCCAGGAGAAGCTCCCGGTCCAGCTGCTTCAACGCCCACCGCGGACCACACGGGGCCTGTCGGACCGGTGCGCTCGAGCTCTGGGCGGAGACGTCAAACCGGATGTACCGGTGGTCGGAATACGTCTCCACCCCCTCCATGACGCGCCAATCGATGACACGCGGCGACAGAGCGGGGCTGGCGAACGAAATGTCCACCACCGACTCACCCCGCATCCGCACACACGTGGCGACAGAACCCCGGTTTAGGACGACCAGAAGGCCAATTCTATTAATTAAAAACGTTCGCAGTGTTATCTCGGCGACAATCGAATTTCAAAAATTTGACCAAAATGTATAGGAATTTTTGACAGATTGACACTGAGATCAGACTGTGAACGTTCTTAAAATTAGTAGAATTGCCCCTCTGGTCTGCTTCCAGAGCCCAGTCCTCCACCATCCTGCCCCGCACGTTCGTCAACCGGGAACCCCAAGCCAAGTTCTTGGCATTGAAGTCCCCGAGGACGAGCACGGGGAGGGAACGAAACCCGACGACGACGTCTCTCAACTCCGCAAGGGAGTTCTGGAACTCGGCGAGAGTTCGGCTCGGGGAGAAGTACACCCCTACCACGACTATCTCCCCGAACCGTGCTGCAACGCAACCCCGTCCCCTTTTGACACTCTCGAGGGTCGGGGTACCGGCGGCGGCCGACGAAATGAGGGTCACTGAGCCGCTCAGGTCCTCCACCCAGTCATCCCTGGGCGGGACAAAGTACGGCTCAGCGACCACGGCGATGTTAATCGACCACTGCGCCATGCTCTGGATCAACAGATCCTGAGCGGCGGCGCAGTGGTTGATGTTCGCGTTATAGGAGGCGTAATGGGGCCGTTAAAGGCATTCCATATCAGCCCCCTCCGAGGCCTCCTGGGCAGGCCCAGCCGCAACGGCGGCGATAACAACGGCGGTGGAGGCGGCAGCGGCGGCGGCAGTGGCGGCGGTTGCGGCGGTGACGGCGGTGGCGGAGGGCTTGGCCCTGCCTCGGCCCCTGGCTTCAGCGGGTGGAGCGCAGGCTTTGCTCCCAGCCCGGTGTTCGGCCGGCTTTCCAGCTGCCGCACATAAATAACAGTGCAGCTTGGGTTCGACGCACGAGCCGGCCTTGTGACCGGGCTGACCGCAGCGGAAGCAGTGGGTGCTGCGGTCCACCTCCGAGGTGCATTGCACTCCCACGTGGTGACCCACTTGGCAGGGTTCCAGCAGTTTCACCTGCGCAGATAGCCAGCCCACCAGAAGCCTACGGCCCTCCTCGGTGATCTTCCGGGCCGCCGACACGGGGCAGCTCACCGTAACAGTGTGCATTCCCGTGTTGTCAGGACGAATGGTGCCTGCCTTCACCTGCTCGGCAGAGCATTCCCCAGTCCTGACTACGGCTGCCACCACCTCGCCCTCCGTCACGGAGTCGTCCAGGCCCAAGATGCGCATGTCAGCGCACTTGGTGGGCCTGGACACTCGGACCTCGTCCGCGTCTAGGGACGCCCTAAGCCTTTCGGCCAGGGCGTCAGCGGTCGGGCCACTGGCCGCGCCAGGGATCTCCAACATGCGGGCTCCGGTCGCAGTGACCCTCATCCGCATGCCGTTGGAGACTCCCAGCTCCGCGAGGTTCACCGCCGCCCTTGCTTTTGATGGCACGTCGCGGTAGGACACGCCCTTCTTCTCCGCTTCCAGCTGTAGTGTGATCACTACAGCTGCGGACTTCGGGGCGCGTAACCTAGCCGCGGCACTACGCTTTTTGCGCCGCTGCCGCCTCTTCTTTCTTTTTGCCGCCCTAGCAGCCTTACCCGCCTTCAAAAATCAAAATCAAAATCAAAAGGCATTTATTCAAACTAGGCTGAGAGTCAGCACTTTTCGAACGTCAAAAAAAAAAAAAGAAAACATAAGACAGTCCCCCCAAAACGCCCACCCTTCGACACTTCCTAGTGCTTTAGCTGGGAAGAAGAAGTGGCGCAACAAACTCCCCAGCAGCACAGCTGTCTGTTCAGTTAGAAGAACTTGATACTGTACAATACAATAGTAAAAAATAAAATGATTTAAAGAGTCTAATAAAATAAACAATTAAGTATATGAATGTAATTCATACAACCTGTCAGTAGGTAAGCTAATTCTGGTGAAAGAACACAAACATTGTCTTGAGTTAATCACAGCGACCAACTATTCTTATCGTTTAAGTAGTCGTTAATAGAATAGTATGCCTTAGAACAAAGGTTGGATTTTACTTTGGCTTTAAACGCACTAAAATGTAAATCTAACAAAGAAGAGGGAAGCTTGTTATAAAAGGTTATACCAAGCCCAACAAATGAGTTATGAACCTTATGAAGCCGGTGAAAGGGAGCACGTAGTTTATCCTTATTTCTAGTATTAATATTATGAATATCACTGTTTTTAGTGTATATTTTGCCTAATATATAAGATGTTAGCGAATATGAATTGCGATGCCACCGTGAGAATAGCGATATCTTTAAAAAAATCTCTTAGGGACACTCTAGCACCCAGTTGGTAAATTGCTCGAACAGCTCGCTTTTGAAGAACAAAAATATTTTGAATATCAGCGGCTTTGCCCCACAACAGAATGCCGTAGGGCATAACGCTATGAAAATAACTGAAATAAACTAACCGAGCTGTTTCAACGTCAGTGTATTGTCTTACTTTTCTAACGGCATAGGCGGCCGAACTGAGCCTTCCCGCTAGGCTTGATATGTGTGAGCCCCACTGAAGTTTAGGATCTACTGTTATGCCCAAAAAAACTGTCGAGTCTACGGTTTCAAGCACCTCTTTATCTAACACGATGTTTGGACCAAGATTTCTAACATTCGGTAAGGCGAATTTTACACACTTTGTCTTCTTGGCATTAAGTACTAGGTTATTTGCCGTAAACCAATCCATAACCATTGAGAGTGCACTGTTTACGTCGTCAAAATCTTGTCTATTCCTGTCTACTTTAAAAATAAGAGAAGTGTCATCTGCAAACAGAACAACATCACAAATACCCTTTAAATAGAATGGTAAGTCATTGATATATACTAAAAACAAGAATGGGCCGAGTATTGAGCCTTGAGGCACACCTAACTGAACTGGTAGCCCGGAAGATTTTACACCATTACTTTCTACACATTGGAACCTACTATGTAAATAAGAATTTATTACGTTTAAAGCTTCGTTATGGACACCATAATAACGCAGTTTACGCAAAAGCGTTTCATGGTGCACGCAATCAAAGGCTTTGGAGAGATCACAGAAAACTCCAATAGCATTTTGCGAGTTCTCCCATGCGTTAAATATGTGTTTCAACAAAGCAACACCCGCATCTGTAGTCGAACGACCCTTTGTAAAGCCATATTGTTCCTCATGAAGGAGGCTATTTAAATTAAAATGTCTTAGCAACTGCTTCAGTATTAATTTTTCAAATATTTTACTAAATGCCGGTAATATAGAAATAGGCCTAAAATTGCCCACGTTATTTTTATTACCCGTTTTAAATAATGGTATGACTTTACTAATCTTCATGAGGTCAGGAAAAGTTCCCGAGTCAACACATTTATTAAAAGTAACAGCAAGATAGGGGGCTACGATGTCGATTATATTACTTAAAAGTTTAATAGAGATGCCCCAGTAATCCCCAGTGTTTTTTGATTTAAGTGTATTAAAAATATTTACTACATCACGAGGCGTTACATGTTCGAAACTAAATAAGCTACTACATTTGGGCACACTACTATGCAAAAGGTTTTCAGCTTTAGACGGGGACGAATTTAAGGTGCGAGTCGTAGTTAAAGGTATGTTGGCAAAAAACTCATTAAAAGCCTCAGCTATGTCAGCAGCTTCATTAAGTAATGTGTTGTTGACCATAATCTCTAGTTGTTTTTCCTGTTTAACCGATTTACCCGTTTCATTGTTAATAATTTTCCATGTGGTTTTTATTTTATTATTAGATTTTTTTATAGTATCGCTTAAAAATTTAGATTTAGCAAAAGCACAGATCTTTTTAAATAATTTTGAATAATTTCTGACATACTCCAGGAAAGGAGTATCAAACCTGTATTTTTTCAAACCATACAGCTCGTATAGTGTCGCTCTACTTTTATAAATACCTGGTGTGGCCCATTGGTTGAAGCCGACGGAGGTGCCATTAATATCAATGGTTTTGGTTTTGAAAGTAGACTGGTATTCTTTATGCACTATATCAAAAAGGGCTCCATAGATTTCATTAGGATGCTCATGTTCTATTAAAGATGGTGTAATCCTACGAGATATATTATTTTTAAATTTGTTGCAACGACTAGCTGTATAAGGCCTGCATTCTATTTTATGCGGGTTTTTGTGTAAGAATAAAGGGAAGCTAGCTAATAAACCACAGTGGTCGGACGTTAAGTCAGTTAACACTAATTTATTTTTGGCATCGCAATCACTAAAAATATTATCAAGGCATGTTGACGAAGATGCCGTGATCCTAGTAGGTTCAGAAAACAAGTTAATTAAATTAAAAGACCTAAATAGATTAAGTAGTCTAATACTTAATGGAGTAACATCTAAAATATTAATATTAAAATCTCCACACAAAATTATACTTTTATTACTTGATTTTAACTTGTTGAGTAAATCCTCCATTACCAATTCGAAACGAATGAAATCTCCAGAAGGGGGTCGATAAACGCATACTATGACGTATCGCTCGAGTTCAACACAAGACAACTCAATAGTGCGCTCAATAGAAAGATTAACTAAATCTAAACGTTGTTTACATTTCAACTTGTTTGAAACAAGGACTAAAGAACCACCGCGAATAGCAGTTTTCCTTACAAAAGTACTTTGCACGGTAAAAAAATCATCATTGATCAACACTACTTCATGTTCCTTCAACCAGTGTTCAGTCAAACATAACACCAGAAGGCCAATTCTACTAATTAAAAACGTTCGCAGTGTCATCTCGGCGACAATCGAATTTCAAAAATTTGACAAAAATGTATAGGAATTTTTGACAGATTGACACTGAGATCAGACTGTGAACGTTCTTAAAATTAGTAGAATTGCCCCTCTGAACATCATAGTTTTCTAGAAATAAACTTAACTCTAGCTCTTTGCCGGACAGACCATACATATTGCATATTTTGATGTACCACATTCAAAACATGCGGCTTTCCCGTTGTCGCACCTAGTAGTTTAAACTACTAGGTGTATCAATAGTGGCGTTAGTACCACTACTAACAGTAATCGATGGTACACTACAGGTACCAGTGTTAAGGTGTAAATTGTATGCTAAAAGATTAACAATTAGTCTCCTACAACTAGGTGGTAAATACAAAGTATAATTTGTCAGTTTGTAATCAGTAATAAATTGATTACAATCAAAATATAGAATGGCGTCACTGTGACGACTAGTCCTATTATAAATTAACATATTCATATTATAAATGTGCCTATTTTGCTTATCAGACAAGTATTGTGAATAAGGCAAGGCAGAGAAAATAAATCTACAATTCTTGGTCTCATTGAGATGTAACATCAAATGGACACATTTAATTATGTCCTTTTTTCGAACAGTTAAACTATCCCCATACAACAATATAACAGTTGAACTGGGGTTGATTTTTGACAATTGAATATTATTTATTAATTGGCTAATACTGGCACCGGGTGAACAATTATTAATTACATATTTTTGAGAACACTGATTAAATATTCTACCGAAACCTTGACCAAACTTCTTCTTCTCCCCGGCCACTTGCCATTCGGCGTCGGCCGGAGGAGATTGAGGAGATGGGGCCGTCCGTTCTGGCACCACGGCTGGGGCCTGCCGTCCTGATACCACAGCTGGGGCCGTCGCCGCCTGTGCAGCCATCCCGCCTTTCTTGGATTTGGCCGGCACCGATTTCGCCGGGGTCCGACCCGACTGCGGTGCCGACTTGGCCGCAACTGACGTGGCGGCGGCATACGTTGCCTCCTTCTGCTGGCCCGAGACCGGCCGGCTCGCCGCTAGTGGGGGGCGCAGGACTATGGCCTCCAGGGCGGAAAACCGGCTGCGGAAGGTAGCTAGCTCCTGCCGCACCAAATTCAGCACCCGGTCTTCCCCTGGTGTGGGTCCACCCTGCCCCTGTCGCGCCCCCTTCTGAGGCACCACACTGGGGGGCACCACACTGGGACCAGCTCCTCGGAGCCCGGCCAGGTCCGCTCGGAGCTCCTCGTTCTCCTTGCGGAGAAGCTCCATGGCGGCCGTCAAACGGGCGACCTCCGCCCGCACCTCGGACATACCGTCCGACGGAGGTCCGGAGTATATATCCTCCGCTGCCGCCATAATGGAGGCTATGGCTGCGGTAATGGCCTTGCCTTTAGAGGCCTGAAGCCTTTTTAAGGCCACACCCTTGACTGCAGCAGCCACAACCTCCGCGAGCCTGGCCGTACACTCCGAGTTAGAGCCGCCGGCGTTGTCTGGCTCAACGTCAGACGACTCTGAGAGGGCCCTGCTACTGGTCCCTCCAGAACGTTGCCCCTCCGATTCAGCTGGCTCAGCTGCCTTGGCCGCCTCGGCACTCGGGTCGGCGGAATCCTTCAAGGTTAAGCCTCTGCCTAACCGGACCCCACCGCTCCGGCAGACCTTCCCAAGCTTTGGGTTCGAGGCCACACCGCCATCCGAGGACGACCCCCGGCCATCCCTCGGTTTGGGGCGCTTCTTGAGGAACTCCGTCCTCCTCCAAAAATAGTGGTTCGCACTAGAGACTAACTGAGCTACCCATTAGTCAAGCTTGCAACCTCCCTTGATTATTTCTTAGAGAACTTCCGTCTATTGTACGATCTTTGTTTCCCTTACAAATTGTTAACCGTTAAATCAAACAAAAATATTAAATGGGTTTCTCAGGGCATTCGAATATGCAGTAGAAAACAAAGGCGTTTACTGTGGAAACATAGGCGAGAACCTTCAAGCCTTAATAAAAGCAACTTTAAAAACTACTCGCGAAGGTTTCGGAAAATCATTAAATTAACGCAAAAAGCGCAAAATAACTATTTCATCAACACATCAAACAATAAGTCGAAAGCATCTTGGCAAGTCATAAACAAAAATAAACCATTTACTGAACCTATTTCACAAATAAAAATTCATGATACCACAATCACTAATCCAACAGAGATTGCAAACGCTTTTAATAATTATTTTATTGACCAGACAAAAAATATTATGACTGCAAAACCCGACACAAGTAATTTGAAAAGTAACCCTCACTCGATGTTTATGCATCCAGTATTACCTCAAGATGTTATGGGAGCAATACATTCTCTAAAAAATAAACTTAGTACTGGCTACGATGGCATTTCAACTAAGGTCGTAAAAGTTGTATCGAGTGACATTGCTTTGCATATTAGCCACATACTTAATTTGTGTATCAGTTCCGGAGTATTTCCAAACAAGTTAAAAACAGTTATTGTTAAGCCACTTTTTAAAAAAAAACTCTAAAGAAGATTTGGCAAATTATAGACCAATCGCTCTAATCACAATTTTCGCAAAAGTTATGGAAAAAATAATTTATGACGCGATAAATAAATTCTTATCTAAATATAATATTTTGAGTATAGAACAAAAGGGATTTAGAAAAAATCAAGGTATCAATACGGCCGTTTACGATTTAATGAATATGATACTAAGAAACGTCGATGAAAAAGTACCAGTTTGCGGAATTTTAACTGATATGACGAGGGCCTTCGACTGTGTTGACCATGAAACTCTCTTATACAAGCTAAACATGATAGGTATCAGAGGAAATATGCATAATCTCTTAAGATCATATCTCAGCAACCGGAAACAGCAGACAGAAATTTCAAAAATATGTTTAAAAACTAAGCGTGAGAAAAAATACTTATCGGAACACAGAATTATTAGGTATGGCGTACCACAGGGCACTGTGGTGGGGCCTCTATTATTTTTAATTTATATTAACGACTTGCCACGATGCATCAAACATCCTATGGTTTTATTTGCTGACGATAGTACTGCCTTGATTAAATGCACAGACTTAAAAACATATGGAAATGACATAAATAATACTTTAACCGACATTATACACTGGCTTGATCAAAATAATTTAATGATTAATTTAACTAAGACGAATGTTATCCATTTTTATCAACGTATACCACCGCAAACTTTAAATTTAAATTACAATGGACATAAAATAGACCAAGTGCAAGTTGCAAAATTTTTAGGTTTAATGATAGATAGCCAACTAACCTGGAAGCCACACGCAGAAGAAGTATGCAAAAGACTAAGTACAGCGGCGTATGTGCTTTTTAACCTATCCAGGAAAGTGGATATGACCAGCAGATTAGTCGCTTACCATGGTTTGGTGGCGTCAATTCTGAGATTTGGGACAATATTTTGGGGAAATTGTAGTCTGAGAGAACAGGTATTCAAGGCTCAAAAACGATGCATTAGGGCAATGTGTAACATGAAATAGTAACAGATAGTTGCGTAACTGTATTCAAGTCCCTAAATTTGCTAACTTTCCCATCACTATACATTTTCGAAATAGCTGTTTTTGTAAAATCAAATATGCATCTTTTTATTAAATCGTCTGACAGTAGAACACGACCAATTAGAAGGCAGTATACAAACATGCTACACGTTAGTGGACATAACACTGCATTATTAAGAAAAAGTGTTTTATGTATGTGCCCGATTATCTTTAACAAAATACCCGATGGAATAAAAAACGAGTCCATTCCACTGTTTAAAAAGAAATTGACAGTGTTATTAATTGATAAATGTTATTACTCCATAAGTGAATTTTTAAATGATAAAACTTTATAAGTAGTTACCTAATTAATCCTGACATCTTTTATTCTTTATTTTAATTTATTGACCATATTATGAGAATTTTCATATATTATTGATTATTGTAGACTATTAAGCACTTGTGCTAAATGTTTTTGCATGCCTAATTTAAGGTAGAATGTACACGGATCTCTTGATTATAAAACCATCTGCATTTTTTTTTGTACCTACTTTCTATGCAAATAAATAATTATTCTATTCTATTCTATTCTATTCCCTCACGGTGCGCCGCCGCTTAGAGGTTTGGGGTAATTTTTTATAGAGGATTTCTTCCTCGCGGCCCGGGCGGTTAAGCCAAGGCCCTCGACCCCCGTCAAAAGTCAGAGACATGACCGTGACAATCTTCGGGGCTACGAGATTAACGGTGGCAGAAGGAGAGCACTCCTTCTTGCCTGCCCGGTGGCAGGGTGAGTGCACACCGAGCCCGCTCTTACTCCGCCGCTGTGCGTCTCTGCATGAGCGCAGAGATACACGCGTTGGAGCGTCCCGCCGACAGGATATTGGCATACGGGCAACGACACCCATTAGGCACACAGTACCCAATGGGGGATATTGCCCGCATCCCAGGGTGCACCGTCCCGGATACTGGCCTTTCCCCCAGACGTATCCAAGGGAAACTCCAGTCCACGGGCACACGGGGAGGTTTCCTGTCCAAGCACCTCCAGAAGGAGAGGTTAGGATTGCGCTTTCGCGTCCCTAGCCACCGCAGGAGACGCCCTCGTCGTCGAGCCACCGTAGACGCGGCCTTTCGGATGGCGAGCAATGGGTAGCTTGCCGTCCGCTAAGGACCAGGCTCGGGTCTGACTACTGAACCGATTTCAAAAATTCTTTAACTGTTGGGAAGCTACACTATCCCCGGGTGACATAGGCTATATTTTATCCTCGTATTCTCACGGGAACGGAAACTAATGCTAATTATAAATAATTTAAATAACATGATCCATCACATTTATTAAGTAGGTAGCTTCCCATACAGCCAAATCTAGTAGCGTTTACGACATAACTCGACACTTATTGTGACGTAACGGAACTTTTTTGTAACATTGTTACGCAGCATTACGTTGTCGTGTCGACCTGTGTTTCTACGCAGTTTCAAAAAGTGGGGAATAATCGTACCAGTAACTTTCAGTCACACTGCGCCCTCGCCGTGTCGACACAATGATACTTATTTGTGTTCACTTCTACCGCACATTCATACATGCATTCATTCGTCGTTCCGTTCTTCTACTTGTAATTTTTTACTCTTTTTTGTGGATGTAATATTAAATCTTCGCCGCCATCAGAAAAAATATATGAGAATTAATTTGGTTCTGGGATATTTACTTCTTAATCGATCGAAAATACTCTGCGAAATTAAATTCATCGTGCAATTCGATGTCACTTAAACAAATTCACCGATGCGCCCTTACAATTTTACAAAATAATTAAAATGTTTTAAATTATTGTTGTTATTTTCCATACAAAGATCTACAAAAAAACCGTTATTTCGAACATTGCAGAAGGTTTCATAGATAGTCTACATAAAATTAATAAAGCTTATTCCAGAATAGTGATATATTAAGTAATTATGTAAAGTGAAGTGAAAAAATATTTATTTGAAAAATTATTAATTTTGTTTGTGGGACAATAAAACTCAACACTATGTTTCGTGACTGTGTTCACAAGTGTCGGTATGTGTTGAGACTCGTTACAGTGTACCCTTTTCTTACAAAATGGAGTTTTATTAGTTTTATGTATGCAATGGTTCTCAACATGCCGTACAAATAAGTTTTAACAAAAAAAAATGGGCCCAATAAGAACATAAATAGTTCAAACACTGAGAAACTGCAAGTGATTGGTGATGATTATCGTGGATTAAATCAAAATCAAAAGTCATTTAATCAAATTAGGCTGAGAATCAGCACTTTTCGAACGTCAAAATACATAAGACAGTCCCCCAAAAACGCCCACCCTTCGACACTTCCTAGTGCTTTAGCTGGGAAGAAGAAGTGGTGCAACAAACTCCCCAGCAGCACAGCTGTCTGTTTAGTCGGATGGACTTGATTCTATACATATATAGGCAAAGTAATAAACAATAACGCATATTACCAAAAATGAAATTCTCCTGATATAAAAGGCTCTATATGTCAATAACTAATGACATAATAGATAGATAATAAAAACACTAGGTCAATAAAATAAAAAAAAGTATTTAACTAAATAATT
The DNA here is from genome assembly GCA_949987655.1 of Polymixis flavicincta. Lineage (NCBI taxonomy): Eukaryota > Metazoa > Arthropoda > Insecta > Lepidoptera > Noctuidae > Polymixis > Polymixis flavicincta. The sequence continues at coordinate 24,834,909 of OX465182.1, read as the reverse complement.
ATATGAACCCATATAACCTGTCACTAGGTACGCTAATTCTGGAGAAAGAACATAAACATTGTCTTGTGTTAATCACAGCGACTTCTTGTCATTTAAATAGTCGTTAATGGAATAGTAACCCTTAAACAAAGGATGGATTTTACTTGAGCTTTAAACGCATCAAAAGGCAAATCTAGCAAAGAAGTGGGAAACTTGTTGTAAAAAGTTATACCAAGCCCAACAAATGAGTTATGAACCTTATGAAGCCGGTGAAAGGGAGCACGTAGTTTGTCCTTATTTCTAGTGTTAACGGTGTGAATAACACTGTTTTTAGTGTACAAGTGTATATGTTGCCTAATAAATAAGATGTTAGCTATTAAGAATTGTGATGCCACTGTGAGAATACCAATATCTCAAAAAAAGTCCCTCAAGGAAAATCTGCCACCAAGCTGGTAAATTGCACGAACAGCACGTTTTTTAAGGACAAAAATATTTTGAATATCAGCGGCTTTGCCCCACAGCAGAATACCGTAGGACATAACGCTGTGAAAATAACTAAAGTATACTAATACAGATGACAACTGCAGAGATGTAATTGATGAGAACATACCTAGATAGTTGAAACAATGAGAAACTGCAAGGATCAAGTATAAAAAGGAAGCAGGTATAAATGAAATTGTTATAAACTTATTTGGTACTAGCAGCGCTCCACGGTTTCACCCGCGTAGTTCCCGTTCCCGTGGGAATACGTGGATAAAATATAGCCTATGTCACCCTGGGATAGTGTAGCTTCCCAACAGTGAAATAATTTTTCAAATGGTTTAGTAGTTTCGGAGCCTATTCAATGCAAACAAACAATCAATTCCTCCTCTTAAGTAATAGTATAGAAGATTTATTTTATTCTAACATAAAATGCCATCTTCACTATAACAGTCCGCATCCTCTTATTACTGGGCAATGAGCATATGCCTTTTCTTTACTACGTCATGTAATATACTATAACTGACATATTAATTTATTTCTTTGATTAATTTACAGATGATCTTGCAAATACACAGAATCGACCTTCTTGTTCGAAAATTATAATTCTTTCCGACGTCAAAATACGCAACAAAGCAATGGATATTGAAGACGTGAATGAAATAGCTAACATTCGTTCTACTGACGTCAGTTCTGTATAAGATGATCGAAATATTCATCATGGGCAGCAGGAACTCCAAAATTATGTACTTGAAATCATTTAGATTGTATATTTTTCTGATTATTCCTAATGGGCACTTGCTGCAAAATCAAAACTATAAGCGCATTGTACAGAGGCTAGCACATCAAGCTACCCCAATCTGTCAAAATTCTTTGATAGTTTTTCAACTGTATCACAAAGGAATAAAGGTTTATGTTCAATTGGGAAAATTTGACAGTTTGGGATAGCTTGACCTGCTGGCGACTGTACTTCTTCTTCTTCTAGAAGATTGTACGTTTATTGCTGTATTATTAGTAACTGAAAATAGTGGAATAAAAGTGCAAATATTTTACATAAGCGTATTTTATAATTTAAGCTTTTGACTTATTTCGCTCGAGGCGGAGGGCAGTGTAAGCGAATTGTCTACAAGAACTTTAAAAAATGGCTGTCATGATTTTACGAATAAATCTATTAATGATTGAAAAATCTTTACTTGTATGTATTTTCTGATTTAGATCTAATTTTTGCATTTCTGTAGAAGCTCGACGATAAATGAAAATGCTTCGGTTGCTTACGGTTCATTGTTATGAAAGACTTACTACTTAGTATTTATATTGAGAACCACTGTTTTTTCTGTTTGGTCAAATCCAACACTTTAATGTCGTGACCGTTACTACACCCATGTCACTGCAAAATTTATTGTAACTTAGTTTCGACAGTGTGTCAACAATTATATTTTAATATTTACACATAAATTTAAAGTGAAGACAATGTGTTGAGAATGAATTTAGAAACATTTGTGTCGGAACTTGTCGAAACAGGGACAACACATAAGTTACTGTAACATTTTTCAGTGCAGTGTTGATACCGTTACTACACGCTGCGATCAAAATTCATTCAGTTACCAAGTTTAGTAATAGTTACGACACTGTTACTAAGCTGCGACTTTTTGAAAATTTTGACACCGAAAATGGTTGTATAGCTTGTAACAGTTTCTTAAAGCTTAATCCATGAAATTAATTACTGATTTCAATCATGCATGTTCCTGACATGAGAGCAAACAACTGATTGGTTCATATCTTCAGATTCAAGAGTTCATAGTATCAACGTTGGTAGTTTTTAGATGGCAAAGGCATTTATTTTTTGTGTGATGGGTCCAAGGAAAAAAGAAAGATGAATGATGGGTCGCACAGTGCGCTGGCTGGTAATACGACAGGATACTAGTCACTGTGAAAATGGACCGTGAACCCTGGTGAAAGTCATCATCATCATCATTTCAGCCAAAAGACGTCGACTGCTGGACATAAGCCTCCCCAAGATCCCAGATCATATACCAGATCAAGATACCAGATCTGAATCTGAATGTTGTTTTTTTATGTCATCTCGCTTGCAACCTTTTTGGTTGTCGGCTGCTTAACCGGACTTGCCTGTGATATCCTTAATAAATAGCTACCAGCCAGGGCTGAAAAACCTAAAGCGACGGGCACCTCTTGTGGGGTATGGAGCTCGGCTTAGGGCAGCGCTGGTAGAGGGCAGTAAGACACAGACTGGACCGGACTGATCTGAACCTGAATAGACAAGTAAGGCTCTTTTATTAGCCTCAGTGGCGTCGGTTTCTCCCTATTATATAGCACGTTTTGTGTCGGGCTAGAGTATCCACTACGTTAATGTTTATTTGAAATCTATCTATGAAATCTAATATACCGGCTGACATTTTTTAGCGTCTGGACAACAATATGACGTGTCGTGTAAGTAGAATAGAACTCATATACGCTGACCTTTCCCTGGTACCATTGATTTAATAAAAGTTCGGAATGTCCTTAAAATACATGAAAAAGAATACATCCTACGACACTCGCGTAAAACTAATAATAGCCAAAATAGTAATAGTAAACGGGCGTAAGCTGCGATCACCCATGAATGAAGCATGATGAAATATGAGCGAGACGCTAGCATTAATTTCGCTCTACATCTTTGCAGCTGATCCCTACACACACATTTGCGCGTGTACCTACACACGTCACCGTGCTGTGTGGAGTTGTAGTAGGCAAATAATTTGATACACTGTGTGACGCGTGTCTTGAAACCGTAAACAAAACAAATTACGTCTCGTAAGATCGGTAAAGCTTTGATAGAAATGTAAACAAACCTGTTGATGTTCACTTCTTATAACAATCACTCACCTGTATTTCGTACGTTTTAGCTTGATGTGTAAAAAAAACAACCTTAATAATAATTATTGTAATCTAAAACCATTGAAACAAATGCGTAGTGGACAAAGCGAATTGCCTAAAAATACGGTAAGAATAAAACGGCTCGTTTAGTGAACTGGTTCAACCTATCCCAAACTGTAAAAAAATTCCCAATTGAACATGAACCTTATTCCTTCGGAATAAAGTTGAAAAACTATCGAAGAAATTTGACAGATTTGGGTAGCTTGCTGTGCCTCTGTACGTTGTAGATACTGACGCGGGTAAATATGGACTCGCCGGTCCATAGAATGATCGCCTGCGGGTGGTTCTGCAGCCAGCGACAGAACTTAATACGAGGTCCACTGTGCTGGGGTTCCGGGGTCAGGGATTCCGTTACGTTTAAGGGATTGTAGGTTCTTCGTCGGCGTACATTCGCCTCGCACCATTTAAAGTTTCACCGGACAAAAAATAATACCTCATCATGGCAAGGTACTCAATGCTGGAGCATGCGTACGTCATTATGAAAACAATCACTGGGCACTGACTGGGTAGTTGAAGCACACGCGGAAAGAATAGCGATCGACGTCATGCTGTGACCAATCACAGGTGACTGGAGAAACGGCGGGAGGGGGTGCGCATGCGGTGAAATGTGAGCGGTACCTACGCCTGCGAAAAAAGCGGCCGGCTTCAATCAAAGGATTGAATTTCGCTACGAATTTTCATTGATAATTTCTGCGCGTAGAGTAGGGTGCCTATAAGTTGGATTTTGATATTATTTGCCAATTTTTTGGATATTTTTTTTTTATTTATTTAGTTTTAATATGAAAAGTTTACTACAAATAAGTAATAGTATTCATTGATAGGTTAATATCATTTCAGTTTTCAAAAAAAAAAAGTGTAATTTCTGTGCCATATGGGTCTACTCCGTTCACCTATTTTTTTCCAGACGCTAAAAAAAATCAGCCTGTATGTATCTAGTATAGAAACACATCAGGGCCCTAATTCACTATGACTCCTTACTTCGAAGTAAGGTAATTAGGGCCCTGCTGTGTGAACCACGTCAATTCTTTAGATCACACACGACATCTACTAATATCGTGTTAATAATTCAGAAAAATTGTCTTAGAACATACAGGGGTTAAAATCATTTAAAATGACCATTTTGATTGCAAAATTTGTCCACACCCGATATTTTATGATACAGTTATTTTTACTATGTAAAAACTACCTATTAGTACTCTGATGTATATTATCTAACTATATAACACACACATCTATTTCTGTTGAGCATAATAAATTCTTTATATTGCTTTGTTCTCATCAAAGTCGGATAATCTCCATACAAAATAATTTGTCCTCTTCACGGGCTACGTTACAAATATCATCTGAATAAATTTATTAGCTACAGTATTTACTTATTCATGAACTTTTTGCCAAATCGTTGTTGATGGCCCTTGATTACGGTTAAAAATATTTTTTATTAATTACTTAAAATATTTAAATTTTGGGTTCAAAATAATGTCCATTATTTTGATCATTTTTGTTATTCATTTTTGTAACGCCCAATTTGGTAATATATAGAATTTGTAAAATGGCAACACTCAAACTATAACGAGCCAATCACATGCCAGAATCTAATATGAGTCGGCCATTTTGTCCTCGAGTGAAAATAGTGAATGACGTGTGTTTTTTTGTCGGCGAGAAAAATTCCAATTATAAATTATCTGTTTTGTTTTGTTTCTAACAACGCAGGTAAGTGAACACTTATATTATTAAATTAAGCAATTAGGTACTTTATTGTTGACATTTATTGAAATGCTAGGTGGTTGTAACTCATTGCGATTTCTGTTTGGCTTAACGTATTTGAAATTACTTTCAAAGTACAGCAGTTTTTCATTTTTGTTATGATTTAATTACGTTACAAAAATGAAATAACAAAAGTGAAATAAAGACGCAATCACATTGCTGATAAAATGTTATTAATAGCGCGTGATTTTAATGTTGTATAAAATATGTGAGTGAATTTTCGGTGTATATAATATGGGTCCGTATGTCTTTCTGTTTGTTATGTACAATGTCATTTGTTAGCCCTTATTTATTTTATATTGCACACGAATATTTATATTTCCGTGTTACAAGCGCCCATAGTCTTTTTGTTCGTGGTGGTAATCCTCGTGGATGTCTTCCGCCTTGTCCGTCATGTTCTCTGCCCTGAAGTGGGCGGAGGGGTCTGTCAAATTCGTACCCACAAACAGGTGTTCACAGGTGCACACTAACGTCGACAGCTGCGGGTTGTAGTATGACTTCCGCTTTCTTGGACTAGTGTTGACTTCCGTATAAGAGAGGTGCGTTGAGATGGCTAATCCGTCGACTCTGGAACTACATCCGTAGCCTAGTGCAACTAAAAGTGGCTTCGGTGACTGATTTTTTTAAAGTTATCATTAAGTATTTATTTTGATGACCTACATCAAAATAAATACTTAATGATAACCTGGCTCAGAACGGACTTTATAAAAAATAATGATGCAGCGTACGATTGTGTTAGAAAATATAGAAGTTTTTTTTATTTTGCCCTTTTTTCAAGTGTCATGTTTATGTTATTAATGAATATTGTTGACAAGAATGTCCATTTATTTTTGCATTGTTGATTTATTTTAGATTGATAACTTTATATCTGAGAATAATATTCTCAATATGACTATTCTTAAACTGATAAGATAGGCAACTCATATAACGTTGATCTCTTTTTATTGTCGCCAAAGAAAAAAAATGTTTTTAAGAGATTCTAATTTCCTTATAGATTCCTCATAATTAATTAATAAAACAAATGATAAAAAAGAAATAAACAGTGAAATTGCGAAACACCATATGATAAATCAATAAAATAAATAACAGTCAGATAATAACGTGTATTGTAACCGAGCCCTAATATTTCATTTTTGTTATTTTTTGTTACGCGTTTCATTTTTGTTACATTTCCATTTTTGTTTCATTTTTGTCACAATGGTCATTTTAAATGATTTTCACCCACGTAGAATAAGACAATTCGATTCCTTACCATTACATTGGTTTATACAAAACACGATATCAATGACGTAGTTTGAACGTAATAAGATTCCACGGCGAATCATTATAAGTTATAACCATACATAATTTGGGGCCCTGGTGCGGAAGACTGATGGATAGTGGTAATTAAACATTGAAAAAAAAAAAACAAAAACAGTTTCGTTTTATTTCTGAAAAAAAAAAAACGGTTTTACATGAAAACAGCGGCAAGTAAGTAAGTGACAGGTGAGTGACCATAGATTGTACTAAAAATAGTTGCGTTCAATTATTCTAACCCTGGAGCGCAACCCCATTTTTGTTACTCAATAAAGCGGCTTTTCAGCCGTAGTGCCCTTAGTTAAGTTATCCGCAATCATTTCCTAACCTATGAGACATAACAAAACCAAAACGTAGGTAGGGCAGACAAGACTACGTGGAGTTGGTTTTGCAGCGATTGGTTACCGTCACGCCGCTCCCGCAGCACGCTCAATCAAATTAATCACAATATTGTATATTTTAAACGATCTTTATTAGTGATCGATGGATAGGGCTAATGATTTTCGATTAAATAAACGTTATATCCAATAAAATTACGTATACGAAATAAGTTTTAGAGTAAATAAATATTATATCTTAAGAAATTATATCAACAGTTGGTATAACTCACGTTTATTATATCTTGTGAACGTTATTGAAATGGAAATATACCAAAGAACTTTATATGAAATGAGACGCACCCATCTTTATTAGTAGCTTACATCGGACAGATTATCTCAAAGGTTTTTATTATCAGATCTTTGATCTATTCAAATTAAGCGAGTGGCATTTATTGCTATCATACATTTAAATACATAATGAATATGTATGTAGTAAGTGTTAGAACATAGTAATTCATGAGTTCAATATGAATGTAGAAATATCTCCCAGTTTCTGAAAAATGATAGAGTTTTATAGTATAAAACAATTATATTATTTACAATTAATAATACAATTGCAATATTAGATATCGTTGCACTGAATTAATTGGTTTTATGTCAAAAGAAACCATTTAGAAATTTTTGCCCACCGATACAACAGTTTTTGTTGCAATTCATTTGAAAGTTTGGACGTTTGTTACTCAATCACGTTAAAATCGCTAAACAGATTTGGATACAATTTCGTACTAAGATAGTTTATAACCGGAATGAACACAGGATATTTTATCCTAGTATACGTTCCTGTGGGATACTTTTCGCCACAACGTGGGAGAAGCCGCTGACAAAAGCTAGTAGTGTGAGAATTGTGCAGTACAGATCACTATTTCATAATTCACTCGGCAATATTGTCTTTATCAAAACAGCGAAATATTTTACAGCTAATTCTGACATTGCCAACTTTTAGTAAAACTCTTACTAAAAACTTTATTATAAGTTAAAGCTTGGAGTTAGTCGGTGGTCAATTCACCAAGCTGTGACTGCTACAACAAAGTAACAACAACTAATCAGACCTGTTGTGTAACTCACGATTCATCATAATCTGTATCGTTTTAAAACGGATTGTTAAACCATTGCTTCATATGTTCGAAAAATGTGTCTGTTCGACAACATAAATAACGCAATGAATATTGTTTAACTGTGAAGACGAAACCAATTATGATCAATCGTAAGTTACGCAATTAGGGTGCAGTTGATGTGACATTTGACAGCCCAAAGATACAGGCTCCCCACAAACCGAAACAATAAACTACTTATAAAATTTAAAACATAGGTACGATTAAATTATTAGTCTTAACACAATTTTTTTTTTAGAATTTAATGCCAGCTTCTTCGAGGATAGTCTTCCAAAACTGGATGTGATTTTCATCAGGCGCATAACCAATCGTCAGGTTGTCGGCAACACTCACGTAGGTCAGGTTAGTCGTTTCAAACTGAGGCCAAGTCACTCCCAACGATGCATCGGGGGTTGGATTCCTGTATAAATATCAAATTCTAATAAACATGCTAGACTGAGCTGCAAAGCTACTAAAGTTTTGTCTTAAAAACGAAGATAAATTATTTTAAGAACTAAAATGGCGCTGGTAGAAATATCTTTAGGTAAGCACTGCAATTGCAATGCATGACCCTATTTCTTCAACACCATTCGGAGGATTTCCATGGAATGATGTTGAACTTGGCTATCAAACTCAGCGCAGATGCAGCTGGATATCAATCGGTATTTTACTTCAAACATTGCCGTTTGAGCTTTGTCTCTTACAAGATAATACTGATAACTGCTACAACATAATTATACATATATGTAGAAGCAAACAAACATTTTTGAAAAATAAATAAAATAATCATGTTTACCCATATTTTGCGAAGTTAGTAAAGATAGTAGACATTTGCTTCACCAATGCGTATTCTCTGCTATTGATCGTCAAAGGAAAATTCAGTACTTTCGGGTCAAATACGTAAAACAAGTCATCAAAGTGGGAAGCTCCACTCAAGCCATAAGCGGCGCCGGGTAGACCGTAGTAGTTCCTGCTTGAATAACTTTCAAACTTGAATAAATACACGTTGCCAACTTGGGGCCATCTTCTTATAAATCTATGCACATCGTACACCAGGCTGGCAAAACTGGAATAGCTGATAAATTCAGGCATATTTTCGATGCTTATTGTTTTATTGCCAAAATAGAAATCAGTAATTTTTTTCGTTAAACTGAAAATGACGTCTGGTTCTTTTTTTATCAGTATTTTACTGGGGACCAGCAACTCGGGGTACCTGTGGTATCGCTGGATGTAGCGCCAAGTATCGTTCACATAGTATGGGAGCATGATCAGAGTTTCGTACGTGTTGTAACTAAACATGACATCGGCAGTGTTAACATTGCCACGGTCGAGCGTTTCAAAAGGATCTTCGCATACAAATATTTCTTGTCCATAATTTTCTTCGATGACAGGAGTGAATGGGGTAAATTTAAATACGATATGAGTAATCTCTTCTGATGCGAATATAAACGAGGTTCGATTAAGTAATACATCAATTGGGAGTTCTTGAAGTGAAAGAAGAAGTTCACTGGCGTTGTTAGTTGTAATATTCAACGTTTTTCCGAGCATGAATGCTCTCTCCACAGGTTTGTATGGAATAAAAGGGTCCATACTGGGTACACCACTTTCTAATATAGCTCTTTGGAATAAGCCTTTTGACATTGGCGAAACCAAGTGATAACCAACTGCTGTTGCCCCCGCACTTTCTCCAAAAATGGTGATATTGTTAGGATTACCTCCAAAACTTGCAATATTATCATTTACCCACTTTAATGCGAGTACTTGGTCTCTTAAGCCAGCATTTCCAGGTACTTCCACTGTGCCCAAGCAGAGGAATCCTAACGAGTCGAGCCTGTAGTTCAAAGTAACTACTAATACACCTTTGGCAACTAGAAAATCAGGTCCGTAAATATCAACATTTCCTGATCCAAATTTAAAGCCTCCTCCATGAATGAAAACCATGACTGGCAGTGGAACATCAGGCGTCAAAATGGGGGTGTAAACATTGAGGAACAGACAGTCTTCACTGCCCGGGATGAATATGTTATTGAGTAGATCAACTTGAGGACAGACGGCGCCGTGCGCGGTAGCGTTCTTCACACCATCCCACGGTTCAGGCGCCTGCGGAGCCTGCAACAAAACACGTAGCAATGAACGGTCTTGATGCAACAACCAATATTTATTTTTAAAACTAAGTAGGAAACTGACGAAGTATGAGTGTACTTTAGTTTCACCTCTGCCTCATCCTTCGAGAAATTCAGACAAGATGTTATGTTGCGTATTTATCAGTCTTTTTTGGACTGTAGGTCGGACTCCTGTTAGTAGAATTTTATACGTACGACGCGTAATAAAGTTGTAGATTCTATAATACTAAATATGCGTAAGCAAATAAATGGACTGTCAAAATATAAAATCTTAGGTCGGTATTTACAACGAGAACATTAATTGGTGTCTACAACATAACATCACGCCATTCCTCGAAGGGCTATGTAGGTGGCACCTGTGGTACACCCACATATCGCAATTTATATTTACCTTAAACCTGAGTGCGCCGGTGGGAGGCTTAGCGTAGGGAATGCCTTTGAAGCTGTAGTAAGTTGACTCGCCGGTGATCGTGCGTAGGAGTTCGCCACGCAACTGTCCTTGAGTTACATTCACTAGGATATCATCACAGGAAATATTTTGTAGAATGCTGTTAAAATAATTGTAAAAAAACACAAATTGAGTTATTTAAAAAAAATTAAAATAGCCATTAGATGCCCTTTGTTTACAAAATTATTATAAATAAAATTGAAATTACTGTAAAAAATACTCGTTTTTTGTGGTGATTATTAAGTAGCAAGACGTTAAGAGCTTGAACACAATATCTGCTCGTATACAGGAAGCATGTAGGCGGGACCGCAATAACCACCTACAGAAGTTGTGTGCAGAAGTCGAAGTTCACGCTGATAAATATGAAACAGGTGACCTGCACCAAAAAATAAGGTCTATCACCAAAACTCTTTCTTCAAAAACATGGGCTATAGAAAACTCGCAAGGCGAACTACAGACTGAAATACTCGCAATATCTGAGTCATGGAAGAACTACTGCCAGTCACTATTCGAAGATCCTCAAGCTCACAACTATAGTCCGACAGAGCCCAAAGACGAAGAGGAAGAGCCACATATATTAAAGGACGAAGTGCGAGCCGCTATCAGACGACTAAAAAGCGGAAAAGCCACAGGAAGGGATGCCATACCGATTGAAACCATCAAAGCATCAGGGGAGTATGGTATCGATATTTTTCATACCCTGTGTAACAAAGTTTGGGAAACAAGAACTTGGCCCCGAGAATGGACTCATACTGTCTTTGTTCCTCTACATAAAAAGGGTTCCACTAAAATATGCAGTAACTACAGATTAATTGCCTTAATTTCACACGCAAGTAAAATTCTACTGCATATTTTAAACGAGAGATTAAAGTCTTACTTGTCTAAATAAATTGCTCCAGAACAAGCTGGCTTCGTGAAAGGGAAGGGTACTCGTGAACAGATCTTGAGCGTGCGCCAGATTATTGAAAAGGCCAGGGAGTTCAATAAGCCGACATATATTTGCTTTGTTGACTTCTCAAAAGCGTTCGACTCGGTAAGGTGGCCAGTACTTTGGGAGACGCTCCTGGCCATGGGAACACCCAAACATCTTGTTCACCTCCTCAGGATACTTTATGAAGAAGGAACAGCTTCGGTGAGAACAGACGACGTGTTGTCGAATGACTTTCATCCAAGTGCCGGAGTCCGTCAGGGCTGCATCGTGTCGCCATTGCTGTTTAATACCTATACGGAACTAATAATGAGAATAACACTCGAGAATTGGTAGGACGGAATAACCATTGGAGGGCATACAATTTCCAATTTGCGCTATGCAGATGACACCACCTTATTTGCAACTAGCATTGATAATCTGGAATCCCTACTGAATAAAATGGAAAAGGTTAGCCTTGATTTTGGTCTGAAGATAAACCGCAATAAGACGAAGATCATGATTGTCGATCGAGCTAACAACAACTCGCCCGAAGTCACTAAGATTGCGAATTGTGACGTCGTCCAGTCATACATTTACCTTGGGGCACTAATATCAAACAGCGGTGGATGCGCGGACGAGATCAAACGACGCATGGCTATCACCAGGTCCTCCATGGATCGGCTTAGAAAAATATGGAAAAGCAGAAATATCACAAAGGCCACTAAAATGCGACTTGTCAGGGCATTAGTGTTTCCCATATTTCTGTACGGTGCTGAAACATGGACTTTAAGGGAAAGCGAGAAAAAGAAGATAGACGCTCTAGAAATGTGGTGATGGAGAAGAATGCTTGGCATAACCTGGACACAGTTCCGAACTAACGTCTCAATCCTCCAAGAGCTTCGTATCGAACAGCGTCTTTCTTCCATCGTCAAATGTCGTATTTTAACTTTCTTTGGACATATTGCACGTCAAGAAGACACATCTGTGGAGCGACTTATAGTACAGGGAAAGGTTGAAGGTACAAGAGCACGTGGCAGGTCTCCAATGCGTTGGACCGACCAAGTCAAAACTGCACTCAATGGTCCACTCCACGAATGCTCAAGCAAAGCCAAAGTACGGGAGGAATGGCGACGGATTGTGAAGCTTGCCACCACCCCTGATGTGACGACCACGACCGCTCTGCCAAGAGTGTGACGACGAAGAAGAAGAATTAAGTAGCAATGTTTTTTAAAAGACTAAGAGTTTCTCGAACAAAGTTGACCAAACATAATTTCGTATTGTTTTATCAGCAACCGCAACTGATGATAGGTTTGTCAACTCTGCTTAAAGATCAGCTTTGATCCATTGTTTTATCGAAGTGCGAACTTTGTGCAACTTCGCATACATTTAACTAAAGAAGATTATAAGCAATATTATTTTGTCCCCTTTACGCAGCCACTGCCATAAAAGTAGCCTATCCTATCATAACCTAATCCTTCGAACACGATGATTTACAGACAAACGACCACCGGGTAACAATTGTAAATTATAACACGGGTTTCTTCTTTTCTCAAAAATAATGTGCGCACTGTAGGTATACTAGAGAAAAAAAAAATGGATTTGTTGAAAGCATCCACCAGATACGTTAAAAGGAAAATAAATCGGTAAAACAGAATACTAATATAAAATATTTTTTTGATTCCTCAAATGGGAGACCAATTGGTAAATTGAGTACCTAATTACTATGTTGATTCTTAAGTATGTGAGAAAATGCTGGCGATGACCACAAATAAATTTTAATAAGGGCAAGAAAAGAAATTATGAAGTGAAATCAATATATATGAACATGCACAAAAAAAAAACATTTCTTTGGAAAAAAATCTGGGAAATTCCAACTTACCAAATGGCAACTACGGCAAATGACGACATTACCCCCATCGTGGCGGACTTGGCCAGATCTATACAAAGCTAGTGTCCTCAACCTCTGAAGCGTCCAATCATTGAGATATCATCCTTTTATACCAGCCATGGGTGGAACATGCGCAAATATTTAGAAACGCGTAATTTAAAATGGAAAAGCGCCGCACTCAGAGTCGTCATTTAATAGCAATTAATGAAGAAAACATGAAATACATTTATTTTGCACGGATTCAACGGGACATCGCTCAATTATTGTACTTTATAAGATTTATGTTACTATCCTCTTCTATGGACTGTAGTTGTCTGAGAATAAACAATTTTTTAAAATTAATTATATGACCCGAATATTTTAGCACATGTGTCAACAAAATTGAAACGTTTTCAATCTATCATATTTTAGACTTTACGTTCCGATATTTACTTGTCGAACGTAAAAGCAGGTACAGGGTGACTTGTAATTTGACGTATTTTTTCAGGTCTTCCTTAAGTTTTTAACAGTTTTTTTTTTTACTTTTACGTCTTGTTAGATCACTGTATAAATGAAGAACTTTTCCCGTAATTTGTACACTTAATGCCATTACTATGGTAATTCTGGTCTCAACCAACGGCGTTCACGAACATGACGCGTAGCCACTCAACACCATCCACCACAACTATTTTGTAGGGAACCGAATAATCCAACACACGCTCCACCATCAGTGAGACATTTAAGTCAGCATGATATACTCCCAACTCTAACTTCCATGCTCTTTCAAGTCATCATACATATCTTCATCATAATAATATCGGTAACACGGAGATCGGTAACGAATGCTTTGTATAAAATAATTATAATTAATAAAATAATTTCCATTAGGGTGTCCCTTGTTCATTTGCCTCTAAAATACTCGGAAACAAATTTTTACCTCATTTGGAGTACGATAACCCGTGCCGACTTGCATCGAATCATATTCATACATATTGCGCGGCAGTAGCGGTGCGTATTCACGGCATTTGTCATTTGTTCTCAATTATTCTCGCAATTTTCACGTATTGTTTTACATTTTTAAGAGATGGCAGTGGAATAAAGAAACAATAAAAAATGTGTTTTCTTAGTTGGTGACGTAAATTATCAAATAACAGGCGCAAAGTTACCGTCTAATCGTCAAGTTCTTGCAGTACTTTTTTTAACTTTCGCGAAGTTAAATTGACTGTTCGTGAAAACGCTAATCTCGTCATTCGGGAGTGTATTATATTTTAATTAATTAATACCAGAGCTATACCTAACTGTGTAAAAAATCTTCTCCATGCTTGGAGGGAGTTGCAAAAAAAAAAAAAACAAGATATTTACAAGCGCCGTGACTCCTCAAATAAAGTAAATTTAATAATAAAGTAAATATCTTGTATTTTATTATCTGAACTAGCTGTGCCCGCGACTTCGTTCGCGTGCATATCGGAAAACAATAATGTGTCGCTTTGACGGTGTAGGTACCACTCCTCCGATCTTCCGATCTATCCTGGTAGGAATCTACCACATCTTTCGAATGCAGTCCAGAGCCTAGAGACAAAACACATTACTCTTGGCGTTCACGCTAAACGGTACGCCAAAATGTATGGGAATGACATTACCTGCGGAAAGGACACGGTAATGTCATTCCCATATATTCTGGCGTAGAGTTTAGCGTGAACGTTAACAGAAAGGTGTTTTGTCTAGGCCTGCAGGCGTCTTTAGGGGTTATAATGATATTGCGACGAAGTCTCACTCAGATTTTTAAGAATAAATATAGATCAAAGCGCCTGGTCGAGGCTCATTTTATAATAAATGTGCACCTGCCGTAGGTACAGTAAAAGCTCTTTAATCGCGAGGTATACGTTCCGTAAAATACCTACCGCGAATACAGAAACCGTGACTATGGAATGGTAATTTATATGGGATTATAGGGGATACGTTCCTAAGTGACAAAAAAAAAAACAATTTAATTGAAGTTTTTGACCATATTGATTAATTGTATGAGCGTGATATGGATGCAAGCGACTCTCCAAGGCGTAAACGATCAAGCATTTCTATGCGTTAAACAGATTTTTTCGCGTCGAAAATCGTTTTTAAGTAAAAAAAAAATTTCAACATTTTGCAATAAATGGAAAGATGAAACAATAGGTAAAACACGCAAAGCGGCTCGTACCAAAGGATGGAATGTCTATTAAGTCGCAGCATTTATAAATGTGGGGGAGGCCTATGTCCAGCAGTGGACGTCTTTCAGCTGAAATGATGATGATGATGATATATAAATATACTTTATGGTGATGAGGTTGGTTTCATTATGTTTGTTTACATTCTCAAAAAACTTTAAAAAAAATATGTATGGTAGGTAACAAAAAAGTGAAAAATAAAAACTTTTTTCAAAAAAATAACAACCGACTTCCAAAAAACACTACAAAGTGCAAAATAACTTTAATTTCGGAAGTCGGTGACGTTGGATGTGTATTTTAATTATTTGTCACCGCCTTCCGAAATTAAAGTTATTTTGCACTTTGTAGTGTTTTTTGGAAGTCGGTTGTTATTTTTTTGAAAAAAGTTTTTATTTTTCACTTTTTTGTTACCTACCATACACCAATTCGAAATTTCATCATCCTTTGGGTCAAAACAATGCATACTTATTTATGTGATAGCAACATTCGCGGTTGATTTGCTGTAATTTTTTGAAGAGTTCCGTTGTCTGTTTCCGAAACGCATCATCAGATCTATATGCAGGGCCCAATCTAAGGGGGGGCAAGCCGGGCAAATGCTCAGAGCGGCAAAAATGAGCGGCGGCAAAATGTATACTTACAAACATACCTACTCTCATGAATTTTTGTATACTTGTTCAGAAGCCGTAGTAGACTAACGTATGTGAATATTATATAGTTAAAAGAATATCACATAATTATGGTCATACCATTTTTGATGGTGTTAGTGCAAAGGGCGGCGAATGTTATTTTCGCCCGGAGCGGCTAAATAGCTAGATCGGGCCCTGTTTATATGAAATTTCAATGGGACCATTTCGGAGTAAACCCCTTTCGAAAAAAAAAAGAATTTTGCAAATCCGTCTATATACGACGGAGTTATGCCTGAACATACATTAAAAATATAAACATGTCGAATTGATAACCTCCTTCATTTTGAAGTCGGTTAAAAACACCGACCGCGGCGAAGGCGGCTATTGTAGATGTCAAAGGCCGAACCAATACAGCGGCGATATCATTTGACAATGTACTTTAGGCGAAGTTGTAATAATGTCTATTTCACTTTTTTATAGTCCATCTGACGACGCGTTTACAAAGGATATTGGGTTGGATACCTATTGGAATCCTTTTTGTTATTTGTTAATATGTATGTACCGATGTACCGATTAGACCCGCAAATAAATAAATCTTTAGCCGCGGATATAGGAATTGGGTCGCATTTTTTTAATCCGCGAATAGTGAAAACGCGAATGAAGGAAGCACGAATAAGGAGCTTTTACTGTACTTACTCAATAAATCGACTGCGCGTCTGGTTGAGTGCGCTGAAGCATTATTCCACGCGGGGGCGGGCGCCTATCTCGGCCCGTACAGGCGCGTGTCTTTTAGCTTTGTTTATCAAACGTTGACCACTGAATTAAACCACAGCAGTGGGAATGCTCTGCACGGACTGCGATAGGCCTCGACAGGTAGCAGTGCAGTAACACCTGACGCCACCTGTCAGTTAACGGCCCGTGGGACCATGGCGTTATCACGATGAAGAAAGATCACGCTGTAAAGGTGGATACTGACCGGCGTCACGGGTCAAAATGCACCTAATATGTTACCAAGCAAGTATTCGTGCAGTCAGTAGTACCTACGGCAAAACATGCGAGCGAGCAACACTGATTTTAGCACACGGCGCACGAAAGGGTATTTGAACCAAAAAGTTGGCCAAAAGTCTTTTTTTTAAACCACGTGTTTACTCTATGCGACAATTCCCCGAACTAGCCAAGGGTTCGGGGTAGCTACCTGCGCGCTTGTTTCCTTTTCGCGGAACAATAGAATCGAAAACTATTCATTCGCAAATGGACGGTCGCACACGCTGTACGTAACTTTGTCGAAACTATAAAATACAATTTTAATATTCTTAAAATATAAGTTAATTGGTGTCATTTAACAAACTTTTTGAAGATGGATCCTGATGATAAAGATATTTACATAGTTTAGCACTATATAAAATAGTCTATTATAAGACCCTTGTAAATATTTTTGTGTTTGAAGTAATCAATTAAAATTGAATTTATCTTGAAATTTTTTTGTAATCACGAGTTATTTAGATAAACTTCCCAGCTTTGCCCAGCAATGAGACGTATTAGATATTATAGCCTAATGTATTAGCTTTAATAATCGGTAATAATTTCTTACCCAAAGAGACCACCTCAAATTTTATCAGTGTTTTATAAGTTGCATTGATACGCTCGGAGTTTTGTAGGTTATTGTAGTACCTACTGATTTTTTTAGCTTTATGCTTGGTATCCCATCCCTCCGACAATGCACAAAGTCCTCATTCATGGGGCTGCTGTGATATCTTCGGCAATTTTGCCAATAGGACAGCTGTCCGAAGAAGCCGCGGAAGCCCGCAACAAGCATTTTCGCCAGTACAGGCTTGGGTTTTCAAGACAAATTTCCCGGGAAGCTTGTAACCGGGATATTGTTAACAGGTTATTGTTGCGCTCAGATCCATTTTTGACGGTCATGAAACCTATATCAAGGAAAAAAACCAAACCATTTTTAAAAGAAACCGTTGATGTTACTTCCGCCTGAAATCTCGGATCTAGGTATCTGTGTCCAGCGCAAGTATCGAGAGTACCTACTGATGATGATGATGATGATGATGAGGAAAACCCGCAAAGTGATTCTGAATACGAATGTAGTGACTAATTATTGTGAATATTTATTGTATAAGCTGTATTATTTCAGTAAATAAAAAACTTTAAATCTGATTTTATTTTTCTGTGTCCTGAAAAAAAGTCAAAATAACTTTTCATGTCATTTACACTCGAGAGCAGTACACTAAAGAGCAACTGTAGCATTAAATAATTTTGGCCAACTTTTTGGGTCAAATACCCCTCCGTGCGGCGTAAAGACATGCTCGCTGCGAATGTTACATTACCTACGCCCCGTAAAGTCGGTCATTATCCACATTAAAAGCGCTGTTGAAAAAAAAACCAAACCAGGCAAAAAAAACTATTTAATTGTATAGCACGGGTTTTCTATGAACATAGTAAGTACGATGTTGTTGTGCTACGTAGTGCCATACCGCGCGCGCCCCCACCTCTCTCCCCGCTGCTGACGCAGGCAGCAGGAAGAGAGAGAGCCCGATCCCGAGGATAATGGACGTAACAGAGCGATCCTCCGCGACTCTCAGTTGCGATGCCTTTTTATTGTAAATTGTAATCAAAAATGTTTCAGTGTTTCTTTTGTTCAGCCATACATTTATTTGTAGACCAATAATAATTAAAATTGTCAATATTTTACTATTGTGATTTCTATTGTTCCTGTGTAGGTAATGTATCCTTTGTTGGAGATGCCAAATGGATAAATAAATACATTTTTAAACTTGTTTTAAATAAGAAAATGCTTCTCTGTAAGCGATGTTGCTCGGAAGAGCATCGACATAACTACAGTTGCCCGTGTGAAAACCTATCTATTTACTCACCTAGATGGCGTTACTGACGCTAGAGATTAAGAATTTCTATGGAGATGTTCCTCTAGCCGCTCTAATTTTGCTATATTATGCTAGATGGCGCTACTAAGACTTTTATCACAATTAAAAATGAGATTTCTTCCCCTATAATTGTATTAATTTGATTGATAAAACTAATAAATATTTATCTAACATTGCATTATAAGTATATGACTCAGAACACCACGTCAGTTAATATTATCACAACTTTTTATTTGAAATTCTTTTAGCTTTTTTGATTCGTGGGAATCAACCACCAACGGAAAGCGATTTTAGTAATCAGTATCATTACTTTTTGAAATAACACAGACACAGTAAGTAACTTAAATGAGAATGACGTGTTAATATTAAGTATTCGTTAGTACCGTTTCACGCCAATAGATGTCGCTAAGTGTTTCAACATTACGTAAATAAATTGTTCTTGAACACTTTAAATTATTTAGATAGGTTGACTGAAGCGATTGCGATGAAACAAAGACTAATTTAAACTCTGAGTTATAAACAATATTTGAGTATGAAAGATAACCATAGTAGTTTCGTTCTTTTGACGTGATACTTGATCTATTCAACATAGAAACGGAAAAACCGAGCTACAGACAAAAAAATTGATAAGGGTTAAAATGTCATCTGTTGATTATCCCTTACCACCCCAAGCAATTATTTTCGAAATATTTTAAATGTACAGAAAAAGTTCCTTTACAGATTTATTATATGTCTAGAAAAAATCTGTTTAACGCATAGAAATGCTTGATCGTTTACGCCTTGGAGAGTCGCTTGCATCCATATCACGCTCATACAATTAATCAATATGGTCAAAAACTTCAATTAAATTGTTTTTTTTTTTGTCACCTAGGAACGTATCCCCTATAATCCCATATAAATTACCATTCCATAGTCACGGTTTCTGTATTCGCGGTAGGTATTTTACGGAACGTATACCTCGCGAATAAAGAGCTTTTACTGTACCTACGGCAGGTGCACATTTATTATAAAATGAGCCTCGACCAGGCGCTTTGATCTATATTTATTCTTAAAAATCTGAGTGAGACTTCGTCGTAATATCATTATAACCCCTAAAGACGCCTGCAGGCCTAGACAAAACACCTTTCTGATAACGTTCACGCTAAACTCTACGCCAGAATATATGGGAATGACATTACCGTGTCCTTTCCGCAGGTAATGTCATTCCCATACATTTTGGCGTACCGTTTAGCGTGAACGCCAAGAGTAATGTGTTTTGTCTCTAGGCTCTGGACTGCATTCGAAAGCTGTGGTAGATTCCTACCAGGATAGATCGGAAGATCGGAGGAGTGGTACCTACACCGTCAAAGCGACACATTATTGTTTTCCGACATGCACGCGAACGAAGTCGCGGGCACAGCTAGTTACTAAATAAAATATAGGAGACACTTTCTTGCTGAAAAGTCAAAACGATGGTGTCTTAACTTTGACGGCAAAGTACAAGGAACCGGCTCAATCCCAGATGTGTAGGTGTGAACCAAAATCGTGTGCCTTTAGTCAAAAATATATGGTGAAAATATTCAGCTTGGAATTTTTCGCATTAAGTTAATATTAACAAAAAACCAAAATATGTAAACAACGGCTGGTTATCCGACCAAATTCCAATGACTATAAAAAGCGACTGATTCATACATATCGATGAACTTCTTTATTGAACGTATTATACCTAAGCTGTTGTCCGTACAGTCGCGTTTTGGGGGCTAATTAAAAATATATATTAATTAAATGCACCTTGTGACTATATTAAATGAACCAGCTTGTTGATGTGGAAATTACTATTTTTATTCTTTTAATTTTAATTCTTAAAGTAAGTATTGCATCAAATCACAGATTAAATTTCCTCCCTCTAAATATTCCGCTCAGCGACTTTTGGTCGCATGCGAAACCG
The DNA here is from genome assembly GCA_949987655.1 of Polymixis flavicincta. Lineage (NCBI taxonomy): Eukaryota > Metazoa > Arthropoda > Insecta > Lepidoptera > Noctuidae > Polymixis > Polymixis flavicincta. Next base: position 24,813,989 of record OX465182.1, on the reverse strand, counting down.
CCATTTTTTAGTCCCAAAAGGCTTGTGGTCGCATCCCCGACCGCGCCGTTCAGGCGGTTTTTAGCCTTATTTCTGAATATAAATAAAGTTCTATATCGTCTGCGACAATTTTACTGTAATGCTAGTTACACACACAGTTGGTTGAACTAAATCTCTATGGAAAATATAATCTGGTAACACGAAAAAAAAAAGTTGAAAGTGACGTTTCGAACTCGTTGGTCATCGGTACTTTTTCGTGGTATGCTCTCTAGTTTTATAGTGTTTTTTCTTATTATTTGTGTGTTTTCGACGATAAGTGGATAAATATTCATTTAGAAGTAGTTATTACATCGTTTTAGGTAATATTTGTATCAAATAGCATCATAAAAACTTATATTTCGACGAAATATGAAACGTAAACAAACCTTTGTGAACAATGTGCAGTGATATGAGAATTGTGTTTATTTTGAGTGATTCATGGTGAATTATGTGGATCCTGGTGTATAAAATGGTATGTAAACAATGTATTTTTTTATTAGAATAAGAATCTCATTCTATTTAATGAGAAAATTTGTTATATAAACCCTTTGAATGTTCGAGTGCACAACACGGGCGTTGACCTCCGCGCGATATGAAGTTTGAGTTTAAATATTACGAAAATGTTGAGTAAGATTCCCAAAAAAATACTGCTGTTCGATTATTAGTCTATTCAATAAGTAACATCCAAAATTTCGAGCAAATTGAGACAGCAGTTCTATGACAAATCAACAACAAACGGGAACAAAGACATGTTCAGTCATTGTCTCTAATTTCCATTGTTTATAATAAACTACAACGTATTTTAGAACGACTCACAATGTTTATGTTATGGTTTGCCTATTCAGGAAGCCATAAAACTTATCTCTAAGTAGCTGGAGGCAACAAAAAATCGACACGGACGTTTTTTTTGCTCGCCGAACGAAAAAATCTCAAGTGTCAAATGACGTCGGTCCTTTACGGTGCTTACCCCTCTTTTACGTTTGGTAAATGAAAGCGCTTGAGCGGATAAATTAATTATTTGCACGTTGTGTAGTCGTTATTATTTAAAACATGTCAACAACACACTGATTTTAGCACACGGCGTAAAGACATGCTCGCTGCGAATGTTACCATTACCTACGTCCCGTAACGTCGGTCATTATCCACATTAAAAGCGCTGTTGAAAAAAAACCAAACCAGGCAAAAAAAACTATTTAATTGTATAGCACGGGTTTTCTATGAACATAGTAAGTACGATGTTGTTGCTACGTAGTGCCATACCGCGCGCGCCCCCACCTCTCTCCCCGCTGCTGACGCAGGCAGCAGGAAGAGAGAGAGCCCGATCCCGAGGATAATGGACGTAACAGAGCGATCCTCCGCGACTCTCAGTTGCGATGCCTTTTTATTGTAAATTGTAATCAAAAATGTTTCAGTGTTTCTTTTGTTCAGCCATACATTTATTTGTAGACCAATAAATAATTATATTTAAAAGAAGCGACTTTAAAATTGTCAATATTTTACTATTGTGATTTCTATTGTTCCTGTGTAGGTAATGTATCCTTTGTTGGAGATGCCAAATGGATAAATAAATAAATTTTTAAACTTGTTTTAACTAAGAAAATGCTTCTCTGTAAGCGATGTTGCTCGGAAGAGCATCGACATAACTACAGTTGCCCGTGTGAAAACCTATCTATTTACTCAAATCCACCAGTAGTTATGGTCGCAATTTTGGATTTTTTTTCCTGACTTCACCATCCGACCTCGCTTGAACCCCTCCCGACCTCGAAAACTAACATCACGAAAATTAGCACATAAGTATTTACAACTCTTTACTCCCAAAACTCCCATTATTTGAATCGAGTAATGCTGTAAACACGCATTTAAATTTAACATTATCAAATTTCGCGCGAAATCAAGTTGTTGTCTTTGCATGTTTGCTATTCAAACCTAGATGGCGTTACTGACGCTAGAGATTAAGAATTTCTATGGAGATGTTCCTCTAGCCGCTCTAATTTTGCTATATTATGCTAGATGGCGCTACTAAGACTTTTATCACAATTAAAAATGAGATTTCTTCCCCTCTATTTGTATTAATTTGATTGATAAAACTAATAAATATTTATCTAACATTGCATTCTAGGTATATGACTCAGAACACCACGTCAGTTAATATTATCACAACTTTTTATTTGAAATTCTTTTAGCTTTTTGATTCGTGGGAATCAACCACCAACGGAAAGCGATTTTAGTAATCAGTATCATTACTTTTTGAAATAACACAGACACAGTAAGTAACTTAAATGAGAATGACGTGTTAATATTAAGTATTCGTTAGTACCGTTTCACGCCAATAGATGTCGCTAAGTGTTTCAACATTACGTAAATAAATTCTTCTTGAACACTTTAAATTATTTAGATAGGTTGACCGAAGCGATTGCGATGAAACAAAGACTAATATAAACTCTGAGTTATAAACAATATTTGAGTATGAAAGATAACCATATTAGTTTCGTTCTTTTGACGTGATACTTGATCTATTCAACATAGAAACTGAAAAACCGAGCTACAGACAAAAATTTTGATAAGGGTTAAAATGTCATCTGTTGATTATCCCTTACCACCCCAAGCAATTATTTTCGAAATATTTTAAATGTACAGAAAAAGTTCCTTTACAGATTTATTATATTATATGTATAGATTGTTCTTATTGAGATAATAAAGCTAGAGCTATTTACTCTTTAAAGATATGTTTTGTCTCAGTTCAAAATTAGCGCCAAGGATAAGCGAGCACCTCAAGACCTCTGTTTATTCATTGCGGTTTTATTTTTAAAACCATGGCTTGTATGTAGTCTGGCGGTGAAGGCACCAAATCAAGATTTGTGCTTACTAATGAGGCTTAAGGAATATGAAACTGTTGACAAATTCATCTCCAAAGCAGCCCTGAGCAAGTTTAGTCAACTTCTTTGGTACTTGTCAGAAGAAATTGCCGTTTTATCACTCTTTGATGATGAAGTTAATGAAAAAACCAAAACGAACATTGTAGTGAATTTCTAAAGAGAGAGTTTGTATGATTCTGGGAAGAGATACATTCCGTCTAAAGAAGATATGTCTGATTATTTGTATAGTAAGTAGGATTACAGTAATAAGTACAATTTTTCATACTTTTTTCAATAAATTGTTAATAATACTGCCTTATTTATTGTTGCATTAAGTGATTTTGCGTCTGTTAAGAGCACAAAATTTTCTCGATTAAAAATTGATAATAATTTCCTCCAGAGACACGTTTCTACATGAGATGAAGATGTTGCCTATTCAGACGCAAAAAGGAAAGTGCTTTGTTGAGGGCAGTTAATGATGCGGTTGAAAGAGTTGTAAAACTTATGCAAGATTATATAGTTTAATCACAGTAAAGGAAGAGCAAAAGCAATGTTTTCTACGCTCTGTTCAAGAGAATAGAAATCTGTATCCAGACTAAAAAGACACCCCCAAAAGAAAATATCCTGCCTGATCTGTAATTTTATCTTCTTTTAATATAATATATATATATTATATATTATAATGTATATATTATATTAAATATATTATATATTATATTAATATTTAAAATATTCTTTTAATACTTCACAAATTTTTCAATATTTCAAATTGATTTACCTATATAACGGGAAGGATTAAAAACAGCAATTTTCAAAATCTTCAGAATTCAGTCGGCACGGGTTAACGTTGACGTAGGAAGATAAAATTTTGTATTTAAGTATGTCTAGGTATTCTAAAAAGAAATAGGAGGTATGCATTACGATATCTAAAAAAAAAAACACCCATATAAGGGACACCCTACTTTCCATACCCGTCCATATCTTTCGCCAGAAAGAAAGCCTTTATTGATTTTCTTAGACTTTCAGGACCCCGGATCACTTGTCCAAGGGTACGGCGAAGTAGGTCGAGACGTAACGTATAAAGCCGTATAAACTCAGGATGGATGAAATGGAGATGGGCCACAGGAACAGCTTGCGACTCACGGATGCCCCTCAAGTTAAAGGGAAAAATCGATAAGTTCGTCATAAGGCCTGTCATAATGTATGGATCGGAATGCAGGGCCTTGAAGAAAACATGAAAAATGGTTGCATTTTGTGAAATATAAAGAAATTCACAATATATGTTATGATCGTATTACAAAATTTAGTACACTTTTTGATGGTCAACTCCATTCGATGATCCTAATGAGAGAAAACCTTAAAACACTAGAAATCCTTTGACATGAATATTTACTTCAAGAAGATATTATTATTGTTTTAATTATCGTGAATGTGAGCACTGTGCGGTCAAGTTTTATTTTTGTTTCTCATCTCTCTCTCTCGGTTAGTTTATAGTGATAATCTGGCAGTTTCAGTACTTTATACGGCCTACCAAGATGTCCTTTCTTTGGTATTGTTCGTCGAATTGTTTTGTTCCTATGTTCTAAGTTGAGCTGCATGATTACTGACAAATGCGTGCACTGTTAGGACAAGTTCACTAAATCTGTGTGGTTCTTCCTCAAAACACCATAACAGACACCAATCTACATGGTCCTCAAATGGTCTGACGACGATTATTTCCAGATTTTTTGTTTTTAAACATATTGACATTGATGAATTTTATTAAAACAATGACATGAATTTTTGCTTTGTAAAGTATTATATTGCTTCAATTATTGTGATTGTGATGACTGTGGGGGTATTTTTTTTGTTTGGTCTCTTTTTTTTTCTTATTTTGTCATGGCCTGGTAGTTTGAGTAATTTATGCGGCCTACCCAAATGTCTTTTCTTTGGTATTGTTCGTCAATCGTTGAGCTCCTCAAGTTCTGAGTTGAGGTGCATGATTACTAATAAATGCGTGCACTGATTGCACAGGTCCACTCAATCTGTCTCTTCTTTCCTCAAAAGACCATTTCAGATACCAATCCACATGGTCTTCACATGACCAGACCAACATTATGCCTGCATTTAAAAAAAGACTGTGACCTCTGAGTTGATTTCAGCCTTTCTTTTCAGAGTAGTGTATTCGGATACGAACAGAGATGGATGGGTGGAATGTCAAGAATGGATATCTGGATGGATGGTAAGAAATGAGTAAACAGTTATGGGAAAGTTTGAAAGTGGTACCAGTGACAAAAACGTGAACAGAAATCCTTTGACTTGGTGCAGGCGTGTGATGAGGAGGGAGGAAACGCATGTGTCTGAAAGAGTGATGACCAAAAAATGTATGGATGGAGAGGGACTGGATGGTAAAGAAAAGTTGGATGATTTTTGTGAGAAATGACATGAAAGAGAAGGGAAAACGAATGATGGGGAGGAGAGTGTGATGGTGGACAGGAGACAATAAAAGAAGAAAACGTGTTGTCCTCAAGTAATATGGGACAAGGACAGGAAGATGTTGATACACTGCATGATACTTTTGAAAGTCCTAACTAAGCATAAACATGAACTAATAAAACATCAATAGAAGAACATCACAAAGCTAACCCATATGTTTATGTAATTTCTATTTACTCTTGTCTTATTCCAAACAAGGAGTCATCCTTCGTTGTATATTGTGGGCAGTACAACAGTATTTTTATTATTACACAAATCGGTGGTGCAAGAGGCGCACCCTCTTACACCTAGTCAGATTCTTTTCTGTTTTGTTTTTTGTCTCAGAGTACGGCAGTATGTCATCATGATCACAAATATTTTAAACATCAGTACCACAAACGTGCTCCATATTTAAAGCAGCTAATATTCATACCGGAATATAAACGTAATTGTTTTAATAAAATTATAAATCTTCAATAACTTCAACATACGAATAATACATTGTGCAACAATAGCAATTCTGAAGGTTGATGTGTAACAACTGTTTTACTCAACTGCTGTATAAACTAAAAAAATAAAAATAAATGAACAAGTGCGTGAAAAATGATTGTCCTTCGTCATTAATTCTGGGATTTTTATTTTTCAATAATTTTTTTAATGTAGGTCTCTACTACTGTCTGTACTGTCTCTCTACTACTACTAGTTTGAATTTATGCGCATTAATTGAGAAAAGTAATATATAAGCCCTGACCCCATCCAGACATTGATGGACTATGCCCAGCAGTGGAAATTGTTCGACTGAAATGATGATGTGAAATCCTTTTCTGTTCAGGCCGCTCGTTTGTGGAATTCATTGCCAGCTCAAATAAAACACGCGCAATCGAGGAAGGCGCCAGGTGTACTGGTGGTCTGTCGAGATCGCGCGACTACGTGTCGAGTGCGTAGCGGTCAGACGCCAGTACACCAGATACCGCAGGAGAGGTCGTCGGGTCCCTGACGAAGAAGCCGCGCTGTATGAGGTGTACCGCGCGGCTAAGGAGGCTCTGTGGCTGGCCATCGGCGAAGCGAGGACGCGAGCTAGGGAGGAGATGTTGGAGACTCTCGACGGAGATCCGTGGGGGCGCCCGTATCGTGCGGTTTATATCTCTATCTATACTTAAGACTCATGAAGGAACATTACTTGTTGTTGTGATCTTGTTCACGTAGCTGTAATACTCTGTAGTTTCATTTATTTTCTTTGGTTATTATGTACCGTGTGGTGCCGGACGTAAAAGATAGCACCATCCCATTTCTTCCCTAGGGTGTCGTAGGAGGTGACTACGGGACCTACTAGAGAATGAATCAGAATCAAAATTAGAACTTTATTTGCTATGAATATAGGTAAAGGCAATGATTTTATAAGTAACACTTATAATATCATTGGGTACAGGCAATGATTTTATAAGTAAGTAGGTGTAGATGGGTTACATACACAACATTCGATCTTCAGAAACGGCACAATAATGCACACATAGATAACATAATATTGCAATAGTAAAAAATAATATTTATAGGCCTTTAATTTGAACGTAATATTTTGATCAGGGCATTGTCAAGTCGGGGGACGGCTAGGCCTCTGTTTGGCGTTTTCATTGACCGTCCCCCGACTTGACAATGCCCTGATCAAACTGTTATTATTTTTTACTTTTTAGAGGTTTTGTTTGGGTCGGGGGTTTTTTAAATTTTTAATTTAATTTTTATTTCTTGCTTTTTAAACTTAATGTCTCCGTTAAACCACCATTTATCTATAATCTATTCATTGAGACCTTTTCAATGAGCCCAAACACGATACTTCTGCTGTTTGTTGGTGAATAACTTGGGTTTCCTGGAAATTCCAGGTGTTGCTCCAGCATCAGTTCAAGGTTATTTTTTTCGTCTAATATCATTGAAGTAATAGAATCCCAAATTTTGAGTTGATCAGAGGCTAAAATCCTTTTTTCAACCAGAAAAGAGCTGATAATCTACAAACGGCTGAACCGATTTTGATGAAACATGTCTAAGAACACTCCCGACTAATACACCTTTCAAACAAAAAAACTAAATCAAAATCGGTTCATCCGTTCGGGAGCTACGTTGCCTCAGACAGACACACACACACACACATACACACACACACAGACACGTCAAACTTATAACACCCCGTCGTTTTTGCGTCGGGGGTTAAAAATAATAAACTAGTAAAATTGCATTGAAAGTAGGTAGGTAGGTAAATAAAAAGTTTGTTGATTTTATAAAAATTTAATATCAATAGATCAATCAGGTTAAGCTACGCTTGCCGTGGTTGATTCGTGGATGGGTGACTATCTTAAAATACCAAGATCCCTTCGTGCCTCGGAAAGCACGTTAAGCCCCGGTTGTAATTTGTGGATATTTGACAGTCAAACTCAAACTCAAAGCATTTATTTCAATTAAACCTTTTACAGGCACTTTGGAATTGTCAAACAAAAAAAAGAATTATCAAAATCGAACTACTCTGTAAAAAGATATGCGTGGTCATACATAAAAAAAAATACGCGTCGAATTGAGTAACCTCCTCTGTTTTTCGTCGGTTAAAAATCGAAGTTGAAGCTAGGTACCCATTCCAAAACATAGATCTCTATGGAAACGAACGGGCAAGAAACTCAAAGGACACTCTTTTAAATCTTGAGTATTACAAAATCTTGGGAACATTATTCTTGGTGCTTCTTTATGTGAAAAAAGAAAAAAAATGATTCTAAATAAGCCATGGCAGTTAGGATATGACCAGTCTCAACCGACGGCACCCGTTCACGAACTTGACGCGTGGATCAGCATCATCCAGCTCTACCATTTTCTAGGGAAGTCGTTACGGGTCGTCAGAAAACCCGAAAGTCTAACAACCAGTCTTACCAAGGGGTATCGTATTACCCAGTAACTGGGTTGTGTAGGTCAGATAGGCAGTCGCTCCATGTAAAATACTGATAATCAGCTGCATCCGGTCAGACTGGAAGCCGACCCCAACATAATTGGGAACAGGCTAGGCAGATGATGAGAGCTGTAATAAACTTATCTAACGGCATCAGTGACCTTCAAATAAATTTAATTTATTTCTTTTTCATTTGTTGGAAATCTAGAAACAATTAATTAATTTAATACTTACACCTAAAAAATATATTCTCCTTTACGACTCACTTAAATTATTAACGTTTTGATTTGAATTTAGTAGTGTATGTATGTATATATTTAATTTATCCTAACTCATCATAGCCATAATAATAAAAATTAGATGCCACCATTTGTACCTACCTACTGTGAGACTGACATATCTGTTCTAAGGCATAATTTTACTCTATGATCGGTAATATTTGACATCTATCAGAAAAGATCTGACGCCATATTTTACGAATTTATTGTTTGCTTTTTGAAAATATTAAGATAAATTTACTTATGAATGATATGTGATTCCTTGAGTTTTAGAAGTTTTTCTTGTATAATTTGTGCAATATCTCATAACACACGACGGCATTTTCGGTGTTTTTGGGTCAGTTTTACTTTTAATTGCATTCAATACGTGAAGTCCATCCGTTGACGTTGGCGACGCGACACTGACGTCCAGTTTGCTGAGCTCATATAACCAATCTACACCTTTTTACACTTATAATATCATTGGGTACAGGTATAAGATGTTGTACATAAATTAATGAGATCAGCTACAGTCTACATTATGGCGTGCAATTACATAAATTAAAATATTAATACATATTAAATAATGTCAGCAAAACAAAACAAAAATGGGCAGCAGCGTTCTCTATGCATTTTACCACCATACTGCGATCGCCAACCCGCCTGCCAAGCGTGGCGATTATGGCAAATGCCAACAGAAAGTCTCTGATCCTACATTACAGCTCATGGCGAAGCGGCGAGAAATGATACAGCAGTCTTCAGACGATGCGCTCCAGTACCTGTGGCTCAATAGATGGATCTCTAAGTCCTTGAGAAGTAACCTTCACCGAATTAATACGGACCGGATTAAGGACGCGATAGTGCAGAATAAGGGTTCCAAGGTTTTTTCACGAGATCTATCTATTGGGCAGAGCAAGCTAGAGAAACTGAAGACTGACGATGGCAGAATCGTATCCGCCAAATCTGAGCTGTTAAGAGAGATCGAGAAGTTCTATGGACAGTTATTATACACCTCAACCAGTAACCCCGTTATGAATCTAGCAAACGACCTAAGAGGTAGATTGACCCAACACTATACCGAAGACATTCCGGACGTCAGCTTGTATGAGATCAGGATGGCTCTGAAGCAGCTTAAAAACAACAAGGCGCCGGGTGATGACGGAAATACGGCCAAACTCCTGAGGGCTGGTGGAACACGCACGGCATCGAGGAGCTAAGGAGTTTGTATGAAAACGCCACTATGTCAGTCCGGCTCCAGGACCGGACCTCGAAACCTATCCTCCTGCAGCGAGGGGTGAGACAGGGAGACTTAATCTCTCAGTCCGACTCCAGGATAAGACCTCGAAATCTATCCATCTGCAGCGAGGTGTTAGACAGGGAGACGTTATCTCTCCGAAACTCTTCACTGCTGTACTGGAGGATGTCATCAACATCAATGGCGAGTACATCGCTCACCTTCAATTTGCCGATGATAATTATAGTTGTCATGGCTGAGACCATGGAGGACCTATGTGTACAATGTGTATGAGTACAATGCTCGATGACCTCAATAGAGCTACCGAAAGAGTAGGTCTTAAAAGGAACATCGACAAGACAAAGGTCATAATTATCCAATGCCCATGTAACACCCACTCTCGTAACGGTCGGAGGCGCTGCACTTGAAGTTGTGGACGAGTACGTTTACCTAGGACGAACTGTCCAGTTAGGTAGATCCAATTTCGAGAAAGCGGTCAATCGTTAAATCCGACTCTGCTGGGCAGCGTTCGGGAAGCTTCGCAATATCCTCTCGTCCCACATACCGCAGTGTCTCAAGACGAAAGTCTTTGACCAGTGCGTGTTGCCAGTGATGACATAATGGAACCGAAACGTGGTCGCTCACTATGGGCCCCGGTCCAGATCATCGCAGGAAATTGTTTGTATCGTGTTGTAAAAAAAATATTAGAGTCGATCTGATAAAAATATATTTTGAAAATGAGTTAAAACGCCCTGGTTAAACTCAGCCTTGACGATGTACTGCGAGCCAAAGGTTGTACTGATTCAAGCGTAGCAGTCACAGGAATTCTAACAGGTGACACAGCTCGTATCTTAAACGTTCGTTTCAGCTAGGCTACAAAACTCAAAGAACAGTAGCCCTCTGGCTGAAAAAGTCGAGGATAAAAGCCAAAATTGCGAAGTCTGCAAAAATTTCATTTACAAGACAGACTTCGCAATTGACTGAAAAATAGTTGAAGAAAAAGTACAAAAGTAATAGAAAAAAAATGAAAATTGTTTGTAAAAGACGAGATAAAAAGCTTGAACCACCAGTCACATAAAGGAAGTATGATTTACCCAGAAGTTCAGCAAATAAGGTTACTTTGGTATAACTAAGCATGTTGAAGAAAATATTTCTAAAGAGTGACGATTGTAGAAACAGAGAGATCAATCATTGAAAGTTAGTGCTAATCTGGAGCAATCATTGAAGGTTAGTGCTAATCATTGAAGGTCAGTGCTAATCATTGTAGGTTAGTGCTAATCTGTTCGTTAGCTCGCTGACTAAGAGAACCGCTTATCCGAGTTATTATACGCTTTTAACTAGCTTCAAGTTTCCAGTTGATCGACTTTTTGACAATTTAAAAGTGCCTATAAATGGTTTAATTGAATTAAATGCTTTGAGTATGAGATTGGTGGTTATGTTTAATTTAAATAGATGTGGGTTTACTATAAGTACACGTTTGCCTAATCCTTCGGGAAATACAGGTGTAATGTTAGGCACAGCAAGTTACCATTTGTATGACGAGTTACATTTTGCTATGCGATTTTGATAAGGTATTTTGGTTTTACATTTGTGTCGAAAAGAAAATCAAAGTATCGGTAAGTTCCCTCTTTGAGGAGTCGCTTGAGAGGCAGCACGGCATCCTCACTTTCCGCCTGACGCAGGTCCTCACCGGAGACGGTTGTTTCGGGAGGTTCTTATTTCGGATAAGGCGGGAGGAAACGTCGAATAAATATTTTTAATAAGTAAATAAAATTTAAGTGTGTCTTAACACACTTACATTTTATTTATGTACCTATTTTTTTCTTTTAATTGAAATACAATATGAAATGAAATATGACAATATGGAAAACAAAATAAAAATTACAGCAAGCAATACTAACTACATTACAATCTAATACTTTACAATTACAAAGATACTTATATAATTGGACGTAGTTACACGAAAAGGATCCAATCCACAACATGGTCAAAAATGAGTTAAATATACCAAACTGATGCTAAATATCAAAACTATCGGCCAGTAAAAAAGATCCAAGCAAAAACATCTGTTTAACACATTTTATCAAACCCAGAACCAACCCTTATGTATGGCACGTTAAAAATAAAAATCACCTTGAACGATCCAACCTTCATGGTTCATGACCAGTATTACCAACCGATTAAGTAAAACGAATCAAGGAGTCTGGATTATTTTTGCGTAATTACAATTTGTTCATCACCGAAACCTTAATAAAAACACTAAAACGATCCAGTATGCCTGGAACTTTTTTCTGAATACACTTACATCTAAATAAAACAATTAAAACAATCCAGAAAGCATGGATCCTTTTCGATAAATAGATTTTCGTTTATTATTACAATAAATCTGTCAACGAAAATGATCCAGACTGTTTGGTGAATTTTTATTAATTCCAAAATCAATTAAATCATTCTGCGAAAACGATCCAGGCCTATTTGCGCAGTCTCGCTGATTATGTAGGTATACTTCGTTTCGTACTTTATTCCTAAGTAAAAAACCAAAATAAATCGAAGATTACTACTGACAGGTAACCTTTAAATATTTGGAGTCGGGACATACATTTTTGCCTAACGATACTGACTTTTCGAAGATAGAGACCATGCTGAAATATCACGAAAGGATCTATATTGTAGAAGAATATATTAATATCATAAAAAAATGCAAAAGGAAAAACCCGTTGCAAGTCTACCGGATGAAAAAAAATGACTTCATGAGCACAAAAATACTAGAAAAAAATACAACTAATCGAAAACTTATTATAACTAAAGAAAAAGTAAATTGGTTAAAAACAAAACAAATTTTAATAAATAAAGTAAATAAGTTCGATATTTTCATGAAAACGATTGATAAAGAATATTTCAACCAACTTAAATATTGCAAAAAAAGTAAAGGTAAACCTATTGATATATGTCAGAATGATCTTATTTTATTGTGGCCTAACGGCAAAGAAATCCCTCAAGCTAAGGTTGATGATTTGATGTCAATTTTAGATCTTATTCCAAGAGATTGTCATGATTTTTACAAATCATTAAAGGGGAATAAAACCATTGTTGAAGACATAGATGGCTATGATGGAGAACTAGATTTTGTCGCCGAGGAGACTGAAGATTAAAAGGCTGATTCTTGTGGAGATAGCTATCAATCATCCTAATATTCAACGCCACAAGTGCCAAGCTAAAAAAAACCTCTTTTTACATATTAATAAATGTAAGAAGACCTCTTCTTTTATGAATTTAAATAGATACTTATAAGAAGTTTTATTTTTGACTGTGTTAATTTTTAGAGTATTTTTTTATTTTGTTCAAGTGTATTGTAACATTTAAGGATATGGAGCAGTCAATATCTTTATGTAAACAGATGTCTCCTCTCTATATTGATATTGACAACATCTTTATTTTTGTATCCTAAAGAAAATGGAAGACTGAAAGCTGATCTTAAGGTGACACTTGTCCACATTTTTTCCATACAAACTTCGGGAGTGTTTGACTATGTACATCAAAAATAAAACATGGTATGGTTTTGTCTCGTTATTATTATTGTCTGTACGGAAACAGAATACTAAAATAAAAAGCCATTAAAAAGTTATGAGCCAACAAAGATTCGTTTTTCTTGCTAATTTAACCTAACTTTGAGCGTGTTTAAGTAATAAAAGGAGTGTAAAATCTCGAAAACCAAGACGGTACCGACAAAGTTCAATTAACAATAAATTCAATAAACTTTATTCGTCATTGATTTATGCAGTGGTTTTTTTATAAAACCCGATCTTCTTAAGGACTTTTCTTAATTTTTTCGCAATTTTTTTTCCAAAAATGCTCCTGCATCTCACTCAATAAAGTTGTGCATGTAGACTAGCGTCTAACTACTCACTACTGATACTATCTCTGTCGGATACGAAGCCTGGTGAGACAACGTGATTTTTAGCCAGGCCCACCAGTAAGTTCGAGCCCGCGCAAAGTGTCCCCTTAATCAGCTTTCAGTCTTATAATAATTAAAAAATGATAATTGAAAAATAATAAAAAATTTGAGAAGTTGTTTAGTTGGTTTTGAGATTTTGTTTTGTTGATTTTGAGATGTTTATGTTGCCATATTTAAGATAAAGGTTTAATTAAAATTATTAAAACCTAATAAATGTTTTTTATTTCATTGGAATAGGTTTTTCATTCACAATTTGTTACTTGGAGCGTTTTAACGAAATTAAGACTAGAACCTGCGCTATGGAAAATGTAATTTAACGAAAATGAATCCAACCATATCAATTTACTTAAAACTCGGAAAATACAATACTACGCTTGATTATAACTATTAATAATAATAAACTTTTATTATTCCACACACAACATCATGCTTTCAATTATTTTTTAAACGAATGCCAATGAAGAAATATCTTCCAAACTTCAAACGTCAATATCTCCAAAAATATAAGGCAAGTTTTGAGAGGTTGTTAAGTTGTTTTTGAGATTTTGTTTTGTTGATTTTGAGATGTTTGTGTTGCCTTGTTTAAGGTTAAGGTTTAATCAAAATAATTAAAACAAAATAAATGTATTTTATTTCATAGAATAGGTTTTTTATACACAATTTATTACTTGGGGCATTTTAACAGAATTGAGACTAGAGCATGCGCTGTGGAAACTGTAATTTAACGAAAAGGATCCAGCCGTATAAATTTACATATAACTTGCAAAATATAATACTAAGCTTGACTATACTATTAGCAATAAAAAACTGTTATTATTCCACTTAGTACATCATGCTTTCAATTAATTTTAAAATGAATACCAATGAAGAAATATCTTCCAAACTTCAAACGTCAATATCTCCAAAGTGACTTTGTGTGGATTGGATCTTTTTCGTGTAACTACGTCCAATTGTAATTGTAAAATTACAGCCAGCAATACTAACTACATTATAATATAATACTTTACAATTACAATGATACCTACTTATATCATTTGAATTGTAAAGTATTATATTGTAGTGTAATTAGTATTAAGTACTTGCTGTAATTTTATTTGTATTCCATATTGTCATATTTCATTTCATATTGTAGGTCCAATCTCTTGTTTACAATTGTTTGTTTAAATTGAGAAATGAGCGGCTCGCCATCACACAGATAAACCCTGAGATGTTTTCGTTGTTTGGCTAAAATCACTTGTATAATAGGTAGGTGTTTTGGATTCTGTGTTCTTCAGGGTAAATAAAGCTTCTTCCTGGTTTAAATTAATATCTGACTTGTATTTCTTTATATTGACTCTAGTTAGGTACAATTTAAATCTTGACTGTTGGAAAACCGTTATGAAATCAAATAATAGTGAAAATGATGATGTGAACGGCTAAACGCAGAGGTAATGACCACCACCCTGGCACGTCTCTTAGGGATTTATATAGGCGCGGGACAGCGCCATCTCGTCCGTCTTTCTTCAACTAGTGAGTCTTGACTGTCGCTGTTGTTTACTGCTGTTATGCGCGAGCGCCGCGTTGCGTCGCACGTCACCAGATGACGGTCAATTTCGTAAACAGTAGGAAGTGTTTTGGAAATAAATAAATAAAATAAAGATTCTGATATATTAATAATATCTAGTAGCAGGGATTTAGATCCTGAATAACATTTGTTTATATAATTTGCATACATGCTGGATGCCAGGCAGTACATGTAAAATGGATTAGTCCAACCGGAAACTCATACAATAATTAAGTAGGAACCTCCAATTTTACCGATTAAGGTCCCGTAGAGTACGTATCATTTGTATTGCTTTAAAACTTAAGGGTTTGTGGAAGTTTTTAAAACGACTTTAGGGTCATTGCCATTCTTTTTCTTTTTAACAACTAAAAATCTAGAACGAATGTTATCAACAAAAAAAAAAAATCGTTTGAGCTTTGTTTTACTTTGGGTGATGTTCAGGCAGATTATTGTTTCTATCGATCTTAGACCTTAACATTTCTGCCTACAGCAGTCCACTGCTGGATATAGGCCTCTCCATTAGCACGCCATTCAGCTGAATTTTCATCCAGCTCTCATCCAGCTGCTACCAGCCACCCGGCGAAGATCGTCGCTCCACCTAGCCTGAGGACGTCCTGCCTTAAGTTTGCCGATTCGCGGTCTCCACTCAAGAACACGCCTACCCCAACATCGTTCATCGGTTCTACGGCTAATGTGGCCGCCTCATTGCCACTTCAGCTTGCTAATTCTGTGAGCTATGTAGACCACTTTGGTTCTCTGCCCGATCACCTCATTCCGGATTCCGTCCCTCAGAGATACTCCGAGCACCTAAACTACCTATCTCAGACCTAGATAGGTGTAGTAGGGAGAGATCTCCCTACTATCTCAGACCTAAACTTAAGAAAATATAATAATAAAAAAAAGATGTTCAGAAAACGCGACACAGAAAGAGATAGGTAATGTCTGAAATCATTTGACAATTTCCCAAAAAATATAACGAATCGTTTAGTGCTTAGAGTCCTAAACTATACATAATCACTGAACATACTTGGAGGTGTTTCGGGAAGCCCTTGAAAAGAGGCTTTTGAACTTTTTCTTTGGATGTCGTTTTACGAGCCATCGTGTACAAACATAAGCGCCTGCCAATTTAAGCTCTGCAATTTTTTTTGTTTGTGATTTATTTCAAGAGATGTTTGGAATGTAATTTATTAAAATTTGAAAATATTTTGTAAATAATTTATTTGCCTACCGCTCAAATAATTTAGAACCCAATCCAATTCAATTTTCATTTTATTCTATTTTTTATTAAATCTTTTTGTGCGTTAGCAAACCGTTAACACTCTTTGCTTAAACACTTGCAGTCGTCGCAGTGGCAACGATAGGGGTAAACAGGGAAGTCAGCTAAGTCGTAGATACAGTCCCAGAACTGACAGTCGTCACCGTTAGGATTTCGTTTAAGCGTCATCGTGTCTGTGAATTCTAGATAGTCCAAGTTATCCGTTGTGAACAGAGGCCAAGCAGCGTGCTCGTCCGTGTCGGGGATTGGCTTGCTGAAACATGAATAAAAGCGGTAAGAATATGTACCTACGTATGCTGTGCAAAACGTTGAAGTCAAGATTAGGAATTACATTCCTCTTATCTAGCCACGAATTCACTCCACAGTAGTAGATAATATATGTATGTACTAATGATAAAGCCAAAGAGTTTGTTTGTTAATCTCTAATCTATATACATACATATTCAGCCTATAACGTTCCCACTGCTGGGACACAGGCCTCCTTTCCGTAATCCGCCACGCGGGCCCAGTGCTTGTTGGTAGATGTCACATGTTTTCGAATTTTTGGTTCTAGAACATGCCGGTTTCCTCACGATGTTATCATCTACCGTTTGAGAGCAGTGGTGATGGAGTGATTTACACAAAGTAATGCGCCTGGCTGGTAAGTCGTGGCCATCACCACCGGGCCACCACTGCTCTCAGAAGCTATATAATTAATTTAAACAATACATGGTAGGAAAATACTCATCACTTATCTGTTAGCTACGCATTCTGTATATCAAATTAAGTAACAATTACAAAAATTATTGCTGGGAAACCACTTCTATTTTGGGTTGAAAAACAGCAGTTGCTCTATGGCGACGCGCAATAATATAACGCTCGCATAGCATCGTGCTTATGGATTGTGCATGCAAAGTTACAGGGACGTGAGAGAATTTAAAGTAAAACATTCATAACATGAGTTCGTGAAAGTTAGTTAGGTACCTTTACCTTAAAACGTCTGTAAACAAAAAGTTCACACGGATTGAGGTACATAAATCTCAATAAAAAAAAAGACTTCCTAAAAAAAACACAAAGTGAAAAATCGTTTAATTTCGGAAGTTGTTGTCTACGGTGTCTTAAAAAACACGAATTCAAAATGTCCTCCTTCTTGGAGTCGGATAAAAAAGCGTTTACATACCCACATGTTGCAAAGTTTATAATGCTGCTCACAAATTGCTTAATCAGAGCATATTCTCTACAATCGATGTCTATGGTCATGTTCAGTGGTTTAGGGTTGAACAAGTAAAAGATTGGGTCAGCATGGGAAGCACCCACGATGCCGTATTTTAAACCTTCCTGTCCGTAAAAGTTCCTTCTAGAAGTAGAGCCAAACTTGAACACATATGTATCTGTGAACTGAGAAACCTTTTTGGCGAATCTTAGCACATCATATATCATACAAGAATGACTGTTCAACTCTACGAACTCCTTGATAGTATCGATGCAGACAGTTTTATCCTCGAAATAGAAATCCTTTATTATATGAGCTATTTCTAAAACTTCGTTCGGAGTAGAGTGATATTGTATTTTATTAGGTACAAACATTTCTGGATACCGATCAAATATTTTGATTAAGTAGTCTGCGAATTCTTCAATGACAATAAGAGCCTCCGAGTCAGAGTAGCCTATCATGACCTCAACTTGGTTCAGAAGTCCGCAATCCAGATCTGTCATGAAATCATCAAGTATGAATCTTTCTTGACCAAAATCTTTCTCAACATCAGGCACAAACGGGGCCATTTTTTTTAACAGTTGATTTGTTATTTCTTCGGCAGCCAAAACTGCACATGTTGTGTTAATCAATTGATCATAAGGAACGCTTTGAAGGAAAGTTAAGAGTTCACGTCCGTTTTCCGTGTCCAAACCTAACAATTTTCCCAGTAAGTATGACTTTTCCTCAACTTTGTATGGAAATATAGCATCACAAGAAGGTACACCACTTATCATAACAGCTCTGTGGAATAAACCAGTGGACATTGGCGACATCAGGTGATGAGCAATTGAAGCTGAGCCAGAACTAATCCCAGTCACGGTTACACTATTGGGATCGCCTCCAAAGCATTCAATATTATCGCGCACCCATCTTAACATTGCGACCTGGTCTTTCATAGCAGCATTCCCTGGTACTTCTTTTGTGCCAAGGTTAAGAAACCCCAAAGCGTCTTTCCTGCAGTTAAAGGTCACTACTACTACATCTTTAACAAGAAAATCAGGCCCGTATAGATCTACATAGTCTCCATCAAACTTGTATGCAAATCCGGAAAAGTAAACTATCACTGATCTTTTTCCTTTTAAGTTACGGGTGTAGACGTTAAGGGTTAGGCAGTCCTCAGAACCAGGCGTCAGTATTTTTGTTAAGGGGTTATACTGCGGGCACATGGGGCCCAATGCAGTCGCGTCTCTTATCCCATCCCATGAGCATGGCTCTTTCGGCGCCTGTAAAAAAACAATTAAAATTCAAAATATTTGACAATTTATAGGAGTATCTATATTTGCTTTTTTAGGTATTTTTTCACTGTCAGTTTGTTTGTTAGACAGCCAATGCATGGCACCTCGCCATTTCTTCAGGATTCGTCGTAGTCAAACTCAAACTAAAGCATTTTATTAAATTTAACTACTTACATTACAACCACTTTTGAATCGTCAAAGGTGTCAGTAATATGTACGGGTGTAGTGGGTCAGTAAGGACAAGAGTGAACCAATAAGAGAAAGAGCTACGGAACCACATAGTCGATATATGAGTATGAGATATGTTTATGTAGAGAGGATGAAATAATTTATTTATACTATGGTAAACACACAGTTATTTAGTGACACTTTTTTTTTTTTACAAAACAATCTATTATTTTTTTGGTTTTACATTTTTGCTCGCCAAACTTTGCAGTTTGATGACGAGAAGCGCTTGTATTAATGGACAGAGCTATAAGTGTTGATGTTTACCTTGAACCTGAGATTACGGACGGGTGGCTTGGCATACGGGATATTTTCGAAACTGTAGAACTGAAAGCCGCCAAGGATTGCGTCTTGTACTTTACCACGCAACCAACCTTGCTGAACTTTTACTTGGGGCTCATCGCAGGACTTTGTATGTGTCGCGCTGGTTTAATTAAATTCTATTATACATCAGTATCTAATATTATTCACATTAATAAATAACTACAAGTAAATAACTCCAAAATATGATTAAGGTAAAGTTAGAGACTTACCAAAACGCAACGAGGCATAATTGTAACAGAATATTCATGTTGGCCTATTTGTAAGTTGCAACAGCTATGCACTATTCTATAAAGCTGTATTGACTTATATACTGATCTATGATAGTAGTATTATTTTTATTAATCGATAATAATATTTGCACATGTGGTTATTATTGGTATGTATTTTCAGAAATTAATAATTAAATAAATGCAAACGGAAACTCAGCAAATTCAGCCTTTTTTGGTTTTGTCTAAATTTTTAAGTGTCTTGTACCATTAACATAGCTACAAGAGTATCGTTTTCATTCGGGTTCGTGCTTATAAAATTGTTGACCAATCAATCCTGATACATTGTCACGTTTTCGTATTTCTACATTTAATGTTAGGTATGATAACATTAAAAAAAAAAAACATAATATACGAAAGAAGCCGAGGGACCGCGGACTTCTTCAGGTAGAGGGACAAGGTTATTGCTGTACCGTACACAAATAGATAAGTAATCAGTGAACCAATAGGTAGGTACATGAAATTGATATTTTGCTTAGAATTTGTTGTCGAATTGCGATATATCTTGTAATGTCATTATTCCATTGCAACGCCAAATTCTTGTTTTCAGTAAAGAAAATAAATAAACACTGAGCCGCAGAAAGTGCCATGGTCTGCTGTGGGGCACTAGTGGTCCCATACCACGTGGGGCTGCAGATGATGGCCAAAGGTAGTGGAAGGATCACAATGTGGCAGTAGTTAGACTCATATACCCATCCGTCCGTTTCGGTGCTGAGGAAACTATGGGGATTTCAACACTCAAAAATAAATGTGTGAAATATTTTAAAAGTATATCTTTTACCGTGGCAAATTGTGGAAAAGAAATGGTGTCTAAACATATTTATTTGTTCAAATGGCGTCTAAACATATTTATTTGTTCAAATGGCCAAGTCTTCTTTGGTACCTATAATAATGAATGAAATCATTTTAGTATTTTATTAAAATAGAATAATCTAAAACGTTTATAGTATTATCAGTATATAAATATTGTTGCTTCGCCTTCGCCACATTCAAATTAGCTGATCTACGAAAACGATTATTAAATAACTAGTCCAAATGGATAGGTACGCACTAGCGCGATACATTCTTCCGTTTTCCTTCACAGAGATAGAATAATGGTAGCATCTAAGCAAATAATTCAAATGGCTTCACTCACTATGGTAATGAGCAATCCGGCAGACATTGCAGGATTTGTTAGGCCACCCACCTGAGGGAAATAATACATCATTTTGATTTAAGATGGCACCACCGTGCAATTAGTTTAACATAAATTGTCACAAGGCTTTTTCATATCGAATGGATGTTTTAGCCAGTTTTTGTCCTCTTTTATTAATTTTCGTGTCTGTTTTCATCGAGTTTCCTTGCGTAATTGGTGTTTATTTTTCGTTGAATAATTTGCGGGTCCTCGGGGGTGCTATGTTCTTACTGTTTAACACCTAGAACATTATTTGGAATTAAAACATTTCTGGCTGAGTTAGAAGTGTTCTTGTTTTGAACCATTGGTCACGTTGATCTTAGGATTATCAATTTGGTAGGGTTGCAATTAGATCCGATCAACTGAGTGAATTCTGAGCGCCAAATACTAGCACAGGATTTATGCTCACTGTGTTACGAGTACTTGGCAACACTAACTCCGCTTTCATCAAATAAGTTTAATATAATATAATATAATAATAAGTTTTATCTAATTAATCTAAATGTGAGCTTCGACAGAGCCAAAAATATGGGTCGTCGTCGCTTGGTGACGTGATGATATTGATAAAACGAACCTTTATCAAAGCAGGCGGCAAGGCCACGGCCCTGGATTATTTGCTGTGATGAGCGAACAGCGCGCTTTAATTATAATGTGAGGGCTTGTTTAACTAATTTACTGGGATTTAAAAATATATACCTACCATACTAACGTGTGAAATAATCTTTCTACCAACCAGTTATAGGTTTTCGTCCGATGAACTGGTAATCTGAAACGACCAGGGAGAGTGAGGGAGGAGGGAGTGCACCTGTATATGCACCATTCTATCTCCGGCGGACTTGACTAGTCTCTGTTGACACCCTCCGCGCCGCAAGTTAAATACATGTTTGACTTAAAATATAGATATAAAATATGGAACTACCAGAACTTCATGGCCGCCAGAAAGATGGTTACATCTCAAAACATCAGATCGGCATCCCAACTGGAGTAAAAGAGTAACATTCTTCTTCCTCAGAAAATAAATAAAGACGATTGGGTATCATAACAACGACGGCTGAATAGGTAAATTTTGCAATCATTCTAGAAATAGCTTATTCCGTTGTACCATTAAAATACCGTCTAATTGCCGTGGAGCCCTGACGACTATGCTGGAGGTTGGCTTAATGCATAAGCTGTAGCGGGTGGGACATGACATAGGTTTGATTTCTGTTTTTGGTTATAACATAAACACAACACAAAGTGCAACAAGGAACATTTGGCATAGGAATGACGTTATCAGAAATATCGTGAAATATACTCATTGAAAAAACAAGATGGCGGATTTCAGCTACTTGGCAAAAGAGTTATCGTGATTTTAATAGTGAAAGAAGAAATAAGTTCACTGGTGACCACACTAGGTATACTGCAATAAACAGCTCATTTTTTAGGAATGCGATCCCTTGCGTCTAGCATTGCAACTTGAAGCCTATTATTTCTCCTGTTATTTATATATAACGGACATCGTTAGTACCTCCTAAGTTCTGTGTACATTTTTCATAAGGTATGAAGAACTGTGCTGCTCTTATCGTGGACCATCCTCCCTGCTGACCGTCGTTTTAGCATAGTAATGGGAATATCCAGAATAACGGTGTGCTTACCAACGTTAGTTATAACGAGGTTTCAGTACGCTTCGACGGAACCCATTATAATTAATCGCTTCACTTCGGACATGCTTCAAGTCTAAATAAATTTGTTCAACTTTGTCTGCTTATTCATTCTAGAATAATTGTTTTACAGACTAAGCAATTAATGTTAATGTCAGTGTATTGAAATTACTTATACAAGTAAGTATCCAGTTTGCAAACTGTAACCATGAATTCAGCATATCATTCTAGACTTGGGGTCTAGAATGATTGCTGAATTCATGGTTGAATGGAGAAGATATTTTTCGTCGGTTATACAAAAAAAAAATTGCTGTTTCATAGAACAGTGCAATACCTCTGCGGTTAAAAAGTATGACACACCTTTTTTTTTCTTTTTGTATAACCGACCAAATATAATATGTCTACGCTCTAGCTAGGGGGTCTAGAATGATAGGCTGGATTCAGAGTTACAGTTTGAGCACTTGATAAAATTGTATCCTTTACTTAATGTAATGTAACTAGGCCGTATTGTACAGTCGAGGTCATTAGTATATTGGCCCTTTCAGGCTTCAAAAATACATAAACGTCAAACAAGTTCATAATAGTATGACAACTATAAGCATCATTAAATTGTGGTCAAAAGTTAGATTCATTAATATGTGACGGCCTTTTCTCATAATTTTTCATATTATTGCCTAATGCACAGCATATATCATTGAACCGTTCACACGAGGACATATTTTTGATCTTTATGTTATATAGAAAATTCTATAGAACTTATGAAATAATAATAGAATTTATATGAACTATCCAACGCTTACAATATTTTGAATCCTTGACAGTGCCAATATAATGTGACGGAAGGGGTTTACGTGGGGATATAAATAATACCACGTAACCTTGTCAGCATACAATATATTAAGATAAAAGATTAATGGGGGGTAGGTAAGTTTACGGTCACAAGTTTCCTCAATCCCCTTGGGAGTAGTACAGTACTCTCCTGGCTCAGCCTGGTGCGACGATGACCCCAGCGGGTGTGCCACGCTGCAGACGCCAGGAACGGTGACGGTCGGCGGTTGGTTGCGCCCGACCCGTAGTTGGCCCGAACGTGCTCACACGGGCAAATATCTGCCCTGCGAGGAGCACGACGGCAGTCGCCAATGCTTGCGGTTAGTGGCCCGTAAAACAGTGAACGGATGCCACAGATAACCTTCGATGTTGATCGGAACCTTCAAAGTTGAAACCCGGAACTTTGGTCCCTGGAACATAACGTCCAGCGTGTCACAAGATGACCATTAGTCATCTCCGCTGATTGTGACACCAAGGCATAAGCAAAGCGAGAAGTACTAGTGCGCTAATGATGATGATGTGTGGATGTCACAATCTGTACGGAGTTTACATATATGGAATGGAAAGTGAGAAGCTCAACATGACTTGCACATTTTTAGTTAATGTCAAGCACATAGAAATGCGCAGAGCTAATGGCAAATAGATAGCATAAAAAGATAATCACGCAGAAGGCATAATAATTTTACAACAATACCAGATAACGGGCAAATAGGCACACGCCCTAAGTTATCCTAGATAGGTAGGTACACACAATATAAAACATAATTAGCTGTTCAACACTTACCCAGTATGGGGTTACGAAAACACAGAATTTAATAGAGTTAAATAAAAACTGTTGCCTGCTTTAGGCTTTTAAAAATTATGAAGAACTTTACGTTGGATCCAAGCTATGGGATCAAGTGCACGTGAGTCTTTTCCCGTAGCAGGAATTCAAATGAGCTGGTTCACATCACTGAATCGGATGAATGCGGCGGCGGCGGCGTCGCGAAGGTTAACGTTCACATTCACTCGTTCGGACACGCAGAACGCGCACCTCACTAGCACGGACGGCTAACGTTACTTCCTATTAAAAACACCTATGTACAACATCTTATGCCTGTACCTACGTTCATAGCAAATAAAGTTCTGATTCTGATTCTGAATAAAATGTTAAGTCAAACCACAGACGTAATAATATTAGGGACGTCCGAGGTTACTAAACATAATCATTACAATATTAATGAACTCGACTGTACCACTGCAGCGCAAAGGCCTCCCTCTCCTCTCGAAATTATACTGAGCAAAAGTATACATTATAAATATTAGAACTGATTGACATGCTTCGGAAAGGAGTAGTTTAAAAAACACAAACAAATCAGCCTATGCCACTTCTGGACATATGCCTTTCCCAGGTTGCGCCACAAAACGCTGTCCTCCGCCTTCCGCATCCAGTCAGTCCCAGCCACTTTCCTAAGGTAATCGGTCCATCTAGCGGTCTCCACTCTCGTCTGCTCTACCGGTATGTCGGTAAAAACACACCGCTGTTTGTTTCAGCAAAAAAATGTTTATCACTTCATTTTATTTTTGTCTTTTCATATTTAATTAAAACTGTAAAACGGTTTATTTTACACAAAGGGCGCGTCACTCCTATGATTGTTTCGGAAAACATTTTGCTAACGCTTTTCAATAGGTAAACGTTCCGTAGAATAAAAATTATTATGAAAGGCAGTTTTATAATGTATTCTATTGTTACGAATAAAAATAATGTTTTTATTGGCATTCATACTTAACTTTTTGTTTAATTCGCTTTATTAGCTTAGGTCCTTCGCTTCATGAAGTTCATTACACCACGTTCGCAAGAATGTAAAAATAACGTGGCCGAATTGTATTACGTACTGGACTCAACACTCGGTGTTGAACCGAGCATTGGGAATCCAGCATAGAGCACCAGCGCGTTGAAGAAATACACTGTTGGATTTTGAAATCTCGGCGCTAAGCAGTACGTTGAAGTTCCAGTGCGCGATAAAATCCCGCCACGATACTTTTACGTACCTACTCGTACCTGCTAACGTGGACTTGAAACGAAACGTTTTAAAACAACTTGGTTCCGTATTGGCTAAATGAATTCAACAGTTAGAAAATAATACTGTACGCTCACGAGGCTGCATACGATTTTTTCCCGATTTCGCTGATTTACGTGATATTTTAGACGTGATTTTACAGTTTTAATACTATATTTCTATGAGTTTCATGCGGTTTGTTAAGAACGTACCTACTAAGTTCTAGTTGCAAACATAATAGGGTTTTGGATTTCTACATTGATGTCCTCAAATTGAATTAAGTTTTTAGTAATTGTCTTTATGTAATTCCTTTCATGCTAACAAATATTACACGAACTTCACAAACAATATACCATAGATATTATTACCTATGTTGGTACGTAGGTACTTAGAAACATCAGTAAGACTCACAAAGAGATGGATCCGAACGTTATTTTCCTCTCAGCGTATCGTTTCCTTTCGTCAGCATTTTAATTTACTAATGCGTACTCTTTGATGCGAGTGATCTGCTTTCATATTATCTGAAGCTCTGGTTGTGAGGCTCTTACGAACATTCTCCAGGGCCAAGTTGATTTTAAAGAGAATGTTTTTTGTTCACCATCATACTTAAGAGAGTTTGTAATGTTCGCTTGTATGAA
Source organism: Polymixis flavicincta (assembly GCA_949987655.1). NCBI lineage: Eukaryota > Metazoa > Arthropoda > Insecta > Lepidoptera > Noctuidae > Polymixis > Polymixis flavicincta. The sequence continues at coordinate 24,787,871 of OX465182.1, read as the reverse complement.
TACTGTATCTATTTTATTCATGACAACCGTGCAGTAGATCGTTCACTTCTACGTAGGATGTACACGGATAGGTTTGCCGAGTTAGCTGCGCTGTTCATTTGTTAGCCTAGCACGCATCCGGGCATAGCATGGACGCTCCCGCCTATATTTTCTTACAATGCAAAGCTAAGTGCGATCTTAGCCGTGGGCTATTATAAAATTTCTTTACTTTTCTTCAATCTTCATTGACGTTTGTTTCTATAAATAGTTCCAGTAATTACTTATTTACCAATACACAACAGCCGTAGCTTTAGTAGGCGGAGCTCAATCTAACAAAAACGAGGGCAAATTGTTTTACCCATTACTGTATTCACAAAACACAATCCTACTGATGTGCCTAGTCTACACCTACACGTGTCATATATCCAGGATTTATGTTTACCCTTTCCTGCGATAAATTTTCAATATCCAAGTAGTAAAGGCTGCGTCGAGAGTCTGGTGACCTATGTCAAAGTCAAGGACAACCACAGAAAGCAATGGGCAACGACAGGCTTCTCTACAATGGGACAAAGTTAAGAATCATGGAATTGCTTAAAACTTGAATGGCCATTCAGAACGGGCTCAACGTTGCCGACTGCTTAGCTTGCGCCAAAGCTTAGATTAGTAAATACGTAAATACCTATTGGCATAATTTTTGTATATAGTGTTCATTATCTTAAATCAAAGTTACGGAAAGGTAGAGTGTTCTAGTAAAGGTAATTATTAGCTTAAAGGACACTACTATCACTAGCTATGTAGTACAGAGCTTGATAAATATAAAAACAATCGACTTCCCGAATAACAATACAAAATAAAAATAACTTTCATTTCGAAAGTCGGTGACAGGAAAGGTAGTTTTTTTTTTGTCACCGCCTTCCGAAATTGAAGTTATTTTTCATTTTGTATTGTATTTTCGGAAATCGGTTGTATTGTTTTTAAAACTTTTAATTTTTCACTTTTTGGGTACGTACCCCATTCGAAATTTCATCATTTCTTGGGGTCAAAACAATGCATATTTATGCGTTAGCAGGAATCGTGGCTGATTTGTTGTTTTTGAAGAGTTTCGTTGTCTGTCTCGGAAACGCATTGTCAGATATATGTGAAATTTTAGTGGGACCATTTCGAAATAAACCTCTTTCGAACGAAAAAGAGTTTTGAAAATCCGTCTATACGTATACGACGTAGTTATGCCCGAACATACATAAAAAATATATATATAAACATGTTGAATTGATAACCTCCTTCTTTTTGAAGTCGGTTAAAAATAAAATATTTGCATTTGTAAAGCTAAAGTGACGTGACTAAATCTCTCGCATTCGGTCCTGATCCAGGCCATGGTATGGAGCGAGTGTGCATGGGTAGCCGTCACCTTCTGCGAAGCAGTAATGCTCGCGAAGAGGGAGGCGGCTCACGAAAGGCAGAAGCAGTATATGTGCCCTCACGGCCCTAGTTCGCATGAGACGCCCTGGGCGTCGGGACTCCCAGGCTGATTCCCGGCCACCGTAGGCGCGGGCTTGCAGATCGCGAGTAATGGGTAGCTCGCTGTCCGTTGAGAACCAAGCCTGGGTCGACGGCGCGTTGTGTTCCATGCGCGCTTCAAAGAGATGTCAGCACCAACCGCTGGGGTCCGCAAGGGCCGATGCCAGCCAGGGGTGCAGGTTGTTTGAAAGAGATACCGTGGTCCCTGGCACACAGGCAACTAAAGGAACACGGGTGGGTTTGATTCAGTTAAAAGTCTGACACGCCCTCCCGCTCCAACCAGAGCGGTAGAAGTTATTTGATGATTTTCCACCCGAAAAAAAAATGTTATGAATTCTTACTGTAATTTCATGACAATTTTATTCTAAACCATGACCTGCCAGGCATTATAAAATATCCTCACATACCTGCTAGATTTATAAACTGCATTAGTTTTGCACTAACGATGCTAAGTCAATACTACAGCATTCCAGTTCATCTTGACCTACCCCGAGATCGTTTTGCAGTATGAAATTATATTATAATACATTTATCAATTAATTAATTTAATGTTACTTTGTTTTCTACTGTTAATTCAAAGCCAATGCTGATATAATTGATTTAATTATCGGGTCATTATGAATCGACTCGCCAGGAGACTTGACGAGTTCCAGCCACTAGAACAAGTCAATTTTCGAAAAGGCTTCAGCACCATAGACCACATCCATATTATTCGGCAAATTGTGCAGAAGACCGAAGAGTACAACTAGCCGCTGTGTATGGCATTTGTGGACTATGAGAAAGCCTTCGACTCCATCGAAAATTGGCCAGTTCTGGCCTCTCCGCAACGTTGTCGAATTGACTGGCGATAGATCGAAGTGTTGAGGTGTTTGTATGACGCTGCTCAGGGGGGTGAGACAGGGGTATGTGATATCCCCGAACTCACTCTCTACCTAAGGCAAGTCATCCAGCTTGGTAGACATAACTTTGAGAAAGAAGCCGACAGGAAGATTCAGTTGGGTTGGGCAGCGTTTGGAAAACTTTGTCAAGTATTCTCGTTGCCATATACCTACCGCAATTTTTGAAGACTAAGGTCTTCAACCAATGCTTCCTGCCCGTGATGATATACGGCGGCGAAACGTGGACACTGACAGTTGGGCTGATCCACAAATTTAAAGTCACTCAGCGCGCTATGGAGCGGGGTATGCTTGGAATTTCTTTGAAGGATAAAATCAGAAACGTAGTTATCCAAAAAAGAACTAGAGTTACCGACATAGCTTGCATGTTTGTCGAAGGACCGATGTTCGATGGAGCAGACGAGTTCTGGAGTGGAGAACGCGTATCGGCAAGCGTAGTGTGGGACGCCCCCCAGCTAGGTGGACCGACGACCTTAAAAAGTTGGCTCGGTCAGATTGGATGCGGAAGGCGGAGGACAGGGTATTGTGGCGCAACATGGGAGAGGCCTATGTCCAACAGTGGACTGCTATAGGCTGAGCTGGTGATGAATGGGTAAACAAGGATTTATTGCGATGTGAATTATAATTTAAGTATCAATGTACATATAATTGTACGATTATAATGTTCTTATTAACTCAGGTTACATTCACCAAACTGTTTTGTGAACCAATTGTAATATTCCATTGTAAACAACATGATTCGGGTCTCGGCAGCCTTTTATTTGTTCAAAATGCCCGTGATTGAAATCAGGTTGAAGAACCTGAAATCCTCACAGCGACAATAGTGGCGTTAACTGCGATTGTTTAGTCGATACAAAAGAAAAACAGTCTTTGACTTGTCCTTTTATTCAGACGAACGATAATTTTCGATGCACTAAACTATTTCATGCCTTCATGTCAAAGAAACTAACCATTTCCATGCTGATTCTCAACCTAATTGGAATAAATGACTTTAGATTATGATTTTGTCAATGCTGTCATGCACGTTACACATTTTACCTACTGCTAAGGACACTGCACAACACAACGTCGGTTTGTTGTTGAGTCAGTAACACTTTTGTGTCAAAAGTTATCAAGACACTTATACAGGTATCAAAGCTGTGTATCAAAGGTAAGAAACATTCTTTCAGGAATTCATATCTTTATATAACACCAATAAGCATTCCCTCACCCCAAAACAAAATCTCGTACCGTAATGCCGCGAAAAAATAAGCGCGAAACATTTTTCTTGATATTATCGTCCCGATGTCATGGTATGAGTTATTTTGTGACGAAAATGTGATGATTGCGATACCAGGTGACGACAATTTGCGGGATTAATTCCCGCTTCTCGCATCCCGCCTTGTGAAGAACCGACGACTCGTAATCTGCAAGACGTTATGCTTTCATGACGTCACTGCTGCTTTCATTTTATTATTATGTTACGAGTGATAAATTGTTATTTGCTTAATTTCCAGGTTAAGGTAGATATATGTAGGTATATAAAGGAATTAAAGAAGGCATTGATAGAGTTGGTGATCACTTTGCTTGTTACAAAGCCTAACAAGTAAAGGAGATTTTCTTAGCCATAATTTTTTTACCAATGATTGCAATCTTTGTTCTATAATTTAAAACAATTAAGATTTTTCCTTATTTCATGTTTATCCTTTGAGTATGAAGTAAGTAATTTTTGTTTACCTAATAATTTTTTTACAATTTTTTTTTTTTTACGTATTTAAACTAGACATGAAAAATGAAAATGATGTGGTTATATATATGTATATTTATTTAAAGTTGTGTATATGTAAAAACAAATATTAAAGTTTGAATGTCAGAATGGTTACTGCTTATTTACTGTGTATGAATGTTCTTATGAATATGTAGGGAAAGGATTTCATGAAGTAAAGCACAGAAAGACAAGACTAGATATTTATTTAAATTAGGCTTGTCATTATTAAATCAGAAAGCTAGCTGTCCGTTCCAAAGCTAGGTCTTTCATGGAGAAGAAGGACAAGAAACTCCATGGAAACAGACAGATATATTCCATCAACATAGGTATCTCTTACATTGCTATTACATTTAATTACAACTCTTGAAGCTTTATCCAAGATAACTCGGCATTATTACAACAACATGGTATTTAATAAGCAACTATTATGGTATAATAACAAATTACTTAACTTACATGGCATCTGGTTGATTTATTCCACACAACAACGGCAATAGGAGTAACCAGCTGAATATCTACTGAGCAATTGTCTCGAAAACGTCATTACAATCGTTTTTATATCCTACCAATGACAATTTACGTTAAACATTTCCCGCCATTTTGAACAAGTTATAGATCGTCACACATTTTGGCTTAATAACTTCTAACACAGATATTAATAAACAAAGGATAAGTAGTGAAACCATTTTAAAACATTTTATGGTAATTAAGCAATTTAATAAGAACTGATTCGTAATTCAAGACAATTAAAAGTATCTATCAATGTGAACTGAGAGTATGTTACCAGTTATTTGAATCAGCGTATTATATTAAATAACATTAGAAAACCTTAAATAAAATACAAGTATAATGAAATACTACGTAATCATTTATAGTAACAACATCCAAGTTATTTTCAAAAGCTAAGATAGTTATTTTTGTAAACATGTAGTCAAATTAGGTACTTCTACATTTGTTCAACGCTTTGTTTATGTGACAGATGACATTATCACCACACAATATTACAATAACAAAATAAATAATCTAACACGGCCAGACTGACAAGTACTTCGTTCTCGAAGTACCCAAATAATTAATTATATTTTGTTTTCAAGTAGTCTCTGGCCTTGGCATATTAGTTCTATCATTTGCTGCACATGAATTTCAAACTAATATCAGGGCAGTGACCGTCCAGCAATTCATACATATATATAATTTAATATAATAGCCTCTGGCCTTGACATACCAATCCTATCACCTGCTGCGAATGAATTTCAGAATGGTATCAGGGCAGTGACCGACCAGCAGTTCATACATATAATATCATATAATAGCCTCTGGCCTTGACATACCAATCCTATCACCTGCTGCGAATGAATTTCAGAATGGTATCAGGGCAGTGACCGACCAGCAGTTCATACATATAATATAATATAATAGCCTCTGGCCTTGACATACCAATCCTATCACCTGCTGCGAATGAATTTCAGAATGGTATCAGGGCAGTGACCGACCAGCAGTTTATACATATAATATAATATAATAGCCTCTGGCCTTGACATACCAATCCTATCACCTGCTGCGAATGAATTTCAGAATGGTATCAGGGCAGTGACCGACCAGCAGTTTATAAAATAATTCGAATAATTCATCGCTCGGTCAACCTGACAATATTATTGAAAACTCTTCAAAAACCAAAGCATAATTAATTATTCCAAACAAACTATCATAAAGGGCATCTTATTTTTGTACTATTACTATGTGATGCTCACTACTTAGAATTATCCGTTATCATAATATTTAATCTACGTCCATGTATCGTTTGAACTCTCGGTTAAACTAAGTTATTAAGTTTGTTGTCTCTCAAGTCTCATCTCGGTGAGCATTGGAAATTCCAATCGAATACAACACACCATTTCATAATTATGTCCTTATAATAAAAAGGTCATAAGCTAATTCTAAATATCGTCAAAGGAGAAAGAAAGAAAATTGTATTAAGTACATACTCTACTAAATGATCACTTTTATAAGCAAACAAAGCATAACTATAAAGTCCGGGTTTACTACCACATTTTAAAATATTTTTATCATATTTATGCCAATAAGCAATTATTTAAAAATGCTTGGACTACTTTAGTCACACACACCATTCTTAACAGATTTCAAACCTACTTCTGAATAAGCTAGTAAGTATCAACAATTTAAAATAATTTTTATGTAGGAGCAATGAGTCTCATCTTTATGTAGTGTTTTCAAATCGAATTGATGAAATTATTCAAATTGAGCTTTACATTTGTTGGAATCTAATTAGCAAACGCAGATAAGGTAGTTGTTTTTTTTTTTTTCATCATTATTCGGCGAAAGATAAATGGAAAATTCAGGATCTTAACTTATTTCTTAACTGATTTTATCAATTTATTCATCAAGTAACTTATTCACATTGTACAATGCAATTAGTCGTATAATTTATGAATTTCAAAATTACTACTTTCTTTCTCTCTCCCCAAACTATTGTATCCTCTAATTATATTTTAAAGTATTGGTTTAATGATACATAAGTAGTTAACAGTCAAAACATACTAATAAATGCTCGATAAACAATAGAAATGATATAAAAGTATTTCGCAATACTTAGTCTTTCAATTTATCATCTAATCCATTTGTAAATATAAAACAGCCTCTAGGGGCCTTACCAACTTAAGCTACTTCCTATTTCTGGAAAGCTTCCGGATACTTTCCACAGCAGCTGAGGTTCCAGTCTCGAAGCTCACATAGTAACTTCAAGCTCCGCAGCTCCAATATCACGGGCAGCGGGATGTCATCATTATGGAGCGAGTGAAGTCAGCGACCAGTTTTCAAAGTTTTCCAAAATATCGTCAGCAGCTCCAACGTCGAATATGAAAATAGCAAAATAAAATGTATTAGTAAATGGTTTTAAAAGGCCAGCGAACTATCCCACTTCTGATGTCAGAAAAATTATGTGGTTATATATATGTATATTTATTTAAAGTTGTGTATATGTAAAAACAAATATTAAAGTTTGAATGTCAGAATGGTTACTGCTTATTTACTGTGTATGAATGTTCTTATGAATATGTAGGGAAAGGATTTCATGAAGTAAAGCACAGAAAGACAAGACTAGATATTTATTTAAATTAGGCTTGTCATTATTAAATCAGAAAGCTAGCTGTCCGTTCCAAAGCTAGGTCTTTCATGGAGAAGAAGGACAAGAAACTCCATGGAAACAGTACAGATATATTCCATCAACATAGGTATCTCTTACATTGCTATTACATTTAATTACAACTCTTGAAGCTTTATCCAAGATAACTCGGCATTATTACAACAACATGGTATTTAATAAGCAACTATTATGGTATAATAACAAATTACTTAACTTACATGGCATCTGGTTGATTTATTCCACACAACAACGGCAATAGGAGTAACCAGCTGAATATCTACTGAGCAACTGTCTCGATAACGTCATTACAATCGTTTTTATATCCTACCAATGACAATTTACGTTAAACATTTCCCGCCATTTTGAACAAGTTATAGATCGTCACACATTTTGGCTTAATAACTTCTAACACAGATATTAATAAACAAAGGATAAGTAGTGAAACCATTTTAAAACATTTTATGGTAATTAAGCAATTTAATAAGAACTGATTCGTAATTCAAGACAATTAAAAGTATCTATCAATGTGAACTGAGAGTATGTTGCCAGTTATTTGAATCAGCGTATTATATTAAATAACATTAGAAAACCTTAAATAAAATACAAGTATAATGAAATACTACGTAATCATTTATAGTAACAACATCCAAGTTATTTTCAAAAGCTAAGATAGTTATTTTTGTAAACATGTAGTCAAATTAGGTACTTCTACATTTGTTCAACGCTTTGTTTATGTGACAGATGACATTATCACCACACAATATTACAATAACAAAATAAATAATCTAACAAGTGCTTACACTCATGTCTACTTTAAATACGTAAAAAAAAAATGGGTAGTAATTTTTTATTTGTGTGGTAATAGATAACCATAGTTGTGGTTGACTGAATAATGTTTTACCACATTGGAAACATATTTACCTATAGATATAGTTAGTAATGACTCAGGACTAAGATATTTTTACGAAACAGAGAGAGCTAGACAATTAAAACTGTCAATTTACTAAAGTCAAACCAGTTTCTGCTTTCCCTCGTAAAATTACTGTGACACTATATCTCTGAATTCAGCAAGAAAATAACTGGACGAATTGAAAAGTCACTACTCCAATTACTGTTTCTAGCTGAATTTAAACACAAGAGCACTGAGAACACGAGCAAAGCTGTGAAACGGGATCAAATTTCGAGTGCAAAGTCTGCAAAGGCACGTCATCGGAGCTTCTAACTGGATATGCCACTGGTACGACATATCCCATCCAATTTTCCATTTGAGTTCATACGATTACAGTTTCCAGTGGCTGCTGTGTCGTCGATAAACAGACTTCAATATCTGCAGCTTTTGGAGAGGATTCGGATTTGAAGATGCATGAAGATTGATAAGAACAGTATAACAGTGTGTTGGCATATTGTTCAATCATTCAGTCTACGACATATTATAATTTATGTACGAGTATGTATGTGATTAATCTTTGAAATGAATGAATATGTACTTAGTTAATTCTTTGTCAATTTCGAAAATATACACCTTTTGCCAGCGGCTTCGCCCGTGTGGAGGTAAAAAATTATCCCACGGGAACGTATCTACTACCGAGAAGAAAGTATTCTATGTGTTAATCCAGGTTATAATTCTGTGTGCCAAATTTCATCCAAATCCGTTCAGCTGTTTTTACGTAATTGAGTAACAAACATCCAAACATCTAACCACCCAAACATACAAAGTTTCACATTTATAATATTAGTGGGTGATCCCACCTGTATGTAATACTTATCATTTAAGCAACACTAACATATTATAGGGATGCCATAGTCGCAGGATATTCAAAATGATATCTCTTTCACAATAATCTTTATATTATTGTGAAAGAAACAGATCTGTTTACAGAAACAGCAAAAATAAACTAACCCATATAAATTAACTTTTAAAATAATACGCGAACAACAAAGCATAAAATGAATTATAGTAATTTGTTAAAACAACAAATCGTCAAACAACCGCCCACTTCATCTCTTGGACACGACATAAATACGAGTACATCTCTCGGCCTAAAATTCAATTCCCAAATGTTTGGAGGTACTTTATCCTTTAGAAACTGTCTTCCCCGAGGGCTTTTAGCTCAATTTAGGAAACTAAAAGGGCCTACATTAAAACTAAGTTGGGCTGACCGGTGACTCGTCGGCAACCGTTAATTTATGAAACATTTTGATTGAACGGCTGATTAAATAGTTTAATTTGGGCATCGAACAGAGTTCGTCAGTTCATGTTTGTTTCGGAAATATTATTAATTTGGTTTGTTTGCTACTTAAAATATTACAATTTTGACTGCCTCTACCATCTTTGTATATTCAAGAAGTTATTCTAAATTGTTTAATAAATAATAAAGAGAATAATGAAAATGTGCAAAGCCGTCATCAGCGTCTTTTAAAAATATTGTAGCTAATGCAAAGCGCTGAAGCGCCCGATTATTCAAGAATAAGTACAGGATTGAAAATTGCAGGTAGGTACTGTGAGAGCCTGACGTTCTCGTGTACTGTGATCGGACAATAAAACACCTTTGTCCTGTTTAGTGGATATTCCTAGAAAATGTCATACGTAAAACGTGTTTTTTTTAACTTCTTTCATGCTTACTGTTTTTTTTTTTCTTTCTTTCTCCAAATTAGTTTGACGAGGAAGTTCGTCATCAAAGTTATTTATCTCCAGCCTGTACAACGTAAGGCTACAGTACCTATAGGTAGGCATGTGAAATGTGAAGTCAGACTACACTGTGCGTCGGTAACGATTCCGTCGATCAAGAGCTAAAGCTTGTTAATACATTTTAACATTTCAATGCCCGAGCGTGCTGTTAGATAGGGGTGGTGGCCAGTGAAGACTTAAGCTCATTCTCAATTCTATTTGGTTCGGACGTAAACGGCATAGTGTTGCCTCAGGGATATAAAGTAAACGTGTATCTTGTATAATGCAAGCGCTATCGATGGAGAAGACGGGGGGTTACTGCGATAGACTACAACCTGTACACTCAAATTTTGTACGGGGTGGTACAGGGTTTAGCATTTTGAAAGTTCATATAGCAAATTCAGTTTACCGCCTGAATAAGGCAAGCGTTTGATTGATGTTGTATTTTAGCGATACACAAGTTTCGAACGTGAAAACAGGCTATTTTTAATGGAGTCTTATGGAGAATTTTATCGAGTCGACATAGATGATGTTCAGAACCAAGCCTAGTGAATAAATAAAAAATCAGAAAGAGCAGCAATAAGCAAGTAGAGAGCTTAAGAGGGTCTTATTTTGACGTATAGTGTGCCTACTTGAAATAAATTATTTGACTTTGATAAACACAAATATCAAACAAGTAGTCGTGGCTTGAAATACTTTTTTTTCTTCTCCTTTTATCTCCGATCGGCTTTGTAGCCTTAATCAGATGGGGTCTTCGTGTGAGTTTAGTTTCGCGCTGTTCTATTAAACATTCATGTAATGTGGTTTAGTACCTACTAAATAAACTATTTTTTCACTGTCTCTGGTCCAAGTTCTGGTTTTGCCATCTCTTTAGGCGGATTATTATCCCCTTGTCTGTTTAGAAGGTTTTTGGCTAAGAAATTGCTATGCTTGCTAAGTCTCTGTTTATATGATTTGCATTTTTCGCATAGTTCTTTTTTCACTGTAGGCATAGTAAGGTGGTCGTGCATTTCTGTGTTTCAGACAAACCATGGTGCACTTGATATTGTTCTTAGGGTTAAATTTTGGAACGTTTGTAAAATGTATATATTGGAGTTGCTAGCCGATCCCCAGAGATCTATTCCGTAAGTCTAGATTGGTTTCACTATCACTATTATACTGCTCTTTCTGACTATCACTTTGTAAACAAGTATTTTGTGACTAAGAGATAAGTTCGATTGTCTTCATAGGAGCCAGGATAAACTTTTTATCGCAATGGTGGCTGCCTTTTTCCTGGCTTTAATGTGGTTGGCCCAGGTAAGTCTTTTGTCTAGATGTAGCTAAAGGTGTTTTATCGTGTGATTGCTCGGCAGTGGTTTACTTTGCATGTATACTGGGGCACAATCGCCTTTCCAAAGAGTGAAAGTCACTTGTACCGACTTACTTAAACTAGTTTGAATTCTCCATTTTTTTCAGCCAAAGATCAATTTAATTCAACTAGACTTGTAATTTCAGAGATGCGTGGATTGGATCCCCATCACTCGCAAGGCATGCAGTATCATCTGCATAGGTTTCCGTTACCAAGTCATCAGTGTTAGGCAGGTCTGCAGTAAAAATCGAGTACAGCACGCGCCCGAGCATAGAGCCTTGTGGGACTGAGGCCTTCATTCATAAAGATTAGACAGTTCGTCCTCGTATTTAACTTGAACTGGGTAGTATTGTAGTCGAAATACAGCATTAAACAGTACTGTTAGAAAGACGATAAGTTTTCTAAGTAGGTGGTTGAGTATTTCAGCTGTGATGAGGTCGTAACCAGGACTTTTATTGCTCTCCAGATATTCATTCGGCGTGACCAGTTTAAGTAGACGTGATAGTTGTTGATCGCTATTCAGATAATTATACACTTCCTCTTCAAAATCGGTCATCGACGACTCATTTGGAGTGAAAACCGCAGAAAGGTGTTGTGCAAAAGGCTCCGCCTGTATACTTGCTTTTTTGGCCCAAGATCCAGTAGATTGCCTAAGCGGGGGCCTTCTGTCTTAAGTTATTTGTAGATTAATTATATCTAGGTACCTAACTACACCTATTATTCCATTATACATAAACAGGTACACTGATTCATTCACTGCAAATGTAACTGTGTATTCCTATATGTTTATATGGGATTACAAAGTTATTTATTCAGTTAGTATATCTAGAAAACTGGACCGAAATTGCAAAATATTTTATTTTATTCTTGATTTATACACTAAACACTATTTTTATTCTAAATTTGAAGCTTCTATGTCTGCTAGAAGTGCCTTGAGAGTTTTGATGATCAGTCAGTGAGTGATGAGTGACAAAATTAAGAAACGACTTGTTCAAATTGAATGAAATTTAAAATATACCGTGTTTATACAATGCCTGCTTGGTTAATGAAAATTCAGGCTTCTAGTTTTATCCACAGCGTAGAGGGGTCGAAAATGGCCTGAACTGCTCCGAGAAAAGGATGGTACGGCCGTGCCGCTTTTTTGCTTGGCGGGGGCACCGCCCTGCCCTCAGATTAATAAATCCATATGCACGTACTTACCTACTTAAAACATTTTGATTACCAAAAATGATCAAACACCGTTTGATAAGGAAACATCGGCCGACGTTATCGAAGTTAATTGCTTTGATCAGCTTTCGTTCCCAATTCAGATTATTGTGAATTGATTGCTATTCCAAAAAAAATCACTAATGCTAAATGAGAATTATTTTGTATTATTATAATAGGTTTTTTATTTCTTTAACTAAATACATATAATATTTTTTTAAATAATAGAAAAAATATATATTAAAACATTTAAAAACAAAAAAAACAGATTACCCACCGGTATTTATACGATTTCTTTAATATTAAGATATTTGGGTGTTGTTTTTTCTAATATTTCAATGGAATACATTCAAACATCATACGTAAAAAAGTTAGCAACCATCCATTCGATTACACTACGGGAAAAAAGAAAATTCCATTTATAGTCAAGTTTTGTATTTTTATGCCATATATATGTTACGGGCAATTTGATAATACCGGGCACTATTAATAATGGCCGGTTTGTATTCATAATGCCGAACTCAATTGGGCAATGTGATTAAAACAGCATGATAAATCACTTCTCCCGGCCATTACTAATAATGCCCACCCTATTTTGGGCAAAGTAATAAAATAGGTGAACTGTAGTGTTTTTGTTTATTAAATGAAATTAAACTTACATAATTTTCATGAAAAAAATTAACAGCAGCATGCAAGCAAGCATGCAACATGCAGCAGGCATGGTTTTTGTCACGGCTCCGACATTTCAGGGCTCCGGCGGTCCCATGCGACCTTATCGTCGCAGATGTGTTTCACGCTCAACACCGCGGCTTCGGTTTGCTGGCCGGCTACGCCGACCAGCCTCAGCCGCGGCGGCGAGTGTTAAAATCACCTGCTCCTCAGCTCGCAGGCCGCCTTGCCCGTCCGCGCCTACGCGATTTTAAATAACACTCTAGGGGTAGGGCAGACAAGACTACGTGGAGTCAGTTTTGTAGCGATTCGTTTCTGTCACGTCGCTCCCGCAGCACGCTCAATCAAATTAATCGCAATATTATATATTTTAAACGATAGGCCTAATGATTTTCGATTAAATAAACGTTATATCCAATAACGTTTATTTAATCCCGGCTACAAGTAGAGAATTATTCATACTGCCCGGTCCAAGTGATAAATTCAAGCTATCTCAAACACTGACTTATTACATGGACCACGGGCCGTCGGGCATTATTAATAATGGCCGGTCAAAGTGATAAATTAATCTCTTTGCCCGATGCTCTCGGGCATTATTAATAATGGCCGGTCCATATTAATAATGCCCAGTTAATCACGTTGCCCGTAACATATACATTATAAGTAGGTAACTAACAGGTAAATAGTATGTATTGTATAGATAACTAACTAGTAGGTAACAAGCTGAAGACAGCAGTATTAACAAATCGCTTTTTGGGATTAAAACTTCGCAATCATCATCAAACCAGAAATATTTAAGGGGAATCTAGTCGAGGGCTCGAACTCACTGGTGGGTCTGGCTAAAAAGCATGCTGTTTCACCAGGCACTGTGTCGAACAGAGGTAGGTAGTATCAGTGATGAGCAGTTAGACCCTAGTCTACGCGCACAACTTTATTGAGTGAGATGTAGGATCACTTATAGTAAAATAGGCGCGTAAAAAGTCCTTCGGAAAATCGGGTTTTATGAAAAAACTGCTGCATAAATCAATGAACCATATTTTTCTATATTTGAGCTTTGTCGGTACCGACTTGGTTTTGGAGACTTTACACTTCTTTTATTACTTAAACACGCCCAAAGTTAGGTTAAATTAGCAAGAAAAACGAAGCTTTGTTGGCTCCTAACTTTTTAATGGCTTTTCATTTTAGTATTCTGTTTCCGCTTAAATAATGTTAATAATGAGACAAAACCATATCATGTTTAATTTTTTATGTAGCGACGCTAGCATATCAAGCTACCCCAAACTGTCAAATGTTCCTAATTGAACATAAACCTCATATAAAGTTGAAAACTATTACCCCCTTATTACAAAACAAGGTTTTTCTTTAGGTATGGTTTAAACCGTCGAGCCTGTATTTTAAATAAGAACCTAACTGTAATCGAAATACAGCTCCTTTTACAAAACTGACAAGTTAGTCCAGTGCTAAATTGTCAGTTTTGTAAAAGGAGCTGTAATTCTATTTCAATTCTAAGTTCTTATTTCAAAAACAGGCTCGATAGTTTAAACCATACCTAAAGAAAAACCTTGTTTTGTAATAAGGGGGTTAAAGTTTGATAGATTGAGGTAGTTTGATGTGCTGGCGTCGGTACATTGTCGAACAGTGGAGTAAATACACTCCCGAAGTTTGTATGGAAAAAATGTCGACTAGATGCACCTTAAGCCTCGTAAACACGAATTATGCAACAGTGAAACGCAAAAAAAAACCGATTATTTATAAAACTTAGAATTATTAATTCCTAAATCCTAAAATAATTTTCTTTTTTTACAGATTGTATCGGGTGACCGAAGCTTCAGGCGGGTGAGTACTAAATCTATATATTTTGCTTTGCTTTATATCTAAGTCAAAATGTATTGGTTAGATTTATTCGTTAGTAAGTTAAATTTTTTGGCAATAAACAAGACAGAATAGCTTACACGTAGCCTAGCTATCTAATAAAGCTGCATAGTTGGAACTGACAGTATGTGAGTGTGACTTACCCTGTGGACTTTCCAAAATTTTATCCTCCCGTGATAATTTAATACCTACCTATCTTTAAAAATAAATGAACCATTGAAATTGTCTCTTCAATCAGAGAAAAGTCATCTTATTTTAAAGGTCAACAACTTTCATATTTTACATTATTATACATAGGTAATAAATAAAAAAAAAACTCGCTATTATTGCCGTCGAGTTTTGCTCGCGTTTAAGAACAACTACCTAAATGAAGGCTGTCTTAATTATGTGTTTATCATTGGATTTACATAAAGGATAGGACACCCTAAGAGTGAATATTTTAGGTGCTAATCAAAAACATGGCGTACCAATATTAGTTGAAATACATAAATAACTATTCTTCTTCCCCAACTATCGTCTCTAAGAAAATGCATCCACCCGATCACTCGTATCGTCATACACTAAGTATGAGCAACTGCTTCTGTTTGCAGGTCACGTTCAATAATGCGTGTGTACGACATTCGACATTGTTTCATTACCGTTTGTATTAGTTTACGATGTTAATCCTTTAGCT
Source organism: Polymixis flavicincta (assembly GCA_949987655.1). Taxonomy (NCBI): domain Eukaryota; kingdom Metazoa; phylum Arthropoda; class Insecta; order Lepidoptera; family Noctuidae; genus Polymixis; species Polymixis flavicincta. The sequence continues at coordinate 24,772,132 of OX465182.1, read as the reverse complement.
ATGGCTGCTTTGTCATGTTTTATGTCTTAATCATGTCGGTATGCCTAGGTTCAATGTGAGTGTTGTCGTGTGCGTTTTTAATTAGTTTGTTAATTATATTAACATAATTAAGTGCTCTGTGGTCGATTTCAGTATGACAGCAAGACAAGAAGACTGTCCATAAATGAATTATGGACAGCTTAAGTTCTTATAATTATACAGGGTAAAGAAATTTACTTCAAAATTTTAAATCAATATACAGGAAAAGTTTTTATCCAGTACGCAAATTGTAACCATGAATTCAGCATATCATTCTAGACCCCCTAGCGCAGAAGTTTTTCGCCGGGTACACAAAAAAAAAAAATCAGCTGTTCCATACATTTTGACCGCGTAGGTATTGCAGTTTTCTATGAAACAGCTGATTTTTTTTTTTACAACTGGCGAAAAATTTCTGCGCTAGGGGTTTTAGAATGATATGCTGAATTCATGGTTACAATTTGCGCACTGGATAAAAACTTTTCCTGTATATTGATTTAAAATTTTGAAGTAAATTTCTTTAATCTGATAGACTCCTAACCAGCATTGACCATATTCGGAGATAGTGGTGGAGTGTGACCATCGAGTTGCAAATGCTGTGATTATTCTCAAATATTTTCAAAATTGTAAAGTATCTAACAAACAATTAACTTTCAGTTTTTTCAGAGTTCACAAAATTATATCTAGGCACCAACTTCAAATTGCGCATGCGTGTTATGCGCATTCTGAAGTTGGTACCTAGATATAATTTTGTGAACTCGCTCTTCCACACAAAGAGAATGGAGTAAAAATTAAACAATAAAAAAACGATGAGAAAGAGGCATTTTTATTTTCCACAATGGTCCTCAAGTTGCGAGCCGAGCTCTTCCACGATTACAGCAGTCAGCTTGTATGTTCTTGTTAAAAATATGGGGCAATTTTTTATTAAGACCAGTTTACCTTAATTTTGTTAGAGTTGATAAAAATAAACCTTTATGTGTAGCTGAAATAAATAAACACGCTATTATGTGAGTTAAGGTCCACTTAAAGGACTAAGTGCGGAAACCAAACCTATTAAAAAAAATGTGTGTTGTAGACAAAGTTACCTACCTAAGGAAAAATTGTTGAAGATTCTTGTAAGTCCACGTGGGACACGCACGTAATAAAATCGCGGATATTTTCGCGCACTGGATCGTCGACGCACTGCTTAGCGCCGAAAGGTGAAAATTGAACAGTGTATTTTTTCGACGCGCTGGGCTGCACACTGTTGAATGCTCAAAGTTGGACAAGTTTGAACACACAGTAATTGCTGACTGATTAACATACCTTAGGGTTTATTGACTCTGTTTAGATTAAAACCCTCTTTAAATAATTAAAGAAAAAAAAGGATTTATTGAGTTGAATAGTTTTTACGGATAAATATGGCACACTTTACGCACGCTTTAGGAACGCTTTTCAATACTTACGTAACAAGTCTTGGGTCTATCCCAGGTGTAAATTGAATATTAATCACGAGCGCATTACAAGGTAACTCCGAAACGTATGCATTAATTATCACTTAATTAATTAACTACACGTTCTAATCAGTTATTGATGTCATTCTAACGCCGTCATCAGGTCAATGTCAGTCAACTGTGACGTGACCGGACTGATGATCACCGAATATCCTCTATAACGTCCTTATCACACCATTTATGATAAAACAAAGCACCATAAACTTAACATCATAGTATAAATTGGTCTGAAATATGAAGACCAGCATCATTCAACTGCTCAACATCAATCATGAAGTTCCTAGTCCTGTCCTGTGTTGTGATCGGAGCACTGGCTGAGCTGCCTCGCTTCAGACCAGCGAGGTTCAGGTTCCAGCGCCAAGAATTAGCTCCGACTACCACTGACTCACCAACGGAACCAACCACCGAGCCATCAGGACCTTACCCAGCGTCCGGATGGAAGCCTGCAGGGGAACCATTCACACTACCCAACGAACAGCCTGAGAAGCCTGCTGATCAATATGGAGCTCCCGATGCTGGGTACCCCGCTTCTGGGTGGAAGCCTCAGGGACAAGCTTTCGAACTGCCGAAGCAGACGCCACCAGCAACCAGCTATGGCGTTCCTGACAACACCTACGGAGTTCCTGATTCCACTGAAGTTCCAACCACTGATAACCCTCAGGCGGAAAGATTAGAAAGCCCTGTGGAAATTCAGAAGAGTGTCGGCAGCTACTTCGTCTTGCTTCCCAATGGACAGCTGCAGAAAGTGGAGTTTGTAACCGAAAATGATGTTCAGAACATGAAGTATACTGCCAGACTCCAGCTGCGTAACCCTGCACCTCTTCTAGTGTTCAAACCTTAATTTGTGATGTTGTAAATTTATAATTATTTTATTAAAGTGTTTATCACGCAAAGTGAAACTTTAGTTTTCATTCGTCAAGGGAAAAAGAAAGGTACCTACTTTTAAAGATATTAGTGAGCACTTCAAACAAATTCGTTGTAACAATTCAGTTAAAGCCAAATATTTAAACGCAGAACAATTCTTTAAATCCTCTTCATAAAAATGACCATTTTAATACTGGACTCTTCATTGATCCGACATTTTTGGAATAACTTCACAGCATTAATTGTAAGGCACGAATTAAAGCTTTTTAACCGACTTCCAAAAAGGAGACGGTTATATAATATGTTCGACTGTATGTATTTTTTTCAATATATGTTCATCGATTTCTCCCTCATTTGTGGACCGATTATCAAAATTCTTTTTTAATTGAAGGAGTATACTTTTGAAGTGGTCCCATTGGCACCAAGTCAGGATCTGATGATAGAATCCCAGGGAAATCGAGGGCAACACTCAAATGTTACAGGTATTAACAATGTTCTTCATTTGTATATTTTCTAAAGCTATTGAGACGTTTACGTATGGTCATCACCATTTCAAGACGCTGAGCTGATGAACGAAGGTACAAAGGTGCTCTATAACGGTTAGGAGTTAGGTGGAGGTTCGGGCATAACTCCATCACTTAGAGACCGATTTCCAAAATTCTTCAGAGTTTTAGTTCGGAAGGGATTTATTCCAAAATGGTCCAATTAAAATTTCATATAGATCTGATGATGCGTTTCGGAGACAGACAATGGAACTCTTCAAAAAATTACAGCGAATGAATCGCGATTGCTGCTATCGCATAAATATGCATTGTTTTGACCACAAGGATGATACAATTTCGAATCGGTGTGGGGTAGGTACTATATCTAAAAAGTGAAAAATAAAATCTTTTCCAAAAAAAAAAACAACCGACTTCCGGAAAAACAGTACAAAGTGAAAAATTAATTTCAAACGGCGGCGGTGACAATAAATTAATAAAATACATATCCAAAGTCACCGACTTCCGAAATTAAAGTTATTTTTCACTTTGTAGTGTTTTTTCGGAAGTCGGTTGTTTTTTTTTTTGGAAAACGTTTTATTTTATTAATTGCATTGCAGTGAGTGCAGTAAGTGCATTTTTATTGCATTGTCGTAAGTTGTAATGCTCTCCTAGGGGTTTTAGGTACAAATGTACCTACGTACATATTTGAGAATCTTATATCCTACTATTATGACAACGCTTAAAACTTTTACTACCTACCTACTTTTAAGGAATTTATTGAAATTATATTCTTAAAATGACTTAGTAGTTTTTGGGTAAAAGCTTTATTAAGTGGTCAATATTATGTCAACTGTATTAATAAAACAGTTTAGTTAAAAGATTTCCTGAAAATGTAGTGATTAAAATTATGGCAATTGTTAATGTCGTGTTCGGACCAAATTAATAGTTCACTTAATTATAATCCCAACATTGTTAAAGCTCCGACATTTTCTCCCAGTTCTGCACGTAATTTTGTCGAGAGTTTGTTTTTCATTTCCTCCGTTACTCACTGAGTATAAAAGCTACAGTGTGTGGCAGGTGATGATATTCCCATGCGGATTTCGTGAATCAACTCAAAGAATTAGGTCATGAGTGTCTTATAAATGGAGCTACTTTACTAGTATTTAATGCATGTCAGAACTTTGTACCACCTACATACCTACACTACCTGAATTAATAATACTTAATAAAAAAAAACACAACATAAAAAAAAAAAACTCAAACAATTTTTAATAAAACATTTTTTTATGATTTAATATGCACTGAACTTCACACTGAGTAGAATTACTGAACTAAGAAGGAAAGCATTGCCAGGTTTGGTTATAATAATAATATAGTGTTACATGATTGGATAGTGAACTTAAATAAAAAGGAAAGTTTTGGAATAGTTTTCTCAAGATAAATGGTCATCTTTCTAGTTTTGTTGGCTTGTGTAGACTAAGAATCAGCGGTTTTTGGTTATAGCTCGTTTACCGAAGCCATACGCGTAAAACGGGCCGTTTTGCTTACCAGTCATAACCTTTACAGATGCCTAGCGGGTAAGTTCAAAATATTTTATAGGGAATGTTAGAACAGTTCTGGAGATTAAAAGTCCTACTGTGACAAGTAAATACGATCTACTACAAATCGTTGATTCATTTACCGAGACAACGGGCAGTTTAAATCACAAAATTTTAAATTTCCTCCTTAATGCTCCCCTTCCTTATCATAGGAAATCTTGTGTTCCTTATATAACGAAGGTGACCATTAAGGAGGATTTTTTATAAATAAATGCCCTGAACCCCTTCAGGGCATTTATTTATAAAAAATCCTAATCCTTAAATAGGGGATGAAGTTTTTCGCAAGAAATGACATAATCTTAGCAGATTTTTAAGGTGATTTTTTTAATTTTTATTATTTGTGGCTTAAATTATTATTTTAATAAAAGAAAGACAGAAAGAAAGAAAAAATGTTTATTCTGCACAAGCAAAACGCACATTAAACAAAATAAAATAAACTAAGAAACAAAACGCACACATTCAATGTTGACAAAAGCCCCGTATTCAAGTCGATAATTTTCACAATATTGTTCATTGACTGATAGTGTCAGTCAAGGCTTGGGACCGACCATAGACAAATGGATTACGTACGACACATGCAATTATATAATTATTATCAAGCAAAACAAAAACAAAATGCCGAAAGCAGAGTGCATTAGTGACTACTTTTATTTCAACCAAACCACAAATATAAAAACAACTAAGCCGTGCGTCGCATCTGTGCACGAACAGGGTGCTTACTCTCGAATATAATTCCGATAGATCGACATTGGAATTGTCAGTCAAACGTCAGGGATTGGCTAGACTCAGTGAGTCCAGCCAATCCCTGACGTTTAACTGATAATTCCAATGTCGATCTATCGGAATTATATTCCAGAGTAAGCACCCAGGTCCTTGCTCAGCTAAATGCTGTGACTTCGGACGGACCTATTGTCAACAGCGCTGTTATTCTGCAGGTACGTTTTTTGGAGTGACGTAAAGACGCTCATCGTGTGATCTAATATGATAAGTTGATAAGTTATCGGGTAAACACAATTTTCCTCGAAAAAATAAAAATAACAGTCACAAAACAACGATTTCACAATATTTTCTGAACTCAATCATAGACTAGCAAGTGTTTTAGTTTTGTGTTAGGCTAATATAATTGGCTATCTACTATTGTTTCACGGAGTTTTCGCAAATATTTCATTTGGAAGCCTAACGCTTGTTCTGAAATAAAAACCTTGACTTGGAAATATGACCTTGCCAAATTATGATAATTATATTGTCGTCTACTGTTGTGATGTTATTTGAGTGCACGTATTTATAGTTATATGCTATGTTTTTACTAAACGCATGTTTTGTTCAAGAATGTCGACGACATAAACTAAACTATCAAGAGATGTAAAACTTATCATAAACTCGGGTCATCTTAAAACCTAACGACACGTCATGATGATCACTTTTCCTCACGCGGAACATCATGCAACCTTCACAATTTTTCTGCTGTCGGTCATAAGAAACTGCCTCAAGCTCCGAGCTCCATTCATTAAGCGGGTGGCGGTAAATGTCGGAATCTCCGCAATAATTATGTCATTTATAATGGAGACGGATTTTAATTGCTCTGCCCGCATTCATCTGCTAGCATTCATTTGCTTTGGCTGTTTATGTGTGAGTGTCTGCCCTTAAAATGAAGGCAACTGTTTTTCATGTAGGTCGGGTGATTTCGTTTTGGGTGAGTGATGCTGACTGTGTAATGTTTAATGAGAGTTAATCATTTGAAGCTGATGCCTGTCATAGATCTACGTACTTATTCATTCAGACCACTGACGTCACATAAGCCTTAGCAATAATCGCTAGTTATGGACAGTAAAGCCAGAATGTGTCAAACAATCTAGGGCACATTCTGAATACATAACAGTACTACTAATTATGCCATAAACCCAAACTCAAAGCATTTATTTTAACTAACTATTTACAGGTAATTTCGAATTGTCAAAAAGTCGATCAGTTATTCGAAATGTTGAAGCTAGTTGCTCATTCCAAAACGTAGATCTCTATGGAGAAGAACCGGCAAGAAACTCCAAGAACACTCATTTGAATCACGATATTACAAAATCCTGGGTACTTCAGTCTCGTTGCTTCTACGAATATTTGTGAGAACAATGTGAAGAAATAAAGAAACTATTCTAAATATAAGATTAAAATAAGCCCTCGAAGTTCGATGCTCGATGGCCTAATTATTACTAATTTTGTACTAGCTTTTGCCCACGGCTCCGCCCGCGTGGATGTCGGTCGGTATCGCGTAAAAAAGTAGCCTACGTCCTTTTTCATACCCATGCTATTTCTGTGCCAAATTTCATGACGATCGGTTAAATGATTTAGGCGTGAAAGCGTAACAGACAATCAGACAGACAAACGGAGTTACTTTTGCATTTATAATATTAGAGTAGTAGTGTATTATGAAATTTGTGATTCTATATAATTGTTTTATTGTCCAGGCTAATTGTATTTTTTTTCTTTGAGGCTTGGCTGGCTTAACACTTAATTAAGTACTTACAAACATTTGTACGCCCTCTGATATAAGATAACACACTCTTTTATTTTTATATTTCGTCATTATTGTACCCATGTTAAACAAATGAATAAATGACTGATGACGGCGCCCGTTCACCAACATGAGGTGGAGCACCATCACATGAGTAAGTTTTAGTTACTCATGTGGCACCATCCAGCTCAGCCATTTTGTAGAGAACCGAATGATCCAACACATGAGCCACCATCAGTGAGACATATAAGTGAGCATGACATACTCTCAACTGCTACGCTTATTCAAGTATACGTACTCATAAGAACATAAACGGATGCATGGTACTCTTACAAAATTAAAACAAAATGCTACTAAATTCAACCTAATAGAGTTTGCAATGTATTTGAGCGATTAATAAAGTTTACCAAAAATAAAGATTCGAAATAATAGGTCTTTACCTATGAAATTGCCGTTTTGTATGAAAAAATTTAAACGAATTTTTTTCATGAATTTTTTATTTGTATTAATCGAAGTAATCACCCATGCAATCAATGCATCTTTGCCATCGCAGTGGCAGTTTATTGATGCCCTTCTTAAAGAAATCAGCTGGACGGGAGGCAACAAATTCTTCAAAGGCATTTTGTACTGCCTCTCGGGTATTAAATTTTTTTCCCGCCAAGAAGTTATCCAAATTCTGGAAAAAGTAGTAGTCTGTAGGCGCAAGGTCTGGTGAGTAGGGCGGATGACGGAGAGCTTCCAACCCCAGTTCTTGCAACTTGGAGACCGTCTGCTGTGCAGTATGAGGTCGCGCGTTGTCGTGCAGGAGCAGCGGAGACGAGCGATTGACCAATGCTGGTTGGAGATGCGCCAGCTTCTCCATCATTGTGTTCAGTTCTTCACAGTACACATCTGCAGTAATGCTCACCCCGTTTGGTAAGAAGCTGTGATGAATCACACCGGCGCTAGACCACCAAACAGTGACCATCACTTTTCTAGGGGTAAGTTTTCGTTTAGGGCATTGTTTAGGTGCTGAACCAGGATCCAACCAACTTGCTGAGCACTTACGGTTATCAAACAGAATCCATTTTTCATCGCAGGTAACAATGCGGTTCAAAATTCCTTCATTTGTGTGTCTGTTGAGCAGTGCAAGGCACGTCTCGACGCGTACTTCGCGCTGGCGATCATTGAGTTCGTGGGGCACCCATTTGTCAAGCTTTTTTACCTTGCCAATTTGACGCAAATGGACCAATATTGTTTTGACGCTAACGTCGAAAGCTGCTGCTAATTCAGCCGTAGATTGTGTATCATCAGCTTCCACAATCGCCTTTAATTCGTCATTGTCGACCAAAGTCTTCGGACGACCGCGAGGTTCATTTTTCAGGTCGAAATTTCCAGAACGGAAGCGAGCAAACCAATAACAGGTGGTGCGTTGGTTTGTAGTGTTAGCTCCGTAAACGTCGTTGATGTTGCGTGCCGCTTGTGCCGCGTTGCTGCCACGACGGTACTCATATTCCATAATTACTCGAATTTTTAACGTATCCATGATGACGAAAAAGATTGAAATGCGATGAAAATGTAACACTAATCAATAAAAAAATGACTACTTTTAGAAAAAAAAATCCATGTTTTTAAAATAAAATTAATTTGAAATTAGAATTCTTAGTCAAACAAAAATTATTTTGATTTGAAATGGCCAGTACTGCAGAACGGCAATTTCATAGGTAAAGACCTAATATAAATAACACTTGGTTAGGTAACGAAAAATATGTTTAAAAAAAATAACAAGAAAAACAATGTGCGTAACAGGGGAATCTGTGTGTAGAACGATGTGTAAGTTTATTTAAGTAGGTACTAACAATAGTTTTGTAAGTTTTTTATTTTTTGTAAACTAACCTTTGGATCTCGTTGTCCCAAAATAAATAAATTTGAATTTGAATTTGAATTTGATTTTGTAACGTCAGAAAAATAAATAACAATAATTAATACAAAAAGGGAAGCATTTCTTTCAAATGTTAACATTTTAACTAGTAGGTACCTACATGTGCCTAGTTTATCTCTATCTACGAAATAATCATCTAATTTATCGTATGCTTGACTACATAGTGTGCGTTTAATGCATGATTTAAATTTCTTCTCATTTAGTTGAAGAATATCGAGTGGCATTTTATTATTCTAACAATGATTTTATACAGAAGAAGTGTCAACTAGGTAATGTAGTAATGGGTAGCTCGCTGTTCGGTAAGGACCAAGCCCAAGTCGACAGCGCGTTGTGTTCCACGCGCGCCTAAAAGAGATGTCAGCACAAAGTGACAGGGCCCGCAAGCTCCGATTCCTGTCAGGGGTGCGGGTTTGTTCGACAGAGATACCGCAGCCCCTGGCATACGGGCTACTAAGGGAACACGGGTGGGTTTTAGTCAGTAAAAGTCTGACACGCCCTCCTGCTCCACCCAGAGCGGGAGAAGTTATTCGATGATTTCCCAAGCAAAAAAAAAAAGTGTCAACTAAGTTGTTCCTATTTCTAGTGTTATCATTGGGCCTGTCAGGCTGTGCTTACTACAAATTTGTAGATTCCTCTCAACATAGGTATATAATGTTTTCATATACATATTATAATAATTATAATGACAAGTTGCCGTCACGATGTTACTTTTTTGTAACAGTTCCCTTATTATTTGCGTCTGCGGAGGTTGTAGATGGCTCGGACCATGATGCCCACGCTGACAACAATTCGGAATTTACGTGAAGGCATTCACAGTGCTCGCTCCATAACCTATATATAACTTTCTCGGCGTTATTGCGAGATTGTGCATAAGCACGCTGAGACCGATTACAGCGCAATATTGAATGCACCCCAGTCCCAGTACCTATTTCTCACTAAATTGGTTGCTGAAACAAATAAAAATGTAAATGAAAATGATGATGTTAAATGTAGTTTATTTTCCCTTTTACCCTTACACACGTTGTCTACATCTCTTTATCTTTTCTCCTATCGCAGGTATGCTGGAAGAGATTTCTTTAGAAATAAGCATCGTGTGTACATAAATGGTTAAATTAATAAATAAATAATAAAAATTCTTGGAAAACTCATGTTAAATATTATAAAATTTACATAGATGAGTCGGAATACAGACTGACGTCGTTCGCCGAAGACTTTAAAGAATTAATTAAGCGACAACTTCATCATTCATCAAAGTCAGCTGTAACAAATATCCCTAAAAAGCTTTGATAACGGCGGCACTGTCCGTGTATTCACAGACCAACATAAAAAGGATATGATCATAACCACCTGTTGTCACAGTGGTCAACACCCCCATGCATGTTATCTGCCACATCAGTGCGTCTGTGGACACTTCCGGCCCAAGGGACTGTACTAAACACATCGTTTGCAAGCCAAATAAGTTTATGGGGAGATAAAGGACTGTATTATATGGTTTCTCTCTAGTTTCCTCATACCCATAAGGAAATTCTATGTCGTGTTGTGAAATCTGCTAAGTTTAAGGAAAACATTTCTTCGTCTGATAGTTTTCCTGCTTTTGGCGTAGGTCAAGGTCTTTATTTGATTTTACGCGAATATTATAACCTTAAAGTCTTAGTTTTCCCTGTCATAAGTTACTTCATTTGCACCTAAGGTAAGGAGTTATTAAGAGTAAAAGTTTTACCTTAAAAAAATCAATTAAGGATGTGAGATCTTGCTGTAATAGAATTCAGTTGCAATAGAATACAATATACATTTATTTTGCAAATTTAAGTGACACATTATAGGTGTTATGATTTATACATGTATTTTTTTATTAAAGTTACATCCAGTTAGACTGGAAGCCGACCCCAAAATTGTTGGGAAAACGCTAGGGAGACGAAGATGATGACCTTAGTTAAGTCATATTTCACAATTTGACACACAAACATTATTATAATCGTTTGCTGAAGTTTTAATAAAAGTCAGATCCATCAATCAACAGCAATTTAGCCATTTTTTTTCTCTCTTAAAAACATTTAGACTGTAGTACGGTTCGGTTTATCCATTAAAAAATTACGTAACAATTTAGGGGTTTATTTACAAACGTTAATTTAGAAAGAAGAAAGAAAGAAAGAAAAAATGTTTATTCTGCACAAACAAAACGCACATTACATACAATAAAATCAACTATGAAATAAAATGCACACATGCAATGTGGCCAAAAGCCCCGTATTCAAGTCGATTATTTTTAACAATATTGTCCATTGACTTGACTGATAGTGTCAGTCGAGGCTTGGGACCGACCACAGACAAATGAATTGCGTACGACACATGCAATTATATAATTATTAACAAGAAAACAAAAACAAAATGCCGAAAGCAGAGTGCATTACTGACTACTTTTATTTCAACAAAATCACAAATATAAAAACAACTAGGCCGTGCGTCGCATCTGTGCACGAACAGGTCCTTGCTCAGCTAAATGCTGCGACTTCGGACGGACCTATTGTCAACAGCGCTGGTATTCTGCAAATACCTTCTGGAGTGACGTAAAGACGCTCATCGTGTGATCTAATAATTATGTTATGTTATCGGGTAAGTACAATTTTCCTCGAAAAAATTAGACGAACCTATCATGTATAAATATAAACATATCCATAGTAACGGAATCCAATATAAGAAATCAATAAAATACATAGACTAAGACATTAATACAGTGTTAATAGATATAAATGCTAAATAATAACTTTAATGTCGTGTACCATGGGAGTTGCGATGGTATGGCGGCCATTTCCGGCATTTGCATAGCATGCTTTTCAGTCAAAGCGTAGTTTTATTACTAATACAGCTTAATAGTAATAATAAGGATAATTTTGATTTTAGTGGGCCGAATGGATCAAGGCTCTTTTCGATGTACGAAGAAGTAATTACCACCGGCACAACCAATCATTTTAAAACCAAACCATTTACTCAAATGACATTGGCACAGACCGGACCCAGCCAGGGTGGAATCAGACAGAGGCCACTCACACTGTTGTGCCACTCACACACAATTTAAGTCACTAGATGTGTATACATCAAAAACGTACGGTTAAACAGTCAGTAATCACGTTTTTAAATAAAGGGGTTAGTTCTTAACGTACTCTTAAACCGCACTGTTGTCAAGTATTTCCAATCACTTGGTTATTTATTGTAAATAAATCATAAACATAATAATCATATAATGTCCACTATCTTCTTCCATAAACTTTACGGTTTCATCCACATTCCTTATTTGCATTAGAACATTAATCCTCGTGTATTCCTAAATAGCGAGGACCCCTATAAAACCACTGCACGTAATGACAATTTAAACTTTCGTTATAAAAATATCCTTTTGTATACCCATACAAAATTTTGCGTTGTTAGTCCCTCCATAATTAGCTGAATGATGAACTTTTTATTCGCAATTTGTGCTTTGGACTCATACGTTGCTGTCGACCTGAAAATTAATCGTAATATCAGGTAATGAGCTTGTTTAGGTTTGTTTACTTTTTAGGGTTCCGTACTTCAAAAGGAAAAAAAAGGAACCCTTATAGGATCACTTTGTTGTCCATTTGTTTTTCTGTCTGTCCATCTGTTTGTCAAGACCCTTTATGTCAGGAATGTGTGGAGGTAACGAGTTGAAATTAAAACCATATACTCAAGCCTACAGTCCCTTGAGGCTGTGAAAAAATCAAACTTAATAGTTATTTATGATACTAGTGCGGTAAGTTGGTTTTTACAAACGAGTAGACGAATGTAAGCCCGAGACGAAGTCGAGGGCTTACCATAGTCACGAGTTTGTAAAAACCAATTTCTGCACGTGTGTCATACAATGTTTTTCAACACATTTGCGAGAAAACAGTACAAAATGTAATGAAACAAACTTATACATAATTAAATAGCGCTCTCCGATTTTGGCGGCAAGAGACCGTTTCCTGCAATTTGCACCTCATTCAAAATATCAGGTGGAGTAGATTCCATACTATCAGTTTCCTCGCTTGAACTCATATTATAAGTTTGTGTAGAAGTATCAGTCGGAAACTCGCAACAATCTTTGACGTTTCCAATATGAAAATGGCGCGAATTTGCAAATGGCGCCACATGCACGTGGTGAAAATTAGAACTACATCTTTCATCTCACTTACTCTTTAGTATCAAAGTGAGACAAACTCATTGAGCAAAATCGCTTCCAAGGAGGTTCGATCAGTCAGCTTATTTATTCCGTAATGTGAAACTCCTTGGACGAAATTCTTCTAATATTTTATGGAAATTAAAAAAAAACCGTAAAGAATACGCACGGTGCCATACAACGGGGTATGCGGTAAAATAGGTACTTAGGTGAGAGTACCTATTTTACCGCACGTTCCGTTGTATTGGTGCGTAATTTTTAACTTTCGAACCATGTATGCAGGCTTCGTAAATGCAGTTTTTGAGCAAATGTGTTGAAAAAGTTTTTTTATTTTATATTAGCCTACACTGTTCCACTGCTAACCAAAGACGTCCACCAAATCCTTCTAGGTATCCTTTTCTAGGGCCACCCTCGTTCCAATCTTTGCGATACTTCTAAGTTAACGTAAAAGAAAGTTACGGCCGTGTATGCCGCAAAAAACGTATATTTTGACTCTCTCAAAGGAAACAAAATTTATAGGGTACATACTTTTCGTTGACCTAGAACTAGAACTATGAAATCTCGTAAAAAATCTGAAAACGATGTATTTGTAATAAAATTATAAAAACAATCCCCCGCCATTCACAACATCAACAAAAAATTAGAAGTTGTACGGAACCCTCGGTGGGTGAGTATGACTCGCGCTTGTCTGGTTTTTTTAGAAACAAATAGGTACATTCACGCAGTGAGTACCTCGTCGTCACCGACGCAAGTCTAAGAAACGCGACGACCTAGGCTCTCTTTGAGAGACTGAATGGCCGGAAAAGCCGGGAAAGGAGAATGGCGAAGTTCAGGTTTATATAAAAAAATACTGAATATTTTTCGGAGGGTTTCAAAGGGTGTAGAAATATTCATATGACCTAAGCTCTCACATGAGCTGTCGAAATGTTTAACTACTAAATCGCTAAGTAATTTCATGATTATTATAATAGGTAGGGTTCATATCCATGCAAGCGAAGTTCTACGGGTAGAAGAGCAAGTAACTAATAAACGTTAAAACGGATGACCAACTTGAGATCCTAACTTCGGAACTTAGGATAGTCCCTTGAGCATAATGCGTATATATTATGGGCTCCATAATATACTAAGCGGTTATGGTAAATTCAAAGACTTGTTCTTAACGCATGTAAGGTAATGCTTAGTAATTTGAATGTGCCTTTTTCACTAGGCTAAGTAAGGCAGGATGAAAAATATGGTTGGGAAATCATATATTCGTCCTATTTCAATATTAAAATAGGAGAGGATTCCATACGTATGTAAAAAATTAAGCCGATTCTAAAGATAGGTGATGGATTAAACGGTATTACGTACCTAGGTTAGTACGTGTTAGGTATGATATAAACTAAATCCAGAACCGTATGTCAAAGCACCAATGTCAGTTAAAATATCAAATAAACTTACGATAGCGTTCCAAACCCTCGAAGTAATTATCCTTAACTATCCAGAAGTTGACAACCCACTGAACGAAGCCTCTAACGCTGATGTATGCCAAAAGTACTGCAATCCAGGATGTGTCTTCAACGTTGAGTACCCCTGGAGTAATCGGCTTCTTATTCATGGCACGCAAGTGGCCCTTGTTCGCCAGATAGCGGAGCATTGCAGCTATGGAATTAACAGTAAATTATTTATTTTGGAAACATCGAGTCACCTTTTCCCGATGCATGGTTGAAAATAATCGAAATAATTATGCTAAGAGAATGCTTATTTCCATGTGTGCTAATAATAGGAAACTCCGATTTCCGACGTGCTTTTTTACTTTTTAGTAGCTATAGAATTTTAATTTTCAGCACTAATATAAGATGATATTCAACTTAAATATTTACAGCAGTAAAAACCTAGGTCACCTGGT